>CM021106.1:402386064-403586064 GCA_007115665.2 Sequoiadendron giganteum
AGATCCTTAACATTTTTCTCATTGGCTTCAGTAAACTTTGAAAATGACAAACATGATTTCTAAATCTTTCCACCTTCTGACAGAGCATTTTTTACATTCTTCGAACATGTGGCTACAAATATTTTATCTTTAAAAATCATTTCCTTCAATCCACTAAACCTTTTGACATTAAACTCTTTCTGCATTTTCACCATATCTAATTTCTCAAGTGACTCAAAGTGAGTACTTACAGAGTTGATAAGCTTCTTTAATTCACTAGAGGAGGAACTGGTTGGATCTTTCACATGAGTGGGCATTATATTTTCCAAGACTCCAGATGCAAGATTCAGAAGTTCACTATCCTCAATGTGGGACTTCAATAGTTCTTCTCTGGCTTTCATTTGAGTAAATGAAGCTACCTTCATTTTTTGAATTGGACTCAAAGTAGATAGGTCAATAGGACCTTCAATCAATTCTGGATCAATTTCTTCCTTTTGTTCTATCAAAAATTTATTCACTGCCTCTGTAGTGTCTCTTGCTTCTATTGGAATTTCCTTTTCATCAAATTTCTCTCTTCAATCATTTCTTCCTTAGTTTCAGGTTCTGATTTATCTTTAGGGATCTCCACTTTCTCAACTGATACATTTTCAAGTATCTCAACTTCCATAGGAATTTATGTGTTGTCCACTACAAGAGGAATCTGTGAATCCTCAGCTATATCAAAATTTCTTCTTTTGCTTCCCTTTCTGGACCAAATGGGGCATCTTCAACATGTGTTTCCTTAGCAATAACATCAATTATCTCATTTAACAGTATCTACCTCAATATTTTCTCAATTTTCTTTGTAACTTCATTGGTCAAACCAATCATGAGCTTATTTACCCTTGATTTTCTCTTGAATTTCTTCTTGGCTTTATTCAAGAGTGCCTGCATATCATCCATAGACATTATCGGACACAATTTTGCAAGGATCCTTTCTCTCATCTGCTCTTCTTTTGTTCTAGCATTAATCTCCTCATTTCCAAAATTTCATATAGACTTTTAGGAAAATTTGGCATTATTTCAATCAAAACTTTATTGAAAATATTCATATGTTTTCTTGTTTTTTTTATTGGTAATATTGAAGATTTTATTAATTAGAAATTAAAGATTACAAGAAATTATCCTTACAAGTCACTTTAAAGACCCACCACACCCCATTAAACCCTATCAAAACCCCTATAACAGGCAACACACAAAACTTCCTTCAAACCCAACAAATACAAGCAAAGCTTCACTACTAGTAAAAAAAAATTTAGCTAACAATCCCTAGGGAAACTATTTCAGTTCAAGCTTCTAAAGCCTTTTTGGTCTTTCTCTAGCCTGCAAATGAAGGACCATATCAAAATATTTCTTCTCTTCCTTCTTAGCTTTCTTCCCCTTGACTGTTTGCCAACCCACCTCCACCCTTGTAGCCTTCTTCTGCCAATCAAGAGAAATTTTACAAGGACTCTTCCAAACACATTATCCTTGTTGACTGCTAGTTGGCTTTGACCGTCTGCCTTTCACTTCCCAACATCCTTCTCTTGAGGTCTCACCACACCTTTCTTCTCTTGACACTCTACTGTGGAAGCTCTGTTTTTGGCACTCAACTCCTTATCACTTCCATTCAAAACAACATTTTCTCTGATGATCCCAACTGGGCACTCTTCTTGAGATGATATAGAAATAGGTTGTAGTTGTTCCATCCTTATAACCTAATTTTTCGATGGTTGCTCCTCATGAATTAGGGCCTTAGAGATCCATTCCTCCTCCTCCCTGCCTCTCAGCAAAGAGCCCACCTGCCTCTCCTCCTATTTTTCCATTGTATAATGCTAGGTAGCCACACCTTTCCACTAAACAACAGATTTGTTTATACTATGTTTGGCACATTGAGCAGCCAAGGGCCTAGTCTGATAAAAAATTCTGCACCTAAATGGAATCCTTCATAGTCCAAAGGCTGCACCTAACATCCCTTCGATTTTTTGATCTGAATCTCCTCCGGGGGCGCCTTGGAAACATCCATTTCAACCAAGATGTGAGAAAAATTCGAATGCATAAGATTTGAAGACCCCTCATCCACCATTAAAAAACTTCCTAATGAATTTCCTACTACCTCCAAACAAGAATAAAATCAAAATTGCAGAGGAAAGTTAGGAAGTCTCACCCAAAGAGGAGCCCTCTCAAAAATTTCAGTGGCTGGGTTAAAAGCTAGATGCCATGGCTTTAACATCAATGCAAATTTTTCATCTCATTCCCAATGATATTCACATAGAATTTTATTTCTATCTAGTTCCAATTCAAAAACAACAATAAAGAAGCCTCTTGCCATAGGATAAATTTGAACATAACCATCTAAAACAGGCTTCCAATGAATGGAGATCCACTGGTGAAGAGAAGGTAGACTTGGCCAGAAGCTCCTGAATCTCCCAATCAAACCCAAACCTGCAAAAAAAAATTCATTAGATATCACTTCTTGATCCAGCTCGCCATCAAGTTCTAGTGTGGTTGTCGTTAAAGAGGGAAAAAAATATCCTCCTCCCCTGCCTATCGATGCCCTGTTTGGAAGCTTTTCCCCTAGGGAAGGCCCTGGTTGTTCCCCCCGCTCAATAGACACCTTCGATCCCTTAAATTTGCCCACAAACCTTGTCACAGGAGCACCAACATCACCATTCACCCCGACTTTTTGCACCGACTGTTTGCAGTCCTGTGATCCACATCCGATGCCAAAAGAGATCGCAACAAACTCTGGACCACAGCCATGGGTCGAGACCCCTTTGTTTCTCTCACCCTTGAACGTAACACCACTAGGTGTAACTTGAGAAATCTTTCCCATCACCATAGGGGGAAGCCTTCCTTCCACCAATGCACTAGTGCCAAGCAAAGGTCCCAACATGCTATCCCCAAGCCAAGAAGCACTGGTCCGCAAAATGCCACCCTCACCTTCAGAAACTCATGCATCTCCAACCACAACAAGGCCATGCCTACTAGGGCCAAGTAACATGGGCTCCTTCTCTTTTGGATATTTTTGTGCCCCATTTGCGAGCAAGCTTCTATGCTTAATGTTCTTTCTGCATCCACCTGCATTGCTCTGAGAGCCCCCATCCGCATCCTGGAACACCTCCCCAACATTGCTTAGATCAGGGAGAGCCCTGACCATTGCCTTCCGTCCATCCATATGTTTTATTGTTGCCTCCTCAAGAATTCTCTAATCGAATTTACTAAAATATTCATACCATTTGCAGAGTGGTTTGAGATTTCCATCTTTAACTAAAGATTTTTCAACTACTTCCACTGACATACCTGGTTTATTAGTTTTTTCCTTCTTCTTTTCTTGTTCATCTCCACTAGAGGGTTTGCTTTTTGTAACTATTGTTGCCTTGGTGCCTTGATGTCTGATTTCTTGGACTCCTTCATCAAACTCTATCTCTTCATCCTTAGAAACTGCCACATAGACTCTTTTTCTCTTATCTTTCCACCTCTTACTTTCTTTACTGGATCCCTTACATTCAATTTTCACAGAGATTGATTTTGTTGTAGGGGTTGAATGGGGTGTAAAGCTTCTAGCTCGGGTAGATGATGCTATCGGACCAACTGATTGAGTTTTTGTTGCCTCCTTAGCTTCTTTTTTACTACTTTAGCTTCTTCTCTTTTCTTCCTAGCTTCTTTTAATTTCTTTGCAAATATGCCCAAACTTTTTGCAAGTACTTCTACCTCTTTTCGTACTCTTTTGGTTACCATAGGTTTCCTGAGCTCGTTGTGCACCTGTATGTCCTTTTCTGCATAGGTACCAAACCTCTCTTCTACTAGATCCATAGGTTTACTTAGTAAGTGTTGTGCATACATATCCAGAATGTTCTCTTCAACTTCATACCCCATAGGCATGATCTAGATTGTTCTGGGATCAGGAGATCCATCATACATTGATCAATGTCTACCATGAAATAGATTGTATCCTTGTATTTCTCTACAATTGAAGTAGGAATCCTCTCTCTAGCTTGCATCATAGTCTGAAATTTTTTAAAGTATCCCCAGATAGTTACATTCTTTGTTTTGATGTTTGCAAATTGGTGAAATAGATCTCTAATCTAAGCGGCTACCGGCATGTCCTTTTGCCAATGAATCTTTCCAAATCCTAGGACCTCACCCATGAAATAAAAGAATAAGCATAAAATCAAGTTACCATACTTGAAAGAGTTTTTCTTATCTTTCTTAATCTTCGCAAGATTTTCCATTAGTTGAATCATTAGCAGTTCACAGAGATCATATTCTACATTTTCTTTCACCATCTGATAGGCGGCATAAATTGTTGTACAAGACACAGAGTTGTCTTGGCTAGAATGATAAATCTTGTACCCAATAACCATAGATGCAAATTTGACATCTACATCAACAATGTCATCAATTTTCATTGCCCTTCTGTCATATTGAGAATTAGTTGCATTAGTGACCATTTGATTCTTCACCTATTTCAGAATAGGCAATCCACTAGAGGAACACAAACCCGTAACAACACTTATAGCTTCTTTTGTTATCTTGAAGGGTATGTTCAACCACATGAATTTTGCATGAACTCTACTCAAGATATACCAAACCCATTTATTTTCTTGAAAGACGGGGAATTTTATAATCTAAATGAATGTCTTCTCTTCTAGGGTTTTGTATTCCAGTTTCACAAAGAAATTTCACATATGATTCAATTATTATACATATTCAACAGTTGTGAACTTCCTAGTTCTTCAATATTCACGTGAATATAAACCCTAATATCCTCTATGTGTAACACTTCGTACGAAACAAAAGAAAATGCTCCTAATGGATCTGTCTCAATAGACTTGTAAGGATTCCATTTGAATTTTGGATGAGGTTTGTCCTTGACTTCAACTACCAGAGGAGTATTCATTTTGACCAAATCACAAATTCAAAAAGTTTTTTGATAAATACCTTTTTCACCAGATCGGAATATGATTGCCGAATCACCTTCACACTTGAATCTCACCTCAAATCACCAAAGTTTGCCTTAGAGATCTCAAAATTTCCAAAATTCAAAGTGACAAATGAAGAATAGAAATGAATTTTTAATCACTTGCATACCTAACCCTTTTTGTCACAATAAATTATTTTACCCCAGTTCATCTAGTTACCCTATTTCTATGCACTGTGATAGAAAAATCTTCTACGGACCTCCAATACTGCATACTACTTTCTCCAATGAGTTCAACAGCATCTGTAGAGCATCTATACACCTCTTGTACATATCCACATCTGGTGTTACTTATCAGTTAGGGGGTTAAATTATTTTCTTGACTGCTCCCCCTAGGCCAAAGGCCTGAAACTAATTCCCGGAGGAATTACCAAAAGCAGGTTCTTGTGTTGGCACATTTTCTTCAACAGAGGGATCTTTCTTCACCCATTTCTTCTGCATCTGCTTCCTGACCACATCTGTAGTGACTTTACATTTTCCCTTGATATCCTTCTACATGTTTTTCCTTTGATTTATCAGACCTTTTCTATTCCAATAGAATGTAGCAATGTGACCAAATTTGTTGTGGTTATAGCACACAACATTTCTCTTTCCATACCAGTTGTTCCACTGATTTCCTCTTGATCTGCACTGGTTAATAGTATGGCCAAGTCTATTGCATGTATAACATCTGATATTTCTATGAAATTGATTCACCACATTTTTGCATTCATTTGAATTATGACCAACCTTATGACAATTAAAGCACTGACCTGAGAAAGATGGACCACTTGATTTCATTCTACTCCTACATTGAGTGTCCATGTGTCCAAAATTATTGTAACTGAAATAATATTCATTAAATATTTGAGCATTAGGTTTCCTTACCGAATACCTTCTAGATTTATTCATTTTTTTTCCTTGTCTGAATCTCCTTTGTCCAGCATTCCTTTGTCCAAATTTTCAACTTTCTCCATTCTCATATCCAAGACCTCTCTTGTCACAATTAGTCCTCAGTCCTCAGTCCTCTAACCTTTAATCAGTTCATCAAGCTTGGTTGAGATAACTTTGAACTTCTCTTTGTACTCATTTGCAGCAGCAAGTTCATTTATGAGATCATCCATCTACTTTTCAAGTGCCTCTTCATTGTTCTTATATTGTTCTAGTTCATCATCCAATCAGTTGCATACTTCAGATTTTTCTTTTAGGGACTATGCTAGGTTCTCTTCATTCTTCTTTCTATCTTCAACCTCCTTGGTCATTCTCATCATGATATACTCCATCTCATGATTTAGGACAACATTGTCTTTGGTAAGCTTTTCACATTCTTTTGTCTTTTCCTTCAAGGCTTGACTAACTTGTTCATCTTCAATACTCTTATTTTCATTCTTCTTAAAAATTATCACAAAGTTCCTTTGTCTTCTCTCTGGGCTTATTGATTGTGTCTTTCAAAGACTCAATGAATTTCTCAGCATCCGTGAGGTTTGCTTGCAATTTTTGAACTTTAGCCTTTGACTGATCAAGACCATCCAGGGCCACAAAAAGTTGTTGTTGAAGACTTCTTGAATCCATTGAAATACCTTCCAATATCTCCCCAAGTTGTTAGACTACTTTAGAGGAACTAGCTCTAATACCAATTGTTGGAAACAAGCTACACTGAGAGGGGGGGTGAATTAGTGTTGTGCAAAAATTAACTTTATTAACCTTTACATTCAAAGAATTAATAGCATTCAACCATAATGCATAAACATGAAGCAAATAAACACAACACCATAACACAAGGATTTTTACGTGGAAACCTTTTTAGGGGAAAAACCATGGTGGATGGCCAATCCACAATTATGATCTAAGTATACTCAAATAAAGTTTGCAATAAGGGGAATGCACTTGCATTCAGGCACACTGCCTAGAGCTCACTACTCAAAGGGAAGGCTCACTGCCTTCCAAAGAAAATCGGATTAAAACCATCTGAGAGTTGGAACTGAGAAAAATAGCATCTACATATGCTTGATTATAGTTTCAATTAAGCACAATATTTGATCTGCTCTCCTATAGACTGGTTATGCACTTCTGCTTTGTTCTGCTCACACTCGCAACACAGATCCTTTATGCGCTAGTGAAACTGTGCATTATCACTCTTCTGCTCTGCTCTTGTTTGCAATTCGCATCAACACACACTTCATACTCCTTCCATAATTATACAGATGATCTTATATATATATCCACAACTTAGAATTCAATTACACTTTTTCGGCTTCAATAGAACACAAAATAATTACAACTCTCTGCTCAAATCATGAATAATATGTAATGCATATCCATAATAGTTAGCCACAACCTGGCTAGGACCCAAACAAAGATGTACGAACACAAGAATACTTGACTAATTACTTCTCATACATCTGTGACATGATACATTCATGAAGTCGGCTCCAGTATTGATAAAACAAAGAATTAGCCAACTGAATCTTCTAACTTGCACAAGGATCGATACGAGCCACTGCGCTTCAATAGTAATAGAGATAATATACCAAAAAAACATTTCCTAAGATGTGCAACACAAAACAATAACATAAAATCTTCATAAAAATCGATGAACACTGAACTATTGGATGCCCTGTTCTTCCTTGTCGATCTTCAATCTGTCTGTCGGTATGATCGAATGATGATGTGTGTATCTGATCATTGGTTAGGGTTGTCATCAATGACAACACCAAATGATACTAGCAGTGTCTCTTACAAACACATGTATTTCATCCATCCATTGAACATATTAAAGTCATAATTTTGTATTTAATATCATATTTACTCATAAAGGTAGAATTAATCTGGTAACTTAGAAACGGGGTGTAACAGTCATGGTGATTAACCATTAGGCACTGATTTCTAATTTAGTTTTTTTTATTTTGCTTTATAATTATGGTTTTCTATTTTAAGACTAAGTCCTCTCCCTATCTTTCAGGGAGAGCAGACAGATACATCATTATTATGTTTTCATTCCTAAAGGGATTAAGACTCCTCCCATACCCTATATAATGGGATCTATTGTTAAGGAGTAAATCTAATTACTAGTTAATAATTGTCAATAGTTGTTGATCGTTGTTAGTTGTTTTCCTAGTATTAGTTGCAACCGTAGATATGTATTGTTGAATGAGAAATATTTAGTAGATTCTTGTTAGATTGTATGTAAGAGTTCAAAGTTTTTATGTAATAAAGGAGCTAGTTCAATATATCATGACCTATTGATTAAGCAGTAAGTGTTGACATCTTCTGTGGAAGCAAAAACTCAAGTAGGGGCCACTTGAGGTACTGCTAATCCACTCTCTTTCCTATTATTAAACTAATTGATGCATTGTTAGAATTATTTAAGTAATTTCCAGTTACACGCATGTGAAATTCATGAATTTGATTCTATAATTTGGATTGAACTCTGTAGCTTCACGTTTGTTGCATCCTCCAAAGAAATTAGTTATAGTTTAGTTTTAGGAGTTAAATAGTTACAATCTTGGGTGATAGGAACCCGTAGCATAAGATATCAATCTATATTTACTTCCCCTGTTTTAAAAATTAGCATTTTATTTCCTTTTCCTTCTTTTCCAATTTTTAGTACATGTATAACTACCTATAATCCACTGATATAAGACATGCCTAGGATCCATGAATGCATATATAGTGTTAGCACTATCAAAATATTACGAGCCCTTGGTTGATAATTAAATAAAGCCTCTTGGGTGAAAGATGAACTGTTCAGTAAGGATTCCATCCTCTGAGTTGTGTGTCCATCTAGTAGCACTAAGTTAATAAGACATAAGAGAGGCCCTACAGTTATTTTCGTCACTATTGTCATCAAAATCTTGTGTTCATTTGCCTCTACTAGCAAATATTTTGGTATTGGAGCTATTTTGTACTATATCTTAATTTTATCTTCAAAAATTGTATAACCGTGCTATTTCATGTTATTTTTTTAGATTTATTTGGTTTCCATTCACCTAACATGTTTTAAGGATCACTTTAGCCTTATCTTTGGCCCTTTTCCTCACCAAATTGATAAATTTATTTATCACATTCTAATTTTTCTTGCTAACCTACTAACATCCCACAAATTTACAAAAAAATAGATATTGGTTTCCCACCTAACTACCTGTTGCCACCTATCATGACACCCTGTCTATTTGAAAAATGTATCTTGTATTTAAATCTGACCCTTGAACTTCCAAGGAACCCTTTTGAAAAACTATCTTTGATTGTTCTTCCTCTCCAACAATAAGAACAACCTCTTGGCTATACTTGGCTAATCATACCATTATTGAAGTTTTTTGAAGCTACAAGATGCCAGTTTTTTGTTGATAACTCCATGTGCTCATTTCTCTCTTCTACACCATGTTGTTAATATCGTTTTGATTAGTTATTATTCTTATTTGAATGAACTCTTATATTTTTTCTTTATCAGTTCCTTCTACATTTCTTTAGGAAAAAACTCGGTGACTATCACCACCATTTATCCAGTCTCATACACATTATTTTATCAATCATTATAGACCTAGGATTAAGTATTCAAAGCTTTATTTCAATTTGTTTTTATAATTTCTAGATGCACATATTATAAGAGCACACACTATTCCAATATATTCTATATACTTCCCTTGGAGGTTGAAAGGCCAAAATAAGGGCTTAATCATTCTTGGTAAGATCCCAAGTAGTCTTAACCACTATTCTTATTCTAGCTACAAGTATTAGAAGACTACAATTAAATGTAGGTTTCATTCTCTCTCTCTCCCTCTCTCTTGTAATTTCATTATTTTATTTATATTAGTTAGTTTTTTATTTCTATATCATTTTGTAGACAACTAAAAATGTCTAAATCACTTCTTCTAAATTCAACATCATTGCCCATCATCATATCTCATCAATCCTTTCATCATCATTAATTAAATAATTTTTAATTATTTTATTATAGTAACTTATTTCCCTCGGGCCAGGGGCCTAGCTTCATTGGCTAAAACATCTTGTTTCAGGAAAGAGGTCATGAGGTCTAGTCTCCCCCCGTTCTTGTGGTGCCAAAGGGCGTGTTGTGCCAACATCACTAGTCACATGAAATTTTTTTATTATGTGCATTGTAGCTTATAAGGGAGCTACCCAATTCATGTATTCTAAAAAAGAACTAACACATTTATCTCTTTAATTAAATAATTAAAAATAATTTAATTATTTTACCATTTCCACTCATCAACTTTAATTAAATAATTTATAATTAATTAATTAATCGTTTCCCTCCAACCACTTTAATTAAATACCTTTTAATTATTTAACTAAAATCTTGCATTATCCTCCATTCACAGAATTAAATAATTTTTAATTATTTAATTAAAATCATTCATCCCTCTCATCTCACATAATTAAATAACTTTAATTATTTTAAAAGCTAATTATTCCTTCAAAATTAAATACATTATTTAATTTATTTAGTTTAACTTTGCGCATTCCTCTAAAAATAAATAAAATTATTATTTTATTTATTTCCTAAAAATGTCAATTATATCTTTATTCTTCTCATCCTAAATTTAGTGAATCGCCTCTAAATTTAGTGACAATTACTAAATTTAGTGAGTTGAATTAAATTCAATCTCATTTCACTCTCACTCACTCCCACTTCACCCTCACATATAGTCAATTTTCTTATTTATGCATTCACTTAACTCCTCATCATAGCCCCTCCTACCACATTTTAGGTGCACATTCATCATGATCTATCAATAATTCTCATCCATCCATCACATCTCACATCATATACCATTGATTTGATATTCCTAAAATCTATAAATCATCCATCATTTAGCTATTCAATCTCCTCCTCAAATTTGCATCTGAACTATACTCATTTTGTATCTCACTTTTGCTAATAAGGTTATGCTAAGTATTTAAGTAATCCACATACTATCCAAATAGCATAATTTTATACTTTACAATGGAGTAAGGCTAGGAATTTTTAGTGGAGATGAAGAATATTAGTTTGATTTATGTTATTTTCTTTCGTGTTTTGATTGTGCACATGCTTCATTGAGATTAGGTCTTTTTGATCATTTGAATTGGTTATTGATTATTGTTATCCATTTACTTGAATTAATTTTATCATTTATTTATTGTCCTATTCACACATTTGGTCTCCTTTAGTTTGCTACTTTTGATGTGCTTGTTTCCTATTATGCAGGTGGGTTCAAAACCTAGTAAAAACTTTAAATTTTATCTTTTTATGGATGATAGTGTGCAAGAAGGATGACAAGGCATCATAAAAATGTGTGTACATCATGATAGAGTCATAGAAAAAGAGCTCCATATTCTAGTTATAGGTCCCTTTATACTATTTACAACTCTAAATTTATTTGATCAATTATGCATTTTAATCTTCTATAAATTAACATTTTACAACCTAGCTCACATTAATGTAAGGTGGACATTGAATATATCTTAATTTCACCTTTACAAGTATGAAAGTATTTTTTACCAAATTTTACATGGTATTAAATCATTTTTATCTAAGGTATGCTTATTTCTATTGAGGATAAAGGGTTTATTTTTATGGCTTCATGTTGTGTGCTTATTCTTCATGATTGGTGGAGTATATTGAAACTCAATACCATTTTTATCTAAGGTATGCTTATTTCTATTGAGGATAAAGGGTTTATTTTTATGGCTTCATGTTTTGTGCTTATTATTCATGATTGGTGGAGTATATTGAAACTCACATTATGTCAATAGAATTTGAAAATGTTTATTGCATATTTTTCTTCATTATAGGTGGAAATAGGAGGCCAAAACCAAATGAGTTTGAAGTTATTATTTTCTTGAAATATTTTTAAGGTCATGCAACTTTTGGTGCATTTTGGGTTAGATCTAACCCTATCATCATGTACAAAACACCCCAAAAAATTTTGAATGCCTATCAAATTATTTAATTTTTAGCACCTTTCCTAGGACCTTGAGGAAAAATTATACCTCTTGGTTGGATACAAGATAGCTTACAAATATTCTCCCTACATAGTCGAGTCACACTTCTACATAAACACTAGTGCTAGTAGATCTGTTATACATAGGTGTAAATAATTTATATAGGCTATATTTTTTTTTATTTACAAGGTTTGATTTTAAATATATTTGGGGGATGATATTTAATAAAATGTACACTTGTAGTCTCATACCCCTATACTTATTGCTACCAAACATAATACAAATATTGACTATTAAGGGAAGCTATAGGCTTGATCCCCCTTTGTATCTTCATTGTGAACTATGGAGATGGGTTTGAACCCATGGTAATACATTATCACCAATGTGGAAATACCTCTCCTCCTCCCATGGCCTCTCCATAACACCACTTAGTGGTGTATCTCATCATCGCCACCACACTCTAACAGAAAAAGTAGCTCTTCGTTCACTACTCCCTTAAGATAGTCCACACACCACCTAGGTGGCATTTATACTTTACCACTTTTAAAGGTAATTTTTAATTTTTATAGCTAGTTTGGAATATTCTATCAACATATAAATATATTAAGTGGTTTTTATTTATCTAGTATTTGTTTGTATATCACAAGTAATTTTTATTAGACCTAATAATCTTGCTTTGGACTATCTTGGTCCCTTATATGGTTCTAAGAATCCACCATATGAAAGTTCTATAGTTATGGTGCCTAATTTTTGGGAAAATTCTAAGCATCATGATGAGATAAATATATAACCTAATGCTCCTCCTCTCACAAATAATTTTTTTGGTTGTTTAGATTCATTGAATCTCATTTTTTATTCAAATGATTCGCTTGCTTTATCTCCAAGTCACCATTTTAAGGTTAAGGAGTCTTGTCTAGTAAATATTACCTCAATAAATTTAAATGGTGTTTCAATAAGGGCTTCCATTGATTATTTGTAACAAGATCATATTTTTTTCCTAATTTATCTCATTGGGATGTCTATTTATCAAATAATCATCTATTTTGTTGGGAATCAATCCCATGATTCCAATGTTTGTTTTAGTCCTTTTCCATTTGTATGTTATGATCCTATTTGGCCCCCCATTTATAACTAACATGAGATGTCTTAGGTGGGTCTCACTTGGTCAAAATTGTCTTTGAGTTATCCATTGTTATACTCCATATTCTTTTAATGCATGCAATTTCCAAATTTCTAAAAAATGTCTAAGTATGTGAGTTTTAGGTTAATTTTTTTATTTCAATATAAAATGTTAGAGTTGTTGGAGTTTCCATACCAGGAATTCCTTTCTACCCACCCCCACTTCCTTTTTCCCTTATTGGGATAATAGACTACTTCATCCCAACATTCCATTCACATGTCCCTTGCTTTCAATCTATTTTTCCTTTATATTAATCAAGAACACAAACTTTCCCATCTCTACATACAACTTCCATCCAAGTCCTACCTTCCCAATACTCAGTTGGTTAGTGCTCTTTTATTTGACTATAATTTTATAATATTTTCATCATCATTATGTCATGGTGATGCCACCCTTTCATTATAGTTGTGTGTTGATTGACCATTTTTTATGACATATGTATATAGTGTTGATGTCATTCCTTTTCTAGAGTTCCCTTATGTGTTATTGTAGAAGTTGTTAAAGCCAACTTCACAGACCCCGAAGATCACCTGCATGCAAATAACGTGTTATATAAAGAAGAGATGGAGACAAAAAACCAAGGGTGCTCTGAAATCTTAAAAATGCATTAATCAAGAAGAGTGAAAATAAAATACAATGATCAATCCTTATAAAAGGAGATTGTGCAACCCTAAAAGTAACCCTAATAGGTAGACATTTAATAATTAATATAATTATTAAATGTCACAATATGCAAACTAAAGTGAAATCTTAAGAGAGGAATAAAGGTAACTTAATTAAAATAATTAAGTTAAAACATTTACTCTAACACCACCCCTTAAGATGAGAAAGAGTGCAGCTAAAAACATGTGCAAGAAAGAAAAAGTAGCTACAATGCATGGAAGTAAACATGAGTCCTAGCAACTAGGCCTGATCAGTTACCCATTTACAAATGCAATGCAAACTAAAGGAAACGGGGTAAAGGAGAAAACCCAGTGGGAACAAAACTCCTCCCCAAAATAGAATGCAAAGAAAGGAATGCAATGCACTAATGAAAGAATTATAGGAGGTGGATTACATGATACCCCCCATAGACAACTTCTATCATATAAGTACATATACAATTTTCTCCATAGGAGAGATCGAAAGAGACAAGAAGGCCCCCCCACAATGAAGAAACTCCTGTCACAATGGTAGATGCCTGATGTAGAATCCAAAAGGAGATCCTAAAGCATAAAATGATATTCCTCCCCTTAGGAAGAAATAGATCCAAAGGATGATGTCGAAGAAACCCTGTGAAGAGTGATGAACCAGTATGTCCCAAGATGTGTGCCATGATTGGATGTTGAAGAATCTTTTTGTCTGAACTAAAACAAATGATGTCAAATCCAAACTGATGTGGAGAATCCTAAAATGAAACCTTTGAATGCACTGATAATGGTGGGCATACAATGATAACCTGACTGTCAAGGTAGAGGAGATGAATGTCCTCAAAATAATCCTCCAAATCTACAATATAGGATTCTGTAAACAAGAAACATATGTTTACAACATAAGAGTCCAAAGTAGCTATGTCTAGAAGATGTATGATGCCCTATTGCACTGAATCAGGAACAATAGGAGATGTTGATGAAGTCTCAATCTGAAGAGTAGGAACTGTGAGACAAGCCTCTGATCCATCAAAACATGTAAGGGTGTCTAAATACTCAAGCTCCTCTAAATCATGATCAAAGGGTGTATTCTCTCTCCAAGCAATGGGAAAGAGACAATATGAAGTAGGCTCCTCTAGGAATGGAGAGAGATTGGGATCTCCATAGATCTCCCAAAGATGTGTACAAAGTGGGTGGGGACAATCAATGTCAGATATAGCCCACACAGTGTCATTATCAACACTAGACAATATAAGTCCTACTATGTAATCTCTAATGATATCCCAAGCTAATTTTCCCTCTAAAGTGGTTGGTTTAGTTATGAGATCATACAAATAAGGTAAAATATTAAGCCACCTACAATGTGTAAGTATGCCCTTTGCCCATGACTCATAATTACCCCATTCCAGACTTAAAACTGAAGGGTGAGTAGAAAAACCCATGATACTCACTCAAAATAAATAATCAGATACTAAAACTCTTAGCAGCGATAAATCAGATTAATATAACCCATCCAACGCAAACAAATCTCATGTAGGTTCCAGAATGTCCAAGTAATTAATAAAAGTGTACAAACACACAAAGATGAATAAAATTTACCTTGTAAATTATTTGATGAAATATACTGCAGATCTAGAAAGAGCACTGAAACACCTTTCCAAAGCCTATTTGTTTACACAAAATGGATTCTGAACACAAAAGATATGCCTCTCGGAGTGCAAACAATAAGTTCTGGATTTTACTGATGAAAAAGGAATTAAAATTGCAAAATCTAAAAATCACACTTGTACCACTGAAATGGTGTTGGAATCAACTTTCCAACAGTATCTCGTTTGCAAAAAATGGACACTGTATGCCCATTTTACGTTTGATTTAGTGAAAGTAGCTCAAATTGCCCAACTAGGCCTCCATCAACACCTAGGGCTAAAAAAATAAGCCCCTAGTCGCCTAGGTGGACCAGGGGGCTGGGGCTTTGGTTAAGCCCGTGATCACAATATGACCACTGCTAGAGCTTAGGGCAAAGTAGGGGGCGTGGTTGGAGCCCTTGGTCCTTCAAAGGACCGCGGTCGGTGCTTAAGTTTGAGTGGATGCTAGGAGTCGGGGGCTTGGAACCCAATAGAATCGAGGGATCAGTGCTAGGTGCTTCGATGGGCGACAGGGTGGTGATTTCCATCGTCGACGGTGGTAGGTGGGGGGTCGTCGAGCTGAGCAGGGGCAGAAGTGTTGCTTTAAAATGGGCGACGCAAAACTTCCCCCAAAAATTTGATTTTTTGATTTTTTGATTTTTTTGTGTTTCTCGCCTCGTTTTGCATGCCCTGGGGTCATATGGCCTTCGAGAAAAAAATTTCCCCTTTTCAATTGACTGTGGCCAAATTTGACAAATCTTATGTGAAAATAGGGGTTTTTGGTTGCTGTGGACTCAATGGCAAGGTCTGTTTTATCCAAAAATGCCCAGAAAATTAGGTGACCCCCAGATCCACAAAAAAAATTGCCTTTCTGAAACCCTTGCACAGAAGAAAACTTGGTAATTTGATATCTTCAAAAGATGAATAGGAAGCCACAGGTCTAGAGCTCTGATACCATGTAGAAGTTGTGAAATCCAACTTCACAGACCCCGAAGATCACCTGCATGCAAATAACCTGTCACTAAAAGAATAGATGGAGACAAAAAAGCAAGGGTGCTTTGAAAGCTTAAAAATGCATTAATCAGGAAGAGTGAAAATAAAATACAATGATCAATCCTTATTAAAGGAGATTGTGCAACCCTAATAGGTAGACATTTAATAATTAATATAATTATTAAATGTCACAATATGCAAACTAAAGTGAAATCTTAAGAGAGGAATAAAGGTAACTTAATTAACATAATTAAGTTAAAACCTTTACTCTAACAATTATACCTATCGGCATCACCATTTTGCACTCGATTTTTTTTGTCTTTTGGGCTAGAGGTTTACACTATCTATTTTATAGTACCATATTCTATGCCCCTCTAAACTTTGATCCCCCCTTCAAATACTTCCTTTCTTTCAAAGTCATACCTTTGGCCATTTTTTATCCCAATACCTCCTATATGGTCATATTAATATCTGGATCTAATCATTATAATGCTCTATCCCTTTTTAGACATTCTCTTTTAAACTTATCTTATTCAACATCCCATTATGGTATGAATTCTTAGTCATCTCAAAAGTTTGATATTCTGACCATAATTTTTTGGCATGAGTTCCTCTTGAACTCTAAATTCCAACACTCCCACCTAGTTTTTGTTGGTTCCTTTGTAACTTATCAAGATGAAATGAATAACCGCATGGACACCAAGAAAAACAACCAACATGACAAAAAAAGGTACTAAAAATTATCAGTGCCATATTATTCACTTCTCAAGAGTATTTGAGTGTGGTTTTGTTACACAATTTGAGTATCTTCAATGATGGTTTGTTGAAGGTAGATAGGGTTTTCATTAATTGGGTTATTTGGCACCACATCTACTAGAAGGCTCTTAGAATCACCTAATTTTACTAAAGACACACAAATTAAACATAGAATGGTACCATGACCATGAGAAATTTTTGGTGCAATGAATTATTTAATTACACTTACATAAGCTCACTTAGGCATTCAATTATGTTCCTAGGTATCATTTACTAGGTGATAGGTTATAATGGGGCCTTGAACCTTATTCACATGTTTGCTTAGGATATAAGATTCCTTCTAGAAGTCTTATCTAGACTTTATATTATCCTAGGTAGGTAGTTAGTTAGTTGTCACATGTCATAAGATTATGGCACATGTCAACATCATGTTCAATCCTACATCTCAACCTTGCCTATATAAGGAAGGTCATTGTACTCATTTGTATCATACTTAATGCCTCATCATCATTTTGATAGGTCTTAATATCAAGAAAGATCATATTCTTGCATACTCTCTTGTAGAGTTTTTTCATTATTTTTGCAGGTGGTCTTGGGTATTGAGCTAATCTTCAACTCTTATAAAATTTAATGAAAAAAATTAGATCTTGTAGAGAGAAAATTTAATGTTGTTTCAAATGATTTTTACCATGAATTTCATAAATTTTCTAGCTATTTCATGCATGGATTTGGATGCAATTAGTGAAAAATTATTCATAGGTATTCATAGTAGGATCCCAAAGGTGGTTGGAATATTATTAAAACTTATAGTGTGTGATTTCATTATTGCATGTTGCATCTCTCTATTCTTACACTAATTTATTATGATAGTTAAAACCTCAAACCCCTAACTCTCACACCATCTCCAAGTCATTTCAATGGATTTCATGGGTACTTTTCTATTTCAATACTCAGAACCTATATTATATTAATGTGCAAACTATTTTCCTCTTCTTTCTCAAGGTTTTATATATCTTTAAAGGGAGTTCCCCACATAGGAAATTTATCATAATGATAACTATGATATAATGGATCTCTATAATTATAGATTTGCATGTTTCCCCCTTTGCATCTCATGACCTAGATTACAAATCTATATATTTTATGGGTCTATTTTTTGTTGTTTTGTGTATGCTTTTAGACATTATCAAACAACACTCCTATGCTATGCTATTTTTTCATGCTTATTATACAACCTTGTACCTGAACTATAGTAATGGAAATATAGTTATGATATAGTAGCATTGCATGATTTATATGTGAGTGTGTATGAAATGTGGATGGAATTTTATGTTTAATCATGGTAGTTAGCTTTATATATATATTTTATGGATTAACATCTTACAGCCCGAGAAGACATTGTAGCCCGCAACAAAAAGGAGGACTTGGACAATTAAATAGGGGAAGTGTCAGATCAAGCTGAGTGTAATAACTACCATGTGGAGGCACCTGATGGAGTTATTCATGCATCATTATGTTAGTTAATAAGGTTCTAGAGAAGAAGAATTATTTTGTTGATGGGATTCTAGATAATTGTTTGTGTGTTCCACATGCAAATCCATTTTGTAAAGTTTCAATTCTATTTGAACTCTTGATTCTTTTCAGTTACAATTTCAATAATTTAATCTTAACTGCATACTCTGAGATTTAGGGAGTTGTATTTAATGATTTAATTTATGAGTTGTGTTTAGAATAAAATCCCCTGTGCTTGTATATAGCTGGTGGTTGAGTCCTTAGATAGTGTTGTTGATTTAATATTTTGTTATCAATTATTTTCTCAGTTTTTAATTATCATCTACAGACATGTTGATTATTCAAAATAATTTCCTTGAGTACAATCTGTGAGGAATATTTTGTGTAATCTTTTGGAATGCATTTCAATTTCACATGGATGCATAGAATCTGATATTTAGATTTTATTTTAGTTAAGTGAAGACAACCATTTGAGCAGGCCACTCAAGGTAACTGTTCTTCACTACATTTATGGTTGTTTATTTATGTTTAGTAGTTATTTTTGTTTTTCATCACTTCATTAATTACATGGAATTTAGAATATATTATCATATTTTGATTATCAGTAATGAATGCATTTACTTAACTTGTAGCACTCTATAGATTAGAATAATTTTAGTTACCAGTTTGAGTAGTTTTGAGTTAGTTTTAGTAATTCTTTGTTAGCAACAGTTTAGTTATAGGCTATGCTATAGGCACCCATAGCCATTAGCACTAGTTTACTTCTTTCAATGCTATGCATTCATGTGATTTTCTAACAAGTAGAATACCTTTAATAGGATAACCTAGGTAACCTCAGGTCTCTAAAGGCACATATAGTGCAGCACCATCACAAGTTTACAAAACTTGGTTGACAATTTAATGTATTCTTTACAATGTTAAGTGGACTATTCAATTAGTCATTCCTTTGAATTTTTTAGTTTCTACCAATTTTACAAGACACTAGTTTAGACTCTACATTTTTGGCATTATTTTCAGGGATGGTTCTATCTTCATAGACTTGTTTTTCCACACTTTCATAGCTTACATTTTTTTCAATATTAGGACTGTTAAGCTTTATCTCATCAAAATAATAGAAAGTTACACTAACACTATGTAGAACCGCTACTATATAAAGCCATATTCATTGTATGCGGAGGCAGAGAGACTCCTTGGGTGGATTCCTCCCCTCTACATGCCAAGAAGCCATAGCCCTATCACCAACATCTACTACACCTATAGAGGGGACATATCGAACCATGGGTGATGCAGTGGATGATCCTGAACGTGCAACCTTTGAGTTCCTAATCACCAGCCAAGAAAGGGCTATTATTTTGAAGAATATTCCTCTTTCAATATTACGAGTTTTTTATGGGTTGGTGATTGAATATCAAAACACATTTATTTTTGAATTTTACATCCTATGTAGGAGTTATGACTATACTTCTAATTATCATAGGCTCAAGCTCTTTTTTTCCACTCTAAAAGATGTAGCCCTAAGATGGTTTATGAGATTAGGCAAGGATGTTGTTCTTGATTGGGATACCATGAAAACATGGTTCTTGGAGAAGTACAAAGAATATTGTAGGGGACTTGATAGGAGGAGAGATGAAATTTTTCAAAATGTCACAAAAGGAGGATGAGCCATTATAAGACTATGTGGAGAGATTTTAGTTTCCTTTAAAAAAAACCCACATAACAAGTTATATAAAGAATCCCTCAAGTTAGTATTTTTAAGAGGAGTCAATGAGGACTGTATGGATTCCCTCAATCTTATTGGGCAAGGGGATATCTCTCAAATACAATTTGAAGACATCTATAAGGTCTACAAAAATTACTCCAAGACCTTCACTAAGAGGCAAGGAGGAGAGAGGACATCCACTATTGGCAAATCATCTATTGGGGTTTCAAAGATAGAGATAAGAAATTTGTTGTCCAATATGAAGGAGGACATTATCAGCCACCTAGAAACCTAGTTGGACACTCTCCATATAAAGAAGAATCAAGAGGAGGCTGAAGAAATTCTCATTGAATATTTCCCTAGTTGTAGGTAGAGGAAAGAAAATTGTAAATGCAAGAGGGTGGCTAGTATTTGATAAGAAAAAACTAAGAAACCTAATTTTTACCCACTTGAAGGAGAGGATGGACAACTATTTTACATATCTCAAAGAAGGCCATGGAAACAAAGACAATGCATGCCACAAGACCCTCTTAATTTCAATTTATCTTTTCCCATTGGTAATCCGAATTTTTCTGCTCGGAGTTCCTGGCCATGGTCAAACAACCAAAATCAATGGCCAAACCCTCAAAAATGGCCACAACCTCAAAAAAATGGAATCAACAACAACCTAACCCTTGTTCATATATTAAATTTCCAATGTTCCAATTATAATCCTCAATGGCTAACTCAGTAAAACCAATGGTAACCTCAATGGTAAAAAGGTCAGCAATGACAACAACAAAATATGAATTATCAGCAACTTATGCTTCCTCCTCATCCTCAATAACAAGCCATTATGCCTCCATAAAATCATACATCCCATCTAGCATGACCATTGCATTTACCTACCCAACCTACACCTAACCCTAACAATAAGCCTGTTCGACATGCTTATACTAATGAGGCTATGTGATACCCCACCTATGGGGTAGAGGTGAGTGATGTTCATCTCAAGTTAGGGAAACAACTAGCTGGACCTTTATCTCCTCAAATTACTAAAATGGAGGATGAGGAAACTACAATTCAAGCTTCAAACAAATCACATTTGGAACTTGAGTCAAATCAGGTACACCAGACTACCTCAAGTCCAAATCCTCCTTTCCCTAAATGCTTATCCATTCAAAAACATCATACACAAGTTGAGACATACCTACTATGTCAACTAAAGGATGTAAGCATCAAGATCCCTCTCATCCAAGCTATTAAGGACATCTCAATTTAGACCAAGACTATGAGGGGCCTATGTCTTAAAAAACCAGTGAGAAAAAGGAAGGACCCTCGATCAGTTCATTTCTTAGGGACCGTTGTTGATATCATGTTAGGGAACATAACTACCCCTAAATACACAGACCTTGGTAGTCTAGTATTGGATGTGAAGATTAATGAGACCCTTATCAAGAATGCCTTGATAGACTTAGGGGCCACAATCAATTTCATGACTAAAGAGACAATGCAATAACATTAGTTAGCCAGCCTTAGACCTACACCAACTATTTTACAGTTGGATGATAGGTCAATAGTCAAGCTTGAAGGAATCATTGAAGATTTAGTTACTGCATTATATTCTTGTGAATATCTTTCTAATTTTATAGTATTGTAGACAAAGGTAAACCTTGCAAGATATCCACTCATCCTAGGTAGATCATGGTTAGCTACAGTTGATGCATTCATTGCATGTAGGTCTAGAAATATGATAATATCTAATGGGACTATGACCAAGAAATTAGTCCTCTATCCTCTAGCCCAACCTCATGTTGATCTTAAGCAAACCATTTGACCTACCTTGGATGAGGAAGATAACTATTCCCTATAGACTTTGATGACAATAAAATATAGCCCTTTATTGGAAGATTAGGATGAAGATGATCCGATTGCTTACATCATCCATAATGAATACGTTAGGAGCCCACAACAATAGGACTATCTCTCATGCCTACAACACCCCTTGCAAATAATTATACCCACCAATTCCTTAGAATAAATATATCATATATTGCATTCTTTACTACCACAATAGTGTGTACCAGTCATTCCTAGCCTTGACCTCTCATCTATTTAAGAATCATCCAAAGAACTAGAAATCATGCTAGGAAGAATGTTGAACATAAACAATGCATTGACTGAAGAACAACAGAATTCCCTAACTACTATGTTGCAGGCACACACAATAGAATATGCATGGGTCTACCATGATATGAAGGTTTAAGATGGGTTAAAATGAGTTAGTCTAGATTATAGTCACAACCACAACACTACTAAGCCAAAACCCCATCTAAAACAATAGAAAACAATCAAATGAAGAGAGAAAAATTAAAACAAAGAAACAAAGCACTCCCCATTGAGTTTGAATCACTTCTCTTGTCTCTCTTATTTCTTCTTTTTCAAATATGCCCTCAGATTTTTATTTTAACTTGTGCAAATAACTGCAAATTCTAAGAAATAAAGTTGGAGATAAGTGGTTGTTAAGAAAAAAATGGAGGAGAAAGGCTTCTTTTATAGACAACCATTTGAACGAACGGTCAAGATCGAGCTTGTAGAAAGATGCCAAGATCGGCAGATGAGAAGACATGCAACCCATAGGATTGGAGGTTACAAAATGGATGGTCAAGATTAGAAAGAGCCTAGAGACAATTAATGGCCGAGATTCGAAAATGAGATAGTGGATGAAGAATATGGAGGAATTAAAAATTGAAAATAATCAATTCCTAAGGAGGGATCCATTAGAAGAGTGGAGGCACAAATTATTTATTTAAGGAAAATACTTGTGGGCATTTAATTAAAATAGTTTATAACATCATTTTAATTAAATAAGAGGAAATGGGAAAATCACATTAAATAATTAATTCAAGTTAATTATTTAATAATAGGGAAGCATTAGGAGATAATTAAATAATTTTGACAATTATTTAACTATAGAAGAATTTAAAAGATTAGTGAATAGTCAACTAATTAATAGAGGAACATGATCAAGAATAATTAAATAATTAAAATTATTTAATTATTCAGAGACGAAGACCAAGAAAAATGACGCTCGTAGACTAAGACATTTTTCAGTGTCTACATTTTTCTCCTCTTTAACATAATGTAGTTCACAATGTTGTGTCAAAGAAATTTAGTCAAAAGATGCCCCGATGAAAGCAGGGTATAAGTATGCCCCCTTGGGAAAATTTTACAAATTTTCAAAAAAAATTGAAAATTTTGGAAAATTGTCACGATAAGGTAATTTGATAGCCAGGAATCCAATGGTGAAGATTGAATTGATTTTGAAGGTCGATAAGGGGGTCAAATTCAAGGTCAAATCATCAAAATGTGTGTCCAATAGATAAGGTAGGTGGAAACCCTAATTTTTAGCCTATAAATAGCAATTGGATTGGGAAAATAGGTCATTTGTGCATTCCTAATTTAGAAAAATTTGAAGCTCTGAGTGATTTAGTTGTGAATATGTCACATGTTCCAGATGTCGCTCATCGAGCATACCACATCCACACCTAACACTGACCTGAGGGAGCGCTTGCCCCGGTGACTACTACAAACTCGCCTTTTAATTTTTTTGATTTTTGTGCATTTAGGTAGGAAAAAATTTAGCAGGAAATTGCATCATAGGATTTTGTGACATGATTGCATGCGCGAGCGATGCAGATGAGAAGCGGTTTATCGCAATCATCTCGTCGCAAAGAAATTGACTTAGGGCTAGGGTAGGGACGGTTGCGTTGTGACACATCAAATGGTGTGACACAACTAACTTTCTGAGTCGTATATGCGACCAAGAATGACACAATCAAAATTGTGTTGCACAAGCATTGTATGAAATGACGCATCTGAAATATGAGTGATGCAATTGCAGTTGTGAGCTAGTGGAAAATGTGTGATGCATTTGATAAAATAGTGACGCAATTGCCTGGTTAATTTTTTCCCCCAAATTAGGATATTTTGACTTGGTCAACTTAAGTCTAGTAGGGTCAAATGGAGACTTTAGATTGACATTATGGCTTGCATGATGATTGCAGGTTCATCTACCTCCTATCTATACATGGGAGTTGCGACCAGATGTATTTCAATTGTGGGACCAACTTGATGAGCGGGGGAGATAGGCATTGCTTGATCTTGATTTATTCTATATCACCTATATGCTCATTATTAGGGTAAAAAGGGGCATGTTGATAGCATTGGCAGAGCAATGGCTCTCCAAGACTTGTAGCTTCCATTTGTCGACATGGGAGACGACTGTCACCCTCAAGGATGTCTATAGGATTCTATGGCTTCTGATTCATGGTGAGTGGGTATGATATGACCCTACTCAAGGATTGTAGGTGATATATGAGTATACTGAGTGTGATGATGATGCATAGCTCAGTATTTAGGGGTATGAGATTAGATGGGAGACCCTGGAAGAGAGGTATGACATATATGATTGTGTATTATGCACATTGATAGAGGGGGTGATCATTCCTGATCATAGAGGTCACAATTTCCTAGTAGGCTAGGGAAAGATGCTTGGGGGGATAGTCTAGGATGGGATAGTGTATGCATGGGGACCATGCCTATTGGGTATGTTATACTTTCATTTGCATAATATGTCTTATAGGGGAGGACAGAGCTTGAGCTACAGGGTCACATTGCTAACGATATGGGCTTGAGAGCACATAACAGTGTTCCAACCACCAGTGGCATGATAGATGGGAGTGGGTGCTCCATATGTGTGTCTATATTGAGGTGCTCGATCAATACACATGTGGTTGATGTTGGCTATTGGAGATATGGATTGGATACATTGGTTAGTTTTTGTAAGAGAGGGGGACCAACAACGTCAAGGCCCTAGGTCACAGAAGGCCAAGAGAAAAGGCTGCCATAACTTACCTCAGCTTAAGGGAGTGTTAGGAAATGTGGGATGAGAATGATGAGGACTATAAGGTCCTTTGATCACACTATAGACCCGAGATTAGAAATGGGGCTAGGCAAGTTGGTTTTCAGGCTCAACACTGCATCTCAGATAGCTCTTTGCCTGAGGACAAAAGTGTGGCTCTGGGACGACAGTGCGGCTTTGGGATGATAGCAAGGTGCGTTGGCATCTCTCAGATGTGTTGGCGTCCGTATGACCATAGGACCAAAAAGACAAGGTTGAACACTAGAAAACAGACTAACAGTCTAGCTAATGGTTTTTAGGGAATAAAATAACACTATGAAATAAGAAATGTATAAAAAAATATGATAAAATAAGTAGATTAATGCTAGGGTGACAAGAATGATCTCACAAAAAATCTTGTTCGCCAACTAGCTCCAAGAAGCACATCCACCTACACACAATAAAGAGGAAAATTGTTGGGTGGTTGTATAGGGTTCTGCCTCATTCAAACCCCCATTTAGGTTTTTCCACCTCAGATAGCCAAGATAGCGATAATGGAGAAATATATGATAAAGAGAGAAATGCAATAAAGAACACAAAAGCACTACAAAAATTAGTAGGGTGCTACCCACCAAATCGTAGAGGAGAGGAGTAGAAATTTTACCACCTCTGCCAAGAGCACTCAAGGCTAATGGGGGAGAAAATGAGAGGACTCAAGCCTCTGTTGCGATGGTGTTTGTTCCACACTTTCTCTATGGAGTTGACAGAGTGTTGGTGTTTCTTCTATGGAGTGCAAAGTGCTTCTTGAATGCTTAAAGTGAATGCTAGAATTCTTGGAGAGTGATCAAGTTCAGTGCTTAGAGGATGAAATGAAAGAAGGAGTGAATTTGAAGAGGGTGAAGAAAATGGCCATATTCGGTTCATTTAGTTGATGTGGGTGTTACATTTCGACTTCCAATGGGAAGTGTAACGCCTCTACAAGCTCTAGACATGGGAATCTTCTAGGAATGTAAGTGCGCTGCATGGACATTTGCGCTTTGTGCAGGCATTCCCGATAGTTATTCCCCTACCAACCCATAAAATGGATGCCAAGTGGAATGAAGGTAGCGGGCTTATGTGGAGTATTGCCTTCGAATTTGGTTTTCTAAAGTGAGGATGTGTGAAAAGGGAATTTGCATAAGGGGTGCAAATTTTCTCCTATACATTTTTCCCCCACTTTAGTGAGCATGAATATTGATGAGTGCTTTGATAAAGTAGATCAGAGAAGTAGTAGGGTTATAAATTTTTACCTGAACTTTCAAGGAAGCATACCATGATCCGATGAACCCGAGAGTGCAAGATAGGAAAAGGACTTCATAGCTCTACAAAACTATGAAGCTAAAGAAAGAAAGCGCCTTACAGGCTCGCAGACCTACAAGGAAGGTGTATCTGGTGCAAGAGCACCCATAGGTTTCCATAGGTTGTTTAGAAGGTTTGTCTAGGACAACTAATAAATCTAGTTTAGTTTATTTGTGTGTAAGCCTTAGTGGCATTTTGTTGGGATTTGATTAGATGAAGGTCATGTTGACCATAGAATAGGTGTCATAAGGTTCTAGCTCAAAATAAGGTTTTGGACTTTTAGGATTTTTGCAAATGTTTAGAAATGTTGCTCAAATGGAGCTGCAACCGATCATGAAGAGAAAGAGGGAAAAGATAAATGATTGGGTGACCTATTTATGGGGTGCCTCGGGATTGGAGTCAGGTTGGAAGCATTTGAGATTGTTTAAGTTTTAGAATTCTAGAGAAAACAATGGTGATTGTGTGTGAATTTCTGGTTTTTGCTTTGAAGTGGTGTCTTAATGGATTGATGTTGGCACTGTAATTTGTGTAGGATGTAGAGTAGTTGTTCTTGGAGAATTGTGTGGCATTAGATAGTTAGATTGTTCATTTTGAAGAATTGTTGTAATTAGTTTGGTTTCCATACTGTTGTTGGTCTGAACCAGGTAGTTTTTAAAGAATGGAGTGTTAGATCACTTTCCCACCATACAAATTGTATGGCCCTTTGGGATCAGTAACTAGACTCCATGGATGTAAACATAGTAGGGTTTATAGCCTTGAAAAACATAGGAGTTACTGTGGAAGTCTTGTCCTAGGCGAACCAGGAAGTGTCCGGCTAGGGAAGACCATAGTGCAGAGCACTTGATTTGCAGGGGTGTCAATTTCCTGAAAATTTACATTTTGGAGAGGGCAGGTATGAGTCTTGCTAAGAAATAGTAAGGAGAAAGAAACTCCATCAATCCATCTACTGAGGGAAGGACTTAACAGTTTGCAGTGAAGTCAGGAAAGGGCTTAAAAAGGCCTAGTTTTGCCCATTTTTCAAATTAGGGCTTTGTATGGACAGTTGAGGGCCAAGACCCCAAAAATCCTTGAGAGGTGGGCATATGAACTAGGAATCCAAAGGAAATATTGGGGTGTTCTTTGGAAATACTTGGAGAACAAACCTGATTTCTCGGAGGAGACCTAATAGGGCTAATAGGGCTAATAGGGCTAGTAGCCTTTTAGACCTAATAGTGGGGTTTTGTGAAAGCGACTTGCAGATGGAGTTAGGTGGACCCTCAATACCCTTACTAGGATGGAGTAAAGACTTTAGAATCACCTCCACACCCCTGTGAAACTAAATTGAAGAATTGGAGGATTAGTAGCCTTTAGCGTGGATTAAGGGCTAAGGCTAGTGTTTCAAGATAGCACCAAGTTTTGACTTGGTAGGAAGAACTATGTTGATAGGTGGGTTGGCAAGGAGAACCAAGGGATCCTAAGAAGGAAAGGTCCTATAGGTTGCAAGTGATGGAGAGAGACACCCTAGAGGTATTCCAAGTAAGACCTAGAGCATGAATCAGTGATTGATTCATCCAACCTCCGTATCAGTATCCCAATATCTCTTGCATGAAGGAGACCTAGGAAGTAAGTGCCTTACAGGCCCACAGACTTGTAAGGAAGGAGTATCCCAAGATCTCTCACTGGAAGGAGACCCAGGAAATAAGTGCCTTATAGGCCCATAGACTTGCAAGGAAGGAGTATCCCAAGATCTCTCACTAGAAGGAGACCCAAGAAGTAAGTGCCTTATAGGCCTGCAGACTTTCAAGGAAGGAGTATCCCAAGATCTCTCACTTGAAGGAGACCCAGGAAAGCAAACTCCATAGAGTGAAAAAGTGACTTAACAGGTGCACCTACATTGTGACATGTTTACCCGCAAATAGAGCATGTCAAGAAGTTTCCACACAGGAAAGTAAGCGCACAATCACACAGACCATCAACAAGCTAGAAAAATTTCAAAGGGGTTCATTGGGAACCCTTCAAAAGGAAGAGGGGTCCACTCAAGGGACGCACTGTTTGAAAATCGATATCTAGTCAGGTTGCCCCCAAGCTAGATGCAAAGTCATGAAATAGGTCTAATCGGGGTTCCCCCAAGCTAGATTCCATGGAATTCATTTGAGATAAAAAAATTCAAAGGGGTCCCTCAAGAACCTGATGTGAAGAAAGGGGGTCCACTCAAGGGACACATTGTTCAAAAGTGGGTATTCTCTTTCTCAAATTGATTCATCATCAAGGAATCCTTCTAAAATATGTTCACTTCATCAATGAATTCGAAAGGAAGAATATTAACCTACGCAAGGGGAAGATCAAAGCTATTCCCACTTTGGAGGAAGGATCTCAAGTTCTTTCTTTACAAACCCATGATGAATGAAACATGTTTCGTTAGGGTTTCAAGCTGAGAATGCAATTATTACAAAGAAGTGTGTGGAGATTCTTGAGAAAATATTCGTTGGCCCAATTTTTTGAAGATCAAGTGATGTAGGGGTGGCATTATCACACATAAGAGGGAAAACTCAAGAAAAGAAGAGAGAAAGATAAAGGAAAGAAAAAAATATAAGTATAATAATAGTATATAAATGAACTATCATCAACCCCCTAATATATCAGGCCATGTGAAGAATGCATGAGAAGACAAAGTAAAAATAAAAAAATTGGGTCAACATGGAAGGGAAGCCTAAATGCCCCCAACGCTTTGCATCATCCCCAATTTGCCGAAATTCAATCACAAACATAGAAGAAAGATGATACAGATAGAAGAAGGTTTACAACACAAACACCATGTTTGTATCCAAGCACCAATAGGGGTGACGAGGGTCATCTAGGCACACATAGCATGATTATGGGGGAAACACATCACAACACTCACACATCTAATCTAAAGATAAAGAAGAGGGGCCTCCCCCTAACACTGATCAACCAAGAGGTCATCCGCTTCCCACTCTAGATCATTGTAGGGGGGAGGAGGATGAACTTGTAATGGTGGAATGTTAAGGGGAGAAGCTTCTGACCCTCCCGTAATAAGGGCTAAGGAAGAGGGACTTGCAAGTTCTCCTTTAATCAACTCTTGTGGGTCTAAGGTAAATGAGTTTGCAAAGATCGCTGACAAGGTTGAAAATTAATCCACTAAAATAAACATGCACTTAATAGGAGTTCCATGTTTCACCTCAACGGACAAAAAAGGTTGCGCCTGAGGCTCACCACTAAGCTCATTGAGTGATTCAAGAGTGGTGATGAACTCAAGAGAATTTGGGACTGGTTCTGTTACTAGGACATAACAAGTCAATGTGGGGCCACCTTTTAGAGAAGGTGGGCTCCTCTTACGTCCTTCATTGTTGGAAGGACCACTCTCTACCTTCTTCTTCATTGATGGAGGTGAAGTTCCCATAGATGAGGCAAGAAGGGTAGAGAAAGAGGATGAGGAAAGAACTGCAATAGATATGACTAAGGTGTTAATCATATCTATGGGCTTCGGGAAAGGTAGGACATCCAAAATAGATGTCAACAAGGGCAGCTCCACTGAAGAAGCGATGAACACCTGCACCTTTTTGGTGTTAGGTGCATATGCACTCAAAGCATAAGCCAGAAGTGATATAGAGTTGGTTTGGATGGAAATAGAGGGGAGGAGAGAGGAGGATGAGGTAGGAGGCCCTAATATAGGAGCATTCATCTCCTCTTCCTTCCTCTGTGAGGCAGCCTTCTCGATCGAGAGATCCTTTTGTTGGTGCTTACGCTCACGCATAAGGCGGTTCCTATGACTCTTAGAACTAGAGGCTAGAGGTTGTGAGGGAACGCAAGGCTCCTGCTCAACCATGGGAGTCTCCTCCATAGTTTTTCCTAGTGGAGGGACATATTCTTGAATGGGAACATGAGGGGCAAGTTTAGAATAAATAGGGGGAGTCAGCTCTAATGCCTTGACGGTGGGCCTCTTTCCGTTCACTTCTTTAGGAGCAGAGGCAGTAGGAGGTCACAGAGGTTGGGCCATAGAGGATTCCTCATAAGGGGGATATTTTCCTGTCATACAAGTAGTACCAAGGTCCAGGTGGCTTAGTAGGAAGATTTGATATCTTGATCTTGGGTCTATGCTAAGCATGCACCATTAGACTCAGCGGATAAATACTAGACTTACTAATCCAATACTCCTCCCAAGAAACGGGAGTGGACAAGACAACCTGAGAACATACAAGCTTCTCCTTTCCCTTTCAGGAAGAAGAAGCAACTAGTTGTTGTGCTATAGGAAGGTTTAGTTTCAACTGTCCCTTGCCCCCAATTTTATACTTTATGTAGTTCTTATAAAGTAGGTCCATTCTTGGAGGAAGCAGACCGACTGGGGTGGGCCAAAAGTGATCCAATGAATATCCCCCACGAGATACCAAGGGCTAATAGCTAGTATCATGTACCACATGCATAACACCTTCGTGGGAGAACTTAAAACATTTATGGATAATAGAGGCGATCCCATTCATGGAAGCTAACCAAGGTGTGCCTATCCTCAACCTAAATAGATTTAACTCAAGAATAACATCAAAAACTATGTCTACATTCCTAGGGCCAACCAAGATGGACAGAGTTATCAATCCATACGGTTCTAGAGCTAAGCCATCATGCGTATGGATGATGGACTTTGTTTTTTCATATTCCTCCATTTGTAGGGATTTCAATAGTAAAGTCTCCTATGTAATGACATTCACTCTACTCGCAGGGTCGACTAAGACTCCTATCACAATGTTTCCATTGAGGGGAGTGGGAATGTAAAGAAGAGAAGGTTTTTTTTTCACTAGTAAATCCTATGAAACAAATGTTACATCAGGAGAACCAGTCACAGGATGAGGAGAAGGAGTAACAGTAACCATGTTAACATATGCTTCAAGATGAGTAATAGAATAAGAGGGATTGATAATCATGTTAGCACATTGTGATGGAAACAGGCTCGTGTATATTTGAAATTCACTATTAGATTTCACCATCGATTTGTTTGTATTTTGTTTTCTTCCATCAAGACAAATAGTATCATCCTCTATGTGATCCTATATATCATGAAGCAGGTGCATGCAACATTCGGTATCATGTTCATTTACTCAATGGTATTGACAATAGGTATTTGCTTCATACCATCTAGGGTAAGGTGTTTAGGGCTTGGCAAGGTTACGATCTTATCCTTCAACAACTTTTGCAAGATGGAGGAATAATATTCTGATAACTTTGTGAAATTTTGGTTGCCTTTGAGGCTGTTGTCATCTACAATGGCTACTACATTCACAACAACTTTTCATTTTCCAAAGATCGACACAATGGAATTCCCTTCAGGATGGGAGTGTGAGGAAGGTCCCCTAAATTGATCCACTGTCTACTAATACTCTTGTAGAGATGCACACAAATGCGCAAAATAAGGGTATTACATTAGGGAAAACTTTTCTTGCCAAGGCCTTTTTAAGTTCCCTATGAATACCTTCTACACATCAAAATCAGGTAATGCGTATGAGATTTGTGAAAAGATCACTTGATATCACGCTATAAGTTCGATAATCTTCTCATTATCTCCTTTCTTACATTGGACAAGGTCAGAGAAGGTCATCTTAGGTCTGATGTTGGCTTGGAACTGTCATAGAAACTGGTTCACAAGCTGATCAAATGTAAAGATGGAATTGTCAAGCAAGGAATAGTACCACTCGAGTGTTGTATCCTTGAGAGATCTGGGGAATGGTTTTTCCATTAATGCATCGTGATGAAAGAAGTTCGTACATAAGGCATTAAAGCCAGACACATGCATTTACGGGTCCCCTTTGTCGTCGTATTTCTCAAATTTAGGAATCTCCATCCCTTGCAAGAAAAGAGTGTTTAGGATTGCTATCGACCATGGGCTATGTCAGAAGAAGGACTGGAAGATAGGTTGGGCAGAAGATTGGGAGAGATTCACCAACTGGTTTTGTATCTTCCCCATTCTTGAAGAATAGTGTTCAGAATCAAGTTGTTAGAAGATATAGGACTAGTGGAACCACCACCAAAGCCACCACCAAAACCATTGTCGTGACTACTGTGTACGTTAGAATGTGTCAATAAATTGAATCTAATCTAGTACACCAATGAAACATTAGATTGAAGAAAACTAAATAAATAAAGCAAATGCAAACTCTTGACAGTAGCTTCTTCAAATTCGTTCCATTGTCCTCTATCTCCAAGGATTTGCTTCAATATGTTTGCTCTCAATTGTGCAAACACAGCTTATAGAATGGCACTTGAGAGAATGAGATTATTAGGAATGCATATGCATCTACAAGATTGAACTATTGAATTAAAAATGCTTTGAATTTCTAAGATTGCGACTATAATAACTACGCATGAAAGTATGAGATTCGAGATTTTTTTTAGCTCATGAAAGGGTTGTATTTATAGATTTTTGAAAGTAGGAATTCAATTGGCCAAGATCAACGATCAAGTTCAAACTTGTTGAAATGAACGGTGAGAGATCGAGAATTCGAAAAAGAGGTGGAATTTTGAGAGACAGAAAATGAAGAGACAAATTGAAAGGTGTCTCTCATAATTAAATAAATATTTAATTATGTGTGAGAGAAATGTGAAAAGGTTTTAATTAAATATTGTAAATATTTAATTATGAGAAAAGAAAAAGCCTTTTAATTAAATATTAAGAATATTTAATTTTGTGAGAGAAGAATGAGAAATTTGGAAAAAAAAGATTTAATTAAATGTGGAGGGAAGAATAATCATTTAAATTTAGAATTTAAACTTTGATAATTAATGTAAATAAATTGTAAAATCTATTTAATTAATTAAGAAGAAGGTAGCATTAATTAAATAAATAAATTTATTTAATTAAATTAGAAGAATTAGAAAAATGAACAATATAAATAAATAATTAAATTTATTTATATGTAGATGACTTAAGAACATTAATTAAATAATTCATATTTAATTAATTAACAGGTTCGATCGACCGTGACCATTTTTAGATGTGTACATTTTGCCCCTCTTTGAAGTGATGTGTTTTACGCATTGCTTCAAAGAAATTGCCCCTGACTTTGAAAAATTGTTGATGATACTATATGCCCCCTCAAGAGATAAATCGCGTGATGAGGATGATTATGAGTCTAATTTGGAAGATTTTCAGATGATTTTAGAGAAAAAAAATGGCGATTTAACTCTCGAAATAGCACTTTGCAGAGTACTAAATGCTATTTTTACCCCTTTAAAAGATGAAAAAGGTGAGAAGTCACTTTCATTTGAACAATAAATTTTGAGAAAATTTGGAGCTCTGAGAGAGATAAAAGTGATGTCGATCCCATATGAGCGCCACAGATTTGAGCAAGGTCACCATCATCAGAGACCACCTGCGTATGGACCTCCGGTAAGTCGATCCAAACCTCTCCGTAAAAATTTTATGCATTTTTGGATGCTTTTTCAAATTTTAAAATTCTGTTTAGCGCATGCGATAGGTCTTTTAGTGCATATAGTACATAGTTTAGTGCATCCAAAGTCATGCATAGGGATAGAACAGTCATGCATAGAGGCCAAATAATCATGCATAGGTGATTTAGCGCATAGGATAGATAAAATGGTGCATCTATGAAACTTGCCTATGGAAGATGATAGATTAGCGCATAGGAGATTTAACGCATCCATGAACTGTTATAGTGCATATGTTTGATGAAATAGCGCATCCATGAAATCGCACATCCATAGACTATTTTAGCGCATCCATGGAATAAAGTTGCGCATCCATGGTTTTAGCGCATTGATTGACTATTTTAGCGCATCTATGGATTTTTGCCGAATTTCAATTTTTGAAGAAAAATTGATGCATGCTTGATGATTGTTGCTAGATTAGACAATAGATTTTACGCATTTGAATATCATCGATGAATAGATTTGATAAATTTGTCTTCGTGCTTGAAGAACAAATATGTGTGATAGATTTTGCTTCCATGCGATATGAAAAACAAAATAGAGATGATAATTTGCTTTCCTGATTTGAAAGTCAAATAGATTAAGTCACGATGACTGTTAAATTTGTTTCCATGCGATATGAAAAAAAAAATAGATGATAGATTTGTTTTCCTATTTGAAAGTCAAATTAAGTCATGATGACTGTTAAATTTGTTTCCATGCGATATGAAAAACAAACTAGATGTGATGTAAACTTGCTTGATGTACTGATTGATTGACGATATTTATTTGCTGATTTATTTTGCATGCTTGCTTGATAATTTTGTAAAGGAGGATTTTGGCCTCCTTCAGATCAGAGAGAGATTTCCACAAATATGGGAGATGATTCCCCGACTGTCCCATGATGATTTGGGAGTGATAGACCTGTGTGGCTTGAGAGATCTGTTGAGTATCCCGCAGTATCGGGTCAATAGGGCACTGTTGACTGCCTTAGTAGAGCGGTGGCATAGCGAGCACAACACCTTCCACTTATCGATAGGAGAGATTATAGTGACTCCAGAGGATGTATACAGGATTTTGGGTATTCTTGTGGTTGGAGAGCTTGTGATTTATGATCACAAGGAGATCGAGGGTACAGATGCTTTGAGACAGGTCTTCCAGGATCCTTATGTCTGTGGATATGAGATTTCCTGGAAGGAGATGACAGAGAGATATGCCCCACTGCCTTCAGTGTTGGCAGGGATGATCGGTGGTTTCCTTTGTCCTGATCATAGGTCAAAGGGACTATCAGTTGGGTGGGGTAGGATTTTGGAGGACATGCTTCTCCATTGTACCAGATATGCATGGGGATCATGCATGCTTACCCATCTGTACCATGATCTTCATTAGGTCATGTATACAAATGGGAAGAGTCTTTCCTGTGGGGTGACTCTTTTATAGTTATTCATGAGGGAGCACTTCATGATTACCCGCCCTATTGTCAGGAGAGATAATCCCATCGGATTTCCTTATGCTTATGCGTATACAAGGCCCCTTGTCCAACCGAGGCTAGGCAAATTGGAGTACTGGCGATGGGTACTTGATGATTTGGACATGGTCATCTGGTGATCGTATGTGGATTGCGATCCGTGGCAGGCAGACGACATAGAGTTGCCATATGTTACAAGGCCCAGATACTTGATTGGACGCACCCCCTTCATCATCGAGAGATTTTTGGGTCAGAGGGTTCTGAGGTAGTATGGATGGGTTCAAATGATGCCACAGGGGATGGCACACTATGCTAGGCGTCGGGGAGATGTACCAGAGTGGGGGATAGTTTTGACTATTGAGGCTGCCAGAGAGGAGTACTTGGAGTTGCAGCCAGATGATTGGACCATTCAACCAGAGGTCACAGATGCAGGGATGACAGATGACTATGTTGCATATTTCTACACACATCCCTTCCCTCGTTTTACTAGTCCAGATGAGCCTGCCCCATTGATGGGAGGTCCAGTTATCCCGATAGGGTTTCAACAGCCACAGGGACATCCAGTAGCAGGGCAACCATAGGATCAGGGGCAGGTACAGGCAGAGTAGGTGGCAGATATCAGCGGGGTACCCATGGAGGTGGATGGTGAGAGCTCTGAGGCTGAGGAGACAGATGAGGAGTCAGATGACTCCGATGATGGGGATGATGGAGGTAGTGGGAGGCAGAGACTATTCTTTGACATTCCCTTCAGGACGAGGCCACAGACAGCTAGAGCAATGGGTCAGGCCAGCACTTCAGCGTCGCAGATCACCATCAAGGCTTCATCACAAGGATAGTTAGATGCCTTGTAGACAGAGGTTCAGACTCTTAGGAGTCAGCTAGCACAGGCCCAGACGACCATCAGTCAGTTGCAGGGACAGATAGCGTAACCACCACCTCCTGACCCACAGATAGCCCAGCTTACGGTTGAGAGGGACAACTTTCGAGAGAGATGTGTATAGGCTGAGGGGGTAGTTGAGAGGCTACTAAGATCAGTGGAGAGCACCTCTATTGGAGAGGTTGTAGCAGAGGGATTAGAGACTGCTTGGGAGGCTGAGTATTACAGGATGCGCTACTTTGAGGTAGTGCCACCTGAGCTATAGATAGCCTTCACTCAGGCAGGTACTCGGACTCGGACTAACTCACGCAGTCACTCTCAGAGTGCAACCAGGAGTGTGGGCCAGCCATCCAAATGAGAGAGCAGAGCCTCTGGGAGTAGAGATCAATGAGACCCGCTACCTCTGGTGGTAGCAGTAGTCATGATCCATGGCTAGATGCCCCTCAGCGATGAGCAGTTTATTATACACATTGATGCCATTGTATGATATATCTTTTTGAAACATTTAATATCCTTATATTCCTGAACATTTGTTTTGATAAGATCTATGATATGCAGTGGCGATTTGATTATGCACATGTTATGGATGATTTATGCACATGTTATGGATGTTTTGATTTTTTATATGCTATATCGTGTACAATGATGATGCAAATGATGATATGAAAAAATTTCCTTTCTCTTATGATGTATGCAATGAATGCAAAATGCAAATGATTTTAGATGAGATTATGATTTATGATGATGATGATGATGTAATGATGTAATGAAAATGTACTCATGTAATGATCTTATGATATATGATGTAATGATGTGAAAAATATCAATGCAATTTTTTTATTTTATGAATGTGTGAAATATGCAGATGTATATGTTAATGAGTGACGAATGATAACCATGCCTATGATGTAATGATGGAAAATGACATGATAAGGAATATGATAATGATATGAAATGATGATGATGAGATGTCACAAATGTCCAGAAATACTCAACCATTGTCGAAAAAGATATTTAAGAATGTGATCCACCCTCAAAAATCTATTTTAAAAAGAACATCAAAATGCAAATGAATTATGCAGTCCTAAATAAATTAATGCAACCCTAAATGAAATAATGAATCATTCTCCTTATTGCCATTTCTTGCTGTGTTTAGTTATCATCATTGAGCCTTTTGATATGTTGAAAGTTAGTACAAGCATTAAAGGGTATGTTAGCACCATTGATGACCTGAGTACTACTTCCATAATGTTTAATGTAGCAAGTTAATACAAGCATCGATGGTATAATTGAACCAAGATGACCTAAGTATTGCTTGCATAAACAGACAAAAGTTAATCAATTTCCTATGCAAATTCAAAAATGTCATCAATGATCCGTTGTAGAACATGTCTCACGACCAATTTGCACAATACTAATGATTAACTTACAGACAACAATCAAAGAAAAAATCATACTTCTTCCTCATGATTCTAGTTCAGTACATCATTGAACCACTCCAAAGACATGATGTCATCAAATATCAAAACAACAATTTGCAACTTTTGCTTTTAGTTTGTCATTTTATTCAGATTAAGATCATCCAATTTGTTTTTAAATCATCTGTCAAGATAATCTTGTAAGCTCAGAAACTATTGTTTCAGACCTTCCGATGCTAGACACACACTGCTGACTACTTCCTAGAAAAGTGAACTGCCCCCTAGTGACCTTGTACTCTGACTCTTGCTAGACACAACTGTTGCGATGGATAAACCTCTAATCATCAAGCCATGATGAGATCCTTGTCGTTCCAAGGAAAATGATGCGAATGCGATAATGAGGTGTGTACGATACTGATGCGAGGATGCATATGCAAAATGAATCCTAATAGATGAGAGAGCTAAATGAAATCACAAACAATGCTTGTTTGCCAGGTTTTCATTGTTTGTTTTTATTGCACTTTTTCCTGATTTTATGATTTTTTTGTTATTACCAAGATGCCTGTTTGCCAGGTTTTCATCAAGGCAATGTTTTTTATTTTTATTTATTTATTTTTTTCAAGACTTTTTATATTGTTTTTTATTTTTTCAGGTGTAGAACCTTTTTAGATGAATGTTGTTGATCGGGTCTTCAAACAGGTCCCCTTCTGCTATTGACAACTGATATGCCCCTGATCCGTAAGTTGCAACGATAACGAACGGGCCTAACCAGTTAGGTTCAAATTTACCTTTATTTTCCCGATCTTGTTGATTTCAAGGGTTTTCTCTAAGGACCAAATCACTCACTTGAAAACTTTATGGTTTGACTCTATGATTGTAGCTGCGGGACATGATTTATTGATATCCCTTCAAGTGATTTACCGCATTTTGATGTTGTTCATCAAGTAGTTCCAACTCTTGCAATCTTGATACTTTGTAATCTTCATCATTGATTATCCCTTTGAGTGATACTCAAGGTGAAGGAATCTCAACTTCAAGTGGCAAAATAGCTTCTGCTCCATAGACCAAAGTATAAGGAGTAGCTCCTGTCAGTGTACGAATGCTTGTTCGATAGGCCCATAATGTTGGATTTAATTAGACATGCCAATCACGACGTGCTTCATTCACTGTTTTCTTCAGAATCTTTAGAATTGTTTTGTTTGAGGCTTCAGCTTGACCATTCCCTTGCAGATAATAAGGTGTGGAGTACCTGTGTTGGATGTGAAATCTTTCACATAATTCATCAACATCTTGATTTTTAAAGGGTCTACCATTATCTATTATAATTGAGCTAGGGATGCCATATTTGCAAATGATATAATTCAAGATGAATGAAGAGATTTGTTTACCCGTAACAGTTGTTAAAGGAATAGCTTCAATCCACTTAGTGAAATACTCGGTGGTTGTAATGATAAATTTGTGTCCATTTGAAGATGATGGATATATTTTTCCTACCAAGTCCAATCCCCACTGAGTGAAAGGCCATGTTGTGGTAAAAGGTTGTAACTCCTGAGCAGGAGCATGAATGAGATTCCCATGAATTTTCCATTTTGCACATTTCTTCACAAAGGCGAAAGATTCTTTCTCCGTAGTTGGCCAGTAGTATCCTAATCTTAAAAGTTTATTTGCTAAGGTTAGTCCACTTGAATGTGTCCCACAAATCCCACCATGGACCTCTTGTAAGGAGTTTTCCGATTCATCGCGTTCAAGACACCTAAGGAGGGTACCATCCAGACCATGCCTGTATAGGACGTCAACAATTAAGGTATAATGGGATGATTGTCGAATGAAATTTTGTTTTTGATTTCTAGACAAACCTAAGGGTAAAGTAGTATCTTTCAAGTAAGTGTAGGTTTGGCCATATAAGGAAGATTCAGAACTTGTTAGATGGCAAATGATTTGTAGTTTAGGATCATCATGGGCGGGAGAAAATAATTGTTCCACCAGGAAATCATATTGTTTTTGATTCTCTAACAATTGGAGTAGAGATGCGATTGTAGCCATGGCGTCTGTGGCTTTGTTATCAATGCGTGGAATCTGTTCGAACTAGATATTAACAAAGTATTTCTTGAGATCGTCCACCATTCTTTTGTAAGGTATCAAATTTTCATCTTTAGTGTGATATTCATCATTGATTTGATTTATGACCAGTTGCGAGTCGCCGAAAACTTGAAGTCCTGTGATTTTCCAATTTACTGCAATTTTCATGTCGATTATCAATGCCTCATATTTAGCTATGTTATTTTTGCAAGGAAACACTAGCCGATAATATTTTGGGATTGTATGTCCTTGAGGTGTAATGAAAATAATTCCTACTCCTGAACCATGTTGAGTGTAAGAACCATCAAAGTAAAGTGACCATGATTGTTGGATATCCGCTGTGAAAATATCAGCATCAGGAAAATCAACATGTATTGGATGTTCTGCCAGCATCAGTGCTTTTGCTATTTGATCTGCAATTACTTGTCCTTTTATAGCTTTTTGATCCACATACTGAATATCAAACTCACTTAAGATCATAACCCATTTAGCCAACCTGCTAGTTAAGGTTGCCTTGCTTAGAAGATACTTCAGTGGATCAATCTTAGCCACAAGCTTTACTGTATGAGTCAACATGTAGTGTCATAATTTTTGAGAAGTGAACACCACTGCTAAACAAGCTTTTTCAATAAAGGTGTAATTTAGCTCGTGACTTGTTAGAGTTCTGCTGATGTAATAAATGGCTTGTTCTTTTCTTGCATCGTCTTCTTGTGCCAATAATGCTCCTAAAGATACTTTTGTGGAAGCAATATATAATATGAGAGGCGCACCTTGTATTGGTCGAGTCAATATTGGAGGATTCATGAGATATTTCTTTATTTGATTAAAGGTTGCTTCACATTTGTTCTCCCATTTGAATGGAACATTCTTGTGCAAGAGATATGTAAATGGTAAACTCTTATTTGCCAATTGAGCAATGAATCTATGAATGGATTGTAACCATCCCTATAAAGAGCGTAATTGACTGATGTTCCTTGGTGGTGGCATATCAAGGATTGCTTGTACTTTAGCTGGATCCACTTCAATTCCTTTTTCTGACACAATGTATCCTAATAACTTTTCGGATTTTACTCCAAAGACACATTTCTTAGGATTAAGTTGTACTTTGAATTGTTCCATTCTTTTGAAAATTTTAGACAAGATATCAATGTGTCCTTCTCTAGTTTTAGACTTGGCAAGAAGATCATCAACATAATCCTTCATAAATATATGCATCATGTTGTGAAAAATTGTTGTCATTGCTCGTTGGTAGGTAGCCCCTATGTTTTTCAATCCAAATGGCATTACGTTCCAACAATATGTACCCCAAGGACATGTGAATGCCATTTTATCCTGATCTTCTGGTGCAATCTTTATTTGGTTGTATCCTGAGAATCCATCCATCAATGAGTACATTGCATGTCCAGCAATTAAATCCATAATCATATCAATGTTTGGTAAAGGAAAGTCGTCTTTAGGACATGCTTTGCTCAAATCCCTGAAATCCATGCAAATTATGATCCTTCCATCTGGCTTTGAAACAAGCACAATATTTGAAATCCATTATGCATAATCTATGGATCGGATGACTCCAATGTCTAGAAGTTTCTTTAGTTCCTCTTTAACCAACAATGCGACGTGTGGATGCATTTTTTTGAGTTTTTGTTTTATAGGTCTTGCCCCCGGTGTAATAGATAGATGATGCATGATGAGATCCGGATCCAATCCAGGCATATCTATGTAGGACCATGCAAAACTGATTTGATTATCTTTGAGAAATTTTATGAATTTAGGTACTTCTTCATCTGTAAGAGATGCAGCCAATTGCAACACTTTAGGCTTTGATGTGGTACCTATATTGGGTGCCTCTGTTGGTTCAATCAAAATGGAAGATCTTTCCTCATAGTACTCCAGAAGAGTGTCAAGTTTCCCATCCTCTGGCGCCTTTGAAAGGTTTTCACCATTGGATACGCTTTTTATTTTTCTCTTTTCTTGATCTAATACTGCCTTTGTTAGGTTTTCACCATTAGATCTTTCTTTCATTTTTCTTTTTTCTTGACCTAATACTGCCTTTGTTAGGTTTTCACCATTAGGTCTTTCTTTTATGTTATTTATTTCATAGCTGAGAAACTTGGCACTTTCCTGTCGAAAACTCTGTTTTGATGATTCCCCGGTGGAACTTGTTTCAGGATGTGATGAGCAAAGAAAGTTTATTATGGTTTTGTCATTTGGAAAAGTTGGAACATCAATGGGTGAAATTTGTTCCCAATCAATGAGTTCAGGATGAACCAAAGGTAATACATCATTAGGATGAGTAAAGTCATTAGCCGTTAGGGTCATGATGTTATTGTCAACATTATTATGGGAGAAGTCTAAGATGGTATCCTCCTCAAAATGTTCTATCTCGCTTTGAGTCGAATTGGTCTCACTAGAGTCATGATCACTTTGTATGACATATTCAAACAAAGGTCTTGAGCTTTCTCCTTGTAAGAATGTAGGTGAGAATTTGTGTATCACATCCACTCTTTTTTCTGAGGTAAAAGTATCATCTAAGAAGTCATCCCATTCATATTCATTTGAGTCTGTTTCAGAATTATCCACTTGAATTTGCAGAATTGATTCAATCAACTCCTCCTTGGACGGCCTTTGTATTAATTTTTCATTAGTATCCTCACCGTACCCCAACCCAGTCTTATCTTTTGGGTGCATTATTTTTAATTGGATAGGTTCAATAATATCTTCTTTTCTCTTACCTAGAGGGCCATTTCCTTCATAACCCATCTATTGCATGATAGCATAACCCTTTCCATATTGTTGTGTGGGTATCTTGATATGCTGTACAGATTCTTCTTCATCTTTATAGAGCCAGTCGAGAAAAATCTATCTTTTCCTTCAGTTTCTTTGATAAACATCCCATTAAACTTGGTGATGGGGGTTGAAGTGGAGGTTAAAACTGTTGCAGCTTGCAGTGTAGATGTTGATGGCTGACCATGAGATCTTGGTGATAAGGGTAGATTAGAGAGAGATAAAGAATATTCTCCTACCCCATTATCTTTCAATTTTAGCTTATTGCCAAAATTGCTTATCATTTCTTGCACTTGTTCTTTGTTTTTGGAGGTAGAGACAGCCAAAGCCTCTCTATTATGTGGGACAAATGTGTCTTGAGTCGCTCTTAAGTTAGAACAAGTTTGACTACTATTGTGATCAACGAGTATGGTTATTTCCTATCCATCATATGGAAACTTCAAACATTGGTGATAAGTAGATGGAACGGCTTGCATGTCATGGATCCATGGACGACCCAATAGTATGTTATAGGTTAAATCCCGATCGAGAACCTGACAAAAGGTATTCTTCACAATAGGTCCCACTCTGATTGGTAACATGATGAGACCTTTTGAAGTTCTTTCTTCATCATCATAGGCTTTGATTGTAATTTTTCTCTGGGGGTCTATAGAGTCTGTTGAATATCCCAAAGCTAGGACCAATTTTAAAGTAAAAATATTTAATCTAGCTCCCCCATCTATAAGGACATGTCTAATGTGGGCTTTGTGAACCACGACTTCTAAATATAGTGATGAATTATGCGGATGGGTTATGGATGAATCATCTCTTTCAGAAAAAGATAAACATGTGTTGGAGGACAAGTGCCCCACCATGGCTTGAAATTTATCGGTACCTAGATCAGGAGATACAGTTGTATCGATGAGAGTCTTTTCCAGAATGTCCTTATGTGCAGGTGATAACTTTAAAAGCTCCAAGATAGAGATTTGTGCTAACGTTTTTCATAATTGTTCAACCAAATTGTATTGAATTGGAGGGGGAATCATTGCTTTAGATGAGCTTCCTTTGACAATGATCTTGGCTTGTCCCCTTGTAGTAACATTGACCTCTCGATATTCTGGCTTACCTTTGATTCGGATAGCATTGATTTGAGGGTCATCAGTATAGATATGATTGATAATAATGTCTTGGATGTTATTAACATTCTTGCCCTTATCCTTCGAGGATTCCCCTTTCTGATAATTAGGGAGCGGATTTTTGAATGCTTGATGATCATTATTGACATTGTGTCCCTCAACTGTGATGGTACGATTATCAGTCAAATCTTGAATGATATTCTTTAACCCGTGGCAATTGTTCATCTTATGACCTTTGCATCTATGATAATCACAGAAGTGTGAGTCATTCCATGATGGTGGTTTAACTCGCGGTTCATAGTCTCTTTGTGGTGGCAATGTAATAGCATTTTGATTCAATAATTCTTTGAGAATGGATTCCAAAGATTGGCCCAAGGGAGTGAAACTCCGTCGATTTTAAAAATACGATGGTCTGGGCATATTTGAATTTTGATTATTGCCAAAATTATTTCCACGAGCGTTATTTGTGTTTCCTTGATTAGAAACATTGCCTTCGGTGTTAGAATGTCCAATATTATTGTTACATTGAACACCTCACACATTAAGAACAGCGGGCTTCGTATTCACATTGTTAGCACCTACTACCCCATCATTCCCAACATTTTTATTTTGAGTCCAAAATTGTGACTTGTCATTGTTGTTAATATGGTTGTTGTTGTTGTTGTTGTTGTATGAATTTGAACCCTCTTTATCAATTTTTAGAATTCCACGCTTGATCAATGCACCTTCAATAGTGATTGTATTTTCAATCAATTTTTCAAATGATGGAGGGCAATGAAGGTTTAGTCTATAACTCATTTCTTGATTAAGACTATTGATGAAGATCTCCATCTTTTCCTTTTCAGGAACAGGACGAGAATATCTAGCGAAAGTTCTTCTCCATCTTTTTAAAAATGTAGTGAAATATTCCCCTACTTTTTGTTTTATCTTACAAAGATCAAGCATGGTTATCTGATGTTGGATGTTGTAAGAGTATTGCGATATGAATTTATTTATCAACTCTTCAAAATTTCTAATGGGGGGAAGTGATCTTTGAAAGCCACTCCATGGATTGTCCACCCAGACTTCATGGAAACAACCGCATTAAGTAGGTGTCTTCATGGGCGAATTCTAAACTCATATTTCGGAAATCCCTTACATGCTGAATGGGGTCAGTTTTCCCATTATATCTATCAAACTTAGGGATTTCACAATGCTTCAAAAAAGGTATCATTTGAAGATTTCTATCGAATGGGTAAGGACATATTTCTTCCAAAACATACTTCTTTGGTGTTCCCCCTTGCATTTTTTTTATTTTCCCTTGTAGTTCTTTGATTTGTTGAGTAAGGGCACCAAAATCGTTAAGAGGAGCTTCAGGAATTTCCTTAATCCCTTCTGTGTCAAAATCGACAGGTAACTTAGCTCCTTGAATGGCTAGAGAAAGAAACTATCTTTCCTTGTTTCTTTCTAAAATTCTTTCCATAAGAGTATGGAATTGAGGATCTTGTTCTGCTTCTTGAAGTCTCTCTTCAGTTATTTATTCCCTATTTGGAGCATTAAAGGTGTTTTCCTCCCTTTCAATATTATCACCCATTTTGCTTATTATACTTTCCTCTTTTTCTATGTGCTTTCGAGACCTCATGGTAACAGGCATAAGCTTTACTCAAATCCTACTAACTTTGATCAAAGGAATGAAATAGTGCAATGGTGATGAAAGTCAAGATAGAATGAAGATTCTATGACTTTTAAAATATTTTTAATCTTTAGCTCGTGATTCCCTAAGTGAAAGGATGAAAATCCTGTTTGTACTAATTAAACCAAAGATTGAAAAATAAATGTTATTTTGCACTTTGTGAAGTTTGATCTTAGCTTTGTAGAAAGATGAATTTCAATGGATGCCTAAATGTGATTGAGTTCTCTATTGCAGAATTTGATTTGGACGAGAAGTATATGCGATTGCAAGTTGGTAAATATAGGAAGGACGACTAAACCTTGATTTATGAAAACTAGAAAAATCACCTATGTACGGGAAAATAGATGCGCTAAAACATAAACTGAATGCGCTAAAACAGAGCACAGATACGCTGAAACAGTGCACAGGTGCGCTAAAATAGAGCACATATGCACTGAAACAGAGCACATATGCGCTAAAACAGAGCACATATGCCCTAAAACAACGACCAAATGCGCTAAGACAGAGACCTAATGTGCTAAAACAGAGAACGGATGCACTAAGACAGAGACCAAATGCGCTAAAACAAAGACCAGATGCACTAAAATAGAGACCAAATGCGCTAAAATAGAGACCAGATGCGCTAAGATAGAGACCAAATGCGCTAAAACAACTCTGAGACCGACATGTTTTGATAGTTTGACAAAATTTTCTTATTTTGGATGATCTTATTATGATTTAAATGTGACAAACATAGCATAGAAGCAGACAATTGTTTTGTTAATCCCTAAAATCTAAACAAAGAGTGTATGTTCCTGAGATTTCCATAGGTTTTTGAACAAGAATAAGCAATTCAGTGAGACTCACTCTTAATTTGTCAAATAGGTCATCAAAGTAATCACAACCCACATCTTAAAATCGCATCGACTCACACAGCCTTGTCACCCCCTAGAGGGTGCCCGTGTTTTTGTCTTTTCCAGGTGTGTACTCAAAGTGACAAAAGTGGATACCGAATTCCTTGAGCAAACAATCCGTGGCGACTATATGGTGAGTGTCTTGGGGGAAGATTCTTCCCTCCCCTTGCACCATGATTAAAATAATGTTTGGATACTTACACGGCTGGCTTTCTACACTATGGTTCATAGTAAGGGTATCTGTTCAGTGTGGCAAATAGATATAATCCCTCAAGAGACCTCCCAACCTTTAGAACAAAGGTTTTGGGGATGGTTATCTTGCGCACTACTGTCAAGTTGGATTTTCATCAACAACTTGCTTTTGATTAAAGTGGGTTGGAAACCTTGGCTTTAGGTGTTCCCACTTAGGTCGTTCCCGTAGGGTGAGTACTTTTTCCCACTAGGACAGGCCTTCTAAAGGATGTAATAAAGCATAAAATTGCATAAACAAAAGGTAAGTTTGGTATTTTGATCACCCAATTAAGGGGAGAGCATAGACCTATTACCCACAATCACAACATGCAAATAATGGTTCAATTTTAAATCCCAAATTGAAAAAATTTCTATTCTAAGTGAAGATGTTGCTTCACTAAAAACATGGGGTTCATTTTAACCAAAAGAAAATATGTTTGGTGACTATCCTAGGATTGGTTAATTCAAAATTAAGTTTCTACCCTAGGATTGGTTCATTCTGTTAAAAATAGCATCAGAAAAATTATGTCCGTGGATTGCGTCGGAATCAGAATTTAAATTTTTACAAACGAATGTGCTGAAACAGAAGTTGTATGCACCGAAACAGGTTACGTATATGCTGAAATAGGACACGTATGCGCTAAAAGATCTAGTCAATGCACTGAAATAGTAACTGGATGCACCGAAAGGATCTCCAGGAATGCGCCAAAACAGGGTGTCTATGCCCTGAAAGAGGTCATGTATGCGCTAGAACAAGTCATGTATGCGCTAGAACAGTCATCGTATGCGCTAAAACAGGCTTCGTATGTGCTGAACTGAGACTCATATGCGCTAAACCGCGATTTTTTTCTGTCACCTGCCAGAAAAATCTGCAAAAATAGAAATTAAATGTGGAGCTTGGCCCCACGGTGGGTGCCATAAATGTGTACGTTAGAATGTGTTAATTAAATTGAATCTAATCTAGTACACCAATGAAACATTAGATTGAAGAAAACTAAATAAATAAAGCAAATGCAAACTCTTGACAGTAGCTTCTTCAAGTTCGTTCCATTGTCCTCTATCTCCAAGGATTCGCTTCAATATGTTTGCTCTCAGTTGTGCAAACACAACTTATAGAATGGCACTTGAGAGAATGAGATTATTATGAATGCATATGCATCTACAAGATTGAACTATTGAATTAAATATGCTATGAATTGCTAAGATTGCGACTATAATAAATACGCATGAAAGTATGAGATTCGAGGTTTTTTTTAGCTCATGAAAGGGTTGTATTTATAGATTTTTGAAGGTAGGAATTCGATTGGGCAAGATCGACAGTCGAGTTCAAACCTATTGAAATGAATGGTGAGAGATCGAGAATTCAAAAAAGAGGTGGAATTCTGAGAGATAGAAAATGAAGAGACAAATTGAAAGGTGTCTCTCATAATTAAATAAATAAATATTTAATTATGTGTGAGAGAAATGTGAAAAGGTTTTAATTAAATATTGTAAATATTTAATTATGAGAAAAGAAAAAGCCTTTTAATTAAATATTAAGAATATTTAATTTTGTGAGAGAAGAATGAGAAATTTGGAAAAAAAAGATTTAATTAAATGTGGAGGGAAGAATAATCATTTAAATTTAGAATTTAAACTTTGATAATTAATGTAAATAAATTGTAAAATCTATTTAATTAATTAAGAAGAAGGTAGCATTAATTAAATAAATAAATTTATTTAATTAAATTAGAAGAATTAGAAAAATGAACAATATAAATAAATAAATAAATAATTAAATTTATTTATATGTAGATGACTTAATAACATTAATTAAATAATTCATATTTAATTAATTAATAGGTTCGATCGACTGTGACCATTTTTAGATGTGTACAACTACCACCAGAGCCACCGCTAGTGTCACTGCCACTTCCAAAGCCACCACCATGACCTCCATCAGAACCATTTCCACCAGTGCCACCTCCTCCATCAAAGCTACCACCACCAAAGCCTCCATCGATCATCCCGCCAAATCCCCCACTAGTTGAGGTGACAAGAGGTGTGAAGTGAAAACCCATAGGGGTCTTGTTTACCTTAACAGATTTGAAACTTTCAAAAGTAGCGGGTATACTGATTGAAGGGACCATGTCGGCCATGTATACGAATGTGGGAGGCATCGACACTCCTAAATATCTCTCATGTTCTTCAAAGGGGTCACCTCGTATCATGTTACTATGGTTCGAAGTGGTGCACGCTTCAGTCAGACTAGTGAGACAAGCTAGGATTTTTGTGCCTATTCAGTCTTTTCCTACCATATACTTTATTTCACTAATAACCTTAGTGGCCCTAGCCATCTTCAGGTTTTTCTACAGGTGATTCTCCAAAGCACCCAACCCTTTGCTTAGACTAGCGACATAATCAGAAGAGATATCGAAAACTTCACGCTCGTCTATGGATGATGATGTAGGTGATGTAGGAGGAGTAGGGACATGGTCAGTTTCATCAAAGAATCTTGACTCGCCCCGTGACACCTACTCTTGAGTAGTAAGGCCAATTGCAGAACCAGAGAAAAGTCTTGTAGAGAAAATAGAAGTGACCTTCATCTTCTCCATTAGAAGGTGTTGTAAACTTCTCCTAACAATATACCTAGAGGTCGTGGATTGGGTTGTGATTCTCATAAACCTTCACAACACATAGGAGTACAAAAATTAGAGGGTACAAGAGAAAAGCTTAACACCAACAAATGAGTAGACATTGGTTCACATCGGATTCACCAAAAATGTAAAAGAGGGGGACCAACCATGTCAAGGCCTAGGTCACAGAGATTCAAGAGCAGAAGGCTACCCTAACTTACCTCAGCTTAAGGGAGTGTTGGGAAATGCGAGTAAAGAATGATGAGGACTATAAGGTCCTTTGATCACCTTGCAGAATCGAGATTATAAATGGGGCTAGGAGAGTCGATTTTCAGGCTCAACATTGCGTCTCAAATAGCTCTTTTCCCAAGGACAAAAGTGCAGCTCTGGGATGACAATGCAACACGTTGGCATCTCTCAGGTGCACTGGCATCCGTACAACCAAAGAACCAAAGAGACAAGGTTTAACACTAGAAAATGGACTAGAGACCTAACTAATGGTTTTTAGGGGAACAAAATAACACTATGAAATTAAAAATGTATAAACGGATATGATAAAATAAGTAGATTAATGCTAGGGTGATAAGAATGATCTCACAGAAAATCTTGTTTGCCAGCTAGCTCCAAGAAGCACGTCCACCTACACACAATAAAGAGGAAAATTGTTGGGTGGTTGTATAGGGTTCTACCTCAGTTATACCCTCGTTTAGGTGTTTCCACCTCCATAGACAACCAAGATAGCAATAATGGAGAAATATATGATAAAGAGAGAAATGCAATAAAGAACAGAAAAGCAATACAAAAAATAGTAGGGTTCTATCCACCAAATCATAGAGGAAAGGAGTAGAAAGCTTACCACCTCCGCCAAGAGCACTCAAGGCTAATGAGGGAGAAAATGAGAGGACTCAAGCCTCTGCTACAATGGTGTTTGTTCCACACTTGCTCTACGGAGTTGACGAAGTGTTAGTGCTACTTCTATGGAGTGCAAAGTGCTACTTGAATGCTTAAAGTGAATTCTAGAATTCTTGGAGAGTGATCAAGTTCAGTGCTTAGAGGATGAAATGAAAGGAGTGAATTTGACTAAGAGAGTGAAGAAAATGTCCATATTCGGGTTATTTGGTTGAAGGGGACATTACAATTCAACTTCCAATGGGAAGTGTAATGCTTCTACAGGCTCCAGACATGGGGATCTTCCAGGGACATAAGCGAGTCGCATGGACATCTGTGTGCCATGTAGATGTCCCCAACATTTATTCCCCTACCAATGTACAAAATGGATGCCAAGTGGAACAAAGTCAGTGAGCTAATGTGGAATTTCGCCTTCGAATTTGGTTTTCTAAAGTGAGGATGTGTAAAAGGGGAATTTGCATATGGGGTGTGAATTTGCTCCTATATAGTTTCATCTAGAGACCAAATAAAGACTATGATTTGTGGGTCAGTGAGGATGATCACTTTCCATGTTTCCAATAGCTTGGGTATCTTATTGGGCATAAAATTTAGAGCCGGCATATCATTGAGATGTATCTTTTAGAGTGGGTCATACAACATTTCAAGGAGAGGCAGGGTGTTCCCATGGGTACAACTAAGTTCACATGGTCTTCTCGAGAGGTTCATCCATAGGGGCTATAGATAGTTGTGAACATAGTTGAGTAGGATATTGAAGCCTTGCAGGCATTAGATTGGGGTTGGAGAGGAGACGAGGTAGATGCATGGACCACACTAGAGTATGATGTCTAGCAGTTGATTCATCAGTTGATACCATTGATAGATCCAGAGCAGCCAACGCTCATAGAGCATAGATGCAGGGGCGCGAGAGGCTGAAGAGGTGGAGGGAAAGGATATGGAGGATGAGGAGGATGAGGACAAGGAAATGGAGGAGGAGGGGATGGTGGAGGAGATGGTCGGGGAGGTTGGGGAGGAGACCAACATAGGAGGAGGGATGGAGGATGGTGGGTGGTGAGACAATTACCACCAATCTAAGAGGAGGAGGAGATGGAGGGGGATTGACCTGAGGTGAGGGTAGTGGTAGAGGTGGTAGTACAAGAGGGAGAGCAGCATGTTGAGATGTCTTCTTTAGAGGTGGCACACCAATGGAGGTTGAGGGGCAAGGAGAGAGGAGATAGGAGGAGAATGCAATGGAGGTGGAGATGGATGAGGCAAAGAGAGTCCTTCGAGAGAGGATTATCATGGGATGGATGAGGATCCAAAGGAGGTGAAGGACAGAGGAGATGAGGGGTTAGTAGAGCAGAGGATAGCCACCTTGCAGGCTCGGGTTCAAGCCTTAGAGGCAAAGCTCAGGACTATGACAGTAGAGAGGGACGACCTTAAGGCCGAGAGGGATACACTGCAGGCCAAGAGAGACCTAGTTATCATCAGCCAACAATAGACAGATCAGAGGATGATTGAGTTTACTGCCACATGTAGTGGATCAATAATAGATGTCATGTGGGAGTATGTTAGGGCTAATAGAGCCATGTAGTATGATAGGGACCTTTATGAGAGGGTGGTACCACCAGAGAGGAGGGAGCTTACAATTTCATAGATTAACAGTGGTTCATAGGGTAGACCCCATAGTAGGACACACAGTAGGTGATCTCACAGTAGGACAGAGGGTGAGACATCAGATGTGAAATGGGCTACTCCATATGGCAAGCCATCAACCATAGAGCATAGGACCATAGATTCATCACATCAGGAGGATAGGGATACCCTAGGGATAGGAGATTAGGGAAGCTCAGGATAGAGCATCTTTGAAATTATGTTATATGGACACTATATTTTTTTTATTATCAAGCCTACAAACTCCATTTCATTAGACACAACATGCCTTGACATTGTACCTATGACACATATTTTGAGCGATATATATGATATGATTTTAGGTGGTGGTTTATGATATGCAATGTTATATGATTATGATTTATGTTTATGGTGTTGTTATGATATGCATTTTCATTATTTTATAATTTTTATTGATGCATTCTAGATGGTTATGTGATGGTTTAACATGATTTATGGTTATGCATTTATGATTATGTTATGAATGTTTATGCATTTACGATATGTATGGATGACCTAATTTGATAAATGCAAAGTGATATGTAAATTCATTTAACGTTGATGCAATGAGATGTCTATATGATGATGCAAAATGTGATGATTGAGAATGTTTAATGTAAATGCAAAATGTGATGTGTAATATGATATGACATAATGTTATTAATGTAATGCGATTTATATGAAATGTAATGCGATTTATATGAAATGTAATGCAACATGATATGAAATGCAATGTTATGCAATGTGATATGAAATTAATGTTATGTAATTTGATAAATGGAAATGAACTATAATCATAATGCAAAATGTAATGCAATGAAATGTTAACGCTATATCGATGATTTTTATGTTTTTGTATTTTCTTATGCAAATATATGTAGCTTAATATGATAATGGTGTCTAAGATGATAATGCTTTCCATGATTTTTCCTGACATGATCATGTAGGCAAGATATTTTTGTGTGTCATAGGACTCTATCAAGATGCAGACAGAAGAAATGTTAATGCGAAAGAGATGGAATTTAGCATGAAAAAGGATGAGGGAGATGGTCAGTTAGATGAGGAATGACAAGGGACAAACTTTCATGCTTTTATATCTATCATCATTGGGTGCAAAAATTATCACAAATGGAGCACAAACACCATGGTATGACATAGACCAAGGTGTGCAAGGTTACCATTTGTGACAAACAAGCAGTCAAAAGACAACGCCAAAAGACAAGGAATGCCCCAACTCATACTAAGGACCCAATCATCCCAATCTTTTTTCGAAGACAAACCACATACAACAAGAAAAGAAAATAGGTCATGATCCATCATCATTCCTCTAAATCATTTAATAGGAAATCCTTGAGGTAACTAGTAACATGACCCAAAACCAATCAAAAAGATAAGACAAACCCAAACCCACAAAGTGTTTACCAAAGAGATAGTGTTTGCTAAGAATATCGATAAGATTCCTTGATACAATTGATTAGGTTGACCAAGATGGCCAAATTTGATTGATAGGTTGACAATGATTGATTGATAAGTTAACAAAGGTTGACCAATTGATTTGGTTGATTGTGTTTGGTTTTAGGAAGGACAAATCTTGATCAAGGCAAGATTAATTGACTAAGATGACAAGATTGATTGATTTTGATAAAGTGTGATCGATATGACCAATTGATGTGACAGTGCCTAATTTCAAGAAAGACATATCCTATTGGAGGTAGGTAATACATCTAATAAAGTTGACTGATTGACCATTTTGATCAAGCACCTAGTTGCAAGAAAGACATATCCTGCTTAAGGTGAATGACAATATTGACCAAAGACAATGTCTAATCTCAAGAAGGATGCATCCTAATAGAATACAAGCGATAAGACTAAATGAGGAAAATGACATAATGCCACATTCCAATACAAGACCAATGACCTGATAAGTTGATTGATGATTAAGGTAATTGATTGATTGGAAATTGACTGAAGATTGAAGATTTGTTGGTTATGTTTGTTTGTTGATTCATGATTTGGTTTGAATGATGATTGCTTGCAGAAAAATTCAGACTCGAAAAACCCTAAAGGATTGAACTAGGGCCTTGGGGGCTCATCGATTGATGGCCTTACCTATGTTATACACATAGATACCTCATATTTTGACATGACTTGACATTTTTTTATTTGATAAAAGATTGAGTCATGATTTTATTTGGACAAACCTAAAGGACTGACCTAATGTCTCAGGGGCTCATTGAACATGAGCCTTGCCTACATAGAAAATGTGCAGAGACAACATAGTTTGACCACTCTAACATAAACTGACTCAAACTCAGATTTTGACTCAAACTCAGATTTTGACTCAGACTCTATTTTTGGTGTTTTGAAGTTTTTTGATATTTTTGGATTTTCATGATTTTATGATTTTTTGGATTTTCATGATTTTATGAAGGCTGATACCATGTGTTATTTCCCATTAATACATAATTCAATGAATTTCCCCCGGTCAGGTACAAGACCAATTTATTATGCATGAGGGGAAGCGATGGATGAACACAAAGGATGATCATGAAAGCGGAGGGGTCTAAATGTCGATGGTTATTAGGCCATGAGAAGGATGACATAGCTTTATTATGGATGATACAGGAGAATGAATGAGAAATGGATGCAAGACCAAGTAGAGTGATAGTAGACAAAGGAGCATAGACTGACTAGACATGGGGCATGTTTGCCAAGTTTTCACCATGGTACTTATCCAAAGTGCCATCGAAGTGGTTTTCACTTTAAGAAAAATTATTTCTCTTTACTATTTATTTATTTATTTATTTATTTTTTTATTTTTTTTGTCGTCACATGCCTGTTTTGCCAAGTTTTCATCAAGGTGACCTAATAATTTTTTTTTTTGGATACTCTGAGAATTAAGTGTAGTACTTGTGAAGGTGCATGCCATTTATAGTTTTGGACAATAGTTCACCTTTAGGAGTAGAGAGTTGGTAAGCATCAGATCCATATGTTGTTGATATGATATATGGGCTCAACCAATTAGGTTCAAATTTTTCAAGATTTTCTCGATTTGTTTGATTCTTTGGATTCTTTTTCATGACTAAGTCACCAATGTCAAAACTTCTAGGTCAGACAATCTTATTATAACTGTGTCGAAGGCGATTCTGATATGCTTGCAAGTGTGTCAAAGCATTTTGTCTCTTTTCATCCAATAACTCTAGCTCATGTAGACATGATACATGGTATTATTCTTGATCAATCAATCCTTGCATAGAGACTCGTAGGGATGGTAACTCGACCTCTATAGGAATTATTGTTTTAGACCCAAAGGAAAGGGAGTATGGAGTGGCTCTTGTAGGGGTGTGAACACTAGTATGGTAGGCCCATAAAGCAGGATTGAGTTGTAGGTGCCGATCATGGCCAACATAATTGGCAATCTTCTTTAAGATTTTAAGAATAGTCTTATTAAATACCTCAGCTTGGCCATTACCCTAAGGGTAGTACGGGATAGAAAAATGGTGTTGAATATGAAACTTTTCACAAAGTTCATGGAAATCTTGATTCTTAAAAGGGCAACCATTATTTGTAATGATGGACTGCGGGATACCATAGTGACATATAATGTAATTTAGGATGAACTTGGCTATCTACTTTCCAGTAATGCAGGTCATCGGGATGGCTTCAATCCATTTGGTAAAGTATTCAATAGCAACATGGATGAATTCATGTCCATTTACAAAAGTGGGATGGATATATCCTATGAGGTCGAGTCCCCATTGAGAAAATGGCCATGGTGATGTAAGCGGTTGTAGTTCTTGAGCTAGTGCATGTATAAGATCTCCATGAATCTAACATTGGTGAAATTTCTTCATGAAGTGATAGGAATCATGTTCTATTCTAGGCCAATAATATCCCATCCATGAGATTTTTGGCTAAAGTAGGACCAGTAGAGTGAGCTCCACATATACCATGATGTACCTCTTGTAAGGCTATTTTAGCTTCATTTGAGTCAATACATCGAAGGAGGGTGCCATCTAGGTTGTGGTAGTAAAGGGTATCTCTAATGATGGAATATTTAGAGGCATGTTGAATAAATGTTTTACGTTGGTCGGAGGACAAGTCGGGAGGGATAATTTGGTCATGTAAATAAGCATATATGTCTTTGTACCAAGGAGAGTCGAGACCAACAATTTCACACACAAGTTCAGTTTTAGGGACATCAAACATGGGGACCAACAATTTTTCTACCAAGAACTCATATTGTGATGCGTTGTTAGGAATATCCAAGAGAGATCCAATCATATCCATTGCATCAATTGCTTTGTTTTGGATTCTCAGTATCTACTCAAAGGTGATGGCATCAAAGTATAGTCAAAAACTATCAACCATGCACTTGTAGGGAATCAATTTTCATATTTGGTATCATAATCATCATTGACTTGCTTAATCACTAATTGAGAATCACCATAAACTTGAAGATCCTTGATTTTCCATTTTATTGCTATCCGGAGTCTTGTCAATAATGCTTTGTACTCTGCTATGTTATTAGTGCATGGAAATTCTATTTGAAATGACTTGGGAATGGAATCTCCTTGAGGTGTGATGAACATAATTCTAGCTCCTAAACTATGACTTGTGTAAGATCCATCGAAGTACAGTTTCCATTTTGTTGGTGTGTCTATGACAAAGATTGATTCATCTAGGAAATCGGATATCAAAGGATGATATGCCTTTACTGGTGCATCTGCGAGTTGATCAGTTATCACTTGTCCTTTTATTTATTTCCAATCAACATACTCACTTAAGATCATAATTCACTTAGCTGGTCTTCCTATCAGAGCTGCTTTGTTGAGAAGATATTTCAGATGATCAATTTTAGAAATCAGTTTTGTCTTATGATTCATCATGTAATGTCTCAATTTTTGTGCTACAAATACAAATACTAGATATGCTCATTCAAAAGGGCTATAGTTTAACTCATATCCGACTAGGGTGCAACTAATGTAATAGATTGCTCATTCTTTGCCATCATTATCATTTTGTGCTAACAATGCCCCCGGTGCTAATGTAGTTGTTGTCACATACAATATCAAATGTCTTCCATCAATTGGAGGCATAAGAATTGGTGGAGTCAATAGATAATTCTTGATCTAATCAAATGCTTCTTGGCACTCCTTTATCCAATTGAAGGGAAATCCTTTGTACAATAGATGTTGAAATGGATGAATCTTTTCTAGAAGATGAGAAATGAACCCATGGATTGATTGCAATCTTCCTTGTAATGTCCTTAACTAACTGATGTTGGTTAATGGTGGCATGTCCAAGATAGCTTTTACTTTGGTGATATCAACTTCTATTCCTCTGCAAGAGATAATATATCTAAAGAGTTTGACTGATTGGACCCTGAAAACATATTTCTTTGGGTTTAACCTGAGTTGATATTTTTCAAGTCGTGTGAAAATATTGTCCAATACTACTAGGTGACCACTTCGTTCTAGAGATTTTAAGAGAGGGTCATCAACATACTCCTCCATACGTACGTGCATATAATCATGAAAAAATGGTAGTCATAGCTCTCTAATATGCAGCTCCAACATTTTAAAGTCCAAATGGCATGACATTCCAATAGAAATTTCCTCAACCGTATGTGAAGGCTATCTTCAGTTGATCTTCAGGAGAAATTCTTATCTTTTTATAACCTGAGAATTTGTCCATAAGTGATAGCATTTCATATCCAACAGTAAGGTCTACTATGATGTCAATGTTTGGTAAAGTGAAATCATCTTTAAGACAAGCTTTGTTGAGATCTTTGAAATCTATGCACACTCTGATTTGACCATTTAGCTTAGTGACAGGAACAAGGTTTGATATCCAATATACATAATCAATTGAGCGTATGAGTTTGACATCCAAGAGTTTCTTCAGTTCCACCCTGACCAAGAGTACAATCTGTGGGTGCATTTTCCTTAGCTTTTGTTTGTATGGCTTGGAATTTGGTAATAGTGGTAAGTGATGTAGAACTAGCTCGGGATCCAATCCAAGCATATCAATATATGACCATACAAAATTAACTTGTCTTTTTGAAAATAATGATGTGAATTCAGGGTTTTCCTTGGTAGTCAAAGATGTTTCCAATTGTGTGATTCTAGAATTGTTTTGTGTTCCAATGTTCACCTCTTTTGTTTCTTATATAAACAATGGTGATCTCTCCTTCTATACGGAGACTTTCTATTCCTCCATCCCCAAGCACCTCAGAGAGGTTTCACCTTTGAATACATCCTTTATTTTTATTTTTTCATGGTCAACAGGCACCTTTCGGTTTTCATCTGAAGACCTATTATTTTTATTTTTATTTTTTTCATTTTCACTTTTGTGACTAGAGGATAGGAAAACCTCACCAAAGTATGTTGCATAATCGAGTTCTATGGAAAATCCAACCTTGTGATCCCAGCTAGGTATTCCTACATAAAGTCCCATGAACTCAACAATTTCTTTTTCAAGGTTCTCAACAAACATGGTGACCAATTGCTTCTCAGGAATGTGGCAAGGAAACTTGCTAACCAAACCTCGACATCTCTAGTAGAACGAGGTAAGTGATTCTCCTTCTTGTTTGATTGTGCTTAATGTTTCAAGGTTGACATCATTTTTAATGTTAAATGAAAAGTGATTAATGAATTTATTAGCCAATTCACCCCATGTTCTAATCCCTGGAGGGAGGTGTGCAAACCAATCTAGGGTTGGCCCCATGAGACTTTGTGGGAATAGTCTCATCAAATAGGTAGGATCATATGAGACTTCCATACATGACATGTTAAATTCTTGATTTTGTTCTATTGGATCCCCTATCCCCTTATATTGGAAAAACAAGAATAGACAACTGAGAGAGGGGGTGAATCATTTCTTATAGAATTTAAACTTATTTAACCTTTATCAGCATTTAATATCATATCTGATAATTAATCGTGAAGGCATGAATCAACAACACATCAGAAACACATGAACACCAAGATTTATATGTGGAAACCCTATTAGGGGAAAAACCACAATGGATGTTAGTCCACAAGATTATACCCTATTAGAAGTATAATGAAAAATGAATAAGGAATGCACATGCATTCAGTCACACTACCTAGAGCTCACTGCTCAAAAGGGAAGGCTCATTTCCTTACATAAAACAATCAGATTAAATCCATCTAATGAGGTTGAACTGATAAATTAGCTTCTTCAAAATCCTGATGACAGTTCTAGTTAGGCACAAAAACACTTCTTCACACTTTGCTCAATCTTCTTCACACTCTGCTCTGAAATCAAATGATTTGATCTTCATTCGAACATTTCTCATTCACACTTCATATACATTCATTCAGCACACTTTAAAATGAGGAAACGATCGCTCTTATATATCCGCTACATGGATTTACATCAACAACTCTGTCAGCCACAAATAAATAAAAGATGAACACAAATTGTCGACCCAATTTCATGAACAAATCTCAATGTGTACCAACCTAAGTTGGTCACAACATAATGAAGACCTAAATCAACATCCTTTAACATGCCAAGCATTCAAAAATTAATCCATAAGGATCCACAACATGCTACCACCATCATGTCGGCCAAGAACATGAAAACTTGAACACATAAATGAAAAATCTTCGATCATGAACACATCGATCAGCATGGGTGTACCACAATGATAGAGCATGATCTAGAAACATCATTGATCCACACAAGAGAATACACAACAACTTAATTTACTAGAATTGCATTTTCTTCTTCCAAAAACACCTGCTACAGTAACAGAATAACTGTAGGAACTCAAAAACTCATAACTCACTCCAAAATTGATGCGCACCACTAAAAATTTTGGAGAAAATACTAGATAGGCTCAACAAAAAACCCTCTAATGTGTGACTTTTGAACAAGAACTTACATAACTTTCCACCATTCTGATCATCACAACTTCATAGACTGCCTGCAACATATTTGTTTTAATTTTCTTAATATCCTTGACATATACAACCTTCAAAGTCATCAATACTAATATTTTTTGACATCAATGACAAACAGATATCAGAAACACAACCACAACATCCAACAATCTCCCCCTTTGGCATTGATGGCAGCACATGATGTGAAATATACCATCAACACAACTAGATCTTCTCCAACAGTCTCCTTCTCACATTGTTCTTCTCCCTCTTTACATTTCTCTTCTCCCATTTTCTTCCTCAAAGGTTTTTCACATTACTCTTCTCCCCCTTTGACATCAATGAAAAAGGTACACAAGCTCTGAACCACATATTTGAATCATCTGACTACTCCCCCTAAGTAGTAGCCACCATAACATCAATCTGAAACAAGATCTAACTGTAAGTGCATGGATTGATGCAAAGATTTGCATCTTAGTTCAAATTAGGAGGGGAAATCACCCCTAACTTGCCTCCAAGATACTCAAAAGTATCCTTAGGCAACGGTTTAATAAAGATATCTACAATTTTTTCCTTAGTGGGCACATATTCCAATTTGACTTCTTTATCACTCACTTTGTCTCTCAAAAAGTGATACTTGATAGATATATGTTTTGTCTTTGAATGTAACACTAGATTCTTAGAAATGTTTATGGAACTTGAGTTGTCACAAAATATAGCAATAGGCTCATCATACTCAATTTTGATATCTCTCAGCATCTGCTTCATCCACATTACTTGAGTACAATTATTTGCAGCAACAATATATTTTGCCTCAATAGTAGATAAGGAAATGGAGTTCTGCCTTTTACTTATCCAAGACACCAACTTCTTCCCCAAGAAGAATGCACCACCACTTGTAATTTTACTGTCATCCACATCTCCTACCCAATCTGCATCTGTAAAGGCATTCAGAGTTATATCATCATCCTTAGGATACCAAAGACCAAAAACAAGTGTCCCTTTCAAGTATCTGAAAATTCTCTTTATTGCAGTCACATGTGATTCCTTTTGATCAGCTTGATATCTAGCAACCATATATACAAAATTCATAATGTTTGGTCTGGTCTGAGTCAAATCAAGTAATCCACCAATTATTGACATGTACCTTGTTTGATTACCCTTAGGAGAATTATCATTCTGTGTTAACTTGCATCCAGTTACCATGGGTGTACCTATAGCCTTTGAGTCTTCCATGCTAAACATTTTAGTAACTCTCTTACATATTTAGATTGAGATATAAAGATTCCATCATCTAACTAAGTAATTTTTTGTCCTAAAAATAATTTCATCTCTCCAATCATTGACATCTCAAACTCAATTTTCATTTCAGCGGAAAACTTCATGCATAATTCATCATCACCTTCAAAAATAATGTAATCAAAAAAGACTTCAATAATCAACTCTTTATCCTAATCCATCTTGAAATACAAATTGTTGTCAATAGTATGTTCATTGAATCCAAGATTCAACAAGTATTTATCTAATCTAGCATATCAGGCTCTAGGGGATTGTTTGAGTCCATATAGTGCTTTCTTTAACCAACAAACCATGTCTCTTTCATCAGTCAGTTGAAATCCATTTGGTTGCACAACATAAACTTCTTCTTCTAACTCACCAGTCAGAAATGTTGACTTCACGTCCATTTGATAGACTTTGTAATTCTTGAAAGTAGCATAAGCAAGAAATAACCTTACAGCTTCAATTTTGGCAACAGGGGCAAAGGTTTCTTCAAAATCAATACCTTCCATCTGTGAGTGTCCTTTACATACCAGTCTTGCTTTATTTCTGACCACTTCACTTTGTTCATTCAACTTATTCTGAAAGACCCATTTGGTTCCAATCACAATTTTATCCTAAGGTCTGGGAACAAGAATCCATTTATCATTTTTCTCTATCTACATCAATTCTTCCTTCATTTCTTCCATCCAATATTCATCTTTACATGCTTCATTGACATTGTTAGGCTCAGTTTTGGAAATTAGACAATATTATTCTACAAGTCTTCTTCTAGTTTGCACATCTATGTTCTTATCTCCTATAATCTAATTTTCAGAATGATTTAGCTTTACATACCTTGAGACTTTGGGATTCTCTCTAACTTATGGGTCTTTTGTTCTCTCTTCTACACTTCCACTAGCTTCTCCTTCATGATTCTCTTGATTCACAAGAACAATTTGAACTTGATTTTGTGTCTGAGTATTCTTTCCTTTATCAGTACTATCATGTTGGTCATATGAAACATATCCATAATACCTGGATTATTTGTCAGTATCCTCATCAACTTTGACATTTACATTTTCAACCATTTTCTTCAATATTCTATTGTAGCATCGGTAGGCCTTGCTCTTAGTATAGTAACCTAGAAAGTCTCCTTCATCACTTATAGAATAAAACTTGCCAATATATTCATCTCTCTTGATATAACATCTACTTACAAATATTTTGAAATATTTAACAGTAGGCTTATAACCAAACCACAGCTCAAAAGGAGTCTTACCAGAATTACCATTAATATTTACCCAGTTGATAGTATATATAGTCATTCTTACAACTTCTCTCCAATAGATATGAGGAACATTACCTTCCAAAATCATAGTTCTAGCAGCATCTAGAATTTTTTTGTTCTTTCTCTCAACAACTTCGTTTTGTTGAGGGGTCCAGGGAGTAGATAATTGTCTTTCGATTCCATGTTCTTCATAGAATGAATTGAACTCTCGAGAAGTGAATTCACCACCTCTGTCTGATCTTAAGCATTTGACCTTCAAACCTATCTAATTTTCTACCATAGCTTTAAAATATTTGAACTTTTCTAGTGCTTCATGTTTTTCTCTCAAGAAAGCAACCCATATCATCCTAAAATAGTCATCAATAAGCAATATAAAGTACCTTTCTCCTTGTAGACTTCTAATTTTGGATGGAGCACATAGATCAGTATGTACCAACTCTAGTACTCCATTAGAATGATGTTGTTTTCTCCAAAAATAAATTCTTGTTTTCTTTCCCATCTGACATTCCTTGTATATAGTGTTAATAGGATTTGTAGAAGTTGAGAAATCCAACTTCACAATCCCCAAGAATCACCTACTTGCAAATACCTATCACATATAAAAGACATTCAAAACCAAAGAAGATGTTTTATAAACTTCAAAGTAAAAATGCATTATTAAAAATCAACTATTACAAAGAGATCAATCCTTATGAAGGAGATCAAAAAACCCTAAAATAAACCTAAAAGGGAAACCCTAGTGTGCACACTTAATAACTAATTATTTATTAATGTGTCTAAGTTTAGCTTAAGTAACTAAAGGAATAAGTGACTTAATTAATTAACCAATATGATATAATTAATAAAGTGTAATAACTTATTACTCTAACACCCCCCCTTAAGATGAACTTAGGAAGTAGCTAAAACACTCAAAAAAAGATGCATGAAAGCAAAGATGGATCCCAAAAACTAGGCCTAATCAAGTACCCATTTACAAATGCAAGAAAGAGGTAGAGAAGAAAAACCCAATGGGACAAAACCCCTCTACAATAGATGACATGCTGCAAAGAAGCACTGGAAGAACACTGTGGAATAACACTAGAACCAAAAATCTAACAAGCAAGGAAAGATACTTCTATTTATTACTGAAACCAGATGAGAGTCACTGATTGACTCAAGGAATCATGAAAAAGCAACAGCAGACCCGATGCCACGAAACACTTGAAAACTCCAAACGGGAACAACCCTGGAATCTATTAAGCAGTAGTCGGTTATTGAATGATGTATTACTAAAAATGAAGTGCAAAGACGCAAGTTTCACCCTTCCAACTACCAAAACATCCAAGTAATCTCCAAACAACCCATCGGGCAAAATCTGGACTAAGCGATCAACCTGGGATAGATACAGAAAAAATGTATGGATAGCAACGTAGAGCTCCTCAATACCTTTCCAATGCCACAAAGATAGCGAAAAGCGAAGATTGTGGCAAAAAATTATGAGCTCGAAAGCGATAAATAAACATCTAACTTAAAACAGCAATAAATGCAACTAAATAAAAAAATTAATTGCACCATAGGATAGTGCTTGGAACCATTTTTCCGATGATATCTTGTTTTCCCAATTTCGATACCGTATGCCCAAGTTATGCCAAAAAGAAAAAAACTGCTCCTTTAGGGAAAATTGGGGCTAGAAGAGGGCAAAGAGGGGTCGTATGGTCATTGACGTCAACGTTTCATGAGCATAAATTTTGCAGCCATCTGGTCATCACCGCAAAAAATTGCCCCCCCTGCAAAAAATATTCGGTCCCTAGTCACCCATGTGACCAACGGCGCAGGGCAGGGAGCTGGGGCGAAGCCCCTAGTCCTCCATAGGACCATCAACGGATGTTGAAGTGAGTGGGGGTCGGGCACATAGCGCCTGGTCCCCCATGTGACCACGGCTTGCAAAGGAGGGCTTGCAGGGGCTGACTGGGACCGGTGGTGGGATGGCAAAGGAGGCTGGCGGCAGTGGCAGGCCAGCGGCCACCTAGTGGCTGCCCGGTGGCCGGTCTCTTCTGAACTGGGAGCATCGCACGAAAACCAAAAAACACCATTTTAAAAGAAAAATTATTTTTCGTGCCTTGTAACACATGTTGGGGAGGTTGTACAGCCTCCCTGGCAAAATTGTTTTGCCTTAGAAACCAACTGCTCCAAAATCGATGATTTGATAGGCATTCCTAGGGTTTTGGGCCGCAGCGAACGCAATGGTGATCTCCATTTGAGCCCAAAGTGTTCCAAAAAATTGGCTACCCCTAGATCTTGCAAAAAAGATGCCCATGGAAACCCTTGCACTTGAAACTTACTAAAAGGCCATATCTTCAAAAGATGAATAGGTATTTGTAGGTCTGGAGCTCTGATACCATGTAGAAGTTGAGAAATCCAACTTCATAGTCTCCAAGAATCACCTGCATACAAATACATATCACATACAAAAGACATTCAGAACCAAAGAAGATGTTTTGTAAACCTCAAATTAAAAATGCATTATTGAGAATCAAATGTTACAAAGAGGTCAATCCTTATTAAGGAAATCAAGAAACCCTAAAATAAACCTAAAAGGGAAACCCTAGTGTGCACACTTAATAGTTAATTAATTATTAATGTGCCTAAGTTTAGCTTAAGTAAATAAAGGAATAAGTGACTTAATTAATTAACCAATATGATATAATTAATTAAGTGTAATAAATTATTACTCCAACAGGCTTCACTAACTTAGGTAGATCTCTGATTTCTTGAGTGGAGCTTACTTTGAGAATGTTATCAAAATTCACATGACACAACCTCCTATGCCATAACCAGCTTACATCAACTTGAGCAATTAAAAAAAATTTACTAGCAGCACTTAAGTGAAAAATGTTACCTCGTCTTGGTACCTGAAGCAATTACATTTCCAGAGCTTCCCAATATCCTACACTTTCCATATTTGAACTAAAGATTGTATCCCTTGTCTACCATATGTCCAACACTCAACAAGTTATGCTTCAATCCTTCAACATAAAGGACATCATCAGTATTATATTTACCACCAAGAGAAATAGTGCCTTTGCCACAAATCACACCAGCATTATTATCTCCAAATATTACAACACCACCATCATATTTTTCCAAGCTTAGAAACTTGCTTTTGTCACCAGTCATATGATGTGAGCATTTGTTGTCAATTACCCACTCATTATTTTCATCAATTTTGGCTACAAGAGCTTTCTCAATATTCTAATTGTTAGCAGATTTAGTGGACATTGTACCATTTTCCTTGATAGCAATGAATACCCATCCATCTTCATTTCCAACTTCTTTATTAGATTCATCATCAGTAACACCTTCTTCAGCATAATAACATTTATTTTAAAATCTAGACTTGTCAGGTTTGTACTTAGAGACTATTTCAAGACACCTTGATGCAAAATGACCTATCTTATTACAAGAGAAACATTTAATAGGCATCTTTCCTTTATACTTACCATGTCCTCTGGCTTCTCTTTTCACAATCAATGCTTCCAGCTCTTCTAGCTCTCTTTCTTCATCTTCAATCTGTTTCATCTCATCTTCATATTTGAATGTTTTTCTGGAACTTTCACCTAGATCATATCTTTGTTGGATTTTTTGGATATAGTAGCTTTGAATGCATATTCTATTTTAGGAGTAGACTCACCAAATTCACTCAACTCAAAGGCAACAAGTCTACTAATCAGCATGTCTCTTGTCACATTTGTTACTATTTTGAGTTCTTCAATAGCATGAGCTTTCATTTTGTAAGAATTAGGCACTGATCTGAGCACTTTAGCCATAATCTCATCTTCTTCCATAATTCCACTGGTACACCTAATACCCATCACTAGTTCATTTACCTTTTTCATGAAAGCATCAAAATTTTCATCTTCACTCATCTTCAAGTTCTCCCACTTGCCTTTCAGACTTGATAGCTTAGCAATCTTCACTTGTGCATCTCCTTCATACAATGTTTCCAATTTCTTCCAGATCTCATGTGTTGTCTTCAGACCTATCACATTTGTCATCTCTAAATCTGTCAAAGCACTTAGTAATTCTTCTATAGCCCTAATATTAGTTTCAGCTTCTTTGATCTCATCAGGAGTAGAGGGACCATTCTAAGGAATATTATATATGTTCTTTGTAATCTTCCAGAAAGGTTCACCAATGCACTTCAAATGACACTCCATTCTGACCTTCCATAGAGAGTAATTTGTACCATCAAATCTGGGACTATCCTTCTTGTATTATGCCATCTCGGATCACCTCAAGCTATTAAAATTCTTCAAAGGAACTTGCTCTAATACCAATTGTTGGCAAAACAAGAATAGACAACTAAGAGGGGGTGAATCAATTGTTATAGAATTTAAACTTATTTAACCTTATCAACCTTTAATCTCAGATCTGATAATTAATAGTGAAGGCATGAATCAACAACACATTAGAAACACATGAACACAAAGATTTTATACGTGGAAACCCTATTAGGTAAAAAAATGGTGGATGTTAGTCCATAAGATTATACCTTGTTAGAAGTATAATGAAAAATGAATAAAGAATGCACATGCATTCAGGCATACTGCCTAAAGTTCATTGCTCAAAAGGGAAGGCTCACTGCCTTACATAAAATAATAAAATTAAATCCATCTGATGAGGTTGAACTGAGAAATTAGCTTCTTCAAAAGCCTGATGACAGTTCCGTTTAGGCACATAAACACTTCTTCAAACTTCTCCCAATATTCTTCACACTCTGCTCTGAAATTAAATGATCTGATCTTCATTCACACATTTCGCATTCACACTTCATATACATTCATTGAGCACACTTCAAAATGAGGAAACAATCACTCTTATATATCCACTACATCGATTTACATCAACAACTCTGTCGGCCACAAATAAATAATAGATGAACACAAACTATCGACCCAATTTCATGAAAAAATCTCAATGTGTACCAACCTAAGTCAGTCACAACATAATGAAGACCTAAATCAACATCCTCAAACATGCCAAGCATTCAAAAATTAATCCATAAGGATCCGCAACATGCTACCACCATCATGTCAGCCAAGAACATGAAAACTTGAACACACAAAGGAAAAAAAATTAATCACGAACAAACCAATCAACGTGGATGTACTACAATGATAGAGCACGATCTAGAAACATTATTGATCATCACAAGAGCATACACAACAACTTAATTTACCATAATTTCATTTTCTTCTTCCATAAACACCTGCTACAATAAAATAATAACTATAGGAACTCAAAAACTCATAACTCACTCCAAACTTGATGTGCACCACTAAAACTTCCAGAGAAAATACTAGATAGGCTCAGAAAAAAACCATTTAATGCACGACTTTCGAATACAAACTTACAAAAATTTCCACCATTTTGATCATCACAACTTCATAGACTACCTGCAACATACTTATTCTAATTTTCTCAATATCCTCGACATATATAGCCTTCAGAGTCATCAATGCTAATAGTGTTGACATCAATGAAAACCACATATCAGCAACACAACCACAACATCCAACACCTTATACTTAGGTAAAGGTGATGTTGTGAAATGAGGGGGAAAGGGTGGCATGTATAGATCTTTTTCAAATGGAAGGGGGCATAATTCCTCCATAGAATAGGTTTTCTTAATGGTTCCCATTTGCATGTTTGTCATTTGTTTTTGGATGGCATGTATTTGTTGCATCAAAGTATTTGCAATAGAAGGTATTGCACTGGTTTGGTTTGGTGTTATGGTGTTGTTATTGAGGTCATATATCAAATTTGAATTGAGATTGGTATTTTTTTTTGTGGGACCTTGGTTACCATATTGATGTGTGTTATTTTGGTTTGGAGTGAAATTGGCATTTATATTTGTCCCAAAGGTCATGTTTGTGTTTTGTATAGTGTTTTGTAATTGAGGTGTGGGTCCTTGATTTGTCCCATGAATTTGAAAATTTGGTCCTTGATTTGTATTTTGGAAAGATGGTGTGGGTCCTTGATTAGCATTTTGAAATTAGAGGGTAGGTCCTTGATTAATATTTTGGAATGGTGGGGTGGGTCCTTGATTGATGTTTTGGAATGATGGGGTAGGCCCTTGATTAATATTTTGGTTAGGCACCTTTTGTGGGAAAATTTGAATCTTCCTAGATTTGTTTGGTTGGTTTCGATTTGATAAGGGTGTGCTTTGAAATTGGAATGAAGGACCTTGGTTTGTGTTTTGAAGTGTGGGTATAGGACCTTAATTTGTATTTTGAAAAAGAGGGTTTGTGAAGGTCTTACTCATGGAATTTTATGAGCTTCCAAATGTGAATTTTTGTGATTAGGTAGTAGCATGGGTCACCTTGTTTCCAAATGTGGAGATGCTCGAGATGTGTGTGGTAGTGGTTGCCATATGTGTTGTTGTTACAAGTGGTATGGTTGACATTTGTTGTGAAGAGGACATCCCTAATGCAAATGGATTTTGTGTATCTTCTTCCACAATAGTTGAGACATCAAATCCTTGAGGGAGTTTGGCACCCTTTTTGTCTAGTGCATAGAAAAATCTATTAAGATCGGCACCAACAAGCTGATCAACCATGCTTAAAATCATTTGGTCTTGGTAAGCTCTTTCAATCTCTTCGGGAGTCATCTTCTTGTTGAATTCTTCTAGACTTAGATTGTCCAATGTAAAGTCTCTTTGTGGTGTCTCTCTTTTTGGAGTGGATTGATTTGAATTGGACCCAAGTGTGGTGTCTTGAAAGGGGTCACTTGAGAAATTTATGTCCTTTCTTTTGGTTCATGACCTTGTTTCAACCATGTGAGACTTGCAAAGTTGGAAGGTAATGGAAGGTGATAATGAGGCTAAACTATATTTTTGGGATTTTTGGAATATAAGGATGCAAAGTGATTATGCCAGGATATGAAACTAATGGATGCTAAGGATACCAAAGTTTGATAATGATAATGTGTAATGGTGAAACTAAGGTTAAGATGAAATTGAGCTATGTTTTTTTATGTTTTTTGGGATAAGGATGCAAAATGAAAGTGCAATTTAGGTCCAAGGCTAAAGCTATGGTCAAAGGATGTGATATGTATCTAAATGAGATTATGGAAATATATGAAGCCTTAAATTTGAGACAAAGGATGGCAACCAAGATAATGTAAGTCCAAGATAACAAACCCAAATATCATTGACCTTTGTGATAATCAAGGTGATAATTTTGACAAGGTTGAGTCTAGGCTAGGACACAAGCTTGAGACTCAAATTTTACCAAGGTGATAATGACAAAGGTTGATAAAATGAAGGATTAAGGTCAATGACAAAATGGATAAGCAACCAAGAATTGTCCAAAAGCTTAGTAGTCTTCCTAACTCTAAAATTTTGAAGGATGAGTGCAACCTAAGGTCTAGGATTTATTATGCAAAGTAGGGATGCAACCTACAAAATATAATGTAATCCTAAATGGTAATGTTGGAATGGACTGGTAAAGGCTTGCAAGTTTTTTGTTTAGCAGTCAGGGTCACTGTAAAAATGATTTGATTGAGCTTTAAACAAGGATTTTGAAAGTTTCTGGTTATCAAGTAGTTACAATATTATTTTCTACAAATGTGTCATTTCAAGTTGTGGGTTTCTAGAGTGCAGTTTATGTTCAGATTGACAATTATGACTCTATTTTCTATAAATGCAGATTAGTATGATAGTTACGGCTCTATTTTTTGCAAAAGTGATTCAGTATGACAATTCTGGTTTCCCAGTGATCTGTTGTAGTGCAAAAATACAGTTGTGGGCCTATTTTTATCAGTTGTACTGACATAATGTTGTTTTTGGTAGTTTTGATGTTTTGACTTGGTTTTTAAGTGAGTTTTGACCAAATTTGATAAAGTGAATTTTGGAAAACACTGAGTACAGTCACAAACACTTATTTTTTATCTGGTTTTGAATGTGAAAATGTTTTGGTATCAAGATAAAACACACATAGACAACAGTGCACAATTCCTATGGTTGGTAAGGATGATTGATATCCCCACTTGGATTTCTTCAACCACTTAAACAAGGTAGACAACTAGAGACTCGGTTGCACTAGCTCCCCTCCACAACACTCGCTTCTCGGGCTCACCAAGTCTCATTCCCAAAAGAGGAATTCTTGTCTCTACACATGCTTATTGAAGACGTGGGGAACCTTCAGAGGTCCGACCTTCTATGATCAACGAGTGTATAAAAGGGTTTTTGGCCACTAACACAAATTGGTTCTTAGTAAGGGCATCCACTCAAGGCGGCCATACATGCAACAAGATTAGCTCAAGATTATGGTCAATCAAGAGGCCTCCCAGTCCCTTCCTAAGAAAGGATTTTAACATAGCTCATGGGGCTATTGAGGGTGGCACTTGTCGGTATGACACATCCACACCTATTGCTAAATGACTTTTGTCAAGAAGCACTTTTCTTATATAGTGGTTTGGAAGAGATTGGCCTTAACTTTGTTACTGCTTGGGCCATTCACACCTTTCGAAGTGGGGTGGTAGGTCCTCTATAATAAAGATACACAATAGCGAGGAAGTACATTGTTTTTTATCTCCCAAATCACACAAAGCGTAAGGAGAGAGCATATGCAAATGCCTTTGCCTCACACTTGCATGGGGTTCATTTTAAGCCCAAAATACAAATGTGGGGTGTGATTGTACAAATTCCAAAGAAATGCTTTTGATCCTCAAGTTTCCAAATGGCATGAGAGGAGAGCATACACACTCTATGACAATTTGCAAACCACAAAACACAAAATACACTTGTAAATTTTAACCCTTGCTTATGATTTGAAGATATTTGAATTCTTTTTATACCAATGACGTTTGATGTAAGTTCATTTTAATACCCATGAGTGAGAAAATGCATTTTTTAATTCATTTTTAAAACCTCATGAATGTGATATGCATGTTCATTTTACCCTTATGATCCTGATGCAAGTTGTAGTTGTGAAAAACAAATAAAATAAAATAAAATTGCTTAAATCTAAACTAATAAAGAGCTCATTTTTTTTGTTTCTAAAGAAACAATTTTTGAGAACTCCTTAGATCCAAAGACACACACTAAAATAAATTGTTAGAACACAAAAACCTTAACCTACTTGAAAACCAAAAAGGAAAATTGAAAGCAAACATAAAACATAAAATTTTATACCTACAGGAAGTTGCATCGTTCGGGACTGTAGATGCATCACCCTGTTATGTCACATCGAAACAGTTGTGTCACGATTTTGAATTCAGGTTCCCACCCATGGATGCGTTGTTGTTCTTCAAAGATGCGTCACTATTTTTGAACTCAAATTCTTGCCAATAGTTGTGTCATTTATTATCACTTGCATTGCTACATGTCTCAATTGTGTCGTTTCATATGGAAAAACCTACAAAAACAAAAAATAAATCATACGGATCCTACAAAATCTTGTCTTAACATCGGGTTCACCAATGTAAGACAGGTTAAAATGAGCTAGCCTAGATTATAATATCAACCACAACACTACTAAGCCAAAACCCTGTCTAAAATAAGAGAAAACAATCAAATGAAGAGAGAAAAATGAAAACAAAGAAACAAAGCACTCCTCATTGAACTTGAATCATTTATCTTGTCTCTCCTATTTCTTCTTTTGCAAATATGCCCTCAGATTTGTAGTTTAACTTGTGCGAATACCTGCAAATTGTAAGCAAGAAAGTTGGAGATAAGTGGTTGTTAAGGCAAAAATGGAGGAGAAAGGCTTCTTTTATAGACAACCATTTGAACAGACGGTCAAGATCAAGCTTGTAGAAAGATGCCAAGATTGATGAATGAGAAAACATGCAACCTAGAGGATTGGAGGTTACAAAACGAATGGTCAAGATTAGAAAGAGACCAAAGATGATTGACGACTGGAATTCAAAAATCAGATATTGGAGGAAGAATATGGAGGAATTAAAAATTAAAAATAATCAATTCTTGAGAAGGAATCTCTGGACAAGTGGAGACATAAATAATTTATTCAAATAATTTATTTAAGGAAAAGAGAAGTGGGCATTTAATTAAAATCATTTTAATTAAATAAGAGGAAATGGGAAAAGGGAATTAAATAACTAATTTGAGTTAATTATTTAATAATAGGGAAGCAATGGTGGATAATTAAATAATTTTGACAATTATTTAACTATAGAAGAATTTAAAATATTAGTGAATAGTCAAATAATTAATTTTAATTATTTAACTATAGACGAATGATGGTAAACAAATAATTAAATAAATAATAGAAAGGGGGAATTAGAGACACAATTAATTTATTTAATTGATCAATGATAGAATAAAGGTAAGAAGTGAATTAATTTATAGTTATAAATTATTTAATTAATAGAGGAACGTGATCAAGAATAATTAAATAATTAAAATTATTTAATTATGCAGAGATGGAGACCGGGAAAAATGATGCTCACAGACTAAGACATTTTTCAGTGTCTACAGAAGGGTATAGATCCTAACTTATGTATGCATAGGATCTATATAAATGATGGTTATAGGCCTATTAGACAGCCTCAAAGGTGAATGAACCCTACCTTGAGAGAAATAGTCAAAGTTGAACTTCAAAAACTCCTTGATGCAGGCTTCATTTATCCTATATCTGACAGTGAATGGGTCTCACCTTTAGTCATTGTTCCCAAGAAATGTGTAAAATGGAGAGTATGTGTAGATTATAGGGAACTAAACACAACCACTAGGAAGGACCATTTTCCATTACCCTTTATAGATCAAGTGTTTCACTCTTTAGCAGGGAAGAAGTACTTTTCATTCCTAGATGGTTTCAGTGGTTACAATCAAATAAAAATTGCTCCAGAGGATTAGGACAAAATCACATTTACCTATCCTTGGGGTACTTATGCTTACTTTTTTCTTCGTTTTGGTTTATGCAATTCCCTAGCTACATTTTAGAGGGCAATGTTCAACATCTTGTTTTATTATACTCATGATTGTATGGAGATATATATGGATGATTTCACCACATATGGGGAAACTTATGAGGAAGCCCTTAGTAATCTGGAAAAGGTATTTAAGAGATGTAAAGAACATAATTTGTCCCTCAATAATGAAAAGTTCTTTATGATGATGACTCAAGGAATTGTTTTAGGGCACTTCATATCCAGTGCAGGGATACAAGTCAATCCACATAAGATAGAAATCATTTCTACATTACCTATTCCCTAGAGGCAAAGATATGTTAGTAGCTTCCTTGGCCATGCAGGCTATTATAGGAGGTTTATTGAAGACTTCAATAAGATTGCTACACCATTGTTTTTTTGTTGACTAAAGATGTAGAATTTGATTGGACATCATAATGTCATCATTCCTTTGAAGAGATAAAGAAAGCCTTAACCCATGCACCTATTTTGAGGGGGGGAAATTGGACCTTACCCTTCCATATACATATTGATGCTTCAGATTTTTCTATTGGATTAGTTTTGGGTCAAAAAGAAGGTACCAAATAATATGCTATTTACTACATTAGTAATAATCTTCAAGGAGCAAAGCTAAATTATATTGTTATGAAGAAGGATATGCTAGTAGTAGTGTATGCCATCAATGAATTTAGGCATTACATTATTGGTTATAAATTTTTTGTTCACACAAACCATACAACTATCAGGTATTTAATGAAAAAACTTGTAGTATGGGGTAGACTAGTCAAATGGTCGCTCCTTCTACAAGAGTTTGATATTACAATAGTGGACAAGCCTAGTAAGGCTAATGTAGTAGCAAATTTTCTATCAAGGTTGCCAACACAATCAACAAAAGGGGTAGTAGATGACTCATTTCTATATGAGAACTTGTTTTCTCTTAATATGCATATACCCTGGTATGTTGACATTACAAATTATTTAGTGATAGGGCAGATTCCACCACACTTTTCTCCAAGGGAAAAGAGACAGCTGGTACATAAGTGTTTTCCATACTCTTGGATATTAGGCTATCTGTTCTACACCGGCCTAAACAATGTCATGAGAAGGTGCATAAGGGAAGATGAAATCTTTGATATCATGAAGGCTTTCCATAATGAACCATGTGGGGGTCATTTTGTAGCAAAAAGAACAACATTCAAAATCCTTATAATTGGTTACTATTGTCCAACTCTACACAGGGAGTTTGTTAAGTATACAAGGAGTTGTGCTAGATTCCAAAGAATGGGTAATCCAACAAGGAGTGATGAAATTCCATTACAACCTCAATTAACACTAGCTCCCTTTGATAAAAAAGGTCTAGAATTTATTGGACCAATCTCACCTACTTTAACAACAAGGAGTACATTGTAGTTTCCATTGATTATTTGACTAAGTGGGTAGAAGTGAAGGCATTACAGTTTGCTAGAGATGGCAATGTGGCTAAATTCTTGTATGAGGAAATTTTTACTAAGTATGGAGTACCTAGGGAGATAGTAATCGATTAGGGTCCATAATTCACTTCATAAATCATCACCAAATTAGTTGTAGAATATCAAATCAGGCACAAAAAGTCAACACCTTATCACCCTTAGGCCAATGGCTAGGTGGAGGTTAACAACAGAGAAATTGAAAGTATTCTAACCAAGATAGTACAATTACATAGGAAATATTAGGTTGCTATATTACCAAATGTAGTATGGGCATATAGAACAACCTGGAAAACAATAATTGGTTTCACACCCTATGAGCTAGTATATGGTAAAATAGTAGTCCTCCTAATTGAGTTTGAGTATAAGACATTAAGAAAAATAGTAGAGTTGGACATGGATCTCACAACATCTTAAAAGGAGGGGTTACACCACTTAAATGGGCTTGATAAAATTAGGATGGAGGCAATCCATCATGTATTGAGATAGTACAAAAGTAGAGGAGAAAGTTGCATGACCAGTTGATATATCAAGACAAGGGAATTTAATGTAGGAGATTGGGCCTTATTATATGATTCAAGATACAAGGATTTCAAAGGGAAACCCCAATCTAGGTGGTTGGGACCTTATGAGATCAACCAAGTCTTTCCTAATTGAGCAATAAAGTTGCATACCATAGATGCAATAAGGTTCTCCCTCCTAGTTAATGGTCACTGATTAAAACTTTATAAGAAATCAATACAGAAGGAAGATTTCATTCTTTCTCTATTTCAGAAATATGGACCTCATAATGGTCTAGATACAAATTCAAAAATACATAATTATGACTCATCAACTGCAGATATACCAAGTTCTTCAGGTGACTCGGACATTGAGCTACACAGCTCAATCCCTAAGATCACTCAACTTTAATTTCTTCTTCTAACTCACATGCACACACAACATGGTTGTAATGATGTATATTATTTTTCTAGAGGGACTTGTCTTATATATGCAACTACCAACATTCAATAAGGGCCATGTTGCAAAAGGGACCTATAGCACAACAACTGTCAAAATTCAGAAGGGTGCTGATGTCGAAGGTACTTGTAGCACCATCTAGCAGGAAATTTTAAATTTTGTGTTGCATTAATTGTAACACTCACCTTTTTCACCTCACATTTCTCACACATGCAACATAAGTCTAATCATAATACATACCTGCAACATGCTTATCTTATTTTACATTGCCAATTCAAATTCTAAGCATTTGAAATATCACATCACCAACCATCATTTGTCTAATCTATTTCATTACATTACACCCACCACCTCATCATTCATTCAACGAAAATTACTTCTTGTCACATCAAATCATATTGTAGATACATTTTATTCAGCTCACATGTGTGGTGTTCAATTAGTCACCTTCGACAAATACGCAAGGTAAATTACCATAATTGTCATGAATTTCTTAATGATTTCATCATGTATTTTCATATTAAATTAAGCCTGTGATATATTCATTCTATTTATTTCCACACTCTATAATGATACCTTCACCTATCACGAATTGAAGTGAGGTTACTTCAAACCTTAAATTGGGGAAAGGGTACTATGGGACGAGGATTATCAGGGTGGATAGATTACACTTGATCCATGATGAATTGAAGTATAATGAAGCCACTAAACCTCAACCTACCAAACAAGATCATTCAAATTCTAAGTTAAACTAAGAATTTACTGAAATTGAAAGCTACAAACTATGAAAATAGTTAAATTTATACTCTAACCCATTTGAAACTTATCCCATTTTAGAATTAGTGTCTTGTTGATGTGGAACATTGACCCGTTCCTAATCCTGTGATCAGTGAGCCTATTTCAATCGATTTTATGGAAGAGAAACAATGAAACCATTATGATAAGATGGATTTAAAACTTGATTTAAGCTAAAATGGACATGATGCAAGCTAATTAAACATGAATTTATGCTAAAAATTATCTAATTATGCAATTTCTAAGCTAATCTAAGCTACTTCTAAGCTTAAAGATGAAAACCCTAATTTATAGAGTAGCTAAGATGGATGCATGGAAGCCATTAATGGATGTCTTAATCTATTTATGCAACTGAAGTGAACTAAAACAAGTTAAAAGTGAGTAAAATGTGAGTATGGATGCAAGTTAATTCAACAACATAAGTTTGCAATTGAAAGATGATGAGATTCAACAACATAAGTTTTCTCTAAAAAAGATGGATGAGATTCAGTAGGATAATTTTTCTCTGAAAAAGATGGATGAAATTCAACAACATAATTTTTCCCTGAAAAAGATGTTTCCATTTGTCTCCAAATAGTGCTTTATTTATAGGGGAGAAAATGAAAAATGGAGGGTTGAGATCAAAAATATTAATCAACAGTTCAAGATGAAAGGAAGAAGAGGCATGGATCATGGATTCTCATCAATGAATGAGAATGCATGATGGGATTTAATCAAGGGTTCACATTTTCTTCAAACAAACACACTTTTGACTTGCACACACAAGTTAGAAGGTGACTTGTTCAAAAAATTAAAAGATAACTTGCAATTCAAGTTACAAGGTAACTTGCATTTGAAGCCAAGTGAAAATATCCCTTTTTCAAATGATGGATGAATAAGAATATTCTTTTGGAATATTCCCATAGGTGAGGATAAAAGGCATTTTGAAAATTAGAAAAAATTCTTAATTGTACGAAAAGAGGATAAGGAATATTCCATGAGAATATTCCTCTTTAGAGGAAAATTAGATTAATTGTTTAATTAAAGAAAAGTTTTATCACACAATTAGGGGATTTTGGAGGAATAAAGCGATTTTCATTAAATTAAATGATTTAATGAAAGGGGAAAGGTGAAATGACATTTACTTAAATAACCTAGGGTTATTAAATTAAATTAGAAGACTTAGGGAATTAAATTAAATATGTTGATTTATTTAATTTAATTAGATGAAATGTTAGCATGAAAGGGGGTGAATTAACTCGATTTAATAAATTATTAATAGATGAAAATGACATAATTAATTAAATAGCTAGACTAATTTAATCAATTAAGAGAAAAGAGGATGGGTTTTAGAGGAAATGATGTTAGTAAACCTGTTTCAAGTGCATGATATTGATCAAGATATTTTTCAATGTCTACATTTTGCCCCTCTTTGAAGCGGGGTACCCATTGCTTCGGCTCAAAGAATAATGCTCCTCGGATGAAAATTGTTGCTTAAATTAAAAAAATGATTTATTAGATGCCCCAACAGAAGGATAAAGCTCACTCCTTGCCCCCTCAAGAAATCGGGTGGAAATTTTGAATTTTGGGTTGATTTCTGGATAAAAATGAAAAGTTGCCCCAAGGGGTCCGGAAAGGTTCTGGAATGCAAGAATTATGCCAAAAACACAAAAAACAAGACAAAATTAAGCTTCGATTGGCAGGGGACAGGGTGGCCAAGATGGCCAAGATGACCAAGTTCCAGAGGCTCTGTCGGTGGGACAACAGGTCCCACAACAGCCTCCAGTGGTACAACAGGGACCGCAGTAGTAGCAAGCATCACCACCACTGCCACCACCAGATGCCAAAGATGCACAAATTCAACAATTGCAGCAACAGTACAAATATTGACCGGTGAGCGAGATTAGGCCCACCAGCAGTTTTGGGTATTACTGTTGAGAGAGATCAGGCCCTATAACGGTTACAGGCCATGACAGCAGAGAGGGACCAAGAGGTCACCCGATGCCTTCTTATAGAGGCTATGACAATGGCCACACATGGAAAGACTGTCTTAGCTAGGTTATACCGAGAGGTTGTGATAAAGGTTGCATACTATAGGATACATTATCATCGAGATGTACCAGTGGTATTAAGACAAATGGATTTACCAAACAAGATCATTTAAATTCTAAGTTAAACTAAGAATTTACTAAAATTGAAAGCTACACACTATGAAAACAATTAAATTCCTACTCTAACCCATTTGAAACTTATCCCATTTTGGAATTGGTGTCGTGTTGATGTGGAACAACGACTCTTACCCAATCATGTGATCAGTGAGCCTGTTTCAATCGATTCTATGGAAGAGAATCGATGAAACCATTGTGATAAAATGGATTTAAAACTTGATTTAAGATAAAATAGACATGATGCAAGCTAATTAAACATGATTTTATGCTAAAAATGATCTAATTATGCAATTGTTAAGCTAATCTAAGCTACTTCTAAGCTAAAAGATGAAAACCCTAATTTATAGATAAGCTAAGATGGATGCATGAAAGCCATTAATGGATGTCTTAAGCTATTTATGCAACTAAAATGAACTAAAACAAGTTAAAGGTGACTAAAATATGAGTATGGATGCAAGTTAATTCAACAACATAATTTTTCAATTAAAAGATGGATGATATTCAACATCATAAGTTTGCTCTGAAAAAGATGGATGAGATTTAGCAACATAAGTTTTCTCTGAAAAAGATGGATGAGATTCAACAACATAAGTTTTCTCTGGAAAATATGGATCCATTTGTCTCCAGATAGTGCTTTATTTATAAGGGAGCAAATGTGAAATGGAGGTTGAGATCGAAAATATTAATCAACGGTTCAAGATGAAAGGAAGAAGAGGCATGGATCATGGATTCTCATCAACAAATGAGAATGCATGATGGGATTTAATCAAGGGTTCACATTTTCTTCAGACAAACACACTTTTGACTTGCACACACAAGTTAGAAGGTTTCAAAAGGTTAAAAGATAACTTGCAATTCAAGTTACAAGGTAACTTGCATTTGAAGCCAAGTGAAAATATCCCTTTTTCAAATGATGGAGGAATAAGAATATTCTTTTGGAATATTCCCATAGGTGAGGATAAAAGGCATTTTGCAAATTAAAAGAAATTCTTAATTGTATGAAAAGAGGATAAGGAATATTCCTCTTTAGAGGAAAATTAGATTAATTGTTTAATTAAACAGAGTTTAATCACACAATTAGGGGATTTTGGAGGAATAAAGCAATTTTCATTAAATTAAATGATTTAATGAAAGGGGAAAGGTGAAATGATATTTAATTAAATAACCTAGGGTTATTTAATTAAATTAGAAGACTTAGGAAATTAAATTAAATATGTTGATTTATTTAATTTAATTAGATGAAATGTTACCATGAAAGGGGGTGAATTAACCCAATTTAATAAATTAGATTAATAGATGAAAATGACATAATTAATTAAATAGCTAGGCCAATTTAATCAATTAAGCGAAAAGAGGATGGGTTTTAGAGGAAATGATGTTAGTAAACTTGTTTCGAGTGCATGATATCGATCGAAACATTTTTCAGTGTCTACAGGTACAATATTGGCTATTTTTTTTGTTTTTTGCCACCTAAAACCAAATGCAAGCAAGCAAATATGACATGCAAACCCTTTTTGTCCTAAAAATTACACGTATTTTTTGTTGTTAGTTTCAATTGCCAATTTCTTAGTCCTGTGATCTTGAGTTAAGTCAAACCCATAACCCATTTTTAAGCTCAATTAAGCTGATATGAAGAGGAAGGGAAGTTGCAGTTATAGTTTGGTAGGGAAAGTACATGAGGAAATAACAGAATAAGAGAAGGGTCTGAGGGTATTGAAGTTAAAATTGAGTTGAATTTCCAAGGTGAATACATTGAGCAGAGGTAAAGATATTTTTAATGGGAGGTGATGTTATTAGGAGAGAGTCATCGGTTGACAAGAAGATACTAGAGGATGCAATGGTATTGCCTATATTCACAAGAGTTGGTTGGCTCGATTATTTTCTTAAGATGACATAATTTAACAATGACATAGCAAGAATATTTGTAGCCACATTGTCCAGCACGATGAAGAAATGGTAAAAGGGTTATTAGTAGATGCATCTGAAGTCTCCATAGCACAAGTATTTGGTTTGCCAAGGATTGGAGCAAAGTTTCCATTATGAACAGATGCAGTGATTACAAGGGAGGAATTTTGTGAGCGAGGAGAAAATTTGGATTCGTCATCACAAGGTACAAATAGACTTTCTCTTCCATGGTTTGGGCCAACCGTGCTTCCTATGTCATTAGATACCGTACTTGTGATGGTAGAAAAAATATTTTATATACTGTACATTTCAAATTGCTTAGTCACCTTTGCCATAATAGACTAGTAAATGTGCCAATTTTTCTTTATAATATGTTAAAAAGGATGGCATCTGAGTATCAGAGGAAATAAAGTGACACAACCTTATCACATCATTGTTTGATTTCCCTATTAGAAAAAAGTAGCTTGACAATTCAATACCCACAAGTAACCTAGGAAGATTTTGTGAAATGTGAGGATATTAACAGTTTACTTGAGGCACCTGTAGTACTTGAAACTTTAGAGCCACAAGCTGAACCTACAAGAGGAAGTTCTCTTGGTTCACCTATGCTTCACCTACACATAGCCAAGGTGAGCCCAAGGAGAACAATGTGCTAGAGTCTAGGTCACTAGCAATGGAAGAGACCCCATCTTCCTCAAAACCACCTAAATCCAAGAACAAAAGAGGAAATACATCTACAACATCAACACCTTCTAAAACAAAGAAGAAAAAGAAGGATTTTGAGATGGAGAAACCTACACCTAGGTTTTCATGATGATTAAAAAAATAAGGTGTCATGAGGGGGAGTGTGGAAAAACCTGAAGAAGAGTAAAAGGGCGAAGAACAAGAAGAAGATGTGATGTTGGTTGAAATATACTCAGAAGGGAAGGGAAATATCCTTGGAAATGTGCAGACATTTGTAAAGAGGAAGAGATATGTGTCTACCACTTCTGATTTAGACTCAGAAGATGTGTTTGTTCCCAGGAAAACATAAAAGAAAACCCCAGATAGTCCTACTTATGAAGACTATTATTGTACAAGGGGTGGTAATGAGCAGTTTTTTGAAATAGAGGAAATGTTTATAGAAGATATAAATGTCAAGAAGGAGCTTCATGAAGCTTTGGAAAGAATTAAACATTTGGAAGAACTAGTGCAGAGTTATGAAAAGAGAGACAAAAATACAAGAAGTAGAAGAAAAATTGCAGACATATGGCCATGGTGCAAAGTTGGATCTATTGGCACAATTGGCCATTACCAAAATAGGGGATGGAAAACTTGCAGTAGCAAATCAGATACCTTCTCCCATAAAAACTCCAATTCACCACACAACTTTGTCTCTTGGTTATCAGCTATGGAAGGTGACTGATGAGTTCTCACAAGAAAAAGGAAGGTGGAGGAAGGAAAAAGAAACTTTGATTGTAGAACATGCCAAAGTGTTGGAAGGAAAAGAGATTAAGCTAAGGAAATTAGTAGTTAGATTGGAAGAAGTGGCAAATAAAGTTGTCCAAATTATAAGATGCAGACCTCTAGCAAGAACATATGCACTATTTTTGCAAGATTTTTTTTTGAGTTTTCAAATTAGTAGGCTAATCAGTAACCAATCAGGTGGGATGAGTAGGGAATTTGAGTTTCTTAATGTTTTTGTTGATTCTACACCAGAAGAGCAGGATCAACTATGTGAATACTATTTTTACAATTATGTGGTTCTACAAGAAACAAAGTGGAATCCTCTGATTTTTCAAGGGGATCTCTAGGTAAGGGCGCTGACATCTTATTATAGGAATGAACAATCAAAAGGAGAAATAATAGAAGAATATGAGGAGAGGGAGAAATCAGTTGCTCTCCCAATAAGAGTCTAAAAACCTTGATGCACTTATAGATGAATGGTTGAAACTCCTAGATCAAAAAAGTGTAGGAAGAAAGATTATGAAACTAAGAATAGAGGATTATAAAAGAATTCAAACATTAGTTGTGGGATTGGGTCAACAATGTTACAGTTAATGCAAAATAAATGGAATAGCTTGACCCTAGAGTTGCAGAGAAAAGAACCTCATTCAATATAAAATTTTACCACCATGCTTGAGAGGGTATGCAAATACATGAAGATTGTTGCTGAAATAGTACTTCACTAGGTACCACTCACATTCCACCCACCTATGCTACTCTATCCAATTCAACATTGGACCAAGGAAAAAGGTGAGGAGTGTGAGAAATCTAGGATCAGTAGAATGAGATGACTTGCAGCTTATAGAGGTTTCTACTTAAAGCAAATCAAGGGAGTTGATGTTGTCAAGGACCTCAGGGAGATCACCTTGTGATATAATCTGTACCCCTAGTGTTTTTCTTGAGGACAAGCAAAAGTATAGTTGGGGAGAGTGGCAGGTCTATTTAATGGTCTATTTTCTGTTGTTTTTATGCATGCTTTCAAACATTATCAGACAGTCCTTTTATACAATACTCCTATGCTATGCTATCTTTTCATGCTTATTATACAACCTTGAACTAAATTATAGTAACAAAAATAAAGTTATGATATAGCATCATTGCATGATTTATATGTGAGTATGTATGAAATATGGATGGAATTCTATGTTTAATCATGGTAGTTAGCTTTGTGTATATGTTTTTTGGATTAACCTTTTGCAGCTTGAGAAGATATTGTAGCCCACAAAAATTGGAAGCTATAGCCTACATCAAAAGGACTTGGACATCGTAACATGGGAAGTGCCAGATCAAGTTGAGTGTAATAACTACCATGTGGAGGCACCTAATGGATTTAGTCGTGCATCATTATGATAGTTAATAAGGCACTGGAGAAGAATAATTCTTTTGTTGATAGGATTCTGGATAATTATTTGTGTATTCCACATGCAGATCTATTTTGTAAAATTCCAATTCTATTTGAACTCTTATTTATTTTCAGTTGTAATTTGAATAATTCAATCTTAATTGCATACTTTGATATTTAGGGAGTTTTAGTTAATGACTTCAATTAGGATTTGTGTTTAGAATAAAATTCCTCATGCTTATATATAGCTCGTGGTTGAGTCCTTAGATAGTGTTGTTGATTCAGTATTTTATTATCAGTTATTTTCTTAGTTTCTAGTTATCATCTACAGACATGTTGATTATTCAAAAATGATTTCCTTGAATAAAATTTGAAAGGAATATTTGGTGTAATCTTTTGGAATGCATAGTGAATGAAGTTCAAGTTCATATGGATGCATAGAATCTGATATTTAGATTTGGTTTTAGTTAAGTGAAGATAACCACTTGTGCAGGCCAATCAAGGTAACTATTCTTCACTACATTTATAGTTATTTATTTTTGTTTAGTAGTTATTTCCATTTATCATCACTTCATTAATTACATGGAAGTTAGAATAGATTCTCATATTTTGATTATCAGTAATGAATTTTCATGAACATGAATGCATTTAGTTAACTTGTAGCACTCTGGAGGTTAGAATAAGTTTAGTTACTATTTTGAGTAGTTTTGAGTTAGTTTTAGTAATTCTTTGTTAGCACCAGTTCAATTGCACGTTATATTGTAGGCACTTGTAGCCACTAGCGCTATTTACTTCTTTCATTGTTATGTGTTTCTGTGATTTTCCAACAAGTAGAATACCTTTATAATGATAACCTAGGTAACCTCAGGTCTTTGAAGGAACATATAGTGCAGCACCATCACAAGTTTACAAACCTTGGTTAGCAATTTAATATAGTCTTTACAATGTTCAGTGGACTGTTTAGCTAGTCATTCCTCTGAATTGTGTAGTTTCTATCAATTTTACAAGACACTAGTTTAGACTACAATATTGGTGTTTTTTGTTGATTCAAAGTTTTGGTCACTTTGTACTTTCACATAAAAATGGTGTATAACTTTCTATGGTTTATGTAGTTTCTATTCATCCTACCATTAGGGTTATCACCCATAACTTGCATAATAGTAGCTACAATAACAAATATTTTAATTATATATCTTCTTGAATAGTTTTAAACATTTTGAAAGGTCTTGAATATCATAACATAATAAGTTTTGAGTTTTTTAGATCCTTCTTCACCATATTTTCTAGTGTAATTGTAATCAAGATTTGATAAATATCATATAATTTTAGATCAATTTGAGTTGGTTTTATATTCGTCATTTTTATGTTTCATGGGAGTATTTGTGAGTTTGGTTAAGGATAAATATCTAGATGTTCTTGCATAATATCATATATTTTTTGTAACTTAGTTTTTTATATTTAATGTTTTACATGACTCTGTTACCAAATAAGGCACCATCCTTGAATACTTAGACCATCCATATCATTTTAAACTATAAAAAACCAGTCACTAGTAGTGTAGAGAATATGAATAGATAAATGCATTTTGTTTATAATTTAACATTTAAAAACTAGGAAAAATATTAAAGAAAACCTAATTGTTAGATCCTCTAAGAACCATGTTCATCATACTTATACTTTTTCAATATTTATAAAATTGCAAATGAAACCATCTCAAGGAAGTGTTACACTGTTATCTTCTATTAGTGCATGTGTAAAATATTTATCAACTATATAGAGGATTTTGTAGCTAATCACTCTTGACCTAGTGACAATTATTGGGGTCAAGTGAGTAATTGGGTACAATTAATATTTGTCATTTTGGTTGTCCATTTTATTTGATTTGAATGCCTATTAAGGCATTACCTCTAAGAATACCCTCTTGAGTTTAAGTTGAGCTCAAAAAGTAGGAGAGATTACCCACTCTTAGATTTATCCTTTAACCATTATGAGTCTATTGATGATGATTTATTCCCTTAATGAATACAAACCCCTAGCCTTGAAGTTGGAGAAGAGATCTAAGATTTGGGAGAGTAGTTTTGGGACCTAATATTTTTGCATTGTTGTCAATGATATAATTTAGGCTTTTATTTTGAAAACCTCAGCAAATTAACAAGGAATTAGTTATTGCTTGGTATTTGAAGTTTTAGCTTTTGGGAAAATATTTTTATCTCTTCCAAGTAAATATTTATGATTTTGTTTGGGTCAAACTTATAATTTACAAAAAGATCAAAAGGATTTGAGATGAAGAGAAGGTAGCTCTATTGCCAACAAAATAGAGATGTAGCTTCAACCAGTCCATGAATACATCCACCATGGGAAGCTTAGAATAATGGTGAGTCATTTAGACATACCTCTTAAATCTCAAAAGTTAATACTACAAGTAGAAATAATTTACTTATTGATTTGTGATCGACACATTTATACTTCTAAAAATGTAAATGAAAGTAGAATAATTAGAAGGTAGCTCTATTGCCAACAAAATGGAGATATAGATTCAAATATTCCATGAATAAATCCACAATGAGAAGCTTAGAATAAGGTAATTCATCTAGACATACCTCTTAAATCTCAAATGTTAATGCTAGATGTAGAAATAATTTACTTATTGATTTGTGATCAACCCATGTATACTTCTAAAAATTCATATGAAAGTAGCATAATTAGAAAACATAAGAAAATACAATTAACTAATTATGAAACAAAAAAGAGAATATATGCTTACTAGAAGGAGAGGGTGCATAAAATTATTGATGAATATTTGCATAGTTCTGGCATGCAGTATCATGTTCTACTAGTATATTTTGATGGACATTGTCCCACCTCTCATAGTGTGGTGTATAAATATGAGATTGAAAAGGATAACCTGGTATGTTTACTTAAGGAGGGAGTGTTGGAACTACTAACTATGATTGAGTCTTGGTAGGTTCATGTGCAAGGTTATTGGCAAAAGGAATGTGGATAAAACTCTTGATGTGTGTATGCAATATTTTCACACTAGTATAAATGAGAAAAATGATGATTTAGTTGTGTATTAGCCAAATGATTTTCCCTAATTTCACATTAGAATTGTACTTTTTTATTACTATTTAACATAATAACTGTACAATCTTATAAATAATTTAAAAGAAAAGGTTTTATTTTGACTAAGGCAATAAGAAAGTTGACAAAATACTATTTAAATAAAATAAAATAATAATTTATAAAAATAAGTTATAGAATGAAAATAATGGAAAAAATAAGGAACTTGGAGCCAAGTGAAGGAAGTTATTTCCTAGGACACCAATGTGTCACACAGATTTCCATACATTGAACTATCATCTATACAAACAAAATGCAAAAAAAAAATCCATAAATCATGAAAATCTAGCCTTGTTTGCCTAGTTTACAAAAAACATAAATGCAAAATACACCAAAAAATACTAGATAATAAAAATTATAGAGAAATAAACGAATAACAAGATTCACATGATTTTTAATAAAATAAATAAATAAACAATAAGAAAGCACTTGCAAACCTTTGTGCGATTAAGTGCTGTCAAAATACCCACAAATATAAAGAAAAAGAAAAATGTTTGGGGTTGTTTGAGATTTTCCTAAATCAAATCCCTTCTTTGGCATTTCTACCTCCACAACAACCAAGATAGATAAATAGAAAAATAGGGAGTTAGAGCTCTTATTCTGAATGTGTTAGGGAATGGTTAGAGTTGTGAATATCCAATAATGGAGCTAGAATGATGGAAAATGGGTGTGACAATCCCAAGGTGCTCAGGGACACAACAAAGGAAATTATTATAATAAAAGTAAGAATAATATCACCTGTGAAGGATTGTGGAATCCAAGAAGAAGAGGTTTAGAAGAGACTGTTATAAGCGTGTTGTAGAAATATGTAGAAATTGAGAGCTATGTATGAGCTTGAGAGTGCAAAGAGAGCTAAGAGATCCAAGAGAGAGACAAAATAAAAGTTAGATTCAAATATGAGAAGATGAGGAAAGAGAAGGTTGGTGATGAGCTAGTTAGATTTTTTTTGAGTTATTTTCATTGAATTGGGAAGGTGACAAGTGGAAAAATGCTTAGAAATGAATACCAAGTGAGAAACTATCATGGGACACAAACACGATGCATGGATGTTGGTGTGATGCACTATTTTCCAAATAATTTTCACTAAAAAATGATGAGACACTAGAGAAACATAGAGCTAATACAAAGGTGACATCAAAGAGTGGCCACATGAAAGGTGCCCGAGTAGGAAAAATGATAATGCAAGGGCTGAAAAGAGCCTACGAAAACACCAAGGGAATGGAGACCAAAGTGGACATAAAACATATAGTCCACTTGCAAGGGTATATAATTTTTTATATTAGAATTAGAAATAGGGAAATTGTTGACGAATATCCCCTTTCTCCCAATATATCATGTAAAGATAAAATTAAAAAAAATTAGGCACACCTTGAGCTATTTTAAAATCAATGAGAAACATCTGAGCATTTCAATTTATTGTTAACAAGAGAAAGGATGATCTCCCTTATGACAATTATGAAGAATATTATAATGATAAGGGAGCTCATATATAACTAAGTGATATGACTATTGGTGGAGCAGATAAGGATAGAAACTATGATGCACATAGTCCTTATTAGTATCCCACTTCTCTTAGAACATCATATAGCTATGATGATGAAATAGATAAATTGATAAATCAACTCAATGAGGAGAACACTAAATAAATTATAATTGTTAAAATGCAAGGGGCTCAATTAAAAAGAGTTGTTTTAATTATCGGTAGGATAAATAACAATAAAAATAATGCATAAATTTTTGGATTGAGTTGTCTAGAGATAGAAACCTATGATATTGGCTAGTATCCTCTATAGCATTGTCACCTATGACAATATAACACTATGTTTTTCTCCCCCCTAAGTGCATGAACATAATTGTACACCTAATTCCTAAATTATGCATTCTCTATCCCATTCAAACAATTATCAATAAAACCCATATGGAAAACCAATACATACATTTAATATTTTGCCCTTGACACCTTAGATCCCACAAAATAGGGGGACCAAGTTGCCTAGGGCGACTAGGTCCTAGCCCTATTTTGCCTCCAAAATTTAATGTTGGATTTGGCATTTTATTATTTTAATTTCAAATGTCAAATGTCGGCTATCAGGATTTAATTTTTGGGAAATTAGAATAATTGTGTATAAATACCTATTCATTGTATCATTTAAAAACTAAGTGAAGAACTGAGCAAGAATTATTGTCAAGAGCATTATCAAGCAAGTCAAGAGCATATTTATTGTATCAATTTAACATCAAAGCATCATGTTGAAGTGTATGTGATTTTTTTTATGTTTATGTTATTATATTGTTTGTGAAATCTAACCCTTGTAGGTCTTCAAGCAAATCAAGCAAACACTAATCAAGCCTTGAGGATATTTTGTATAACTTCAGTCCTTCAAGGAAGCCATTTTTGAGTGGTGAGTTGCATTCCATTGTTTATTCATCATTCATTTATCATTTAGCTTCTATCCCTCAAAAGGATAAGCTCTCTTTTATTGACATTGCCATTGTGGAGCTGGAAACACCAACATGGGGTTTGATTGAGGCAAGCTCCTACATGGTACAACCCTTCCTCTCTCTTTGAATGTGTAGGTTTTAGATTTGAATAATAATGGTCAAAGTTTGAAGGTCGATTATTCATTATTGCATTCAAATCCTACACCTTGACAATATACATAAATTCAATTATCTCTGCACCCGATGAAGATCTGATAGTGTGATACTTGAGAAAAGAAGGCTCTGATCTGGCTCAAGAGGAGTTTGAATTTGTCTATGACATTCTAGATCTGTTGTTGTTGTATCGGAATATTTATTTACATCATTAGCCTAGTAAAATCATTGCATTTCATTCCAAAATCCATCCCAAGTTTGGTCAAGGGCATGTTGACTCACCTTTCAGGTTGTAAGTCAATCCTTTATCTTGTCCAAATTCATCAAACCCCTGTTGCCACAAACTTTCTAAATGAAATGAGGAAAAGTGACTAAAACCCTAGAGTCAAATCCTAGGGCCACTACCCTTTTCCTTCATTTCATCCTCTTCCTCCCAAGATATCATGCAAAAATAATTTGAGTACAAAGAGGGGTTATTATATCACCTTGAACAACAACATCAACAAATTTATTGCATAGCTTAGGTTGCAAGAAGCTCAAACTGCCACCCTCAAGAATCCAAACACCCTCCTAGTGAGTAAAGAGGAAGATCTTCAATATGAGGATAATTTTTGTGAGTACTATGAAGAAGAATATTGTCATTCCTTTACATCGGTACATGAATCTATGGATAGATAAGATGATTATTGTGATTATGATGTAACTACTCTAGAACTTCAAGATAGCCATAATATTGGTACAAAAAACATGAGTTTCCCACTCACATCATGCAATATCGTAGGGAACTCATTTATCTGCCACAATAGTCCAATCCACCATGTGAAGGCATGACAACCCACATAAATGCAACAATGGTGCATGTAATAAATGAATATCAGTTAAAAATTGAACATGCTCCTATATTAAAAAATTAAATTTTTGTTAGATAAAGCATAATTTCCATGAGAAATAATAAGAAATCACAACAAATAGAAGATAAGATTAGGGACAACAGTGTTGTAAGAAAGGTGACAAAGAGAAAGAATTCTAGATAGTGCAAGTAGTGAAGAAAGAGGTGCCAACAAATCATGAACATGAAGTTGCAAAATGAGAAAATTTGAATGAGCAAGCGAAAATAGGTCAACCCTTACCATTGGAAATGTAATGTATGGACAAAGAGGAAGATGTATGCAAGAGTAAATAGTCAATTTGATCAGATCTTGAAGATAATTGCATAGAATGTGTGCATGAATATGATGCAAGTGTTGAATGAGATTCTTGCTTCATGTCCTACCCTCCATTGTCCCTGATTTTCACATTAAAATAACTAATGTTTGTTTGCATGAGGATGATGTAGATGTGACTGTACTAGATGATAAAATTATAAAGATAAAGAGAAATATTGTCAAAGATTTTCAGCATGAATATCTTTCCCTTTGAGAGTGTGAATATGATGATCATGTGGAAACATACGAGAGCCCATTTATTTGGTACAAAACTTGTTGTCTTCCTCAAGCAGAGTGCACTTAACTTGGGTCAAAAAAAATTGTTGTTATTATGATTGAAGAAGAGGAAAAAATGTGTCATGTGTCTAATTTTAACATCATTTATGGCATAGTAGATTTCTCAAATGAGTTTGAAATAAAGAGGCAATTTGGACAACCTAATTCTTCACATGAGGTGCCTCATGATGCTAAATTGTATGTTGTTGATGATAATGAAGATGTGGATAAAGTGTATGATCTAGACATGAAGTTTATTAACATGTTTTATATTGAGGTGTTATGGGTTCTTTTCATCCAATATTTTGAAATTAATAGAGTTGAGTAGGATTTTTTCCTTAATGATGAATGTTTGGCTTCTTATATTATGGATGATAGTATTCCCAAGTTTAATTGTTTCACTTGGGCCTAACATATAGTCTATAATGATGTTGAGAGACAACAAAAATACTAGGTTGATTCTACCCTTATTGCTCAAGATTTTCAAATGCTAGAACTTTAAAATGTTTAGTTTGACGTGCTAGAGGAAGAGCTTCCTTTTGTAGGTCCAATTTGGGTAAAGGTTAGGGTTTGATTCAATTAAGATTAGGATTTTAAGGTTAAATTAGGGTTAGGGTTGTAGGATAAAGCTTAAGGTTATGGTAATGATTAGGGCTAGGGTTCAATTAAGGTTAGGGTTAGGGTTTAATCCATATTAGGGTTAGGGTTTAATTCATGTTAGGGTTAAGGTTTTAAGATAAAGATTATAGTTAGGGTTAGGGTTAGGGTTGTAGTTAGGGTTAGATTTAATGTTAGGGTTTAATTAGGGTTAGGGTTAACTTTATCTTATCATTGAGATTAAATTAGGGTTAGGGAGATGATTAGGGTTCTAATATAAAGCTTGGGGTTAGGGTTAGTGTTAAATAAGGGTTACAAATTTTGATTGGATTAAATTAGGGTTCAATTGTTGTTCAATAAAGGTTAGGGTTATAGGATAAAGTTTTGGGATTATGGTTAGGGTTGGGATTGGATTTAGGGTTGAGGTTATAATTTAACTAGGTTTATGGTTACGGTTATGATTATGGTTGGGATTAGGATTATATATTAATTAATTTTATGGTTACAATTCAAATAGGGCTAAGATTTAATTAGGGTTAGGGCTCGATTAAGATTAAATAATTCTAACTTCAACCCTAACTCTAATTTTATCTCTAACCCTAACCCTAACCTTCATCTGAACCATAATCTTAACCTCAACCCTAACCTTAATTCAAATTTTAATCTTATCACTAAACCTAAACCTAGTTCTAACACTAATTGTAACTCTAACCCTAACCCTTACTCCAACCCTAAAACTAACATAAATTTTAACTCTAACCCTAACCCTTACCCCAACCCTAAAACTAACATAAATTTTAACTCTAACCCTAACCCTGATAGTAAGATTGTTTCTAACATCAATTATAACTCAATCAATATGTAACCCTAACCCTAACCCTAACCCTAACCCTAATCCTAACCCTAACCCTGACACTAACTTTATTTCTAACCACAATCCTAACTCTAAATCTATCTCTAACCCTAACCCTAATCTTAACCCTATTTCTAAAACCACAACTAATTCTAATTATAACCCTCTCCTTAATCCTAATTCAAACCCTAAAACTAACACTGTTTCTAACTCTAAATCTAACCCTAACCCTAATTATAATTCCAACTCTAACCCTAACCCTAATTATAATTCCAACTCTAACCCTAATCCTAACTATTCTATAACTAACCATAACCCTAACCGTAATTCCAACCCTAAACTTAACCCTAATCCTAAGCCTAACCCTAATTGTAACCTTAACTCTAACTGTAACCCCAACCCTAACCCTAACCCTAAATCTAATCCTAACCCTAACCCTAACCCTAACCCTAACCCTAACCCTAACCCTGACCCTAACCCTGACCTTAACCCTAACCATAACCTTAATCATAATTCAATTTGTAATTTCCTAACCCTAATTCTAATTTTGATTCTAACCCCAACCCTAATTGTAATTGTATTTTTAACCCTAGCCCTAATCCCAATACTACCATTAACCAAGTTGATTATAATCCTAACTCTATTCATAATGCTATCCAAACCTAACCCTAATCTTACTGCTAACACTAACCCAACTCTAATCCCAATTTTATCTCTAACCCTAACCCTTTTCCTATCCCTAACTGTAAACCTAACCCTATTCAAAATGTTAACCCTGATCCTAATCATAACCCTAACCCTAATCCTTATGCTAAACTTAACCCTAAGCCTAACAATTACTGTAACCTTATTCTTGATCTTAATATTATCTCTAATCCTAACCCTTACCCTAATTGTGATGATAACCCCATTCCAAATTCTAATTCTATCTCTAATTGTAATCATAACCCTAACCCTAACATTAACCCTAATATAAAAATTTAATACTAATGCTAACCCAAACCTAATCCTAATTCTATCTCTAACCCTAACCCTAAAATTAACCCTACCCTAGCCCTAATAATTTTATCTTCCATGTCACGCTACAAATGCTACTAGCATATATATATATATATATATATAAATTTATAAATAATATATAAAGACATCAAGAGATATCCTTTTCGAGGTGTCTATTGCACTTTTATGTGAGTAATAAATTAAAATTAAAATTTCAATAGATCATTAATACCTCAATATATATAATCCTAACTCTAACCATAATCCTAATCCTAACCATAATCCTAACCCAAACTCTAACCCTAACCCTAAGCCTACCCAAAACCTAACCCCATCCCTAACTATTATATACCCCTAACCCTAATCCTAATCCTAACCTTTACCCTACCCAAAAATCTCACCCTCACCCTAACCCTAACATTGTCCCTAACTACATGATATACCCTTGATCATCACCATAATCCTTACCCTAATCGTAAACCATAACCCTAACCATAATCCTAACCCTAACCCTAACCCTATTCATGATGTAGATCCTTACCCTAACCATAATCCTAAATCTTAACCCTAACCATAATCATAACCCTAACCCTAACCATTATCTTAACCCTAAACCTAACCCAAACCCTTTCCCTAATTGAGCATTAGTCATAAATTTAATTGAACCCTAAATCCTAAATTTATTTGAGTGCTAACCCTTATCATTTATAAAATCGTAACCAAGTTGAATCCTTACTATAATTGAACACTCACCCTAATTGAAACCCAACCCTATTTTAACCCTACTCATAACCATATCTTTAATTCTAATTATAACCCTAACCCTAATTCAATTTATAACACTAACCATAACTATATTATATAATTCATAATCTTATTTTAAGACTAACCCTAACCTTATTTAAAATTTAGCCCAAAGACTAACCCTAATTAAACACTAACCCTAACGTTATTTGAATGTTAACCATAGTTTAACCCTAACACTAACTCAAAGATTTCCCCTAATTCAACCCTAACCCTAACTCAAAGGTTTTTCCCTAATTGAACCCTATTTTAACCTTTGCCCTAACCCTAATTAAACTTGAACCTCAACCCAAATAAAAGTTTGAATCTAACCATGTTTGACCCCTAACCATAACTTATATTAAATATACTAAAATATTATTATTTATCTAATAATATAATAAAATAATACCGTGTTGCACCGTGACTGCTACTAGCATATATATATTAATTTAATCTATATAAATTACATCGAGATATATCGAGGTGATTAATTTTTCATCATTCAAATTTAATATAGATATATTAAATTGAAAAAATAAACGCCTCGATACATCTCAATGTAATTTATATAGATTAAATTTAAGATATATATGCTAGTTAACATGTTCTATATTAAGGTGTGTTGGGTTCTTTTCATCCAAGATTTTGAAATGCATAGAGTTGAGTATGGTTTTTTCCTTAATGATGAATGTGTGGCTTCTTATATTATGGATGATAGTATTCCCAAGTTTAATTTTTTCACTTGGGCCTAACATATAGTCTATAATGATGTTGAGCAACAACAAAAATACTAGGTTGATGCTACCCTTATTGCTCAAGTTTTTCAAATGCCATAACTTTAAATTTTTTTAGTTTGATGTGCTAGAGGAAGAGCTTCCTTGTGTAGGTCCATAGGACAGTGTGGCATATTTTTCATTACAAAATGAGTTGAAAGCATTTTATTTTTACTTTAATTCTATTGAGGAGGTCATCAAGTATGAAAATGTTTTTTGTTCCTTTTGGGGATAACCTATCTTTTCAAATTGTACCCTCAATTGCTAAAGACATGATTATAAAGTGGATTAGTGACCTATTTTTTGTGGTTGCCTTGCAATAATAATGCTAATTATGGTGCCAGTCCCCATTCCTTGGGAGGCATTCACAAGTTTGTACATGTGAATAGAATACCACACCTTTTGCGATTGGGTGATGAAGCTAATTTCAAATCAAAGGAGATCAACTCCTTTAGAAGCTTGTCTATGATAAAGGAAACTGATTGCATTAGTTCATTCATGGAATTTTATTTTTTTGAAATTCTATTGAGGAGGTAAACATGTATGAAAATATATTTTTTCCTTTTAGGGATAACCTACCTTTTCAAATTGTACCTTGGATTGCTAGAGACACGATTGATACATTATTAGATGGACTAATGTCCTATTTTTTGTGGTTGCCTTATAATGGTAAGGTTGATTTTGATGCTACTCCTCATCCTTGGGAGGTATTCACAAGTTTACACATGTGAATAGAATGCCACATTTTATTGTAATTGGATGATAGAGATAATTTCAAATCGAAGGAGATCAATCCTTCAATAGGCTTGTCTTTAATAGAGGCAAGCGATTGTAATAGTTCATTCATGGTCTTGTGTCAGGTTTTCACGCAGGGTCAAACCTACAATTATATTTTTAAGTTTTATTGGTGGCCATACCCTCAAAATTATAATGCCTCCATATCATTGGTTATAAAACGGTTATCTTGTGTATATTTTGTCTTGTTCTCCATGTATATTCTGTGTTTTATTTATTTTAGTCAACTCAAGATTGTATATATTGTTGTATTTGTGCAAACATGACCATTATTTGTCATGATAAAGTGTTTTTTAGTCTTAGTCCCATTTGTTCCTTATTTTTGGTTTGATTGGAGATCTAGATTCTCCTTATGCCTACAAGAGACACAAGTCCTTAGATAGATCCTCTTGAGATTCAATCTCTTGCGATGTCAATTTTTGGTTGATTCCTTTTCCTTTTGTATGTTTTGACCCTACTTAGCCCCCATTTATAATTGATATAAGATATTTTAAGTGGGTCTCCCTTAGTCAAAATTTTATTTGAGATATCCATTTTTATTCCCCATGTGCTTGTAATATGTTATAATTTCCAAATTTCCAAAAAAATCCTAATTATGTGGGTTGAAGGTTAAAATGTTTATGTATGTGCAAGGTGTTAGAGTTGTTGGATTTTCCCTACTAGGCATGCATTGTTGCCCACCCTTGCTTCTTTTTTCTTTTATCAAGGTAGTGGAATTCTTCCTCCTAACATTTTGTTCACTTTTCTCCCACTTTCACTCTACTTTTCCTTTATATTTGATAAGCATTTGGAATTTCCCATCCTTGCATACCACTTTCATCCAAGTTTTTCCTTCATAATCCTTTTCCAATTAAAAAAAATCTATGTATATCAAATTTTCAAATTTCATATTGCATGAGTGCTCTTATTTTTTACTTTGATTTATCAATTTTTAAATCATCATTACATCATTCTAACATCACCCTTTCATTGTATTTGTGTATTGATCAACCTTTATTGATGTGATGCTCACATCATCTTTGTATAGTTCTGGCATCACCCCCTTTTCGAAGTTCCCTACTGATTCATACTTGTTGACATCATCTTTTTGCATTCAATTTTTTCTTAAGTTTTTAGAGCCAAAGGTATGAACCATCCATTTTCTAGTACCACATTCTATACCACTCCAAACTTTGATTCCCACTTCAAATTTTTCCTATCTTTCAAAGTCATATTTTTGAGCATTTTTTATCCCAACACCTACTATATGGTCATCCCAATATCTTGATCCCAACATCGCATCGCTCTATCCTTTTCATATTTCTTGTTTTAGAGCTCCCTCATTCAACATCCCATTATGGTATTACTTCCTAGTTTTCTCTAAATTCTGATACTCCAACCACAAGTTTTTCGCATGAGTTCCTCTTGAACTTTGAAGTCCAACACTCCCATCTAGTTTTGTTGGTTTCTATATATCTCATCAAGATAGCCTGAAAAGCCACGTGGATGTTGTAAAAGGTCCTAACATGATAGACAAGACAATAACAACTAATAGTGCCGTTATTCACTACATGAGAGGATTTGAGCATTATTTTGGTGTATGATTTGAGTAGTTTTGATAGTGGGTTGTTGAAGGAAATTAGGGCTTTTATTAATTGGGTGATTTTCCCTTGCACCTACTAGAAGAATCTTGGAATCGACCATTTTCACTAGACACATAGATTCGATACAAAGCGATTTCATAAACATAAGAAATTTAATGCAATATATCAAATCTTGCAAATTATATTTTTGTGCCATTTCAAATGATTTTCACCATGAAATTCATGGATTTTCCAACTATTTCATTCATGAATTTGGATTTGACTAGTGAAAAATGTATTAATAAGTTTTCATGGTAGGATCCTAGTGGAAGCTAACATGTTCTTCAAACTTAGAGTTTGCAATTTCATGGTTGCATGATGCATCTCTTTGTGCTCACATTAATTTATTGTGACTATTGGAATCTTTGAACCCTAACTCTCATGCCATCTCCAAGCCACTAGTTTAATAAATTTTGTGGATGCTTTTTTGTCTCATCACTCAAAACCTACAAGCCATTAATGCATATATTTTTTTCCTCTTATTTCTCAAGGTTTTGTAGATCCTAAAAAGTTGTTATATACATAGGGCATTTATCACAATGATAACTATGTCACGATGAATTTCTATGATTCTAGATTTGTATGTTCCCCTTTGCAACTCATGGCTAGGTTGCATATCTATATATTGAGGTTTTCATTAATTCAAAGGGTTGGTCACTTCATATTTTTGCATATTATTTTTCCCTCTTCTTTCTCAGGGTTTTCAGATCCTAAAAAGGTGTTATATGCATAGGGAATTTATCAAAATGATAACTATGCCACAATGAATTTCTATGATTCTAGATTTGTATGTTCTCCCTTTGCATGTTGCATATCTATATATTGAGGTTTTCATTAATTCAAAGGGTTGGTCACTTCATATTTTCATAGAAAAAGGTGTAGAGCTTTCTAGGGCTTCTATAGTTTCTATTTAGTCTACCATTAGGGTTATCACCTTTAACTTGTAGAAATGGTAGTTATAATAGAAAATATTGTAATCATATATCTTCTTGATTAGTTGTAAACACTTTGAAAGGTCTTGAATAACATAATAGATGTTTTGTGTTGTTTTTAGATCCTTTATCACCACATTTTCTGGTGTAAGTGTAATTGAGATTTGATAAATATCATAGTATTTTAAATCAATGTGAGATAATGAAATGGGATCTAAGCCAAGTACCTAACCTAAATCAATCATTCCACCATAAACATTGAGGGACACAAAAATAACCAAGAGAAGCTATTTGGTTGTTGTCCTCAAGGGAGAGACAAACAATTGGTCAAGGTTTTGGTTCCTTTTTGTTTGGGTGATGGGATGTGATGATTGATTGAAAGATGTAGAGAACTAGGTGAATTAAGACTAAAGTGATAGATTGTTACAAATTCTAGAAAACTCATAATAAAAAGATAAAAATAGGAAGCATAACCTGAAAGTACAGACAAAGAGTAACCTGACATTCAAATATGAGGATAAATTGGTAGGATAGGGGTGTTGGGTGCCCTAGTCCAAAAGTACTCATTTTTTAGGTTATGAAATATGGAATAGGTGTGGTAGTATATGCAGGTCTTTGAATATGAAAAGCTACATTTGAAGTATAATAGTTTGCGAATGATTAGCTTGTCTTAATTTAATGATGGAAGGTACACAAATGCTTGAACTAGGATTTTGATGCCTTTAGATCCCTAAATCCACTTCAAACCTATAACCTGCAAGATAGACAAGGGGAGAAGGGTTGTGTTGTATAGGGGCTTGCCTTGGTCAAACCTCTTTATGTTTCCACCTCTACAAATGACTATGATGATAATGATATAAATCATGTTCTCTGAAGGGAGAAGAGGAAAATAAACAAATAATGAATCATAAAGAACACTACTAGAACTTACCACTCAAATATGAGATCCTTGTTTGATTGAAGTCAATTACTCATCACATACAAGGAAAAGTAAGAGGATGCTTGGAGATCCTGCAAGTATTATTTCTCATAACAATAATACACAGAAGCATGAAACATATTACAATGCATAAAGAAGAATTTACTGATGCGTTGTAGATTTGTAATTGATCGTAATTGTGTTCTAGATATTCTTCTTATTTTGCTCTTGATATTGCATTAATTGCCTTTTAGATGGTAGATTTCATAATTTTAAACACATTTCACATTAATCGTTAAGACAAGCCGACAATTGAATTTGAATTCTTAAACATATTGAGGTCGACATTAAGATATGCAATTTAGGGCCTGATTAGGTGGGATAGGGGTGTTGGGTGCCCTAGTCCAACCCTTTTTAGCTCTTCAAGAGTCCATTAAATAAATATTTAATTCAATTTTCGAAAACAATAATTATGGGTCAATGAGTTTGACTCAAAAACTACACGGTTGAATCCTGATAGCAATATCATAATTTGACACGCTGTGGAAAATACCTCCTACTTATCAATTGATGAGCTAAAGGGGCTCTATAATGCATGGTTCATAAGGCACAACACTTGCTAAAGGTTTTGCAAATGGGGTTGCAAGCTAAGTGGGCTTAACCTTGGGGAAAACTCTGTGGTTAAGCGCGCTTGAGCTAGAGTAGTACTGAGATGGGTGACCTCGCAGGAAGGCCCAATGCTTCACCTTTGTGAACATCACCTAGATGCAATGAGTGCTAAGTGAACCATTCATTATCATGAGAGATGGGTTCTTGTGAACCACTGCTCATGAAACATGGGTCAATGATTTTGACTCGAAAACTACATAGTTGAATCCTGATAGCAATATCATAATTTGACACGCTATGGAAAATACCTCCTACTTATCAATTGATGAGCTAAAGGGGCTCTATAACGAATGGTTCATAAGGCACAACACTTGCTGAAGGTTTTGCAAATGGGGTTGCAAGCTAAGTGGGCTTAACCTTGGGGAAAACTTTGTGGTTAAGCGTGCTTGAGCTAGAGTAGTATTGAGATGGGTGACCTCCCGGGAAGGCCCAATGCTTCACCTATGTGAACATCACCTAGATGCAATGAGTGCTAAGTGAACCATTCATTATCATGAGAGATGGGTTCTTGTGAACCACTACTCATGAAACATGGGTCAATGAGTTTGACTCGAAAACTACATGGTTGAATCCTGATAATAATATCATAATTTGACACGCTATGGAAAATACCTCCTACTTATCAATTGATGAGCTAAATGGGCTCTATAACGAATTGTTCATAAGGCACAACACTTGCTGAAGGTTTTGCAAATGGGGTTGCAAGCTAAGTGGGCTTAACCTTGGGGAAAGCTTCGTGGTTAATCGTGCTTGAGCTGGAGTAGTACTGGGATGGGTGACCTCTCAGGAAGGCCCAATGCTTCACCTCTGTGAGAATCACCTAGATGCAATGAGTGCTAAGTGAACCATTCATTATCATGTGAGATGAGTTCTTGTGAACCACTACTCATGAAACATGGGTCAATTTTTTTGACTCGAAAATTACACGGTTGAATCCTGATAGCAATATCATAATAATTAAACAGATAAATTATAAGCATAATTAGGTACATGCACTTAAGAGGGTGCCAAACCTAGTGTGAAATTGTCAAAGATGACAATTTATGACACTACAATAAATACGAGTTAGTTTTATGTTGGTCATTTTTGTGTTGCATGGGAGTGCTTGCAAGTTTGGTTAAGGATAAATAAGCTTATGTTTTTGTATATTATCATATCTTTGCTACAACTTGTTTGATATTTTAATGGTTGTATATGACTATGTTACCTAATAAGGTACCAAGTACACATTTTGCAAAAAGTGATGCTATGTGCTAGTATTTAAAGGCATTTACTTGCATTCATTTTATATAATATCTTAAGAACTCTCATTCATCCTAGAGTTAAAGGAGCAACCGATAATGAAACATCTAGATTCAATACACTAAAAGTAACTAATTTGCATACATCATTGTAGGGCCCTTGTCACTTCTTTAAACTTTTCTACACATTTTTGAAGGTTGGCATAGAAGAAAATGTCACCTTTTGACATAATGGTAACTTTTTCTAAACATTTCTTATATTGATAGCCCTTAAATATTAAGAACAAGTAGAGTAAACAAAGACCATCAAAGTGAACAATAGAGCAAAATTCTACATTGTACAAGGTCAAATCTAGATGAAGAGAATGAATCTACAATCATAGACTTAACCTAAACTTCTGGACTTGATGTATGACATAACATAACTCTAGTACATATCTAGGTGCTTTTTATTAAAGAGAGGTGTTATTTTTAGAGTAACTATTAGTCATATTCCATAATATGATAAAACTATACCTCATTAGATCATCTAGAATTAAATGATCTTATCCTCTATCATATATTTCCTAAAATAATTGTTATCAATCCAAACCTAAACCCTAACCCTAAATTTGTCATATTTATGAATCCCAATTATCACTAATTAAATCTAATTTATATATATATTATATTTATCCTATGTCGCACTTCATATTTTCAATAGCTAAATAGTCTACTTCGCATTTATTTCCATACAAACATCATTGATCCGAATAAACCAACGTGTGGACTTCCCTGGTATAAAACGAAGTTACAAGGAAGCGATTTGAAGAGGAAAAAGAAGGAAATGCACCGGAAGAAATTAAAACTAATATCCAAACTCTGAAAAAGCAATGGAAAACACGGGTCTGGAAAAATCTGCGTTGGGAACAACTGAAGAGCAGAAATGTAGAGATGTGGAGGGAGAGGCAAAAACCCAAACAGAAGAAGGTAATAAAAGACCCAGAGATCACCCACAAATGATAGACACTCAACTCCCAACAAATGCTCCCACACAAGATGAAGATGAAGAAGAAGAAGAAGAGAAGGCTGCGAAGGTTCCAAAGCTCAGCAGTAGAGAAGAGAGTGCAGAGGAAACTAAAGAAGAATCGAGTGCGGCCCCACACCGTCCTTCGAAGCCAAAGAGGAGAAAACTTGCCATTTTAGTGGCATACTGTGGAGTTGGGTATCAGGGGATGCAGAAGAATCCAGGGGCCAAAACAATCGAGGGTGATTTGGAGGAAGCCCTGTTCAAGGCCGGTGCAATCACAGAAGACCACTATGGGAATCCAAAGATGGTGGACTGGATGAGGTCTGCAAGGACTGACAAGGGGGTTAGTGCCGTGGGCCAGGTGGTTTCTGGAAGATTCATTATTGAGCCTCCAGGGTTCGTGTCTAGGGTCAATTCCCATTTGCCAGAGCAGATTAGGGTACTTGGGTTCAAGAGGGTCACTCCATCATTTAATGCCAAGAAGTTCTGTGACAGAAGAAGGTATGAGTATGTCCTCCCCGTTTTTGCTTTGGATCCTAGTGCTCATAGGGATAGGGAAAGTGTGTTGGCTAGCGAGGGTAAGGAGGGGGCACTGGTTAAGTGCTTGGAATGCTCTGAGAGAGGCCGGAAGGTCGTGGGTGTCATGGGTAGAAAAAATGAATACGGTACCAGGGGCCTCAATGGGATGGTTGAGGGGAATGTGAACGATGATGCATTGAATGAGCAAGCTTTCGGAAAACATAATGAGATGGCTCTGGGAAATGTGAATGATAATGAGATCAATGAGGAAATTTTAGGAAAACATGATGAGATTGCTCTGAGAAATGTGGATGATAATGAGAACAATGAGAAAATTTTAGGAGAACACGATGAGACGGCTCTTGGAAATGTACATAATAATGAGATCAATGGAAATGTGAACAATGATGAAACTTTGGAAAATCATGAGAAGATGGTTGTGGAAACTCTGACTAATAATGAAATACATGATATAACTTTGGAAAAATGTGGGATGGTTAAGGATGCTGTGAACAATGGTGAATCGAATGAGGGAACTTTGAAAATTCTGGATGGGATGGTTAAGGGTGCTGTGAACAATGGTGAATCGAATGAGGGAACTTTGAAAATTCTGGATGGGATGGTTGTGGAAGCTGTGAATGATAACGAATTCAACGAGAAAACTGAAAACCCCTCTGAAATGAAAACTGGTAATGGTATTCATGATGCGAGCGCCAATAAACAATCCAAAAATATGGAGTCAGCACCGCCTGTTTCTGGTTTGGAGCAGGCCATTTCTCCGGAAGGATCTGAAATTCCGAAGGTATCGGTAGGGCAGATTGACGGGTCATCCATGAAGAGCAGCTTTTGCTATGGGGAGAAGGAAAGAGAGAAATTTAACAACATCTTAAGGCAGTATGTTGGAACTCATAATTTTCATAATTTGTCTAGCCGCACAAAGGCTGAAGATCCCTCGGCATATCGCTACATTCTGTCTTTTGAGGCAAGTGATGTTTTCACCATTGATGGCATGGATTTTGTGAGATGCACAGTTTTAGGACAGAGTTTTATGCTTCATCAGATACGCAAAATGATGGGTCTGGCTGTTGCTGTGATGCGAGGTTGTGCTCCAGAGTCCATAATAGCCACAGCTCTTAGAAAGTAAGATGATTTTTTCCTGTTTCTGGAAACCGGAAGGAATAAAACTTAAAAAGTATAAATATTATAAAAAAGCATATGCGAGATTTCACATTGTGGTTGGTTGATGAAAAATTCTATATAATTATAATTTTGAAGTTCTTGTGACTCTTGGTAGTGTGGGAGATTGGGAAATCTATAACAGTTTTGAACGTGTATCTCTACGCTAAGTTAACTATTTTAACTAAATTTGTAGCTTTTTGGGACCTGTTTCGCAGGTCATGCATAGGAATGTGCATACATGTTATTAATGATATTATAATAATTAGCACCATGAAATGAAATTAAACTTGTGGGTGGTATAACTTCAATCAAGCATTCTCCAGGGACGTGCCCTAGGGTCTGGGTGGTGTCCTGGATGTCCCAGGGACTTGGGGAGTTGGTGGGGATGTCCCATTTTTCCAGGATTGGACAGCCCACACCATTTGGTGTATAAATATTGAAAAAGTTAACCTTTAGGAGTAAATTGCTAAAATCCCTAAAAAGTAAAAAGTTAAAAGGGGGAGGATTTCTATTGTGAATTAAGCACATTGTGTATACTTTTTTAAAATCTCAGCTGTTTTAGTTTGTTTAAGTTGTTTTAATAGCCACCTCCCCTATGCTGCTGTCCCTAAAATTCAGGAAGTTTTTTTCTGTCCTCACCCCCCACTTCCCCGTCCCAAAAACTTAGAGAAACACTTGTAATATTTGATGGTGAGCATAATTCTGCTCTTGATTGTGGTATTTTGCTTCTGTCTATCCCATAGTTTCATCTTTTTCCTTATTTTCATTCTTGTGGGATGCTTTGCCCAGGGATGTTCACATGAATGTACCTACAGCTCCTGAACTGGGATTGTTTTTGGATGAGTGCTTCTTTCCTGCCTATAACCAGAAATGGCAAAGTACACATGAGGAGGTCTCTCTGAAGGGATTTGAGCAACAAATATTGGATTTCAAGCAGAAATACATATACAAACACATAGCTTCCACTGAAGTCAAGGAGGGAGTAGCGGCCTTGTGGTTGCATTCTCTTAATCAGCGAAATTACCCTGATTTTGTTGCTGCAAAGGAATCACAAAAGCTTCAAAATGGGACAGAGTCTATCACACCCAGCCCCAAGGAAAGCACGGCTGACACAGAAGTGCTTGCAAATTAATTAGTACAAATGCTAATGGCATCATATCCCATCAATTGGTTTGTATTTTTTCCCTTACTTATTAGTGTTTCTTGATGGAATTTCTCACGTAGAGGATCTTATTTTGGAAATTATAGATTTAATGAGACTTTTTTCTTGTGCTCATCTGTACATGATTTATTTGAACCAGCCTTAGGTTTGCATTATTTTAATTTATTCTTCTGCTCTTCTTTCATTTTACTAGCTTTCTTTAACATTTACTGATTGTCTGTTTCTTTCATATTGCAACTGTTTCTGCAGGTCTTCTACACCCTATGGAAAAAGACAAGAGGAGGATATTGCAGGCATTTGTAAATGTGAAACCTAACATAGGAGCAAATACTTGAAGAGTTTCATCTTCTACCTTTTTGAGTCAAATTGTTATTCTCTGCAAACAGTAAGCTCTGCAGATATGAGTCAAACTCTTGTTATACAATAGCTAGAGTAAGAGTTGATTTGAAATATGGGTCATATCAGCTGTTTGGGAATGCATTTTTGTAGGGCGTTTGTAGAAATTGGTGCTGAATTTATGACTGTATTTTTATGTTTTAGCTTAATAAAGTGAAAATTTCTCTGATATTCTTCAGTCACAAATAGCTCTACATCTTCTGATGCAACATTTGGCAACAAATTAATACGTGATTTTAGATTTTCTGCATTCATATATGTGATCTATCATTAGCACTGTATGCTCATGCTTCTCTAATGGCCAGACTTGAATTTTCAAAGTAAATAAGCTTCTTGAAAACCCTTTATATTAATGCATCCTAGTGTTTTACATAATTTTAATTGTTATAACATATTTTTATTGCATTATTACATATTTTTCACCTCAGTAAGTTTCAGTCTCTTATTTGACACACAAATAATCCTTGTCTCATTTTCAACATTATATTTATCCTGCTCTCAATTTTCTGTTTTCCATTTAAAGAGTTGAGATTTAACATGCAGATGGTGTTTTTGACTTGACAAATACATACTATTTGCTCACAGTTCTCCAATGAATGGACTCAAATGGTCAAAATGAGTTTTGTGCTGGAGAGTGCCTGTTAAGAATGTTAATCATCTTAGTGATGTTCAGAATTTAATTATAATAATATATTTCCTACCACTTCATTATGTATTGTCTTATTTGTAAAACAATCAATCCTGGTCAATTTTCTGTTTCATGTCGACTTGAGTATAGAGATGAGACAGAGTCAACTTGAGTATAGAGATGAGACAGATGATGTTTGGGATATGATAACTATATGCTTTTGAAAATAGCTTGTAGAGAGGAGCAGATTCTATGTGGCTTCTTGTGGTATTTTACTATTTAGTGTAGTTGGGGTAAGATTGTAACATAAATACATAGAAAGATCATTGTCTCCTGTTTTATGGAAATTTTCCTGCATCTTTTGGAGCTCTTGCATCTCTAGAGGATCCTCTGAGACAATCATATTTAATTCTAAATGCTTTTAAATCTCCTCTTTGTTCATTTGTGCGTTATCTTGAACAATTTTGTCATCTATAGACAATTCTTATTCTGGCTGCCTCAACTCCTCATCCATGCTCCTGCCTTTTTCTTCAAAAGCATTTACTCTAAGTTACCGGATTCGTACCTGGAGGCCCCAAACCCGGTTCGGGTGCGAACCCGGTACGCCCTGGGTACGCACAAGGTGCGTACCCAGGGCGCACCCGGGTGTTTGGTGCGTGGACCCGAAGGTACCAGGCCCGAACCCGGGCGAACCTTCAAGAACCCACGGCCCAGCATCAATAAAGTTCGCCTAAATAGAGATTAAAAGCATTTTTTTTAATTTTATTTTATTTCCTAACCCTAATCCGGCCCAATATGAGGCTTTTCAACACAAAAACATTTCATTTCTACTTCTCATTTTGCTCTCACCATATTTTCTCTACATCTTGGCATTTTGAAAGGAGGTGATTGTATTCGAAGGAGATCGATTGTGGAGTGCCAAATAGCTTCTACAAAGGAGATTTAAGTGTTTAAGGTATGCATTTAAACCCTATTCTTTGATCTTTTGAACTATTTTTTCAAGTTTCTTAGTTTTTGATGAATTTTTTCAAGTTTGTGAAGAATTTTTTCAAGTTTGTGAAGAATTTTTTCAAATTTATTTATTTATTTTTCATATTTTTTATAGATTGCAACAATGGCCAGTAGTCAAAGTTCAGTGGGTGGGGAAGGAAGTCAAAAGTTCAAAATTGAGAAAGGATCTCCTTTATGGGCACATACCACAAGAATTTCACAAATTCCTGGAGGTGGGGGTTTTGTTTGGAAGTGTAATTTATGCAATGTACAATATAATAGCTCCTATTACCGAGTGAAACTTCATTTTATGGGCCCTAGTGGCAAAGGGATTAATATGTGTGTGGGCCCAAATAAGAAGGGGTTGTCTTCTGTACAAATAGCAGAATTTATAAAAGAACAAGAAAATGCTGACAAATCAATTGCAAAAGGAAAAGAAAGTAGTTATTCTTCCGGAAAGAAAAAAACACCAACATTACCCTCTCAAGCAGTTAGGGCCTCCAAACATCCCTTCTTGCCTATGCCCTCTACGGAAGAGGAAGATGAAGATGAACAACAAATCACCACCCGCAAGAGAGGTCCATTGGAGAGGGCATTTAAAATGGAGGCAAGAGATATTGCTGAAGAAAAAATTGCACGTTGCCTCTATGCCAATGGTCTTCCATTCAACTTGGTGAGATCACCATATTGGCGGGACATGGTGTCAGCAATAAATAGTGCACCTCCTGGTTTCACAAGTCCTGGGTTTGAAAAGGTGCGTACCACCTTATTGCAAAGAGAGAAAAAATCTTTAGAGGCCCAACTAAAACCAATTAGAGATTCTTGGATTGAAACAGGTGTATCTATTGTTTCCGATGGATGGAAAGATTGCAAAAACCGTCCATTGATCAATGTTATTGCAGTGTCCCCCAAGGGGGCAATGTTTTTGAAGGCAGTTGACTGTGAAGGGGAAGTGAAAGATGCAGAGTTCATTTCTAGGATTCTCATTGACTCCATAGAGATGGTGGGTGATGAAAATGTTGTCCAAGTAATTACGGACAATGCAAAAGTTTGCAGGGCTGCAGGTGCTTTGGTAGAGGCTAGATATGAGCACATCTTTTGGACACCTTGCACCGTACACTCCCTCAATTTGGTGATGCAAGCAATTGGAAACCAAATAGAGTGGGTGAAAGAAATATACCAGGAGGCCGAGGAGATCCAGATGTTTGTGACAAACCACCATATGTCACAAGCAATTTTCAGAATTTTTTCAAGATTGGAATTGTTGAAGGTAAATTTAATTTATTATTTATTTAGTTTCATTTATGTCATGTTTTACATAATTGAATAAATTTTTTTTTTAACTTATTTAATTATTTACATGTTCTTAGGTTGCTGAGACCCGATTTGCATCTCACACAATTGTTCTGAGACGACTTGTGAAGGTGAAAGGGGCATTGAGTCAAATGGTTATTAGCAACCAATGGGGTATATGGAAGCAATCAAATTCAGAGAGGGCCCAAAAGGTCAAGGCATTGATCTTGGATGACAATTGGTGGGATCGTGTGAATTATGTATTGGAGATGACCGAACCTATCATGTCTATGCTTCGGTTTGCTGATACAGATGAACCATGCTTGGGGGATGTCTATGATAGCATGGACACAATGTTGGAGAAAATAAAAATTGAAATACAAAAGAGAGAGAATGATCCTGAAGACACCCTTTACAAAAGGGTGGAAGCAATCGTTCTTCATCGTTGGAACAAGATGACAACACCATTGCACCTCCTTGCATATGCCCTATCTCCAAGGTACTATACTAGAGAAGTACTTTCTATCCCAGGGAGAATACCGCCATATAGAGATCTTGAAGTTGCTAGAGGGTATAAGAGTGCATTTAAGAGACTCTTCAGTGATCCAGAAATGGAGACAAGTGTTATGAAAGAATTTGGAATGTTTATCATAGGAAAAAATCTTAGCCCTTCTGTTGCCAAAGACCAATACAAAATGGATGCTATTACATGGTGGTACCTCCATGGTCAAGTTTATATGTACCTCCAACCTCTTGCAATCAAGATCCTCTCACAAGTAAGTTTTTTTTTTTTGCCACTTGTATTGTAGAATTTAACACTTAACATTCTTGAATTTATCTTGCATTTTTTATTTTTAATTTTGTTGGTTTTCTCTCTAGGTTGCAAGCTCTTCTGCTGCTGAACGGAATTGGAGTACATACTCCTTTATCCACTCAGTGAAGCGTAACCGGTTGGCTGCAAAAAGAGCTGAAGACTTGGTGTATATTCATTCTAATTTGCGTCTTCTGTCACGTAAGGAACCTCAATACAAGGAGGGGGCAGCATAGCTTTGGGATGTAGCACCCGAGTCTGCTGACTTGGATGCAACCATTCAGGATCTTGCTAGAGCCACTATGGATGATGTGGATGATAATGATGATCATGACATGCATGGTGCTGGAAGTGGAAGTGGAACCGCTTTGGGTTCAAATGATGATGATCTTGAAGTTGAAGCCACTGAAAATCCAAATCAAGATGACTTTTTTGATAATCCTTTTGATGATTGATGAACATTGAAATTGAATCATGTTTCAACTTTCATGAACTACATTTTGTAATTCAGTAATACTGTAATTGTGATGATTTCCATAATTGATATCATTGATATGGCGTATTTGAATATTTTTCAACTATCAATTGACATTTAATATTTATCTTTGGCATTTGGCATTGATCAATGATCAAGTATCATACTATGAAATGATTTAGTTTTACAATTCTGTATATTTCTCTTATTTTTTTGTATATATAATACATATATATATATATATATTTATATATATATATATATATATACACGTACCCATACGTACCCAAACCCCTAAAAAAAATTTTCACGTACCCACGTACCGGGTTCTCGTACCCGAACCCGTCCCCGAACCCGAACCGGTAACTTAGCTGATTTACTTCCTGCACTGAAGACTCCACCTTTTCTTTCCTTACTTTGTTTTCCTTATTCAGCGCCTTCACTCCTTGTGACCCCTCATTTCCTCCTTTTGAAAACTTCATCTTCTCCTTCTCTGGACTATTCATGGGCGAATCAAAATGATAACCCACAAGCATATGGTTCGGAACAACATCTTCCTTCACAAGCCGTGAACTGATGACTTTATAGTTTATAGGCTTCCCATAATCTGTTGCTACATAACCAATCTCATAACAGTTCCACCAACAGGAAGACAGATTTTCATAATCCGGAGATTGTTTCCATACAGATTTGCCCATTTTGAAGCCTATCTCTGAAGGCAGACCTTTGGAGAGATCCACTTCAACTAAAGTCTGTGCTGTAGAGTTAAGCAAATGCCTTCGCATTTCCAGTGATAACATTATAAATTCACCTAGTGCATTTACTATATTTTTCAATGTCAAATGAAGCCAGAAGTGTAACCGGAGGTTAGGAATTCTAACCCAGATATATGATATCCAAAAATTTGCTGTGAGTGGGTTGAACTCAAGGAACCAGGGTTTCAAAAATGCGAAACTGAGTTCTAGATCAAGGTCCCCTTTCTAAAATCTTTATTCAATCCACCTCCGAGTTGCACACAATAATAAAAAACCTGTTTGTACTGGGATAAAAGACCATTGCCTTTTCCAAAAGAGGTAGCCACATCTGCTTAATCTAGTCATTCAGCTCAGGGGGGCTTGGCCATATGGTACTGAACCTCCCTATCAGGGCCATCTCTTTGGAATGCTCCATCTCCACAGTTTCATCTTCTCCCAATTTTTAAATGGGCATATCAGCTACTTTTATCATTCTTTGCTACCCGTGTATATTCTTTTCCCTACAATACATATCCAGCACTTCATTAACTGCATTTTTTTTGATTTGTTTGCCTTACTACTGTTGTGTAAGATTGATATATGAACTTTCTTGAGCATTGCTTTTCACCTCAGCATAAAGGGTTTGCCAAGGGCTTCTGGTTTATTTATTGTCTCCGGGGCACCTCTTTTTTATGATTGGTGAATTCTGGGGTAAGGGTCCACTCCCATATTTAAAAAAAACAAAGAGGAAACAAAGAAGAAAGCTTCAGACCCATGAATGGGGAGTGCAAAAATCAAAGAACTCAGTCAGAGGAAGTGAAGAAGACTAAGGAAATCCAACAGGTTGCTGAGATCGAATAGAAGGATGCCAAGAGGGGAAAGGAAGCCTGGAGGTAGCATAAAGCTTCAGAAAACTTAACAGAATCAGTCATCCTTCGTAAGAAGATCAAGCCTTCAAGCCTGTTTGGCAGTGCCCTCCAAGATGGGAAAGGAAGCCTGGAGGTAGCATAAAGCTTCAGGAAACTTAACAGAATCAATCATCATTCGTAAGAAGATCAAGCCTTCAAGCCTGTTTGGCAGTGCCCTTCTTCCTACTTCTAGTAGGAAGAGCATCCCTTGTCCATTGAGTGCCATCATTGACTGAATTCTGTCCTCCAATTCGGAGTTTTACAGATTCTGATTTTCATCCTTCTTCCTGGGAATGCCAAAGTTTGGTCTGGAGATGCAACATGTGGTTTGAGAAAAAACCTTGTCCTGTTCTTCTGTGAGCGGGGTAGAGGTCCTTATTATTCATGAATTGTATATCACCCTCACCCTCTGAAAGTTGGTTCATACCACTGAAATTTTCTCTTGGAGGGTGTAAAGACGGGATGGGATCCACTGTAACAATGGCATTGACAGGAAACTTTGGCCCAATCCTCATCTCTTTCTGTGGTTCCATAAATTTTCCATGATTATGTCAAAGAAAATCCTCATCAGGTGAGCCCTTCTACTTGATCCATTTTTTAAAGCTGATTGTCCTCAAACCAGGCGATATTTTACCAGTGCGCCTAGCCACTTTATGATCAATTATGTTGCAGTGACAGCATCTAAATGGCAAACCTTAATAATTTAGAAATTGTGTCCAGATGCCAAAAGAGGAGTGGATTGTGGCTGGGTGGTATAAGGGCTTCAAGGCTTCAAAATGTCAACCATAGTACAAACTCTTACAAATTTGTCTGTTGAATCTGCCAGCTCCGAGTCAATTTTCACAAAAGTGCCCACTTCTTCAATCAATTTTCTTATCAGACCAATATCCGGCATGATCAATGGAAGAATGTATAATCCAATCCAAAATAGAATTGGAGTTATTTTTGCTACTGCAGGATCAAAGAAATGAGTCCACAGGGCAATGAAAAGGCCATTTTGTTTTACAATTTACATAGTTGCAATCGTCCACATAACTAAATTGAAGGAGAAATAAATCATGTTCCAGGATCTCAATTGAGGGGGAGTCCAAGTTGCTCCAGGTTTTCTTTGTCCAAAGAACAAAATCCTCCTAATGGGGGTATTTGCTCAAAAAATTGAGGACAGGGGATTGACAACCAACGTCAGCTGCTGCATTAACAGTCATCAGAGACATGGAAATCAATTGGGTCACCACCAAAACCACTAAGGAGTCGCCCAAGGAAAAATAGAGTTTAGTTGGCAAAACAGGTGTGGAACCAGCCCCTAAAACAATCTCAGGGCTTGGAGTGTCTTCCTCGACCAGAATCTGAGCCATCTTCTTGGGGGAAGAATTAGGGTTAGCCAATAAAATCTTTTCCCTACAGAAGATGTCGCATTCATGGGAAGGATTCGCCCCATTCTTGTAATCTTTGAAAGTTTGGGGGCCCTGTTTGGGCTTGATAGTATTAGGGCAGTTGTTTTCTGTAACATCAGGAATGGAGGTGGAAGAGACAGAGCCCCACTGCCTTAGTCCTGAGTGGATTGAAGCCCTTCCACAGCCCATTTGCTTTCTAAGTTACTTCTGCTGCTGCTTCTTTCTTTTCTTTGCATCTGCTCACCTACTGTTGCTCCTGCCATTGCTTTCCTCGCTGCTCTTTGCTCTGCGTTCCTGCTTACGTTCCTCACACTTGCCTTTGCGCATGCTTGCCTTTCAACTTAATAGGTATGCTAGTTTTTCTCTCTGGGGCCTCTTTACCTTCCACATTCTGAATCTCCTCTACCTTGTACGATTTGGCTGTTCTAGAGATTGTTCCTGCTTCTGCAATACCTGCTCCATTTGCTGTCTCCTGTTTACCTTGTGGTGGCTGCAAAGGATCTGCTTCATGCAGATTAGGGTTCCTTGCTTTTTCTACATTTATCCTCCGATTTCCAAAATAGATGTGTTATGATAGTGATAAAGACCACATTATTAAGTTTATGACAAGGATTTATTTATTTATTAAGGAAAGGCTTTTTAAGGTATCACTTAATATAGATGGTCCAAGGATCTAATAAGAATTTGGTGTATATATGTGTGTGTGTTGTGTGTGTATGTTTATGATGTTCTATATTTCTTTGTATGTGAACCCAAAATGAACACAACCTCAAATTTTGTTTTGCTGAATCTGTGTACTGAACCTGCAAACCTGAACTGAAATTGGTAACATTGGTATTTGCACCATTTTAAAAAGTTGTTCTCCATTTTCAGATCTCAGGATTCAGATATTAAAGATATTGCATTAGAAGTTTGCTTTGAGTTAGCTACTATGTTTAATGGTAGGGTATACTTCTGTATTTGATAAAGCTGCATGTGTTATTTTCTTACAATTTTGACAAGAAAGTACTATGAATATGCCAAGGTAAAAGAGAAATAGCAGCATAGAACATGCATTTCTATAGTAAGCAAGTAAATGTGGTTGCAAAACTAGGATCATTTTACTTGAAAATGTAAATCCACACCAAGAGATCATATCGAAGGGCCACATGCTCAAAAACTTTGAAATTTATGGCAGCCTCTCTTAAGCTAACGTTTTAAGCTTGCTTAATGCAGAAAATGCTAGTGCAGCAGGATTTTAACTTGAATCATCTTGTAATTTTAGATCCACATCAAAAGATCAAACTTGGGTCTTCGGTGAGAAACTAATTTATTTAATTTATTATAGCCTCTCTCAAGAGATTTTTTATGGCTTGCTTGGTGTAGAACTTAATACCATAGAAGCATAAATCCTCAAAAAATCGCAAACATCCTGATTTAAAAAAAATCTTTGGTTGAAAAGATTTTTTCCCTAAAAAATCCCGATTTAACCAGCCGTGATTTTTCAATGATGTTCAACAATTTTTAAGGGTTTAAATTGCATAAAAATATGATAAAATTGTCCCACCAACTTTTCATGAAACCCTAACTGCACAAAATTGCTATTTAGCCAGGTTTTTCGTTGATTTTTAGCACAAAATTGAGCGTTGGCCGTTGGGACAAAGTTCACCATCAAAGATTTTTTAGATTTCACCAGGTTGTTAAGGCAAATCATAGGTAAGTGACCTTGAATGGATGTATATTTCTAATAGATGTTAAGGACATTAAAATAGAGACTTTCTTTGGTATGCTATTATGTTTGATGTTAAGGGCATTAACATGGAATGGTTAAGAGATGTGCTGCTTTTTTTCTTTATATTCCACTCTATTGTCATTTGCCTTAGGCTTGTAGTTATGCTTTCCATGTATATAAATCCAAAGACACAATTTAGTGGGCAATAGTAGACAATATCATAAATACTAAGACTTTTATCTTATTTTTTTTAACATATTTGAACATTATAAGAGTATTTGCCAAAAGTAAATATAGAAAGCTAGACTAAACTGAAACGAAACTCTATTGGCTTGATATCAACCTAAAGAGGTTTATTTTCTTTGAATTTTTGTGAACTTGATTATTCAAAAGAATTTTAACATTTCAATTGTCAACAATAATACCGAGGTGGTTGTTAAGATTATCAAGGTTAGGTTTGGATTTTTTTTTTTCAAATGCTAACAAAATGTGATAATTTGGAGCTTCAATTTGACATTGGCCATCCGATTTTAATGACAAGCAGGTAGGGTAGTGACAATTGTATAATCAAACATGAAGTATAAGTACATACATAATAATATATAGACATTGTGGAATTGGAAGCATAATGGTTCCTATTATAAAAATCAGTTTGTAATGTCGAAAAAAATGAATTGTAGCAATATCTTATATCAAAATGAAAGATTGTTTTGGTTATATTTTAATTTCCTATATATCTGCAAGCTTAATTCTTTTCTAATTGGTGAAACTCATTGCTTAAATGCATGCCCTACACTTATTTGGGAACTACATTCCATTTAGGATTGTCATATATAAAAGAGTTAAGAAGGCTTGCAAGGAGTACAATAGCAATACACGAATGCTTTAGACATATATAGTGTAGCATTCCATGCATGTTAAATAAGTATTGGGCAAACTAATACATGCCTTGAGAGAAGTCATGTCCTTGTCTTATGGGCTTATTTTAATCCCTCCCGAAGTAGGCCTCATATATTTTCTCTGTATGCTTTAGACATATATAGTGTAGCATTCCATGTATGTTAAATAAGTATCAGACAAACTAATACATTCCTTGAGAGAAGTCATGTCGTAGTTTTGTGGGCTTATTTTAATCCCTCCCAAAGCAGGCCTCATATATTTTCTCTGTAATGATCCAGATAGATTTCATCAGCAACTATCCCATTGAAAGGGAATGTTCCTCGTGCTTTGATTTTCCATTGAAACTTACACTTATAATCTCTCAAATTCTCAACTCAGTCCATCAATGTTTTTAACTCCATCATCCACTTATACCCAAAATCAAGGAAAATTACTTGAATAATAATAGCTAAAATTGTGGCTCAAAGTAGTCGCTCTCTTCTTTTGCACTAGCAAGTCCTTATTATCTAATGGAGAAATATTTAACACTCCCTTTACTCTTTTACAAATCTGTTAAAATAGTTATCAATGAGACATTTCAATATCATTTATGGTCTGTTGAGATTTAAGATTTTTTTTCAAAAGCCTTTTTTATTACTCTATCTTGAGCTATTTGATTCAAAACCTATTAATTTGAACTTTGCAATTGCTTCCTTTGTCATATAATTTCCCTTTCATACTCTTCATATAGTTCTTTTTGACATTGTTCTAGAAATCACAAGTATTGTTAAATCACAAATATGAACCAATCGATTCCTATTTTGTAATTTATGATGTCTATTCAACAAAGAAAAACTATCTTTTTAATGTCTTTCTTGAGCCAAAGGATTTTGAGATCCTGGAGGCCAACTTGGATAGTCATGAGGTTGAACGACGACTTAGGAGAGGGTTTGAACTAGGGGCTTCATCATCAGGACATACAACCCTCTAGCATAGCTCTATTTGTAATAGCAAGAGTCATTGGCTACGTTTGATTTTTTTGAACTTTGTACTTAGTTTGTAGGTTGACTTTGTACACACTATATTGTAATTGAAATTTTATCAATTGTAACCATCTAGTTATTAATTATGCATTATGAAGTATGCTTTGTGCAATGCAATGCAATTGGCGATATGACTATAAACAACAAAATCCAATTTTCTACAATTCATGGGTTAAACTCTCAATTTTATTTACTCTCTACATCTCTATGCTATGGCAATGCCCTTAAATTTCAAAAAAAATAGTTTTTCTCTTTTATTACAATTCTTTATGTTTTTTTTAAATCCAATTTTTTCTGATTTTACCTTGATTTTTCCAAATATTTTCTAAAGTTTGCTGATTTTTGCCCCCAAATGATTTTTGCTGCTATGCTGATAATAGCAGGATGGGATTTGAACTTTGCATATTTTTTACTTTAAATGCAAATCCACACCAAGAAACCTAACCCGGGCCTTTGGGGAAGCATTACAGTTTCCCTAGTCAATTCATAAAGTATTTAAAGTACTTCCATTTGTTCTATCTGTAAATGAGGATCCAATGGTTTGACCCTCTTTTCATATAATCTAATTATCTATCTGTAAATGTTAACAGATGTTCCATTTTTAATTAAAAAGTAAGTATTCAGATTTGTATTTGTTGCAGAGGCTGTAGTTAGTTTAGTTCAAAGACGTCAGGAACAGTGCTGCCTCCAGAAATGCCTAAAACATACATATGGTTCACTATGAGTGTTGGGCAGTCATTCGACATAAGAGCATATTTGAATATGAGAGTTTTTGAAGAAACTGTCTTTATGTAAGAGTTTTTCTTCCTAAAATTCTTCTATTGAAATTTTCTGTGCTTTGAAGGCCTTAATTGTCTAATAAGATTATATGTTGTTCTGAATAGATGTGTTGACTCATAAAACCTAATGGTGAATTTGCAGATTTTGGACGACAGATGAACTGATTGGTTTGAAGAGTGCTGTGTGATATGAATGGAAATGAAGGAATTACCTTCAAGCTCTTGAGGCTTGGTTTTGGAGTGTTTGATTGTGAATTGCAAAAGCAAAGCAAAAACAAAATAAGCAAATGTCTTTGAAGATGTAGCAATTGTGTTTAGAATATTAGCAATATAATAGTTGGAGACTCAAAATAATTTGTCAGCAATGAATCAAATTATAGTGTTCATTGGTCATATGAGACTCACAAAACTTTTTATGTTGACTTGAAGGTGTTGGAGGATTTAGAGATTATTTGATTGGTTTCAGAATGCAAGATCACTTAAAGGAACATATCTAAGCTTGGGTTTGTTATTTTCAGCTTTTGATGGTGAGAATTTCATATTTATAGAAAAATGGTACTGAAAAAGCAGATGTTTTACTTGTAGCATATTACAACAGCATAATATACTCAGGATAGCATTAAAAACCACATTTGAATAGATAAATCAATAAATTGAAGTTTGATTTGCAGATGTTGGATGAATTGAGTGGGTTAGGGCCTTCATGAAGCATCATATTCAGTGTAACAAACAATGAAGCAGAAAACAAGTTTAGATATGTAAGTCATGGAAATATAATAACATAATATGTCTCACCACCTACTTTGTTAGCTTCATTCAATTCAAAGATGTTGTTTTTTGTTTTTTTGCTTTTCACCATGTTATAAATAAGTTTTGCTTCCATAAATATTGTTTAAGTTGAATCTTTTGAAAAATGAATCTATTATTGAAGATTTATATTTGAATAAAATGGTTTTATTTGTACAAATTATGAAATTTCCACAGTTTGTAACGATTTTTAGTCAATATTTTTTTTGATTTGACCATGTAATATGTTTTTCTTTTTCTTTCTGACTTTATTTATTATTTAATAGGTGAATTATCATACACTCTTGAATTAGGAATTATGGAGAATTTTAATATAAAATTAAATTATGAGATTTTGGAAAAATATTATTCAGTAATTGTTTTAAAGTAAGTACATAATTTTATTGTTGGATTTATTTGAGAAGTAATCATGAATTAGATTTGCAAAATATTCTTTGAAGAGCACTGGAAGCTTTCGTTTGGTACATAGATAATACCTACTTTATTATTACAATTGGAAAATTCATTCTTTGGAGTGAAGATCACGGGTTTCATCAAAATGTATCATTCAAGGAGAGACAGGGTTTTGTACTTGAAGATGTAAATTGAATTAATAATTGGTACGGAAATTGTTATTGTTTAGGGTTGATATGTTTAATTGATTGAAAGTGAAAGAATATGAAAAATTTAAACTATGGGGCTTTTGGGAGAATATTGTAGAACATAGATATCATGGATTAGAAACTATAATTGTGGTGTTGTGACCAATCAAAAACCATGTAACAATATTCATACGTAAACCCTAAGCCCTATATTGTGAAATTGAAGCTAGGATTAATGAATTTCACTAAAATGTGTCCAAGTGGGTAGTGGAATGATTTAAAATGTTGTAACAAACATTTTCTTATGCCTAGCTTAGCTTGTTTAGGTACATTCATTTAGGCTTAATAATAGTGAGTGGAGTGAATGGTGTCTATTTATATTTCATCTTCTCCCTCCTTTGCATTTCCTATAAAACATTCAGTTTTGCATTCCTTATAAATGCACTCATCTAGTTTTCTATTTAATTCTCTCTTGCATGTAGTGACCTACACATCTAGTTATTCATTTATTTATTTTAATCTTGCACAAGTCTTTAATTTTTTGATTAGTGGGAAATAATATTGTTCAATCTATTATCTAGTTTTGAGTAGTGTTATGACTATCACGAAAACATTAGGTCTTGGGTTGATTTCTTGTCTATTGTAAAATCTAACATGGTATTAGAGATATGATGTGGTTTAGTCTATTTTTCATGTTTTTGAAAGTTTATAGGTCTTGGTTTTCTAGGTTTTGAGAGAGTTATTTTTTAGTACACTATGCAATTGTTATGGTAGTACCATCTTGTTTGGAAGGCTCAAGATAGTCTCGATCGACTTTTGCTTCACAAAAAATAATATTTTGAGAAGCTCAGTTATCTTGATGGTTTTTTTGTATTTTTATGTATAGGTTTTGTAGGTGTCTTGAATTTTATTGTAGATGTCTATTTTTAGGCACTTTTTTGGAGGGGTATATTTTTTCTAGTATGTGTAGAGCTTGAGGTGGTCTTTGGAGGTCATTTGGTGTTTGGGGTAGTTTCAATTTTTTTGGAGGCTTTTGTCGTGTTTGGAGCAACAAAAAACTTATAGATTGATTGTTCATTCATTTGAATTGGAGAAAATTACAATGATAGGATAAATATTTTTAGTCCTAAGCACTCTAACTAAGGACATATGATATGTACGAGGTGAGAGGTTTTTTGGTTTGAAGAAATTATTTAGCATGTTTGGACATTTTGCTTGTTACAACATATTTTCCTTATGTTGTCTCTATGTCTATATAAAGTGGTAAAGATCTATATGTTTTAATTTTTTTTTTTAAGGTGCACAACCTATTCAAGGTATAATGCCCCAACTTTAACATTAGGATATTAACCAAGAAAACACAAATGAAGAAGCTTTTCACATTACAATTGCAACAAACATTTCACAATCTCACACTTGCATACATGGTGTTGAAATTGAATAACATTGTGACCAAAACACACAACAACCAAGCAAGGTCAATTCATGCCAATATAGAGTGGCACTAGTGGAAGACTTACACTATCATCATGGAAATATACCACATGATGATGGATAGAGGAGAGAATCTCCTCACAACCAACGATTCAATGCTCAATTCTCATCATTGACATGAATGAAGGACAAGGATGGAAATGACTAAAGCATATATATTAAAACTTTCCCACATCTAAGGCTACATACACTAAAAATAATGGATTCGCAACATCCAAAGATCCTTTCAAACATGCCATGAGTGGTTGGTCACATGAAAGACATGACAATTGGTCCAAGTCTTGCTAGAGACAAACCAGACACATCCAAGGGCACAAAAACAACTTGATCTTGTCAAAAGGATGAAAAGAACATTCAAATACTTCAAACCAAGAAGATAAAAATGAATAGTAGACCATAAGATACCACCCTCATATATACTTTTTGGAAACTATAAACAACAACCCCTTGTCTTAAGATCACCACTTTCAATGGAAAGTTGCCCCTTTTGCAAATATAAATCACCTTGGCTATTCTAGAATCACCCTAGCCATCTTAGGGCTGTCCCTTTTACTAATGGAATACTCCTTTTTTTAGTGAAGTCACCCTTGTTCAAAATGGGAAATTCAAAATAGTGTACAAGGTCTAAAAATGACAACGTTTTCATAGACTCCAAAATTGACAAAAAAATTGCTAAATGGTTTCCTAACAAGCCCAACAATCAACATGACCTTTAGGACCATGTTTTGACACCAATAAATATGAAAAAGACTCAAAACACAAGATAGGTTGTATGGCTAAGCTAATGTGACATTGAGAAGACAATCACCAAACACACCATAATTAATTCAATTTTTGATTTGTTAACAAATGGTTTGAGCTAGTAGATTTTGATATGTTAAATAATCATTTTCAAGGTTCTAAATAGCACAAAGGATGATAATTTAATTTTAGGTAAATTTCCTTAGTTCACATGCATAACAACTATATCGATAATATGACAAGGAAATATTCGAAGAAGCTCAACATCACCAATACAATAGCCAAAAGTCCAAACCATAATGAATTTGAATGATTGTAATAATCAAAATAGAGCATAAACAACATATGTAAATCTATTTTAAACAAAAGTTCACATTATAACCATGTGCCACACAATTAGGACTTACAAATTAATGCATTATTTCAAATCAAACAATAGTTTTTACAAGATTGCAAGGCAATATTCACATCCCAAATGTGGATGGAATACAATCCAATACAAATACATGATAAATATATAAAAACTCTTTTGTGTCTTTACAAATGTTCTCTAATAATCACAAATGATAACATATCAAAATGCAACAATGAAGAAGAGATGAGACACTCACATGATCTCTAAGAAGTGTCACCATAATCCCATACACATCCCAATGGTGATCAATACCATCCAAACCTTTTAAATAAGAGTTAGGCTACGTAGTTGCAAGCATAAACACAACAAACACAATTGACCTCAAACACACAAGTAATGTTTCTCAAAACATAATTGGATGAATCAATCAAAACAAACATAAAGAAGAAGAGAGTATGTAAAGGAATAGGAGTGATATTTGACTTGGAATTCCAAAGCATAAGAACATGACACAAGACATTAACATGCCTCTAAGTAAGCACTCACCACAATAAATATTTCTCATTAGAAATCACATATCAACTAATTATGGATTATTCTCAATAACAGATTCATTTTGTTTCTTGTTTAACATTATGCATCAATCACACCATGGGTTGATATAAATGTTATGTTTGTTTAGTTTTAACCTATATTTAATTTATTTTATTAGGCATTACACATCAACCATTTGTGGGTTATTCCCAATGTTTGTCTTTGTCAAAAATTACGCATTGATCCCTCATGGATTATTTCCAATGTTTTCACTCCAATCCTCCAACTATGTCCTCATTCATGTGACAATTCAAGAGATTAACTTCTATAAGATAATTCTTAGGATGGGTAAAGTTTGGGTTTCCATCTAAACACACATCCCAAGGAACAAGCACTCCATTTCAATGTCCAAACTCTTTATACCGTAAAATAATAAGTCACAAGTTTTTAATTTAAAAAAGAATCTATGATTTTCTAAAGATCCTCCAATGCCTATGTTCTCACCATTAATGAACCTTTAATTTTTTCACAAAAAAGACCACATAATCTTAAAATTCCAAATATACCCCTCTTGTCCCAAATTCACCTAGCCACACAAATATCTAATCATATGTTTTTGTAGGGAATGGTAGTTCCTTGCATGTATGGTGTTGTCAAGATAGTAAGTTGAGTTCACTCATGATGCTTTAGTAGCTGCATGAGTTAGAGCTAATCCCTAAATTTAGTACTTTATAAAATCTATTGTGAATCTTAGTGAACCTATGACTAGCAGTGCTTCATGGCTTTACCCTACCAAATGTAAAAGGTAGGTCCTATTCCTATTTCACTATATTATGATAGTCTTATCTCAGGAGTTAATCATAAAGCCAGTTCCTAATTCTTGCTTAGACTAGGTGTAATTATAACTATTGGTTAGCTATTGTCTCTTAATTTTATTGTTAAGTGCCAACTATTTTAAATTTTGTATGATCATATTTCTACTTCTTGTAAGTGAGATCAAGTTTTGGGTAAGAGCAAGAAGACGAGTCTACGAAACATGGAAGTTTTTGCCTTAGGCAAAAAACAAAATTGGCTTGCAAAAAATGAGATCCCGTTTTGAAAAGTTTTCGTTTTTGGAAATTGTCCATTTTTGAAAACTTTTCAAAACGGGATCCCGTTTTGAAAAAAATCCAAAAATGGAAATTTTCAAAACGGGATCCCTTTTTGCAAAATGAGATCCTGTTTCATAAAAGCATAAAATAAATATTTTTTTATAAAACGGGATATCGTTTTAGAACGAGATCTCGTTTTTAAAAATATGAATTTTTGGTCAGGTTTGTGCTTTGTTTTTTGGTTCGGGAAAATGTTTGGGGATCTGAACCTAGGCCCTGGACCTGGTTTGAGCTGCAAGTTGAAGGTCCTAGCAATGTCACAAGAAAATAACAACTTTGGGCATACTTTTGAAGACATTTTTTGTAAATTTTTCAACGAAATTAAAACCCATTATAGATGAGACAATGTAGATTCCAAATATGTAATTTTTTTTTTACAATCAGATTAATTTTTTAATTTTTCATTTAATTTTTAATGAAACAAGTCCATAAACTTGAATTATTAGGGTTTTTTTAGTATTTTAATAAATTTTTATTAACATATTTTTTGACGAATGAATTGCATGAAAGCGTACTTTAGACAATCCTTTTCAATTTTAAAAAATTCAAAAAATGATAAGTTTAGGTCATCTTATGCATGACGTACACGACAATTCTTCAAAACACCAAATATGGCCAGTAAAAAATTAACAAAAAAAATATTCAATAAAAAACTATAAAAAAATATGGAAAGCGTGCTTTAGTGAATTACAAATATTTTCCCAAAAGGATTTAAAAAAATATGATTATTTAGGTTAAAACATGGATGACGTATATGTGCATGTTATGGTAAAAAAAAAATGACTTTTAAATAGTGGTTTTTAGAAATGCATGTTGAAAATCAATTTGTATCATCTGGGTATAGAAATAAATTACATATTTGGAAACTAGACTTCGAGTACTACATTTTATGACCAATGACTTTTTTTAAGATTCCATCTCTAAATGCTTCAAATTTTAAGGTCAAATGTGTCAAATTCTAAAAAGTAAGGAAAACACCCACTAAATGGCCAAAAAGTGGACTCAACTTCTTGCCAACACCCTTTTTCTCAAGTTGATTAGCAACTCCTTTACACAATTCTTCAGAATTCATAATAGTACTTAATATTTTTTTTTTTGCAAGTATCTAATAGGTTACTTAATAAAGTGGATTATCTATTCATAAGTTGAACAAATTTATAATCTCTTCCCAAATCAAACATGAATCTTTCGATTCATTTGGCTCTCCCACTTGATTCTTTTTACAACATTATAATTTTTTTTAACTGGTCCACCCTTTTCATTCATATTATGTAAAAGTAAGGTTAGTTTACCAAAGGCTGAAATTTTGATTTTTTAAAATTACCCAAAAGATCTTGTTTCTCTTTGCCTTAATCTCCTCTCATTTTTTTGGATCATGATAGTATCTTGTGAAAGTAAGTTTGGAACAAGTCTAGTGGAAAATAATCTAAAATATGATTTTTTTTTCTAAGTCTTTTACCCTTTGTCAAAAAATCGAGTCTTTCTAAATCTTATTGAAAATTTTCATAGTTCACTAACCTTCCAAAATCATGTCAAGTTCTTTTTGATAGCGATTTTGTGAATTCACGAATTCTTTGAAAACTTGACAATTTCACAAGTTTTTGAATTTCTTGTTTTCTTGATAAGTGATCTTTTTCTTTTTTTTGTTGCTAAGTTTCAAATTTGTCAAACTTCTCAAATTGCCAACAAACTCAAATTTTAGAGATTTTCAAGGTTCATGAACATTTGAAAATGTCAACAAGTTTTTCTTGAGTATGTTTAAATTTTTGGTGTTAGTTGGTTCATGAGCTCACAATTTTTTTGAAAAGCCAACAAAAGTGATGAAAAAAATTGTTGATAGGTTCACAAGTTCTCAAAGTTATTGAAAATTTAACATAGTTTAAAAAAGTTATAACAAGTAGAGGAATGATCAAAGTGTCAAACATTTTAGTGGGCTTCCAAAGCTTTCTAACTGATCAAAATTTAGGTATGACTCCAAATGTTAATTCAATGTATAAAATGGGCTTTCATAAGCTCATTGTAACTTTAAATCTTTCAAACAATGGAGCCCTCTTACCATGAGATTCATTGTTTTTGGCCTCCATTTTAATTGTTGTCATCACTTCTTCTTTGTGCCATATGGTAGGCCTACTATTTTCTCTCTTTTGAAGGTGTTTGTATGTTGAATTACTAGTTTTTAGAGCCCCTTTGTTGCTGCCTATTGATTAATCACTTGAAGTCTCTTATTGTTAGACCTATTATTCAATAAAATTCAAGTATCGAAACCATTTCCCATTCCCAAGTAAAATCTAACTCTTTTCTATTTATCAATATCTCCTTGAAACAACAACCCACTATATTTGGTTAATCTCAAAACCCCACAAGATGAAACATAAATACCAGGGGTATGAGCACATTTTTATTATTCATAATTTTATGGTAGAAGTTGGGGATAGTGATCTAGGCCACATTGGCTGAAAGGATTTGTGGAATAGAATGTAGGAAAATCCTAGAATAGCTATGGCATACGAAATTTTATCGAGTGTCCAAACACATGTTGAAGGCTTTCCAATTGTATTCCAATGCACAAATTTGATGCTTTCTTGTGTAAAACATTATAACCTTGAAACTTGAGAAGTAAGGACTATTGATGATAGGGTGATTACCATGTTGGAAGGTCCTAATATCAATATCAATTGAAAGTTTCCTCCAAGGAATGAATTTGTTCATGAGAGTGTTGATATTGGTAGCCACTAATTTCAATGAAAAATAAACACCTCCCTAACAAACATTGCTAAGCATTGGTTAAAATTTCCCCAAAAGGGAAAACCTCAAATTCCTAAGAATGTGCAAAGAGCACATTTTGTGGAAGAAATATTTGACATAATCACTCTATTGAATAGGTAGTGGGTAGAAAAGACATTGGTGATTTTGAGTATTAAATGTGCTAGTATATTATTATAATTAGATATGCCTCCCAATTCATTGATTGGGGAAAGATGATAAGTGATGATTTGCACGATCAACTGGTAAAATTAAAAAAGAAAGTATCTTTACATGTCCTCCTCCCTTTTATATGATATATAAAGCATGAGAGTGACATGATTTACAAATTCAAGGAGTACATGATAATTCCATATAGATTTATGGTTATTATCCACAACTTTAGCCAAATATTGGTAATAAATATTTTAAGAGGTCAATGATGCTTTCAAAATTTTGACTATGAGAGAATTAGAAGGAGACATGGGGCTCAAGGTTTTACTTGAAGCAACATAGCTAATTAATTAGTTTGACAATTTCTTCATTCAATATCCAAAATTTTCATACTTGAGGATAAATGGATTTGAAGATTCCCCTTACAATTTTCCTTGTAATGTGATTGATTATCTCACTCTTATTGAATTTTGTATAAAAATGGTAGCATTAATAAAGGAATTTAAGGATAGGAATAAATTAGGATATGCCTTTCCTATGACCCTAAGTTACTACACTTGCAAATCCTGTACATAGATGCAAAAAATATAGAGAGGGTAGACATAAAGATAAGCTTACATTTTTATGCAACAAGGATGAAATTTGATGGAAAAACTTATGTTAGAGAATTTATATTTGGGACCAACATACAATCATGTCCCCCATGTGGAGGATTTATAGGAGGATTATTTTGATGAATATGAAGTTTAAAATAGAGATTTGACAAGAATGACAATAGATCAAGTTGGAGCATTTGATTTGCAATGGGACATTGAAGGTGTTGAGGATGATAGTTCTAATTTAAAATTGAAATAATTTTCATTTATTTAATTCAAATGTAGCCTCAACCACCCATAAATTGGCCTAAGAAGGTAGTTTTTGAGATCATACAAAGCACTTAAAGAAAAAAAAATAGAGAACAAAAAGGTGAATAAGATCCAAAGCTACTAAAAATAATGCAACTAGGTCTTCTTACAAAAAAAACACATCCAAAAAGTAGAAACACACATGATACTCACTTAATTATCCTATTAAAATAAAATATTCCACTTGATCAAAATATATTATAACTAGAGGTGGAGATGATGATCCTAAAAAGGGGATTGATTTGAAATATTCTTGTGAGGGAGGGAATAAAGAGCCTAGAAGGAAGCTAGAGGTGAAAAGACCATCCCCTTATAAATATTAAGGTATATTTTTGGATATCATTGATGAAAAACCCTAGGTTCATATTCTCCTATATAATCCTCACCTTGTTCTTCTCCTCCTCACACATATCCTTCTCATACACCTACTCCTCCACATTCTCCTCCTTCATCACCACCACTTATCAACACCAAGGTTGATTTAGTTATAAAAACTACTCTCCCCTCTTTGAGTCTCAAGGTTCAAATATTTTCATCCTTATCTCCTTAACTCTTGGAATTAGTAGCAAAGAAGAGAAAGCACACTCAAATTATAGATCCTAGATTTGGTGTAGTGGAAAAACTATTGCAAGCAACTCCTTGACCTAGGAAGGTTCACACAACTTCTAGGTTTATGGTCAACTCATCCTCTAGCCACCAATATGTGAATGTGATATTCATAATGCCCAAGTATCAATTGCTAAGTTGGTGGAAAGGGTTTAAAATGAGAAGGAATATAGAGAACGAATGAAGTAGGTGAACAATTTAACTTCATATATCAAGTATGTTGGTTCTCCAACCGTTTTTTAGTATTTTCCAAATTGTGAATTTTCATGATGAGAATAACTAATAGGAAGGGACAATGCATATGCTGATTGGTTTAATTTTTGAAGCTCTTTTTTCTAATAATCCTAAGGGGAATTGTATCCTGCATAAATTTTTATGGCTCCTTAATCATATTCAAGTATTACTCATGGATCATGATGATGATCACCATCCAGTTAAGAATCACGTTATGACCACAACCAAGTTTTAGACTACATAACTTGTCTATGCCTATCTTATCCAAATGACTAATCAAAAGCATAAAGTCTAATTTCTAATCTAGTTAGTTATCATATTTATCCATGGATGGATCCTACCAAAATACCTACCATTTTATAAATAATGGGGTGGTTCCCACCAAGAAAATATCATATTATTTAGGATCAACTATCATATTGATAAGGCAACACAAGTGGAAGAGGGCTGGATTACTGTAAAGGGCAAGAAAGTAAAGTCCTCAAAGCCTCCTCTGGGCATGACTCTCCGCTCCCACAAGAGTAATTCTAAATGTAAATCTTGATGGTTCTTGTTTGGGGGCTGGTTTTTGGCTAGCTGCTGGCATTTTTTCTTGCGGCTTTGTAGTCGGTTGTGGTTCTTTGGCCTTGGTTGCCTTTTTATCCTTGGTTTTTTGTGTTTTCATGTCTTTATGTTTAGACAACCTTCTGGTTGAGGGTTCCAGATACATCCAAAATCTGTTTGTAAAGGGTTTCGGGTCCCTTCAAAACCTATTTTTTCCTTTATCAAAAACTATCATATTTAGTTATAAGGTGTCTCTTGCCAAAATTCTAAACCAAACCAAACCAAGCCAACCAAAAATTAAAAATATAATTATTGTCTAATGGTTTCCTATTGCCCTAGCCTAGCCTTTCCTTTTTAGTTCTCATTGTCATCAACATTCAAAGCTCCTAATCAACCAAGTTAAAAAGGCATCCAATTTTTAGTTTACATTAGTAAATCACTAGTAAATTTTTCTCATATTTATTTTAGGGAGTAGATTTCCATAGATCCCTTTTGACAAAAACCAAGGGTTAGAATTTCAAGAAAATCTATAGAGTTCATCAAATTTGCATACATCCATGTTTCAAATCTTATTTATTTTATGTAATTGTAGCCTTCTATTCATGTTGTTATTCTTTCACAACTATCGGGAAATCCGGCTATGATACCACTGATGTAAGAGCTACCCAAGCCCTCAAAAACAAACTCCAACAAAACAATGAAACAAAGGAATTAGAAGAAATTGTTCCAAAAATATGCAAGAATTTAGATTGATTAACTATTCAACTTTTCTCTATATTACATGGAAATTATTTCCAAAATGAAAATACATCATATACAACCATATGGGCTGTTAGAAAACCTCATAAATAAGATATGGAGGTATATACAATAGAAAATAATAGACACAAATTATAACTCTTCAATACACCTTCTTCATATAGCATCAACTCCTTGAACTTGCAATCTTTGATTGAGAACCACTGAAGCAATGGACCTGTAATATTCAAGCTTGCTTGATGTTGTCCAAACACTTTCAAACCTACAAAAATATGGAGTTTTGGCATCCTTCTCCAAGAGCCCTAATACCACTAATGCAAAGGGGACCCCCCTTACAATTTGAAACTCATCACAACAACAAAGAATTGCACAAAAAAAATGTAAGAAGGAAACATAGTATTCAACTATCTTTGAAATCTATCAATGGGCTTGCTGGTTACATAATCTAAAAAATAGTTGAAGTCACATTCCTCTATGGAATCTGACAACATCCTATTATTCCAAACTTCAACTCCTCCAAGCCAACTTCTAACAAAGACAAGGCATCAATATATATAGGTTTGAGGGGGAGAATACCACTCTGGTATTCTAAAACAACATGCCAAATACCCCCTTGGAAAACCCACGCCCCTTTTGAGGATAATTCATAAAATATTAAAAATTATCAAATACTCATATGACCTTCACATGAGCGCCAACACCATGTCCAATCAAATTTGGTCAATCCGGTGTACATTATTCTTCAACGACTTTGAAAACACCATGAAAGAAAATGCATCAACATGCAAACTTGGGTGCCCCAACATGCAAGGGCATGCAAATAATACAAATCAACATGCAAGGGCATGTAATTATGAGTGGTCCCCACCTTGAAATGGATACATAGGCTAGAATATTCCTCTTGGGATACCTTTGAAAAAATTATCGAAGTAAACTTCCTCTAAAATTAAAATTAGAAATCCTCATAGGGAAAAATTACATATTTTGGAAATTAAATATACTTATTTTCCCACACATTAGCCCTTATTGAAAATAACAAAAAATAAGAAACAATATTTTTGGTGATGCAAGATTGTTAGTACCCCCGAATGCTATTGCCCTTAATTTGAGTTTAGTACACTAATCAATTTAGAGGTTTTATGATTAAGGTGTATGCATGATTGGTAAGTTAATTTAACAAATTAATGTTGATTGGTAACCAACCTATATCAAAATCAAAATTAACTTGTTATTTGATAGGCATTCTAACAAATGTATTTGCTGCAAGAACTCTCTACATCAATTGCAAAGCCCAAAATGGAAACTTGTAAATATAGAATGCGAGGTAAATATTAGAATGTAAATGACCAAAATTCTTGCAATCTATTTTCCTTTTATGCAAGAGATTTTCTTGCAATTCTCAACAACTCCAAACACACAACAAGTAATTTGATAAATTAAAATAAATTAAACACCAAAAATCAACAACACTGTAAATTGTAATTGCTCAATGGCTCCTACAACTTCTGTGAATTATATTCAATCTGAAATGGATTACAATGGTAGTCTTGAAGACTAAGAAATAAATGATAATTCCAATCAAATTATTTTTTGTTGTAGGCAACAACATCACCTATAGGTATGTCTCCTTGTTTCTCCAAGTTCTTACAATTATCCTTCCCGCACCTGCAACTATATTCTAGAAATCAAGAACACAAAATCCAATGTGTTGGTACTAAAAAATGAAGGTTTTAACCAAAAGAGTTTGCCAAGATCTTACTACACTTTTGGTTAATGTACAAGGCCGATTGATGCAATTGTACCTTCTTCTCTTTAGGTTCTGCTAGACCAAGGCAGGTGAACCTAATGAATGATGTAGATTGAAATGTGTTTCCTGATGCAACAATCTACCCAAAAAGGTAAAGGTAGTGGATAGATGAAAATATCTACAACTACTCCTACTCCAACTGCACAAATGAAAGGATTTGAATAAATTGTTTGATATGAAATTTTATCTCTAGCTTGAGGCAAATCAGTGCCTTCTATCCACATGGGCAATGAAGTCATAAACATAAAATGATATGTGTTTTCCCTCTCTGATCTAATTCTAGTTGTTAGGCACTCTGAAAATGAAATCTAATGACTAGCACACAACTTCATTTATTTATGTCTTGCATTAATGGTGTTGGAAATTTTCTTGTCCTAGTTCTTCTTTAACCACCCAAAAGAAATCCTAAAATTACAGTGACTTACTTGAAGGGATTTAATTCTGACTTATAGACACCAACAAATAAAATCACAAAAAATGGGAATTCATCTTGATAAATCAAAGATTATACTTGATATAATGATTTAAATAACTAAAGGATCTCAAGTTGGAGAAAACCAGATAAAAGAATAAAAGGTATTGCACCTCAACAACTGAAACAGGAAGATTTTCACCAGTTAAAAACATTAATCTCCATTGCTCTATTTCCAGAATTTTTTTTCATTGTTTACATTCCCAGTCAGAAAAAATATGACTCTTCATCCTCTAACCCCTCCTCTATCTCTCTGATTTTTGAAATATTTATACAGTAAAAACCAAGGGTCGTGACCCTTCAATTTTCCAGTTACAGCCGTTTGAATTTTTTGACAGGAAATAAAATATTTGATTAATTGCCTTATCGACAAATCAAATATTTAAACTATAGTCCTGCTTTTAATTTTTATGTATATGCCTTTGATTTTAACTCACCACCTTTTCCCGCTCCATACATTTTACGCCTTCATGGCCATTTATCACTTTTATCGCTCAATCGCGGTCAACATTCTACCTCCCCGCAATATCACGGTACTCTGACCTTGACTGTGCCGGTGTCATTTATCACCTTACCGAGCTACCGCAGGCTTTGAATTTTCCACCTACGGTATTGCGGTGCCTAGTTTTGGCGGTTACCCTCACTGCTTACTGTATTATCACGGTCTCCTTTCTGACTCTCCGCGGTTGCACGGTAATTGCTAACCGCTATCTGTTCACTGACTGCTACCGCGCTACCATGGTCAATGTTTAGACCCCTAGCAGTAGTGCGATAGCCGTTTACTAACCGCCAACTGTCGCCTCACTCATTTGTTAACTACCTATCTCCGTCGACCACTAGCTGCTTACCATTGACTACTTGCCTTCGATCGTTACCTGTTTACCACGGCCAATGCAGTATGGCGGTGAGCACTTTATGCCCACTTGTTAACCGCTACCGCCATACCGTAGGCCCCTTTGTGGGAGACCGCGGTAATGCAGTAAACACATAGAAATGAAGAATTAAGGAAGCGGTATAAGGTAAAAGGTGTATTAGCACTTTGGATGGCGCAAAGGATTATTTTTTCTTGACAAAAAGATAGGAAAATTGGATTTCAAGTGGGTAAAGACTTAGAATTTTAATGGAAATTTATGGAAAACAATAGGAAAACCTTAGGGTTTTTTAATGAAATTTTGGGTTCTAACACAATGCAATGCATTCACCAAGATATTTCTATTGATTTTTAACCTTCAACCTAAAAAAATTCAATCTAAAAATGATTCTCATAGGAAAGCTACGCCCCAAACCACCAATGTCCAAAATATGGAACCAAAAATCAAGACAAAACAAAATCAACAATCAAAACTCTTGCAACCACTACTCCAACAACTGAGAGAACCTACTACTCCATGACCCCTTTGGAAAAATCAGTTAATGACATCGATTACAATTTTCTAACTCCCGAGTGCATGTTTGCACCACTCCCAGTCAAATAGGCCTCCGCTAGCTAGCACAATTATTCATCCAATCTCCAATATGAAATTCAAATTTGAAATTGACAGTCAAACACCTCTTGGGAATCCCATTCTTTCCTGTAGAATCATGGCATATTAAATAAAATAAAAAATTCATAACTTCCAAGAATCCCATGCCCCATTTTGATTTTTCGCATTTAAGAATAAAAAATGCAATTTTTGGCATGCTCCCAAAGCAAATTTCAAACCAAAATTGTCCAATTATTCAAATATAATTTTTGGACAACTAAATCAATAAAATACACCAAAATATTAACCAAAAAAAATTTGCTCTAAAATTTATTAAAATTTGATGATGCAAGTTGGCTGGCAACCACAAATGCTCCTACATTAGACACCCATGGTAGAAAGAAAAGCAACCTTGTCACTTCTCAAGAGGATAACTAAGACAATTAACCTAATATTCTAAAAACCAAGATGAGTCTTCTACAGGTCTCCCAAATCATTTTACCAAGTACTCAAAGTATTGCTTATGCCTTGTTCTCTTACTCATCCTATTGTCCAAAATTGCCTCTATCTTCTTTCTCACTTTTCATCCTTCATTCTTCCTCTCCTTCTCCCTCTTTTCACACAATCCAACTCCCACCAATCTGCACTATGAAATTCTAGAAAATTATAAGCATCCATTTCCTCTACCTTAGTAAAATCATTAAATTCATGCATTACCTCTTCCTTTGTCACTGTTGTAACAACTTGTTCCTCACCAATATTGGTGCCATCATTGTATTCCTCTTTCTCATTTCCTTCTCAAGACAAATTTAATTTGCAATCACTTTGTCCTCTGCACTCACATCAATGTTAGTCAAACAAACAAGAGATTCATCCTTCCCATCTTACAATAAACTATCAATCACAAGATGTACATTTGCACCAATCTCTTCATCAAATAAATCAACTTTTGATTGTCATCTGCTTCCAAAATCTCAGATACATTACCTTCTTCTACCAATAGTTTCATTGCTGCAATATCCTCTTCTACACTAATCCTATCATGATCACAAAAATCAACAACAATATTTTCACAAAAATATGATTTTACCTCTTCTTTCTCCACAAAAATTTCAACCTACCTAATTTGAATTAAATTAACATTGCTGCAAATTACATTAGTAAATCATGGTCTTCATCCTCACCATCCTTCACTAACTTTTTAACACCATTAATCAAACAATTTCCAATGCTATTACATACCTTTCCTTCTTCATTACTCAATGGATTCAACTTGTGCTTGATTCCATCCTTCCTTAAAGAGTATTAATTGGCATTCCCATCATGCACTGCAAACCTTCCAAATTACCAAGGTATTCCTAAAAAAACATAGCAAACATCCATAGGCATAATATCACACATTATATCATCATAATAGTGTCCTATATTAAATTTCAGCAAACATGGTTCACTGATCAAAACTTTCTTTTCATCTTGTAACCAAGCAATCCTATATGGATGCGGGTGCCTTCTTTCCAAATTAAATTTATTTACCATTTCTTCAAAAAATAAATTATCTATGCTTCCAACATCAATAATAACATTACATACTTTACCTTCATACTTACATCTTTTTCAAAACAATCTCTTCCTTTGATTTGGTTCCTTTCCTTCGTTCATCAGGGCTCTTCTTATAACAAGAGCTTCTCCATTTTCTGCATCTTCTAAATGTGAAGAATCCACATCTTCTTCATTTACATTTTTTGTCCTTGCATTATTTTTAGTCCTTATTTTTTTTACTTCTTGATTATGAGGGCAATCATATACTCTGTATCCATCTTCTCTACACCTGAAACAAGTTCCCTAGAAGCCTCCTCTTTTGAACTCTCTACCCGGTCTTCCTCTACCTCTGAAATTTTTCTCTCGAGACTTGTTTGAAGTCTCACCTCTTTCATATTTTCCATCTTAAGTGTCTTCAATCTGATTTTTATCCTCATTTTTATGCACATAAGATCTACCCTTTCCTTTTTGCTTATTCTCAATTTTTCTATTTAACTTTTCCTCAACTTTCAAAGCAAATTGATAAGCTTCTTCCAAATTAATTTTTCTTACCAAACTTAGTTCTTCTTGGATGGTTGACTCAGTCCATTGATGTATCTTGCTACCTTCTCCTTGTTGGCTTCTGAATGTCCTGCTCTAATCAAAAGGGTGTGAAAATCCTTAGTGTATTCCTTAACTGATTTTATTTTTTGTCTCAATTCATCATCTTCTTTCATAATTCCAACTCATAATCCATTGAATTAAATTGTTCCTTATGCTTCTCAACCATTCTACCCCACTTTTTAATCCTTTCCTTTACTCTCCTACCTCTTTCAATATGTACTTATTTCCACCAAATGCTAGCATGTCCTTTTAATTTGGTTTTTACAAACTTCACCCTGTCAGAGTCTTCAATCTCCTCAAACTAAAAGAACCCCTCCATGTAAATTATCTAGTCTATTAACTCTCCTAGATTCAAGCTTCCACTAAATTTTGAAACCTCCATATTTGGTCTCTTCGCAATCTTGGTAATGGATCTCAATAATATAACTTCTCCAAGATCAACTTCATCGTGCTCTTCTTCAAATGGTTCCTCATCCTCAACTTCATCTTCACTCTCATCTCTTTCTTTATGGATAACTCTTTTGTGTAGCTCTTCCTGCAATGTTTCAACTTTCCTTCTAAGTGATTTGAAATATTCCATGTTAGGAGGGTTTCCACCTCCACCTCTACCCCTACCTCTTGGGGACACTCTTAGAAGCATTTTAACAACACCCACACTCACAAGTCTTGCTACAAATTGCCTCTCTTCGACACTTTGCTTGCAGACTCAAGACAACCTGCTCTGATGCCATTGATGCAAGAGATTTTTTTGCAACTCTTTGCAACTCCAAACACAAGTAATTTTATAAATTAAAATAAATTAAACACCAAAAATCAACAACACTGTAAATTGTAATTTCTCAATGGCTCCTGCAACTTCTGTGAATTATATTCAATCTGAAAGGGGTTGCAATGGAAGCCTTGAAGACTGAGAAATACATGAGAATTCCAATCAAATTATTTGTTTTTTCAGGCAACAACATCACCTATAGGTATGTCTCCTTGTTTCTCCAAATTCTTGCAATTCTCCTTCCTGCACCTGTAATTGTATTCTTGAAATCAAGAACACAAACTACCGTGTATTCACCAAGATGTTGCTGTTTCTTTTTCACCTTCAACCTACATAATTAAATTTGAAAATTATTCTCCTAGGAAAGCTTTGTCCCAAACCACCAATGCCCAAAATATAGGACCAAAAATCAAGACAAAACAAAATCAACAATCAAAAATCCTACAACCACTACTTCAACAACTGAGAAAACCTCCTACTCCATGCACACTTCTAGAAAAATCAGTGAGTGGCATCGATTACAATTTTCTAACTCCCCAATGTATGTTTGCACCACTCCTAGCTAGGTAGGCTTCCACGAGCTGACACAATTATTCACCCAATCTCTAATATGAATTTCAAAATTCATATTACCTATCAAACACCTATTGGGCATCCCATTCTTACCTATAGCATCATGAAATATTAAATAAAATCCAAAATTCATAACTTCCAAGAATCCCATGCTCTAATCTAATTTTTGGCATATAAAAATTAAAAATGTAATTTTTAGCACGCTTCCCAATGCAAATTTCTAACCAAAATTGTCCAATTATTTAAATATGATTTTTGGACGATTAAATTAATAAAATAAACCAAAATATCAACCAAAAAAATCACTCCAAAATTGATTAAAATTTGATGATGCAAGCTGGCTGGCAACCACAAATGCCCCTATATTAGACACCCATGGTAGAAAGAAAAGTGACCTTGTCACTTCTTAAGAGGATAAATAAGATGATTAACCTCAAATTTTGATAACCAAGACAAATCTTCTAGAGGTATCCCAAACCATTTTACCAAGTACTCAAAGTATTGTTTATGCCTTGTGCTCTTACTCACCCGCTGTTCAAAATTACCTTTATCTTCTTTCTCACTTTTCCCTGGAATTTGATGTCTCTTCCATACTTCATTCTTCCTCTCTTTTTCCCTATCTCACATAATCCTACTCTCACCAATCTGCACTATGGAATTCTAAAAAATCATAAGCATCCATTTCCTCTACCTTTGTAAAATCATTAAATTCATGTATTACCTCTTCCTTCATCACTGTTGTAACAACTTGTTCCTCACCAATCTTGGTTCCATAATTGTGTTTCTCTTTCTCCTTGCATTCTAAAAGATAAATTTTAGATGCAATCTCTTTTTCCTCTGCACTCACATCAATGCTAGTCAAACAAACAAGAGATTTATCCTTCCCATCTTGTAATAAACTATCGATCACAAGATCTACATTTGCACCAATCTCTTCATCAAATGAATCAACTTATACTTGCTCATCTGATTCCACACTCTCAATTGTAGTACAATATTCTACCAATTATTTCATTTTTTTAATATCCTCTTCTACACTAATCTTATCATGATCACATAAATCAACAACAATATTTTCACAAAATTATGATTTTACCTCTTCTTTCTCCACCAAAAGTTTCAACTTACCCATCTTGAATGCAATCAACATTTCTGCAACTTGTGTTAGTAAATCATGGTCTTCATCCCTACCCATTTAACACCATTAGTCAAACAATTTACAATGCAATCACATAGCTTTCCTTCTTCATTACTCAATGGATTCAACTTGCGCTTGATTCTATCCTTCGTTAAAGAGTATGTATTGGCATACCCATCATGCACTGCAAACCTGTCAAATTGCCAAGGCCTTCCTAAAAAAACATGGAAAACACCCATAGGCATAATATCACACATTATCTCATCATATTAATGTCCCATCTTAAATTTTACAAAACATTGTTCGTTGACCAAAACTTTCTTTTCATCTTGTAACCAAGCAGTCCTATATGGATGCAGGTGCCTTCTTCTTTCCAAATTCAATTTATTTACCATTTATTTATGTAAGGCTGCCAATTGTATGAGGAAGAGTATCACTCGAGATTTTACACCAACCATGGACTTACTACGGTCCCCCACACATCTAACTAATTAGTAAGATGGCCCTACCCTTTGACAAAGAGATTGGTCTGGTAAACTCATAATACAAGCCTTCCTAAGTATGGTGTTCTATCCTACATGCATGGAATTTCTAGCTTAATTATGCAATCTTGGCTCACATTGAACCAACAAGTGTAATCAGTGGCTACTTACACTACTTTGGCCAAAGATTTATTATTTAAAATTATTTGTTATGAAGTGATGTCATATGTTCACCCACCCCTTAGCTCAATTTTTTATATGACCATTCATACTCTTTCAAATCATAATATAATTCAACCTAAAAGGTGGTGACTTAACTAAGTGACCACTAGGTTACTCCTATCCATGGATTATCCTAACCCTAGGATCAACCAAACTAGCCTTACATGTACATATAATATTGTAAGCTACATTTTATATATAGTACTTTGAGATATTATCATTTCTCATATTACATACTTTATGCAAGAATACATACGTTCTATGACAAACTAGGTATTATACTAATACACTATGGTTATCTCATATGACAATTACAACCATACAATTTCCAACATAAGGAATAAATATAAACGAAATTATCAACCATCATGGTTTCACCAAAATAACAATTCACTAAAGATCATGCAAGCTCACCAAATAAGAAATAATCAAAGTTCAATCAATCTCAACATAGCATATAATTCATCTTTTCCTCAAACTCAAGCATTAATAAACAAATACGATTTCAACATAAAAGAATAGTGAAGTAAAATCAACATTCCCAGAATCATAGCTTCCAAAGAAGATAATATATCCAAAGATTAACTCTCTCAATCACGCTTTCTGCTCCTATGATCAACCTATCTCCAATCCTAGCCTTATCAAAACTCTCTATAAACTACAAACTCACAATGCAATCTCTCTTTTCTTACTAATGCACTCTAAAACTAATTTTCATAGAAAACTACAACAATGAACTCTAAAATAATGATACGAGTGAATGAACAAAAGGCTAAGAAGATGCCTCTACTTATACTAAAATCTGAGCAACTTAATGCTACAAACTAGCTCTATAATCTACCACCTTTTCTCTTCCAATTTCCACCACTTAACAACACAAATTAATTTAACCTTTAAATGAGTGAACTAATATAGTAGAAGTGAAATGTCACTACTCAAACAATTAATAAGTAAACACATAAAAAGTCCAAGCATTTCCAGTTTCTCTACTACGGTTGAGTCACCATTTTAACTGCCACCAACTGCCATTTACTGAGTCAACACACAAATTTTTTTACCTACAGGTTTCATATTGTAGACTAAGTCAACTTATTTTAAGCCAACTAATGGCTATTGACCATGTCTCAAGCTTATCAAAACTATGTGTGGCTTTTAGCATAACAAATAAACTTCTATTTAGTACAAATTTCATATTATGGTACCATCTTTTACATAATATGTTCTCTTTTTATGTGTTGGTTTAATATATGAAACAAAATTTAAAATGCATCGCTTCACCTTGCATAGCATATTTTACACACTTCATAAATAATACATCATGTATTACACACCATATTATGCACTTAAATTCGCTTTTAAACATTCTAACATATGTGCAACAAATGATTTAAATGTTACTTGGCTTTATACAACCATTTACTATTAATATGTTTCACATTATATGTGCGCCAAAGTTTACTTTGCAACATTTCAAATATATATATCAACATTATATATATTATAATGTCATCATGTTATAATATGTATATATATATATATATATATATATATATATATATATATATATATATATATATATATAGGCATATTAAAATTATTGGTAATGGTGGATATTTAAATATATAATAATTATATATATTAAATTAACTTGATTTAATAAATTATATTAATAGACGATAATGACATAATTAATTAAATAGCTAGGATAATTTAATCAATTAAGCGAAAAAAGGATGGGTTTTAGAGGAAATGATAGTAAAAACCTATTTTGAGTGCATGATATCATTCCAAACATTTTTCAATGTCTACATTTTGCCCCTCTTTGAAGCGAGGTACCTATTGCTTTGATTCAAAGAATAACGCTCCTCGGATCAAAACTGCGGCCGAGATTAAAAAATTAAAAATTTTTTGATTTTTTTTAGATGCCCCAACAGAAGGGTAAAGATGACTCCTTGCCCCCTTGAGAAATCAGGCGAAAATTTTGAATTTTGGGTTGATTTCTCGATAAAGGTGAAAAACTGCCCCAAGGGGGTCAGAAAGGCTCTGGGATACAAGAATTATGCCAAAAATGTAAAAAAATGATGCAAAATAAGGCTATGATTGGAAAAATTGGTGAAAATGATGATAAACCCTAGCTTGAAGATGAAATTAGGGAAAAAATCCCTAATTTTCTAGCATAAATAAGCCAAGAAGGGTCACTTTCAATTCATTTGTGCATTCACACCTCGAGGATTCTTGTTGTTTGAGCTCTGACCCTCTAAGGAAATGGTGTGCCAAGAGCTTCCATGACACATTTTGGATCAAGTGCGAGAGCACCGATGACTTCCAGGCGTAGGACCACCGGTATGTAACTCCAAACTCGATTTGAAATCTTACCTTTTGATGCATTTATTATGCTTTAAAGTTTAAAATTTGGCAGCCTCGCTATATAGCGACGCCCAAATTGAAATCGACGATGCTGAAATGAATTATAGTGATGCATATGTATATGGTGATGCTAGTTGTGATTTAAAATTAGGGTTCAACACACACTTATATAGTGATGCACATGCTGATTTAGAAATTAGGGTTAGGGTTACCAAATTTTAGATAGAGATGCCAGTGTTTTGGGTGATGCATGTTGCAATTTGCGATTTGAAATGCTTTCAAGCATCACAATTTGAAATTTAAATAAAGCGACGCTATTGCAAATAGTGATGCTATTGTGATTTCTGAGATATAAATTCCAAATTGAGTCAAATTTCCTTGATTTCTTGACGTCGTGTACTTTGTGGATGTAGGAGGTCATTCCACCGCTGATGTCGTGCGAGCATAGGCCCAATGTTTTGGAGAGACTTGGCGATTTGTCAGAGTTACACTAAGAGCACCTAGGAGATATCAACCTCTGGTATGTTGTGTATGCACCTGTCATCCAGACACATGTTGCCATGATTACTACCCTGTGCGAGAGATGGTACAATGAGACTTCATTGTTCCACCTTCTGATAGGCGAGGCAACAATGACCTTGGAGGATGTATGGCATATTTTGTGTTTGCCAATACATGGCGATCACATGATCTATGATGGTGATGTTGGATTTGATTCCCATCACAAGGTGATGGAGCTTGAGGACATCGCCTTGGTGACATCACAGATCGACCTCGAGATGTATAGAGGTCATGTGCCTACTTTTTGATTGATCAATTTTAACCATTATTTTAGGTTTGGTTGCTCTTGACAAACACAAAAGAGGATTAAGCCTAGGATAGGGCTTGGCATGGCACCAAATTCTCCATAGGAGGATACTTTTTGCATGAGGGCCCATGATGCTGGCCTATATCATGATATGCACAATTTCGTTTACTGTGATGGGAGAGCCATTGGTGTAGGGGCGACTCTACTTCAAATTTGGGTGTGGGAGCATATTGTGGTGCTCCGACCTATTGTGTAAATGACATACTTGGAGCTAGATGATCTTGTGATATGGTGGTACAAAGGTGCGATCACATTGAGGCACACTAGATAAATTGGGCTCCCATACTGGAGATGGGTTATTGATGATATAATAGTGTTTTGATGGCACCTGTGGCTATAGATGCCACCATGGTATGATGATGTGCAACAATTGTAATTTTATAGATAGACTCGATATATGCAGGGTCGCAAGCACACTATTATTGAGTGATATTTGCCAAACAGGGTGGCTTGACAGTTTGGAAAGCCACATGGCAGGCTAGATGACAGTTACAGGGCTATTTTTGCTAAGTTAGCTCGAGAGGTTCCCACATGGGGACCGACCATTCTAGCTCTTGAGGTAGTCAAGAGCTTTAAATAGTTAGCGACTCAACCTTGGGCCTATGATCAGGGTCAGGTAGTAGCATAAACTATGCCTATACATGATGCTTGGCTCACACCTCTATGACAATTGATATATCTAGCGGGTGCTCCTCCACGAGGGAGACCTAGAGGCAGGGGGGTTAGAGGCATAGGAAAGGATGGCTAGGGTGGCTAGGATGGTTAGGTTTTGGGGGCTCCACCAGTGGGATAGTAGGTTCCACAATAGTGTCCAATTGTATAGCAGAAGGGAGGAAATGAGTAGGTAGTGCCACCCCGACCACAAAATGCTAGGGATGCACAAATACAACAACTGCAGTAGCAGGTGTAGATTTTGACTAGTGAGCATGATCAAGCCTGCCAACAGATTTTGGGTATTACTATTGAGCGAGACCAGGCATGGCAGCAGGTTGTGGGCATCATGACCAAGAGGGATCAATCATTACAGTGGTTATAGGTCGTGACCGCAAAGAGGGATCAGGAGGTTTCCCGATGCCAGCAGATAGAGGCTATGATGGTGGCCACAAATGGTAGGACTGATTCAGCTAGATTATACAAAGAGGCCATGATAGAGGCCACATATTATAGACAACATTACCATCAATATATACTGTAGACACTTAGACAACCTGATTTTTCGTAGCACAGTGATGCATGACCGAGAGCTAAGGATCAACTTAAGAGGCATGCCCGAGAGGGTAGCATTTGCTCGATTCTTTATCATAGATATAAATTCATGGGCTCCTTTTTGATAGCCTTGTGGATATTGTACTTATGATCATTATACATACACTGATCCGGATTTTGTACCATGACATTCATTTTTTGATATATATATGATATAGATACATATGATTTATGTTGTGATGTGTTCACTTTATTTTGTGCTTATGATTGTATGGATGCATATGACATGAGATGTTTATATTTGATCATGTATGGATGCATTTTATTTATGCCTATGCAATATGCAATACTATGGATGCAATGTTATATTCTTTTCATGATATGCTATGGAATGAAAATATTTATGCTATGTAAATGTTATGGATGCATTTATTTTTGTGTATTTCCTATGCAATTTTAATGAGATGATCATGTATGAATATGGATGTATGGATGCAAATGCTTATGATATGCAATGATTTAAGATGCTTAGAATAAAAAATGTATATTATTCATCATAACTTAAATGATGATGCAAAATGTATGATGTGATATGCAATGATTATGTTGATGGATGCCTTATGATTATGCTATGATTATGAACTTCTATGCACATATGTTGTTGATTTGTGGATGGAGGATGGATGCAAGATGGATGCATTGATGATGTTTTTATTGATTGTCATGATACCGGGTTAGCGCAGAGAGAAGATAGAAGAATAAGGAATGGATTGACCATTGATTTTGATGGTTTCTTCAAAATATCCAACAAGTCTATGATCCATCGAGACTTTATTAGAGATGCTTACGAGACAATGCAAGATGCAGGATGAATGTGGGATGATGAGTTTATCACATATTGGGATTGGGATTTTCCATCGTTCCTTATTGTTTGATATAACACTAGACATGATGCATCAAGGTATTGATAACCAGGATGGCATTGTATCTAGTGTTATGGAATTTGACTCTACAAACATATAGGATAGTTATTTTTCACATCTTGACATACGAAAACCTCATTGGAATATAAGTCAAGTGTTTAGAATATATTGGACCAAAGCATACACAATAGTCAACATACCCTAAACAACTTTCCTACACACAACCAAGCAAGTATGTGCAAAGATTATTTTACAAGAGTATCCACAAGCACATCAAACGAAAGATCATGATCGATGCCCCATTCCTTTCTCTCTAAATAATTTTGATAGACATCATCGAGAGGTCCTTAGAATGGATCATTAAGATAAATCACAAGAAAAAATCAAAGACAAATAGTTAGTGTTATCTATATCTCTTGCCAATTTAAATTTAGCTAAGTTGATTTCTGATACTGATGTGTATTATAAGAAGGATACATCCTAGGACATGTTGATCAAATGGTTGATAATGATGATAAAGCTAAGATGAGCTGCTGATACAAACTTCACTGACACATTTACCTATGATCCAAACTTTATATTTTTACAATTAGGTTCTCACTTTATGACTTGCTACACTTTATTTCTACTTGCCTCGCCAAAGGTTGAAGGTGACACTTGATTTATTATGGGTGGAGGTTTATTACAAATGAAAGCGAGATGGGATGGATGGTTTTGAATTTTCTGGAATATATCAATGTTTTTTGTATTTTGAAGATGTTTTGAGGCTGTTAATGGTCTTTTTGAAAGTTTACACGAATTTTTTGAGTTTTCGGTTATTTGAGGCTGTTTAGGGTTTTCCAATGTCTTCCACTATTTTGAATTTTCCGATATTTGATTTTTTTTAATATTTTTTAATATTTGGATGTTTTAGGAGTTTTGGAATATTTAAATGTTTAGGGATTTTCAGAGTTTCAACCAAGAACCTAACCTAAAAGACCTATCCTAGGGGCCTTAGGGGATGATCAAAGATAAGCCTTGCCTATGTTATACACATAAAGACCACGTAGTTCGATTGAATCGACATATTAGCAGGTGATGGAAAGCTATTTTATTATGACAAAATCCTAAAGGACTGACCTAGGGTATCTCGAGGGCACATCAATGATGGCCTTGCCTATGTTCAAGCTCAAAGATGACGTAGTTCGACAAGGGAAATATTTTTGGATTTTCGATTTTTAACCTGTTCAGGGATTTTGATGTTTTTCAGATGTTTTTAATTTTTAATTTATAATTTTTTGAATATTTTTGGATTTTAACTGTACAAGATTTTGATGTTTTTGGATTTTTTGATGAATGTTTTACGAATGTTTTGGGATTTTTGATAAGATTCCAAATAACCTCAAGATATACAAGAACCTGATATGATTTATAACAAATTTCCCCCAGCATGAGAGGCTAGACTACTTTGATATAGGCAAGAAAAATTGACCTTAGGAATATTCCAAGTAGCACTAAAGGGATACAATACTTCACATCATCAAGCTATGATAAGGACCCAAATAGGATATGGATGAATGGTGGTGCAAAGAATGATAGGACAAAAGAGCCAAAAAATAGATGGATGTGCTTTATCTACACGAGACACTTGTTTTCCAGGTTTTCACCCAGGTACTTTCCCAAAGCGCCATCGAAGTGGTTTTCACTAGAGGACAATTTTTTTTTCTTTTTTTCAATCCTTTTTTCTCATTTTTTTTGAATTTTGATGATTTTTTGTATTTTCAAATTTACACCCTTTAAGACTAGGCATTAAAACTTTTGAGATGCAAGCTATTAGTTGGTTCCTATAAGGGTTCAACGTTAGGTGTTGATAATTGATGTGCTCCTAATCCATAGCTTTTTGTGACAACAAAGGGACCCAACCAGTTAGGCTCAAAATTTCCTTTACTGTCCTGATCTGGTAGATTCTTTTGATTCTATTTTAGGACAAGATCCCCTACCTGGAAAGATCAACATTTGATCTTCTTTTTATAGCTTTGTTTCAATCAATTTTGATATACTTTCAAGTGATTGAAGGTGTCAAGATGATGCTTGTCCAAGAATTCTATCTCATTAAGCCGTGATACTCTGTATTCTTCATCAGTGATCAAGTTCTGTAGTGACAATCACAATTATGGGAGTTCAACCTCAATAGGTAGGATAGATTATGATCCGTAGACCAAGGGGAAAGGGGTTGCACCTATTGGTGTGCAGATACTGGTTTGATAGGCCCAGAGAGTAGGATTCAGCTGTAGATGCCAATCACGACCAGATTCATTGACCGTCTTCAAGATTTTCAAGATAGTTTTATTTGTAGCCTCTGCTTGGCCATTGCCTTGGGGATAATATGGGATGGAGAATTGATTTTGGATCTTGAATATTTGACATTACTCTTTCACATATTGATTCTTAAAAGGTGCCCCTTGTCTGAGATTAGGGTTTGTGGGACACCATAACGATAGATGAGGTAGTTCAAGATAGACTTGGCAATCTGCTTCCCCATTATGTAGGTCATAGGAATGGATTCTACCCACTTAATGAAATACTTAGTGGTGGTTATGATAAACATGTGGCCATTAGATGAGCTTGGGGTGATTTTTCCTATGAGGTCAAGTCCCCACCATAAAAAGGGCCAAGGTGTGATAATCGGTTGTAATTCCTGAGCTGGTGTATGAATCAGATCTCCATGTTGTTGACATTGGACACACTTCTACACATACTGATGAGCTTCCTTTTCCATGGTTGGCCAATATTACCCCATCCTCAATAGTTTCTTAGCTAACATCATACCACTAGAATGGGAACCACATATTCCATTGTGTACTTTCATTAAAGAAGTTAAGGCTTCCTCTTGGTTAATACATCGTAGTAATCTTCCTTCGATGCTTCGATGGTAAAGGGTATCACCCAAGATCACAAATCGGGATTCCTTTTTAACAAAGGTCTTTTTAAAGTTTGAGGTGATATTAGATGGGAGGGTTCCTTTGCTTAGGTAGGTAAAGATATCGTGATACCATAGGGATCTAGGACCAACAATGAAACAAATGAATTTAGATTCAAGGATTTCAAAAGTCTGTACGAGAAGTTGTTCTATCGAGAATTCACATTGGAGGACATTGTTCGACATGTCTAATAGTGATCTGATTATTTCCATGGTGTCTACTGCTCTATTGTTCATGTGAGGAATCTACTCAAAATTTATGTCTATAAAGAGATCTTTGAGATTATCTACCATCTTCTTGTAAGGGGTGATATTTTCATCTTTAGTTTGATAGTCATCATTGACCTGGTTGATAACCAGCTGTGTCTCCATAGACTTTCATTTTGTGAATCTACCACTGAACTGCTATCCTCAAACCTATGATTAGGGATTCATAATCAACAATGTTGTTAGTGCAAGGAAATGACAGTGTGTATGACTTCAGAATGCAATCACCTTGAGGGATGATGAAAATAATGCCTACTCTGGATCAATATTGGGTGAACGATCCATCAAAGTACATCTTCCACTGAGTAGCGAGGTTGATAAGGAATATTGATTCATCAGGAAACTTAGATATCAAGGGGTTCTCTGCATAGATAGGTGATTTTTCTAGGTCTACAATCACTTGTCCTTTGATTACCTTGTGCTCCACATATTCTATGTAAAATTTAGTTAAGATCATCACCCATTTGGCCATTCTCCCTGTGAGAGTTGCTTTAGATAATAGGTATTTCAATGGGTATATCTTTGCAATAAGTTTGATTTGATGTGACAACATGTAATGCCTACAATTTTGTGAAGCAAAAACTACTGCTAGACATGCTTTCTCAATAGGTGAATAGTTAATTTCATAGCCCAACAAGCTTCTGCTGATGTAGTAGATAGCCCTTTCCTTTCCATTTTCACCATGTTGTGCTAGAAGAGATTCCAGTGTTGCTGATGTTGCTGAGATATATAAGATTAATGGTTTTTTTGGTATTGGTGGCATGAGCAATGGAGGTGTTAGTAGATAATATTTGATCTGCTAGAAAGATTTATCACACTTGTCATCCCATTTGTAGGTTATCCCTTCATGGAGAAGATGCAAAAAAGGGGTGGATTTTATCTGATAGTTGTGCTATGAACCTTCTTATGGACTGCAATCTTCCTTGTAATCCTCTCATCTACTTTAGTTTTTGTGGTGGTTCCATGTCGAGGATTGCTTTTACCTTTGTTGGATCAATTTATATCCCTCTTTCTGAGACAATAAAGCCAAGAAGTTTCCCGGATGTAACCCTAAAGACATACTTTTTTGGATTTAGTCGTACCTTGTATTCCTGAAGCCTATAAAAGATGGGTCCTGAAACTGGCATGTGTTCACTTCTTTTCTTTGATTTTTCCAAAATATCACCCACATAATCTTTAACTATTTTATGGATCATGTCATGGAAGATGAGGGTCATTGCTCTCTGATAGGATTCTCCCATAATTTTTAACCCAAATGGCATCACGTTCCAGCAATATGTTCCCCATGGACAAGTGAATGCAGTTTTATGTTGATCCTCCTTAGCGATAATGATCTGATTGTAGCCTGAAAAACCATCCATGAGTGATAGCATTTCATGCCTTGTTAAGTCCATGATGAGGTCGATATTAGGAAGAGGAAAATCATCTTTAGGGCATGCTTTGTTTAAGTCTCTGAAATTAGTGCAAATTCTAATTCCCCTAGTGGGTTTTGAGATTGGTACTAGGTTTGAAACTCACTCAAGATAATCTATCGGGTGGATGAATCCAATGTTAAGAAGCTTTTGTAACTCAAGTTTTACCAAGAGCTCTATCTGTGGGTGCATCTTCCTTAAATTTTTCTTGATTGGCTTGGCTTTAGGATGAAACTAAATGATGCACAACTAATTCAGAATCAAGGCCTGGCATATCTATGTATGACCATGCAAAGTTAGATCTTCACTCTTTTAGGAATGCTACTAGGTTCTTCTATTCTTCTTCCAGCAAGGATTTAGCATAGAAAGTGATCTTGGGTGCTTCTTCTGTTCCTAGATTGACAGGGATATCCTTTTTTGCTAGCACTACTGAATTTTTGAGATGCATTGAACTAAGGGGGAGATTGAATCCCTCATCCTTGGGTACCTCAGAGAGGTTTTCACCCTCGGATACGTCCTTTATTTTTACTATTTTAGGATCAAAGAGTGCCATAGTGTGGTTTTAACTCAAGGATCTACATGTTAGTTTTATTTCATTAATTTTGTGACTAAAGGATTCAATCGTCTCTCCATAGTATGCCCCTGTGTCTAGCTCTATGTCAAAACTTACTTTGTTATCGACCCATGATAAATTTTCACAGAGTCCCATGAATTATGAGATCACTTCATCGTTTTTGAATAAATCAAGAATCAGTGGTCCTTGTTGGTCTATGTCAATAAGTTGTAGGTATACTAGGCGTAGTTCAGTTGGTTGATTGTTTGGAACAAAGGATGTAATGGATATCATGAAGAGGGAACTATTTTCAAATAAGTCACCCATATAAAGGGGGAAGTCATCTAAAGTCATATCACACAGTGTAGGTAACCAAGAGGAAGCCTCAACTAGTTTAGAAGAAGTACCTTTTCCAATAAGGGTAACCTTGCTAGTAGTACAACCTAAACCAAGATTCTTTAATTGTTTCTTAGGAATGATAGGTTCTAGCAAGCCATTGTCATTCTATCCTAGCTTCTCATTATTTTTATAACTCATTCCCTTCATGAGCTATAAGAATTTATTGTTATCTTCCATGGGAAGAATAGGGACAAGTTGGTCATCCTGATAGAGGAGTTTAGAGACATCCTCCTCATTGAAATCTTCTTGATTTAGATCCCCCCACTTGGTGAAGGTAGTAGCTGCCATCTTGATTGTTTCAGGCTCTATGGTTCTAGATGTGGGTTTTCCATGAGATTGAGGAGAAAGAGGTAGTTCTCCTAAGATAAAGGCATCATTTAGTAGCTTATAATTTCCACAACCATCATCCTAGATCACTACTTTGATGTTGGGAATGTTCTACACAATGGGTGTATTTGTTGTTGAGGTAGATGCAAGAGATGATAAATCAACAAATGAGGTAGGTGTGGGTGTAGGCCCTTCATCATTTTTAGGTACTTGGGGTATCTTATAAAACTTGGCCTCAAGATTATTGCAATAATAAAAAGGATTGGGATCTCCATAGATAGTAATTTCTCTGCCCTCGAAAGAAAACTTGACACATTGATGGTAGGTCAAGGAAATTTTTATTAAGGCATGGATCCAGGGTCAGCCAAGTAGGATGTTGTACGAAAGATCAAGATCTAGCACTTGGAATGTAGTTTCTACAATGATAAGTCCCACTTGAATGGGTAGTGCAATGATTCCTTGTGATACCCGCTCTTGGTCATCATATGCTCTAATGGTGGTACTCTTTGATTTCTCAATAGTATCTTTTGAGTAGCCCAAGTCATTGATCATCTTAAGGGTACAAATATTTAGACCAACACTTCCATCTACTAAGACTCTTTTAACCTTATTATTATGAATGTAGAAATCAAGGTGTAAATAATGAGTATGAGATGGTTGTGATGGTAGTTCTTGTTTAGAGAAGGTGAGAAGGTGATCGATAATATGTCCTACCATAGCTTGAAATTGATCTGTATCAATATCCTCAGGGATAAATGACTCTAATAAGGCTTTCTCTAATATTTATCTATGTGTGGGGGACAACCTCAATAGTTCCAAGATTGATATCTATGCTGGGGTCTTCTTAATCTGGTCTAAGAGATTATACTTGTTGGGATTTGATGTTGAAAAAGTAGGCTATGTCCTAGATTGGGATGGGACTCCTTGGATGGTGACCTTTCCATACCATGTGGTGACTCCACACTCTGCATGAGGTCCTTTGTTGGTGATGACAGTAATGATGCTATCACAGGATGTGAACACATTTGAATAGCTATGCTGCACAATTTTGTAATCCTTAGCTTTTATATTGTTCCCTTTATTATGATCTAGCATAGGGTTCTTGTATATCTTAAGATCCTGATTCCTAGCTGGTACTTCAATAGAGATGGTGTCATTCTCTATGAGGTCTTAGATGATATTCTTAAGTCTCATGCAATTTTCCATTTTATTTCCTTTGATTTTGTGAAAGTCACAAAGATTGTTCTCGTTGTACCAGGATGGTTTCTCTTGCGGTTCCTGATAGTTTTCAAAGTTGTGTAATGTTATCAGATTTGACTCTACCAACATTTTCATGATAGTTTTGATGGGTTTAGACAACTATGTGTACTTGTGCTTGGGATAGTTGTTCATGTTGGTAGTTCACCTTTGTTGCATCTCAGTGTTGTTGATTTGATTGTTTTGAGGGAGTGTTGTTTAATACATAGTTGGTTGAATGTTAGAAACTTGATTTTTGTTGGGTCTAGGAGCACTTAGGAAAACCTTAGCATCTACCACACCAACATTTGTCACACTTTTATTTTTAGCCCAGATACAAGGTTTGTCATTTGAACTAGTTGATGGTCAGTTGTAGGCTTGATTATTTCCTTATTAGATTAGGGATCATTTGGTGTTAAGGGCTTGAGGCACAAGCTTATCATAGGATGTGATGCATTGCATTTTCAAGTGGAAAGAGAGATGGGGGTCTAGATTGGCTATGATAATTCCCACTTGTTGTTCATCAGGAAGGGTCCACTTGCTCTTACTAGCTTTTTGTCTCCATTGTTGCAAGAAATTGGTGAAATATTATCCTTTGGTTTGTTTGAGAGTATACAAATCTTCTAGACCAACGTCCATACCAAGGTTGAAGGAGAAGTGATCGATCAATTTATTGGTGATCTATTGAAATTTTTTGATGCTGAGAGATAGATGAGAAAACCAATCCATGGAAGGACCTGTTAAGCTTCGAGGGAAGAGAAACATTAGATATGAATCATTATAGGCCACCTCCATACATATGGCATTGAATTCTTTGACATGGTCCACATGACTTCCTCTCCCTTTGTATTTATCAAATTTGGGGATTTCAAATCTAGGAGGGAATGACACCATTGTTATGTTTCTATCAAAGGGATAAGGACATAGATTCTATGTATGTGGCTTCTTTGTCTTTCCCACTCAAAGGTCCTACATTTCTTGGGATAGCGCCTTGAGTTGTGAAGCCATATCATCTTATGGGTTTGGTGGAGGAACATATGATGGGATGATGGATGAGTTGTATATGGGATTTTGATAAGATGGTGTGTTGTATGAGGTGTATGGTGGTGTGAGATTATGTGAAGGTGATTGAGGTGTTGATGTGTATGTTCCTAACCCGTTTGTATTAATGATGTTCTATTGAGGATTATAGTAGGAACTTTTCTACTGCTGTTGTTGTTGATGTTGGGCATATTGCTGAGCTAGTAAGGCTTGTTGTTGTTGTTGCACCAGAAGGGCTTATTGTTGGGCCTGCTATTGTTGTTGTGCTGCTAGGGCCTTCTGTTGGGCTTGATGTTGTTGTTGTTCTGTGATGGATTTATTTTGGGCTTGATATTGTTGCTATGCTACTAAATATGCTTGATAGGCTTGTTGTTGTTGCTGTGCTACTAAGGAGGCTTGATAAGCTTGTTGTTGATGTTTCTGCTATTGTTGTTGTGTGGCTAAGGCTTCTTGTTGTTGTTATCTGGCTAAGGCTACTTGTTGTTGTTGGATGGTTTGCTGATAAGCTTGTGGTGCTTGCTATAAGGCTAAGGTATGAGTTTCAATATAGGACCTATTGGTTGCTAGGACATTTATGATGGATTGTGGGTGGTGATGTTTTGGATGGGTTGTGAATTGGTGATGAGAGGTTGGGAGTTTCCGTGGTTCAACATTCCTTGTAAAATGGTGGATTGAGATGGAGGAGTGTAGGTTTGAGGTCCCATTTGATTTTGCATAGTAAAGGGGATTGTAGGGAAAGATGAGGATGTTGTCATTATATTTTGCAATGGTACTGACATACTAGGGCCTTGAGTGCATTGATTGAAAGGATTCCCTTGTATTATGCTTGGGGGATTTCTTTGTGCTTGGGATGTGGTCAAGGTATTTCCTTGATTGATGGGGTTCACAACCAAGGTATTTTTTTGATTTGGATCGATGATAGATGGGTTGGATGTGTTTTGTTCCACAAATGGTATAGATGAACCCATGGGAGGATTGGGAAAAGATGTCCCCATTTGTATTGAGGATTGACTCTGTGATACAATATTGACATACCCTTGTGTATTATCTTGAGATACTTGGTCCATACTACTCTGTGTGATGATGGGCATACTTGTGGTACTCATAGATGTGGATGAAAACGGGGGTCCTCGATAGGTGGAGGTTGTGGTAGAGTAATGAAGATCAAGAGGTTTATGTAACTGCTTCGGATTTTTGAGGATGGGAGGAGCACAAAAGGTAGGTTTACAAATGGTTGTTGGAGGTGGAGGATTGGTATCAAGGGTACCCACAAGTGTACTCCTTTCAAATGGAAGACTTAGACCAAATTCCTTGGCAAGGCCAATTGCAAGAATAGGAGTAGATGTTTGATTTATCCTTGATGGTGGAGTTGTGAAGCCTTGTGCCAAATTTTGTGCCACAAATGACGAGGAAATATGAGCTATTTTTTCAAAGGCTTGATGTTCCATGATTTCCTCCTTAGTGAGCTCAAAGGCATTATTTTTGATGTCTTCAATATTGTATGGTCTTGTTGGAGATGATAGTTGTTGTGAGGGGGTGACTTGACTTCTTGGATCAAATTCTAGAGGATTTGGGTCACTTGAGGTAAATGTGACTTTTGTTTTCTCCATGATTCTCTTGTATTGTGATCTTGTCTTTACCATAAATTTTAGGTGACTGATAGGAGAGTTGTGTTGAGATTAATAATGCTTTAACTCTCTAGTTGACTTGAATCTAGGTAAAAGGGATGCTTCAAGTATTTTTGGAGCAATGATGATAATGAGGGATGAAAAGATGGGTGATATGGAAAGTGATCTTTGTAATTGTTTTGGGACAACACTTTTGACTTTGAGTTTGATGTTTGATGCTTGGATAAAGGATGTTGATGAACTCAAGGATCTTTAGGGTAGAATTGTGACCTTCAAGATAAACTTGTTCAAGGATGATAACTAACTTAACTAGGTGCATGGAAAATGATACATTTCATATATAACATAGCCAAGTTAGAGGTTGGTTTGATTAATGTTTAAGTCAAGAGAGTGTTGGTGTATTCAACAGTTTTGCAAAGATAGCTGAGGTGAAGCATGAAATTTTGATGAAGGGATGGATGAAATGTTTGACCCAATTTTGAATTAGAATGAACTTTTGTTTTCCAAGACCAAGGTAGTGAGAATGATGCTAGACCTCTAAAATTATAAAATCCTACAGACCCAATGTTGACTTAGATGAGAGGGTAAATGGGGATGTTTAAACCTGTTCTCCTCCTCTTAGCTTGAGCATAGTAGTTTGCTAACAAATAGTTACTATTGCGGTAAAGTATTACAACCCACTTCCTTCCAAACTTTAAATTATGATATCTATGTCTGATGACGATATGTAGGTTTTACTTCATGGATTTTGATTGTGTGATGGATCATTTAGAGAAGCTCAATATCATGAAAAAGACCAGGATTTTGACTTCAAAATAATGCATATAATTTAGGACTATATCTTGAAGAATTTCTATAAAATTTCACTACCAACTTGTCTGTATTCTTTTGAATGATACAAGGTGTTTCTTGAAAGCTTTTGGTTTAAGATGTCTAAGCTTAAAGTGACAACCTGTAGATCTTATTTTGGGGATCTTGATTTTGCATGAGATCATTAAATAAGAAGAAGATATTTATTGCCACACGGGAGGTGGTAATATGGGCCTTCTAGCCAAAATATCAGCTCTTCGTTCTTCTTTATCTAAGATGGTTGCAGAAATTCTCCACTGATTAGATGTTTCCTTGGTTTCAAAAGTGAAGTTTCTCAAACTGCTGATAATATCCATTTGTTCTCCCTCAATGTATTCAAAGTTTGGTTGAATGATAGCACCTATAAGGTAGGGTTGTAGAATGGGAGCGATTGGATTCCAAAATGGTGATGTGGGGTTCAATTGTGTCAAGTTTATCTTGCTTACATGAATTGATTTTACAAAAACACGTGTTGATTATGTTTTCAAACTAAATGTTTATGTCAAAAACATCATAAATTTCACAATGTCTATTTTATGAAAATCATGATATTAGAGTCATAATTTCCTATGTTGTCTTCGAGAAATGTGGATTAATATCAAGTCAAACTATTTAGAAGTCACTAAGGAGAAATCCTTAGGACAAGCAGTAATATCAAGGATAAATCAAGAGGCATCCATATTTAAACCAAATTGTTTAAAATTTTGAAGATAGTGATTGTTTTTGTAACATTTTGGAACCAACCAATGCATCAAACTGACTTAGAATCACTTACAATCCTAGGTTCAAAATGGATATACTCATTGAATTCCACTTGGATTTATCCAAACACTAAATAATGCGAATAGTTAGAGATTTGGCAACACTGGCTCCCCCTTTCTTGGCACATACTTCTCGGGATCACCAAATCTAAAAATCCTGAAAATACGAAGATCAAAAGGATTTTTCTATTTCTACAATTGAATAGTAAGAATTTGAGACAAAATCAGAATGACCATTCTTGCACCAACAAGTATTAAGGGTTTTTGGATTCTAAACAAAGGTTTGTAATAAGGGCTTCTAGTTTAGGGGGTGCAATGATAAAATCCCTCAAGAGGTCTCCCAACACTTAGAATAAGGGATTTACACATCATAAAGATATTGGGGGAGAGTTATCATGTATCGTATCCCATTGATCACAATTTTTATTGCAGCCACACATTTATATCATGGTTTGGAAGAACTTGGATTTATTTGATTACTTCTTGGGTTGTTCCCTCCTTTCAAAGCGGGGAGGTAGGCCCTCTAAAGATGAAAAATAGTAAGGAAGTACATTCGTAGTTTGACCATCTTTGCTTTTATGAACAAAGAGAGAACACACACCATGTCTTTCTCACACTCCAAAAGGGGGTTTTGTTTTAATCCAATTGAAATATGTACTAGGTGATTTTACAAAGTGTTAAAGAATGTTTTTGTTTCTCAAGGTCACCAAATGGAATGAGATAATTGCATACACATTCACTAACAATGGTTTAAATCACAAAACATAGCAAACAGTTGCAAATTTTAACACCTCAAAGCAGTGATGAGTTCGTTTTAAGCACCAAATGAAATATGAAGTTGCCTTGTTCAATTTTAAGCCCAATTGAAAATGATGAAGTGAGGGTTCAATTTTAGTCCCGTTTGAGAGTTCATTTTAAGACCCAATTGAAATTTAGTGAGATCCTAAAGCAAAAAGTAGAAATCATGAAAAAATGGGTTATAATTTCTCGAAAGCATTAAATTCTTGTTACAATCCTAAATTTCAAGATAGGAAAAATTTCTTCACTTTAGCTCCATATCACTCAACCTACAAAACCATGTTAGTCTAACAACTAGAAAATAGTTAGACATGCATTAGTAATCAGATAAATCAAGGAAATCAAAGCATATGTCAAAAAATGATCGAAAAAATTCTTACCAAAATTGGGCATTGCTGAACACGATAGCATCACAATTTGAAGTATGGGTGTCGCTCTGGTGAAAATAGGCATTGCTCTGTGGAAAAAATAGTGAAAACAATAGCGTCGGTATTTGGCTTGGTGTTGCTTCTCATAGTAGTGTTGCATTTTGAAATTTGTTGGCATCGCTATGTTGAAGTTAGTTGTCACCGTTTGAACTTTGTGATACCTCCATATTAAATCGGCATCGCCAAATTTAAATCAACATTTGTACATTAATTAGGTGTTGGTGTTTCAAATTGTGATGGAATCACTATATGGTGACGCTCTTCAAAAGTGTCACTGTTTGTGATTTGGGCATCACTGTATCTTGCTAAACAACAAACAAATGAAATTCAAGCTAAAAAATGGTTAAATTAACGGTCTTCCCTCCTTCTAGCGCCAGAATGTGAAACAAGGATTGTTAGGGTGGGTCGATTATTCTTGATCCATGATGAATCGAAGCATAACTTATCTAATACACTTCAATATTACAAACAAGATCATTCAAATTGAAAAGTTAAACTAGGCATTTATTGAAACTGAAAATTGTAAACTACGAAAAATAGTTAAATTCCTACTCTAACCCATTTGAAACTTATCCCGTTTTGGAATTGGTGTCATGTTGATGTGGAAAAAAGACCCTTTCCCAATCCTATGATTAGTGAGCTTATTTCAATCGATTCTATGGAAGAGTATCGATGAAACCATTGTGATAAAATAGATTAAAACTTGATTTATGCTAAAATGAACATGATGTAAGCTAAATTAACATGATTTGATGCTAAAATTGATCTAACTATGCAATTTCTAACCTAATCCTAAGCTAAAAGATGAAAACCCTAATTTATAAACAAGCTAAGATGGATGCATGGAAGCCATTAATGGATGTCTTAAGCTATTTATGCAACTAAAATGAACTAAAACAAGCTAAAAGTGAGTAAAATATGAGTTTAGATGCAAATTAATTCAACAACATAAGTTTGCAATGGAAAGATGGATGAATGAGTTTCAACAACATAAGTTTTCTCTAAAAGATTGATGAGATTCAACAACATAATTTTTTTCTGAAAAATATGGATAAGATTCAACATAATAGGTTTTCTCTAAAGAAGATGGATATGCTTGTCTCCAAATAGTGTTCTATTTATAGAAGAGAAAATGAGAAATGGTGGGTTGAGATTGAAAAGATTAATCAACGGTCAAGGATGAAAGGAAGAAGAGGCATGGATCATGGATTCTCATCAACGAATGAGAATGCAAGATGCAAATTAATCAAGGGCTCACATTTGGTTCAAACAAACACACTTTTGACTTGCACACATAGGTTAGAAGGTGACTTGCTCAAGAGGTTTAAAGGATAACTTGCATTTGAAGCCAAGTGAGAATATCCCTTCCTTAATTGATTGGAGGAGAGATAATATTCCTTTTGGGTATTCGCATGGATGAGAAAAAGGTTAATTTGCAAATTAAAACAAAGTTTTAATTGTGCAAAAAAGGGGATAAGGAATATGGAATATTCCCCTTTTGGAGGAAAATTATTTTAATTATTAATTAAACAAGGTTTAATCACACAATTAGGGGATTAGGAGAAATAAAGTGATTTCCATTAAATTAAATGATTTAATGAATGGGGGAGATGAAATGAAATTTAATTAAATAACTTAGGGTTATTTATATAAATTAGAAGACTTAGGGAATTAAATTAAATATATTGATTTATTTAATTTAATTAGATGAAATTTTAGCGTGAAAGAGGGTGAATCAACCAAATTTAATAAATTATATTAAGAGACAAAAATTACATAATTAATTAACTAGCTAGGTTAATTTAATCAATTAAGCAAAAAGAGGATGGTTTTAGAGGAAATGATGTTAGTAAACCTGTTTTGAGTGCATGATATCATTCTAGACATTTTTCAGTGTCTACAAAGTTAAATTGGCCCTGAGTAGTGTATGTGATAGATGAATTCATTCAAAGTACTGAATGAGAACACTTTGGCCAAAGTAGCACAATGTACGAGATTCCACTTAGTTGTGTGATACTTGAGACTACACTGTCTGTTCACTGTGATCCTATATTATATACTAGTTTAAAATTGTGGGATTACAAGTTCTAGTTATGTAGGACACAACACTATACTTAGTTGGTTGTCGTTATTAGTTACTCTAATAATCTCTTCGTTGAAGGGAAGAGCCATCTATCAAATGATAGATGTGCGAGGGACCGCATTAAGAGTCCATGGTTGGCGGAAAAGCGCTTGAGTGATGCTTCTCCTCCACAACAGGCGACAAAAGAACCAAGATTTGAAAGGAAGGAACCTGACCTATCTTACTAATATTAGTTCAAAAGCTCCATGAGCTATGTATGTATTTGTATGCTTTCTTACTTTGATGTATATTTGAAAAGAAAAGGAAAACATGTTTGAATATGTTTGTATCTTGTTTGGAAATTATCTATAAAAGAAAAGAAAATTTTATTGCAATGGCTTTATTACTTGTTATCTTTACTCGTTTGGTGTAAAATAAGAAATTTTTACTTTATGAAAGGGTTAGTTACGTTACAAAAAGCATCATTGATAGCATCATGTAGCAAAAAATATATATTGAATGATAACTATGAAAATCATATAGACAATAGATAATCATCAAGACATAGAATATTTCTCATAGTAAGGGTAAACAAGTATGATATAATGTGTAGGTACATAGGAGATTAGCATCAAGGTACATTCACATTTTTAGAAAAAGATGAATCATTTGCAATAACCATATTATTTTCTATCTTCATTTTATTCTTGATATTTTTAAGATTCTGGTCTAAGATAGGGTAATCATGTTCTTCTATTTATTTAGTATTAGTTTTAAAGTTAATATTTAGGTTATGTCCAAGTTGATCAAAAATAGTAAATCAAATCATAATCTTCAACAACTAAGTCATTTAGCTTTCATTTACAAAAACTAGTAAGATTTTGTACACCCTACATTTGAACGCCTTATTGGCATTCACATAAGAAATTTCATTAACTATTCATTCTGCCAAAGCATTCACCACTCTCCATACTCTTCGACCGGACCAAAGATCATGTTTTGTACCCCTGCATGCCTAAACATTCTGAGCTACATTGCACCAATGATCTCTTAATAGACCAAAGTGGAAAAGGGCATCAAACTTTGACGAGTTGTTACGAAAAAACCATGACACTTAGAAAATTTTTGTATAAAGGTACAAGATCATGTAGGGATCCTCTACAATAACCTCTCAATTTTTAATATCACCAAGCCATTTGCCCATGGTGTCGAGTTTTCAGTTGATGGAAAAAGTGTCAAATACATGCAGTGTAAAGTTGCAAGGCGGTGTAATTTTCATTATGTTTGTCATGCAACCAAAATGACAATTCAAACACATTGATATGGGTAGGTTTATGCTAATTAAGGTTCTATTTCACACTCAAACATGCTAGAATAGTTTGTGCTACATTGCATTGGTGATATCTCTCAAGAGACCAAAGTGAAAAAAGGAAGAAAAAATTGATGAGTAGTTACTTAGAAACTGTGGCACTTAGAAATATTCTATTTAAAATTATAGGGTCATGTAGGGCCCCTCTACAATAACCTCTCTCGATTTTTGATATTTTCGAGCCATTTTATTGTGGTGTCGGGTTTTTAGTTGATGGAAAAAGCATCAAATGCATGTAGTGTAAAGTTGCGTGGTGTAATTTTTGTTATGTTCATCATGTGACTAAATCAATAGTTCCAACATGTTCATATAAGTAGGTTTACACTAGGAAAGGTCCTATTTCACACCCAATCATTCCAAAATAGTCCAAGCTACATTACATCGACGGTATCTCTTAAGAGAACAAAGTGAAAAAAGGTAGAAAACTTTGATGAGTTATTACTTAGAAATTTTTTGTCTAAAGGTATAGGATCATGTAGGGCCCCTCTATAATAACCTCTCTCAATTTTTGATATCTCCAAGTTAGTTTCCCGTGGTGTCGAGTTTTTAGTTGATGGAAAAAGTATCAAATGCATGTAATGTAAATTTGCAAGGTGGTGTAATTTTTGTTTTGTTCATCATGCAACCAAACCAATAGTTCCAACATGTATGTATGGATAGGTTTACACTAGGAAAGGTTCTGTTTCACACCCCAACATGCCAAAACATTTCGGGCTACATTGCACCAATGATTTCCCTTAAGAGACCAAAGTGCAAAAGGGCAACAAACTTTGACGATCAGAAACAGTGGCACTTAGAAATTTTTTGTCTGAATGTACATGATCATGTTAGGTTTGTCTATAGTAAAATCTCTCATATTTTTATTTCTCCAAGCTATTTTTCTGTGGTGAAAGTTTTTTTGATTCCCTAAAAGCCGTCAGATGCATGTAGTGTAAAGTTGCAAGGTAGGCTACTTTTTGTTTTGTTCTTTGTGGGGCCAAATTGTTAGCACCAACACATATAGGTGGGCACATCTACGCTAGGCATAGTATGGTACCTTCATTATAAAAGGTTCATAGCCTTTCCTATTCAAAGGGTCACAACTTTTTTCCTTTGAAAAGTCACAACCTAAATCATATCATCGCTATTCGTGAGAACCTAAATTAATTTATTTGCAATATTGCTTAAGGTTCTATTCTTAATTGAATTCTTCAATGATGTTATTGACGTCTTTCTCAAATTAGATTCTCTCCCTTTTATGTTAGTGCTTATCAACCTAGAAAGAATTTTGATAGACAACATTTCTAATATTTCTATAATTTCTAAGCATAAGGTAATCATAAATACACATGGAGTAATCTTGTTGAAGATACATCCAGTCATGAAGATAAAAAATAGATATATGTAATACATGAAGTATGAGGCATACACATGAATACATGTAATATGTGAAGTATACACAAGAAGCATGAAGCATACACATGAATACACATAATACATGAAGTATACATAGGAAGCATGAAGCATACACATGAACACATGAAGTATACACATGAAACATGAAATATACACGTGAATAAATGTAATATGCGAAGTATACACATGGAGCATGAAGCATAAATGTGAACACATAAAGTATACATAGAAAACAAGAAGCATACATGTGAACACATGAAGTATACACATGAATACACATAATACGTGAAGTATACACATGAAGCATGAAGCATACACATGAATAAACATAATACATAAAGTATACATAGGAAGCATGAAGCATACACATGAACACATGAAGTATACACAAGAAGCATGAAGCATACACACGAATACACATAAACATGAAGTATACATATGAAGCATGAATCATACTCGTGAATACACGTAATACATGAAGTATACATAGGAGGCATGAAGCATACATGTGAACATATAAATTATACATAGGAAGCATGAAACATACACGTGAATACATGTAATATGTGAAGTATACACATAAAGCATGAAGCATACATGTGAATACATGTAATATATGAAGTATACATAGGAAGCATGAAGAATACACATGAACACATGAAGTATACACAAGAATCATGAAACATACATGTAAATACACGTAATACATGAAGCATACATAGGAAGCATGAAGCATATACATGAATACACATAATACATGAAATATACACATGAAGCATGAAGCATACACATGCATACAAATAATATGTGAAGACATAGGAAGCATGAAGCATACACACAAATACATGAAGTATACACAAGAAGCATGAAGCATATACGTGAATACATGTAATATGTGAAGTATACACAAGAAGCATGAAGCATACACATAAATACATGCAATATATGATGTATACATAGGAAGCATAAAGAATACACATGAAAACATGAAGTATACACAAGAATCATGAAACATACATGTGAATACACGTAATACATGAAGTATACATAAAAAGCATGAAGCATACACGTGGATACACGTATTACATGAAGTATACAAGAAGCATGAAGCATACACATGAATATATGAAGTATACACATGAAGCATGAAGCATACATGTGAATACACATAATACATGAAGTATACACAAGAAGCATGAAACATACACATGAATACACGTAATACATGAAATATACACAAGAAGCATGCTATTTTTTCTTATAATTTAGACTTGTTGAGGTCAAAATATTATCTTTTGATTTATAGCATCCACTATTGGGGTTTGGAATGGTATACATCTTCAAAGAATTATATCACAAAATTCTAGAGGTATGAGGTCACATGTAATAATTTATTGCTCATTTTTAGTTGCATACTTGAAAGTGAATTGTATAATTACATGAATTTCCTTACCATGTTACAATGAACCTAGAGAGTATGAGCTTAGATGTGTAGTGGTAGAGAGACCTAGGTGTTATATTGCATCATGCATTGTTATATTCATATGATTGATGATGTCAATGATGACATAGATATGTTTTCAATTCACCCAGTAGTTCATGTGAAAGAGATATATTCCTTGAAATCATTAGTGGTCACAACACTATTGTTATGGAATTGCACCTCTTGATTAGTATCCTTAATAGAGTTAGTGTCATTTTGAGATTCAGTGTGATGATCATGTCACCGTATATCACCTTGTTATAGTTTTTACCCTTGTCTCAACTTAGAGAAGATAATGGAGACATATTAGGGTTTTGGTTGCTTGATTTATAGTATGTTGGCTACTCCTACATGAAATAATGTTGCTTCTATATGAGAGGCTTGTAGCTATTTTCCTACATGGATTATTCTTATGTGTAGAAAATTTTCCCAATATTTTCCTTAGCCTCAATTTCAAATGCATCGTATAATGTTTTTCTCAAGGTTTTTAATGTTAATAACTCTATTTTAGCAAATATAGAAGGTTCACTAGTGCTTTTGAGAACTTGGAATTGAAAGGAAGAAAGGTATGCAAAAACACTTCCTAAAATAATCTTAGAGGAGAATAATGCTCAAACTTTATATATTTACAATTATATAAAAGAAGAGTGCATGGAATACACTTGGATTTTAAATATTTGAAGTAAACCATCTACAAATATCCACTGAATCATGAATTTATAATGTAAATATGGACACCATCAATAAAAAATATGTGTATTAACCAAATAGCCATATATGAATACATCAATATATGTCGATATAAGTATAACATATATACAAAATAGCCATATAGGATTACAATAATGACATATAGGCATACAATGTCAAGTATATACAATACAAAATATATGTCCAAAAATTCCATATAGGCATACAAAAAAGAACCCAAATAAAAAGTCATTCCCCTCTAGGTGAAGAAAATAGATCATGGGTGGCTTTTGATCGTTAGGGGGATGGAGATGTGTATGAAAGAGGTCTACTTCAAAATCAAGGGCTGATACTCCTATTTATTTCTCCATGGAGCTTTACTTGTTACAATACAAAGTATAGACATTAATATATAAAAATTGCATTAAAAAAAATGAAATATTTAACAAAATAGTCACTTACCACCGCCAGATGATCTCTCTCCTTATTCGAAACATCGGTATTCTTAGGTAGTGGAATTCCAAAGTCCTATAGAAACCATCCAGATAGAAATTAAACTACAAATCAATAATCATTTTTTTTTTTCAATAATAAAGAGCTATAACAACAAATGTAATTTTAAATTTACTAATCTACCTCATACCCCCTATCAAAGGCATTGATTTATCTATTGTAGTGTAGTGTAAGAAAAAGTATCCATTTTTCACACTTAATTTGGGAATGAATAATTAATAATAAAAAGGACTTAATTGTGCCTTATAACCTACGGCTTTTATTAATTGATTGAATTGATTTTCCTTAATTGGACCCTTTAATTCAAATCCAAGCCTAATTAATTATAATTTCCAAAGGATAAAACCCGACATTCATTAATGCCATAACATAATGTTTAATATTGAGCAATATGTGTCCTAGGTAAGTGACCTAGGATCCATTCACCATAGGGCGAATGGGTCCTCAATTGCACCTAGGACCTAGATTCAAACTATATTTTTGATGGTTTTTCAATGATTCCAAATGTATATTCAGATGTTGGCTTGTGATATTTGAATTTGAGGAATTAATCTTAAGATATGTATAAATAAGAGGTCATTTCACTATGTTTCACCTATAAGATTTTAAGCAAACTAAGAGTACTTTCACAAGATCATTATCAAGAGAATTTTCAAGATATTCAAGGGCATAATTATTGAAGATTATTGTAAAAAATCAAGATTCCATTGTCATGTCAAAGATTTATTACATCATGCATGTTTTTTGAGCTAATATGGTGATGTAGAGTTCAAGATATATTCAAGAATTCAAGGAAATTGTTTCAAGACAAGTTTCATGATCAAGATCTACATCCATCAAATCCAATTCATGTTGGTTGCAAATATACACTCCAAGGTTCAAATAAGGTTTGTTGAGTTGTTACATAGAGTTGCTCATTCATCATTCCTTCATGTTATTTGATTTCATTTCAAGGTTTAATTACCAAAACATGGTTTGACCAAGGAAAACCACCATTCACCTAACAAACAACATTTTTCTCTCTTTGATGTGTGATTGCAAAATTTAGGTTGAAGATCCTTCAAGGAGAAAAATTGAAGAAAGTTGAAAATTTACAAGAAAATTTGTCATTTCATTGAAAATATTCTACAAAATTTATTTCCAACTGTTTGACAGTGAAAATCAGGAAATTGGGAGTGCAAACACAATAGAAGAGAACCCAGGAAGGATTTTTGCAAGCCCTAGCTAGGACCCATTCGCCATAGGGTGAATGAGTCCTTAATGAGCTTCAAAAAGTGACTTTTGGTGAATGGTAAACATTATTCTCCCCTTTCTAGACCTACCTTTTGATTACTATTTATGTCAGATTTAAGTACTGTCCTTGATTTTTATTTTATAGCTTGCATTTTGGAGTTTGTTTGATGATTTTAATATTTCTCCCCAAAGTGCTATTTAAATCATACCCCTGTCCTTGCATAGAGAGTAAATTTTCTAATTCATACCTTGATTTGACTCACCTTTTGGTTGTTAGTCATATAATTTTTTGGACCTCATTTCCTTGAATGAAATTAGAGAAATAGGTCCTTTATTATCAATCCATTTTTGGGGTCACATTCCCCTTCATTATCATAAACCATATTTTGATCATTTAATTTTGGTGAACCTAAGTTATATCATTGAATTTTCTGATTTTGGAGTCCTCTTTCACCTTAGATTCAGATCTTGCATTCATTTGCATATTTTTGCATTGAATTGGGTCTCATTTAGGGTGTCTAGTTTGCATTTCATTTAAGGGTTTTAGGATTGCATATTAGCATTCTTTAAATCTGAAAAATATAAAAAAATAATTCATTTTTCACATAATTTACATAGAATTACATCATATTCATTTGCATTTGAAAATTGAAACAAAATTTCATATCAAATTAGGCTCTCTAGGTTGTCATTTTGTCACATTTTTCAGTTGCATTCAACATTGAATTCATAAAAAATTAAAACTCTAACTTGTTGTATCAGATTAGAATCTAGAAACCATTAAAATAAACTCATAAATATGTATTTAAAAAAAAAACCACCATCTAGGACCCATTCGACCTAGGGAGAATGAGTCCTTGATCAATGTCATTTCCTAATTTTCTAGGCATTAAAGCATCCAATTCTACATTTTTGTTTGTTGTTTTCAAAATTATGTTCCTATTTGTAGAATATTTTTTTCTTCAATTTGGTCATATTTATCATAATTTGATAGATTTAGTGCATTGTGTGATTTCAAAATTATATTTACAAGACATAATTTTCAAGTTTTTGCAATGTAATAAAAAAATTACCTTGTTTAGAATCTAAAAATTACATGTACATATTGCATCCTAGGTCATTGCATTGCATTTTACCCTCTTTCCATTTTGGGTTGACATTATGTTTGTGAATTTTGTATGAGCTTTACAACTTGGTGTCCTATTATCAATACTGTTGTGATATGTAGTTTGAGACTCATGTCATTGTGTGATACACCATTCACCATGGATCTTGGGTTTTCTAACTCTCTTTCTAATAGTGTTGATAATCAATCCTCTATGGATCATAGCTTGCATACCTAATTTCCAATGAATTTCTTACATACAACCAATGTGCATGATGCTATTCATATCCCTCAAGAAAGCGTAAGAAGAATACATGAAGGCTTAGAAAAAATGTAAAATCTTGTGTCCTGATGTGTCTCCTATGCTAGCTAACCTAAGAAAAATGCTTAAGAGTGAACATGGAATACAATTTTATTGTATCCTCGTTGACCTCATTAATGAGACCTTCAAATATCAAGAGAATGATAATATAAATACCTCTATCAACTTTATTGAAGCTAAACCTCGTAAGGGACAAACCAAAATGCCCCTTGATATTGTTTTCTTACAAAATGACATAATCAAACATGCACCCGATTGTCCTCTTTACATAGCTAGAAGAATCAATGACAAGCCTACTAATGGGATATTAATTGAAAAAATTGAATGTCTCATTCACCATCATCCCAATGTCGGATCAGTTTCATGTGAAGTTAGGATATTCATGGCTTTGCTCCATGAATTCCATCCTGTCGGTTGTGCATAAATGTTTAAAATTTCCCTTTGGAAATAAGATATTTACTATGCACCATAGTGGATTTAATCCCATGTCTTCATGTGGGAACTTTTCATTGGATTTATTTTGGCCTAAGTGCATTAAAACCTATTAGACCCTATGAGGACTTATTTTTCAAATCACATCAAAAGTTTAAGGCAAAGCGCATAGCAAAATTATCCCTTAGAGATGCCTCAACCCATGATTGAACCAAAATCCCTTCCAAATATCCAAGATCAAACTATTACAAATCCTCCTACCATTTCCTATAAGAGACCATGATATATTTAAACCAATCTTGTTGTCCCTCCTAAAATCAAACAAGTTTACACAGCTAAAGAGAAAGTGGCCGAACAACCTCCCATGGTTTCTTTTATTCCTCCCCTAAGGGAAGAAAATAAACCCATGGTTGACAAACCTGCTCCTACACAATCACAAATTGAAAATATAATGAAAAAACCAAAATTCCAGAGAGTGCAGGCGTAGAAATCGTGCTATTTCTCATATGTTACAACCTAAAGAAGAAAAGAGAAACACAAAAAATCAAAATATGAACTTTCCTGAAGCAATGCAAGATGATTCTATACCTTCGATGCAACTTAAAAAATAACTTTCCAGGGATATTATCATTCGACCTCTTGTTGTGATTAATTTAAATGATGATATTGATATTGCAAAGATCGATGAACAAGTGCATAATGAGTTAATTTAATTTTTCTCCCCTTCCATGAGCTTAAATGACAATTATCCTAAAGAGAGTGTTGAACTTGGTGTGTGTCCTAGTTCAACACTTGATGTTGTCCCTTTGGCTAGTTGTCCACCTTCCATATATAATAATCAAGATTGGGATGCAGACGACATGCTATAGGTTGACTCACATGTGCCTTACTAGTATTTTTCTTTATTTTTTCATGTTTCGTTATGTGATTTCATGTGCGTAATGTGATCCCTCGTACTATTTTGTTTGATGTATCTCTCTCTTTATGTGCATCTACATTATTCTCTATGTCATAAACATTTTATCTTTTTCACTTATTTTGTGTTTTCCTTTTGGGGATGATGCAAGGCGTCGAGACATTTAGGTATCTTCCATGTTGACCCAAAAAAAATTTCTTTATTTTTTTATCTTTATGTGTCATTCTTCCAATTCTATGAGTATTTGGGGAATGATGAAATTTTTGAGCTCTATAACAAAATTGTAGCAAAGACATATTGACCTTGAATCCATAGACCCCTTATGTATTTTTGGGGGTAACCTTTCCTTCCTTTTTCATGACGTAGCTCCATTTCAGAAACATATGACTTGGCATAGGGATTTCCGAGTAAGCTCTCATGTCTTAGGATTGAACATTGGCCACTTTAAAGCAATTTCTCACATCAATGGTGTTAGAAACCACTTTAAAGTGGGGGCATACATTGATAATATATTTTGACATTTCTCATGTTTCATGGTGTGATTTTATTTATTCTTATGATGTGTTCTTTTCTTGGTGGTGTCATTGGGTTTGATGTCCTCCAAGAGCAACATTTATTAGTATACAAATTTTCTCTTAGTGTGATGTAACACAGTGCATTCCCTAAGTTGTGAATCTTTTACTCTTGACTTGTCCTCTCTTGGAGACATTAGGCACGATGTTCCCTAAAAGAAGACCTTACATGAACTAAGAAAAATTCATTTGAACAAAACCTTTCTAGCATTTTGTTCATAAATTTTTAGCATAATACAACTTGTTAACCTTATGAAGCTCGAAACCCTCAATTCAAGACCACCTATCATAACACACCTTGCTTTCCTGTGGAGCCTTGCCTTGTTCATAGGTTCTTAGCATAACACAACTTTTTAAGCCCTATGAAGCACAAATTTTTTCGTTGTTGTGCCCTATTGAAGTTATCAGAGGGATAGCTTTGGTATGGTTAGTACGATGAGAAGCCTAAAAGAGGGCATGAATTTCCCATTGTACGGTGAGAAGCCTAAACAAGGGCATGAATTTATCACTAAGACACTTTATTGGGAGACTCACCTAGTGGACACCCTGAAGTTCTACTACCTCAGAGTGAGCATAAAACCAAAAGATTAGATGTGTTCTGCATCAAATATCAAATAGTCTAGGCTTGATCTACTTGGTATTTGATGTTGCATGATTGTGTATCTTTGTCATTTATACATACATAAGTATCTTGAATTTCTACTTTAGTGTGATTTTTTGCTTGTGCTCATCCTCACACTAAAGTGGGGGCTAACTTTAGTTTAGGAAAAAGTATCCCTTTTTCACACTTAATTTGGGAATGAATAATTTATAATAAAATGGACTTAGTTGTGCCTTATTTTTGGTGTTTTAAGGTGTACCTTTACACTTTCACACTACCCTAGGGATTCATTAATTGATTGAGGTTAATTTACCTTCTTCTTTTTTAACACAAAAGTGGACATGCCACTATAATATATTAATATAAAATATGTACAAAATTCCTGGTTCAGTGGGCATACCAGCAGGAAAGAACCAGGAAGAAAACTTCTGGTTATAGCTCATTCAATACAAAAAGGATTAATACAAATATTTAGAATACAAAATTATCCCACTTGTGGGATGAATCTTCAGATTTTCAAAACCTATCTACAGTGTCGCCACGTTAGCCCTTCTAAGGACTTCAAAGAATGGTGCAGCCCAAAGCATAATTTACCAGATTTATATTTTTAAAATCCGTGCCAAAAAACAAAAAGCAATTTAACCTTTTCTTTTTTCTTCCCTGCTATTCCTCCATTCGCTTTGCACAAGTTGAAGACTGATCCTGCACCGCATCATCCTTGAATTGATACTCAAGCATGATTGGAGGGATCATATCCTTTGCAAACAATCCAGGACCCATAAGCGAGACTTCATCATCTATGTGAACCACTGCTTCCAAATGGCTAGCCGCCATGGAACCCTGATGCAAGGAGGTGGTGCATTGTGAATTTTCCACTTCTTACTCTTCTCTATGCACAAGGTTAATTTACCTTAAGTGGCCCCTTTAATTTAAATGTAAGCCTAATTAATTTCAATTTTTGAAGGATAAAACTTGACATTCATTAATGCCATAACATAATGTTTAACATTGAGCAATGTGTATCCTAGGTAAGTGACCTAAGACCCATTCACCATAGGGCGAATGGTGAATGGGTCCTCACTTGCACCTAGGACCTAAATTCAAACTATGTTTTTGGTAGTTTTTCAATGATTTCAAATGTATATTCAGATGTCGGCTTGCGATATTTGAATTTCGGGAATTAATCTTAAGATATGTATAAATAAGAGTTCATTTCACTATGTTTCACCTAGAATATTTTAAGCAAGCTAGGAGTACTTTCACAATAGCATTATCAAGAGAATTCTCAAGATATTGAAGGGTAGAATTATTGAAGATTATTGCAACAATCAAGATTCCATTGTCATGTCAAAGATTTATTGCATCATGCATGTTGTTTGAGCTAATATGGTGATGTAGAGTTCAAGATATATTCAAGCATTCAAGGAAATTATTTCAAGACAAGTTTCATGATCAAGATCTACATCCATCAAAGCCAATTCATGTTAGTTGCAGATCTATAAACCAAGTTTCAAATAAGGTTTGGTGAGTTGTTACATAGAGTTGTTCATTCATCATTCCTTCATGTTATTTGATTTCATTTCAAGGTTTAATTACCAAAATGGGGCTTGACCAAGGTGAACTCCCATTCACCTAACAAACAACATTTTTTTTTCTCTTTGATGTGTGATTGCAGATTTTAGGTTGAAGATCCTTCAAAGAGAAAAATTGAAGAAAGTTGAAAAGTTGTCATTTCATGGAAACTCTTCTACAAAATTTATTTCTAGTTGTCCGATAAAGAAAATCAGGAATCTGGGAGTGTAGACACAATAGAAGAGAACTCAAAAAGGATTTTTGTAGAGCCCTAGCTAAGAACCATTTTCCATAGGGCGAATGAGTCCTTAGTGAGCTTCAAAAAGTGACTTTTGGTGAATGGTATGCATTATTCTCCCCCTTCTAGATCTACCTTTTGATTACCATTTCTACCAAATTTAAGTAGTGTCCTTCATTTGTGTTTTATATCTTGCATTTTGGAGTTTTTTTGATGATTTTAATCTTTCTCCCCAAAGTGCTATTTGAATCATACCCTCATCCTTGCATAGAGAGGAAATTTGTTGATTCATACCTTGATTTGACTCACTTTTTGGTTGTTACTCATCTCATTGTTTGGATCTCATTTCCTTGAATGAAATTAGAGAAATAGGTCATTTATTATCAATCCATTTTTGGGGTTAGATTCCCCTTCATCATCATAAACCATATTTTTCATCATTTCATTTTGGTGAACCCGAGTTTGATCATTGCATTTTCTGATTTTGGAGTCCTCTTTCACCCTAGATTTAGATCTTGCATTCTTTTGCATCACTTTACATTGAATTGGGTCTCATTTAGGTTGTCTAGTTTGCATTTAACTTTGTATTTCATTTAAGGGTTTTAGGATTGCATCTTTGCATTCTTTAAATCTGAAAAATACAAAAAAATCAGTCATTTTGCATATCATTTACATAACATTACATCATATTCATTTTCATTTGAAAATTGAAACAAAATTGCATATCAAATTAGGATTTCTATGTTGTCATTTTGTCACAAATTTTCACTTGCATTCAATATTGAATTCACATAAAATTAAAACTGCAACTTGCTATATCAGATTAGAATTTGGAAACCACTGAAACTAACTTAGAAATCTGTAAACTTTTTTTTTGAAAACCCTCATCTAAGACCTATTCTCCCTAGGGTGAATGAGTCCTTGATTAGGGTCATTTGCTAATTTTCTATGCATTAAAGCATTCATTTATGCATTTTTGTTTTCTATTTTCAGATTTTTGTTCCTGTTTGTAAATTTTTTGTTTCTTCAATTTGGTCATATTTAGCGTAATTTGATAAAGTTAGTGCATTGTGTGATTTTAAAATTTTATTTACAAGAGATAATTTTCAGGTTTTTGCATAGTGTAATCATAAAATTACCTTGTTTAGAATCTAAAAATTGCATTTACATATTGCATCCTAGGTCATTGCATTGCATTTTACCCTCTTTCCATTTTGGGTTGACATTAAATTTTTGAATCTTGTATGAGATTACAACTTGGTGTCCTATTAGCAATACTTTTTTGAGACGTAGTTTGAGACTCATGTCATCCTGCGATACACCATTTATCGTGGATCTTGGGTTTTCTAACTCTCTTTCTAATAGTGTTGATAATCAAACCTCTATGGATCATAGCTTGCATACCTCATTTCCAATGAATTACTTACCTACAACCAATATGCATGATGTTGTTAATATCCCACAAGAAATCATAAGAAGAATAGATGAAGGATTAGAAAACATGCAAAATCTTGTGAGTCCTAATGCGGATCCTATGCTAGCCAACCTAAGAAAAATGCTTAAGAGTGAACACAAAATACAAATTTTATGTAACCTCTTTGACCTCATTAATGAGACCTTAAAATATCAAGAGAATGATAATATACATACCTTGTTCAACTTTATTGAAGCTCAACCTCGTAAGGGCCAAACCAAAATTCTCCTTGATATTGCTTTCTCACAAAATGATATAATCAAACATGCACTCGATGGTCCTCTTTACATAGCTAGAAGAATCAATGACAAGCCTACTAATGGGATATTAATTGATCTCGTCTGTATAGATAATATGATCATTGAAAAATTCCTATTTGTGCATGAACTTTATGAAGATACATATGAAAGACTCAAAGCATGGATTAAAAGACATAATGGTTTTGTTTTCCTTGTGATCAGATTGATAAATCTTCTTCTAAAGGTTGGTTTGAAAACATTAAGTGTATCATTCACCATCATCCCAATGTCAAATCAGTTTCATGTGAAGTTAGGCTATCCATGGCTTCACTCCATGAATGACATCTCGTTAGTTGTGCATAAATGTTAAAATTTCCCTTTGGCAATGATATATTTTCCATGCACCATAGTGGCTTTAATCCCATGTCTTTCTGTGGGAAATTTTAATTGGATTTATTTTGGCCTGAGCCCATTGAACCTATTCGACCCTGTGATGATTTTTTTTTCAAATCATATCAAAAGTTTAAGCAAAATCGCATAGGAAAATTATCCCTTAGAGATATGCCTCAACCTGTGATTGAGCCACCCATCCTTGATGAAAGCATGATTGAACCAAAAGCCCTTCCAAATATCCAAGATCAACCTATTACAAATCCTCCTACCATTTACTATAAGATACCACAAGTTAATCAAAACAATCTCGTTGCCCCTCATAAAATAAAACAAGTTTACAAAGCTAAAGAGAAAGTGGTTGAACAACCTCCCATGGTTTCTTATGTTCCTCCCCTAAGGGAAGAAAAGAAACCTATGGTTGAAAAACCTGCTTCCTACACAATCAAAAATTGAAATTAGAATGAAAAGAAATCAAATTCTAGAGAGCGTAGGTATATATGTCATTCTATTTCTTGAATGTTACAAACTAAAGAAGAAAAGAGAAACTCATAAAATCAAAATCTAAACTTGCTTGGAGCAATGCATGATGATTCTGTACCTTCACTACAATGTAAACAAGAACCTTCTAGGAATATTATCATTTGACCTCCTCTTGTGATTAATTTAGATGATGATATTGATATTGCAAAGATTGATGAACAAGTGCATAATGAGTTGAATTCATTATTCTCCTCTTCCACGAGCTTAAATGAAAATTATCCTAAAAAGAGTGTTGAACTTGGTGCATGTCCTATTTTGGCACTTGATGTTGTCCCTTTGGCTAGTTATCCACCTTTCGTATATACTGGTCAAGATTGGGATGCATACAAACTGCTATAGGTTGAATCACACGTGTCTTACTAGTATTTTTCTTTATTTTTTCATGTTTCTTTATGTGATTTCATGTGCGCAATGTGAGCTCCCATACTATTCTATTTGATGTATCTCTCTTTATGTGCATCTACATTCTTCTTTATGTCTTAAATATTTTATATTTTTGGCTTGTCTTGTGTTTTCTTTTTGGGGATGACACAAGGTGTCAAGACATTTAGGTATCTTCCATGTTGACCTAAAATATTTTTCTTTGTTTTTGATCTTTATATGTCATTCTTCCAGTTCTATGAGTATTTCGGGAATGATGACATTTCCAAGCACTATAACAAAATTTCAGCAGATATATATTGACCCCAAATCCATAGACCCCTTCCATATTTTTGGGGGCAACCCCTCCTTCCTTTTTCATGACGTAGCTTCATTTCGGAAAATTATGACTTGGCATAGGGTTTTTTGAGTAAGCTCTCATGTCTTAGGATTGAAAATTGGCTACTTTAAAGTAATTTCTCATAGAGATGGTGTTAGCAACTGTTTTAAAGTGAGGGCATACATTGATAATATCTTTCGATATTTCTCATGTTTCATGGTGTGATTTTCTTTATTATTATGATGTGTCCTTTTCTTGGTGGCATCATTAGGTTTGATGTCCTAAAAGAGTGCAATATTTCTTAGCGTACGACTTTCCTGTTAGTGGTGATGCAACACACTACATTCCATAAGTTGTGGATCTCTTACACTTGACTTGTCCTCTCTTGTAGACATTAGGCACAATTTTCCCTAAGAAGAAGACCTTACACGAACTAAGAAAAATCCCTTTGAACAAATCTTTCTAGCATTTTGTTCATAATTTTTTAGCATAATACAACTTGTTAACCTTATGAATCTAGAATCCCTCAATTCAAGACCACCTAGCATAACACACCTTGATTTATTATGGAGCCTTTCCTTGTTCATAGGTGCTTAGCATAACATATCTTGTTAAGCCCTATGGAGCACAAAACATTTCCTTGCGACACCCTATTGAAGGTACCAAAGGGATAACTTTGGTATGGTTAGTACAATGAGAAGCCTAAAGAAGGACACAAATTTCTCATTGTAAGGTGAAATTCCTAAACAAGGGCATGAATTTCTCACTAAGCCACTTTATTGGGAGACTCACCTAGTGGACAACCTGAAGTTTCGCTACCTCAGAGTGAGCACAAAACCAAAAGATTAGATGTGTTCCACTCCGATTGAAAAATATAGGCCTAATATTCTTGGTCTTTGATGTTGTATGATTGTGTATCTTTGTCATTATTGCATACACAAGTGTCTTGAATGTATAATTTAGTGTGAGTTTTCACTTGCACCCATCCTTGCATTGAAGTGGGGGCTAAATGTAGTGTAAGAAAAAGTATCCCTTTTTAATACTTAATTTGGGAATTAATAATTAATAATAAAAAATACTTAATTGTGTCTTATTTTTGTTGTAAGGTGTAATTTTACACTTTCACACTAACCTAGAGATTCATTAATTGATTGAGGTTAATTTTCCTTAATTGGTCCCTTTAATTCAAATCCAAGCCTAATTAATTGTAATTTTTGAAGGATAAAACTCGACATTCATTAATGTTGTAACACAATGTTTAACATTGAGCAATGTGTGTCCTAGGTAAGTGACCTAGGAACCATTCACCATAGGGAAAATGGGTCCTCACTTGCACCTAGGACCTAAATTGAAACTATGTTTTTAGTGGTTTTTCAATGATTTCAAATGTATATTCAGATGTCAGCTTGTGATATTTGAATTTTGAGAGTTAATCTTAAGATATGTATAAATAAGAGGCCATTTCACTATGTTTCACCTAGAAGGTTTTAATCAAGCTAAGATTACTTTCACAAGAGCATGATCAAGAGAATTTTCAAGATATTCATAGCTAGAATTATTGAAGATTATTACAACAATCGAGATTCTATTGTCAACTCAAAGATTTATTGCATCATATATTTTGTTTGAGCTAATATGGTGATGTAGAGTTCAAGATATAATCAAGCATTCAAGGACATTGTTTCAAGACAATTTTCATGATCAATATCTACATTCATCAAAGCCAATTCATGTTAGTTGTAGATCTAGAATCCAAGGTTCAAATAAGGTTTGGTGAATTGTTACATAGAGTTGTTCATTCATCATTCCTTCATGTTATTTTATTTCATTTCAAGTTTTTAATTACCAAAATGAGGTTTGACCAAGGAAAACACCCATTTACCTAACAAACAACATTTTCCTCTCTTTGATGTGTTATTGTGGATTTTAGGTTGAAGATCATTCAAAGAAAAGAATTGAAGAAAGTTGCAAAGTTGTCAAAGTTGCAAGAAATTTTTTCATTTCATAGAAAATCTTCTAGAGAATTTATTTCTGGTTGTCCAATAATGAAAATCAAGAATCTGATAGTGCAGAAACAAGAGAAGAGAACCCAAAAAGGATTTTTGCAGAGCCCTAGCCAAGATCCATTCACCATAGGGAAAATGATTCCTTAGCAAGCTTCAAAAAGTTACTTTTGGTGAATGGTACATATTATTCTCTCCTTTCCAGATCTACCTTTTGATTACTATTTTTGTCAGATTTAAGTATTGTCCTTCATTTGCATTTTATAGCTTGTATTTTGGAGTTTGTTTGATGATTTTAATATTTCTCCCCAAAGTTCTATTTGAATCATAGCCCCGTCCTTGCATAGAGAGGAAATTTACTAATTCATACCTTGATTTGACTCACCTTTTGGTTGTTATTCATCTCATTGTTTGGATCTCATTTCCTTGAATGAAATTAGAGAAATATGTCCTTTATTATCAATAAATTTTTTTGTTCACATTCCCCTTCATCATCATAAACCCTATTTTTCATCCTTTCATGTAGTAGACACACCATTATCCATTACCCTATCAACATTGGGAGGACTGTCTTCTTGCAACATCTAAAAATAAAACAACATTATTCATAGATTATTCAAATGGTATACTAATGATGACAATTAGCAGGATAAGAGTGAAATGGTATGTTACAAGCTAGTGATGCCACTAGCCTATATTTTTTGAGGTCAACAACATGAAAAAATGAAATTTATAGATTATGAAATACATAATAACCTGAAATAAAATTAATTAAAAAGTACAAAGCATACTCACAAACTTTCTAGAACCTTCAAGTCATTAAACATTATTCAATTATGAAATACAATGTATATTCTATATTACCCAAGTGAAAATTTGATGTCCACCTCCATTGGGAGGTGTTGCCATCGAAGTTCCAAGATTAACCTATTCAATATCCAAAATGAGATATAAGAATACCATTCATATAAAAATGCTATTCATATGTAATATTTATAATTATTTACTAGTTACATACCTCCAAATACATGTTGTGGCATAATAGGGAGGTGGAGGACCACTAAAAATAGAATGAACTCTATGACCCTGAAAATTCATTATACTCATAAAACTAATTTAGTTTGTCTTGCATTTAAAAACAAAAATTTAATAAATTAAATTCAATGGACTTGTTAACATTTACCTAACTATCAAGGTTGAATGCCTCATGAAGGAGGGCATCTATCATTGCCCTCCAATCAGCTGTATATGTACCTTGTGCACCTACGTCTTGAATATGCATGAGGTCATAACCATAGGGTGTCCTGCAAGCCTGAAAAATATGAGGTGGAACTCTACTTCTTGAAGACTCACTTGTCTCACCTTGTGCTACAAGATTGGCATGTTGTATGAGGCTCAAGGTCAAGGAACTAATTGGTTATAGTATCTTGACCTCAAAACTCTCCTTCACAACATAAGGGATAACCACATGCTCATATGCTAGTCTAGCGAGTTCTCATCTCGCTGGCCACTATGGGTCAAGACATGATCCTACTCTATCTTGTGCAGAGACCCCACCTCTACCCTGGAAGTCCCACATAACAAAATAGTTTGGTATTTTATTGAGGAAAAACTCACAGTAGAGTTTCCTTAAAAAATATTACGGCATCTCATTGTTGTTGCATGGAGGATGGTCAAAAACCATCCACCACCTCTGCCAAAAATGGTTCTTTATCCCTTGGTGGTTGCACTAATGGATAGGGAACCTCTTGATTGAAGGGTGTAAAGGTTTATTCATTCTAGGGTTTGTGAACATGGAACACAAGTAAAATTTTATAATTTTTTCATCTTTAACTTGTTTATAAGATAATTTATCTGCATAAAATTGTCTATACTCTCGTCTCTTATCCAACCAACTACTTATTTGCTTGCAAATTGAATCTACATTTGATAACATCAATTCAAGTGATTGAGCAAGCACAATTCTATACGAGGTTGAGCTTGTAGGATCTTTCAACCTTGAAATTATATCCTCAATTTGTTTTTTTTTGTTTTCAATTTTCCCTATTAATTTTTCTTGAGTTCTTGGAGCATATTGAGGAATTGTTGGAGGTGTTTGTTAGGATTTTTCTTCAGCAAGGATTTAGGGTTGAGGAGAATTAAGATTTTGAAGAGGAATTTTAGGAGGGTTTGGAGGTGCATTATCATTTCTTGAAAATTAAATAAATTTATATCAAAAAACATATTAAATCTACCTATTTAATAATAAATCCACACAAAAAACTCACTCCTTTGACCTCCTTGACGTCATGGCAAAATTTTTGTGAAGATTTTATGAATAAATGGTGAAGAATTATACCTCCTATAATGCGGGTGCGCTCTTGAGGGTTTGCAGGCCACAAATAAATAAGAAAATGAAGAATGTAGAGTGAAATGAAGTTTCTTTTTTTTTGTTTAGTTGACTATAACGTGCTCACATTATAATGTGAGTGTGATATGAACTTGGTGTTGCTGAGCCTAAGGCTCGGTAACACCAAGCCATAATGCGAGCACATTATAACATGCTCAAATTATGAATTTTTAAAATTTGAAAGATGGTTGGCCACTTTTTGGCCCCCCTCTTTTTGTACCCACCCACATTCTATGTATATACTCATTGATTAATATATACATATAATCACACAAAGAAGAAATTACAATTAATATAGAGATTTAGGCACATAATCCAAAATAAGAAACAATTAAGAAATCAAAGACTAAAACCAAAACCATTGCAATCATCCCCAAACTATGACTGGAGGTTTACTTACACATTCTTGACCAACTTGACTCAACTTGACCAAACTAGGACATGAGTGTGTGATAGCTCAAATAGACACATTAAGGGTTACCAAACCAAGCTATTCTCTTGAGTGATACTCCCCTTCTCTTTCAAAGGCTCGATTGTTTCCTGCATCCAACTTAGTGTATCACACTAATAGTTATCTGACCACATTACATTCATATGCATCATATATCATTTGCATTTTCAAAGAACTAAAGTCATTCACATTGCACATTCATTCATCACATTTTTCATCAAAATATACAAAAAATAATCATGTATTAATTTTTTTTTTACTCATCTAAGTAACAATAAATAAGTAATAACAGAATGGGTTATAACATATTCCCCCCTTGTGAATCATTGTCCTCGATGATTTTAAGTATCAAATATAAAAAATAAAACATAAAACATAACAACATTATTTTTAGGAATTTTAAAAGTCTATAAAAACATGAGGAAACTTTTGCTTCATTTTTACATAGTCCTCCCAAGTGGAAGAATATTCTACATGTTGATCCCACTAGACCTTGCATTGTAAAACCTCTCTATTACATAAGTGAAGCTTATGTGTTTTGAGTACTTTGAGAGGATCGATTGTTATCACTCCTAGGTCCTATACCTATAAACCATTCCAATCAATAACATGATTATCCCTTGTCATATACTTCTTAAGGTGCGACACATGAAATAATTCATGCATCTTGGCAAGATCTAGTGGAAAAGCAATTCGATAAGCAATAGGGTTAACTTATTTGAGAACCTCAAAAAGGACCTATGTAAAGTGGAGATAGTCTGGATGAGTTTCCAAACTTAATAGAACTCTTGTGAGGTTTAAATCTTAACAAAAACTTCTCCCCTACTAATAAATATCTAGGTACTCACTTGGAATCTACATAACTCTTTTTCCTATCATTAGCTTCCACTAGCCTTTGCTTAATTATACCAACTTTCTCCTCCATTTATGATAGAATTTTTGGTCCAAGGCTTATTATATCCTCTATATTATCCCAAATTATAAGAGTTTAGCTCTTCTACCATAAAACCTTCAAATGGAGCCATCTTAGTTGCAGAATAATAAGACTTATTATACACAAATTCTACAAATGTTAGGTAATCTTCCCACTTGTATTACTGATCCATGCAATACATTCTTAGTAGATCCTCTAAGACTTAGTTCACACTTTTAGTTTGAACATTAGTTTCCAGATGGTATCTTGAACTTATGTTCAATTGTGTCCCAAGTGAAGAAAATAAGGTTTTCCAAAACTTAGATGTCACACAAGCATCCCTATCAGAAATAATCTTCTCAGGAATTCCATGTAACCTAAATACCTCTTGAAAAATCTTTCGAACTATAACAAGAGCTTTATCTGTTAGATTCGCTGGAATAAAATGAGCTACCTTCGTAAGCTTATCCACCACTACTAGAATGGAATTATGCTTATTACTTGACATTGGAAGTCCTTGTACAAAATCCATGCTAATTACTTGCCATTTTCTATCTAGAACTTCATGAGGATGCAAAAGTTCTGTAGGGTGATGATGTTTTACCTTCACCCTCTAACATTCTAAGAAAATTTCTACAAATATTGCAACATCTCTTTTCATTCCTTTCCAGAAATACAATGGCTTAACATCAAACAACAACTTAGTTACTCTGAGATGTCCAAAATACGGTGTAGTATGAAATTATTTCCACACTAAATTCCTTAATCCCTCAGAGTTAGGTACATATATTCTTCCCTTAAACCTTAATAAACCTTTAGGTTCAAAGTGAAATCCTTCATAGCTTGGGTCTTGTGGATTATCTGAGAGTGCTTGCTTTAATTTCCCATAATACTCGCCACCCTTGGATTTTTGGAACACTTGAACCTTGAAATCAATGTGAATTGATACCATCAAGGATATATGTCTCCTACAATTTAGGGCATCTACAATCAAGTTTTCCTTGCCCTTGATATAGTTGATATTAAAACCATAATCAAATATCAATTCCAACCATCTCCTTTATCATGCATTCAAATTTGGTTGAGTAAACAAATAATTCAAACTGTGATGATCGGTCTTTAGTTCTAAAGGTTTCCCCAACAGATAGTGTCTCCACATCTTTAATACATGGATAATTGTTGCTAACTCAAAATCATGTGAAGCATAATTTTTCTCATAGGGCTTCAACTTCCTAGACTCATAGGCTATGACTCACCCATATTGCATCAACACTCCACCCAAACCTTCTCTTGAAGCATCCATGATGAAAAAAAAATCACCATCCGGATCTAGTACTTTTAGTATCGGAGTTGTAGTCAACTTCTCTTTGAGTTGGTAAAATGCCGTTTGTTCAAACTCCTTCCCTTTTTCTCTATAATGAAGTAATGGGAAAAACTATTTTGGAAAAGTTTTCTACAAAATTTTGTTAATATCCAGCTAGAACCATAAAGCTTCAAATTTCTAGCACATTCTTTGGTATTGGCCATTCAAGCTTTGCTTTAATTTTTGTTGGATCAACTGTAATTCCATTAGCTGAAATTGCATGACCCAAATACTGCATTCCTTCTAAAAGAAGGCACACTTTGAGAGTTTTCCATACAACTTATGTTCTCTTAAACATTAGAAAACAATCCCTAGATGTTGGAATGTTCCTCTTCATTCTTGGAGTAGATAAGAATATCATCCAAGAAGACCAACACAAACTTATCTAAGAAGTCCCTGAATACATTATTCATCAAGACATTCATGAATGTTGCAGGTGCATTCGTTAGTCCAAAAGGTAGGACCGTACTAAACTTGTAATGACCATACCTAGTCGTAAAGATTGTTTTGAATATGTCTTCATCCTTGATCCTCAATTGATGATATCTTGATCGTAGATCAATTTTTGAAAACACTATTGCTCCTCACATCTGATCAAAGAGATCGTCAATACATGGTAACAGGTACTTGTTATTTACTATTGCCTTGTTAAGAAAGTGATAATCAATGCACAAGTGCAGTGTACCATCCTTCTTCTTCACAAAGATCATTGGTGCTCCCTAGGGTGAAACACTAGGTCTAATCAACCCTTTGGCCAATAACTCCAATTGAGTTTTAGCTCCATTAATTCTGCCATGGTCATCCTATATGGAACTTTTGATATAGGTTATGACCCTGGAACAATATCGATGGAGAAATAAAACACTCTTTTGGGAGGAAATCTAGGTAATTCATCTATAAATACATCCACAAAGTCCCTTAGGATAGGATATTTTTCCATATCCGATTTTCTTGATTCCAACACCTCACCATCCTCGACTTCTTGGAGGTCTTGGAGTCCATAGTACACTATTTCATCTTGGGAGATGAATTCATTGCACGCCTCAAGTATTTCCATTCTCATAGCAAAAAGCTAACATCCCTTCTTCTTTTCTCTATGCATTTGTATGATAAATATTTTCTGCAACTTAACTTCTCAAGGCATTCCTTGCAAGAATACCCAACTTCCACAATCATCTAAACATTCTATAGTTTTAGCATGACAATTTACTTTGGCTCTATGCTTCCATAGCCAATTCATTCATAAAATGACATCATATGAAACTAGGGGAGATACATACATATTCACTTCTATAGAGAAACTCTAAAGATCAACCCATGCTTCAAATAAAAATTTCTCTACCTTAGCTCTTATCTAGTTTGCATACTCAACAATCTAAGACTTTTTCACATAGTCAAATTTTCTAGAAATTTTACAAGCTATACTAGGAGAAACAATTTTTTTTGTGGCACAAGTATCAATTAGAATTGAAATAGGTGTACCAAACAAAGTACCTAATATTTCCATGAGAGTAATCTGGTACTCCACCTACCAGTTGTCTAGTGCCACATGAATCTTCTATTGGAATGGTGCTCATTGAGGAGGTAGAGGATTTCCATGTGGCTGTGTTCTTGGTGGTTTTTTTGGGACATTGACTTGCAAAGTGGTCTCCTCCACATGTGAAACATCATAACAACCCATTCCTTGATGTAGGCTTTCCAGAATTGCCTTTATTCCTACTAAAATTATTATTGTTGTTGTTGTTTCCCATGTGATCTGTTCTAGATTCATTCCAATTATTATGAAATCCCTTGTCCTCTTTCTTTTGAAATTCTTTCCCATCACTTGGATTCTTTGGATTTTGATTAGATTGTGACCAATTGAACTTTTTTTGATTCTTTTCACTGTAGGAAGAGATAGATTTAAGTCTCTACTCTTGCTTAATGGCTTTCTCATACACCAAGTCCATAGTAGCAAGATCGTGCATGTCTACTTCTCCTTTGATTTGGGTGTTGAGGCCCATGATGAACTTCCTTATGCAAAATTTCTCATCCTTTTGGTACATGTGTATGTACTTTAGGAGATGAGTGAATTTCTCCCAATACTCATTGACCAAGGAATCACCTTACCTTAAGTTCTGAAAGTCAGTAAGCTTATAATCATAGTAAAGTTGGTGTAGCCACCATTTTCATAAAATTTCCATGAATTCACTCCAAGTAAGACTTAAGGAACTTAACCCAAGATCCATCATTTTTTTATCCACCATGTGGATGCTTCCCTAGCTAGCTAAAAGGCTCCCCAAATGGCCTTGGTTATCTCAGAGTAATTCCTTATTTGAAAATAGTTCTCCATTTTCATGAGCCATGATTTACCCGCATCCCTAGTAGTGGTTCCCTCAAACTTAGGAGGGGTAACCTTCCTCATATCTTGGGATAACTCATTTGCAAGTCATTTCCTCTTGCTTCCTTCAAACCTAGATTGGAATTCATCATCACCATGATCACTTGTCTTTGATTGATCATGGGAATTTTCCCCTTCCTCTCCATAAGGAACTTCTTGTTCTTGCCTTTCCATTCCTCTTACCTCTTTCTCGAGGTTTCAAATTATTTCTCTAGTCTCATTCATCATGACCAAAATACAATCCAATTTAGCCTCAGATTTTTTTGCACCTTGGCCTACCTCTTGGCTATCCCCAAGGTTGGTTCTTGTTCTAACCATTTTCACAAGTAGTGTTCCACCTAGAGATTTCCATTTTAATTAGATCCAAGGAAGGTTTACTTATCATTCTAAAAACATTTCCAAAAACATTCATGCCTAAAGAAGTTGATAGAAGAGTTCTTTGCACAAGTTTTTCGAAACATAATTTTTATTAAGATCAAAGGATTTCAAATATCCTTTAATTTACATAGAGTGAATATTCAAATAGTCTACGGGAGAATATCCTTTGGATTAACTCTCTAATGCATAGCTAAGTAGGACATATCCCTCATATTTTTGTTCAGATACATTACCAAAGGGTGTGTAACCTTCATATTCACTCTTAGATATATAGTTTCAAGGGACATATCCCTATGATTTGTTACTTGAGGCAATTATAATAAATTCCAACAATGGAAGAACACAAGGGCCCCTAAAGTTCATAGTAGGAATAAAACTCCATTATGAGGGCATATCCCTAGAAAGTGGTACTGAATCCAACTTGGAAGTTGAGATAAGAGGTACAAAGTTAGCAGCCTCACACATTCTCTTTCTTTCTTGATTGATACAATATAGGGCATGTGTAGACATCTAAAATTTAATTAACACCTATCACACACCTTGAACAACATCGAACAACATCAAATAGCATAAAAAAACATTGAACAACATTGAACAATATCAAACAACATTGAACATCATCCCATAACATCCTATAAAATCTTCTCACGTATAAATCCTCTCAACACACTCCAACCATTGATCTTGATATTCTCCATCACAATCTTGATCGTCCATTTCAAATCTCATTTTCTATATAAAAAAAACCCTTTCCTAAAAAATAAGGATTGAAGAATCAACATCATTTGCACAATGAAGTACTGCTGACATTCACAACCACTCTTGTTAGTGCTTCAACCTCATCTCTTTGATCAACCAACCAAAGAAACCACTCATCAAGCTTTTGCACATGAACTTTGGAGGCTTCACAATGATAAGAACAACCCAACATCAAGCGAGTACACTCCACTATGGGATGGTAACACTGTTCTTCTTTTGTACATTCAATTCAGTAATAGTAGATTCTTTAATGTATGCTCAAATAGCTTAGTTTCATTTTGTATGTGTAGGATTAGATCTTAGATTAATATGTTTGATCTTAGTTTAGATTCTTGTTTCAAACATGTTTGATCTTTTTATTGATCTAATGTTTCTCCCCCTCACACATTTTGGCATGCCTAGTGGGACCCTTGTCCCCTCCTCTAACATTCGTTTAAGCCATTTTTGAAGTTGCAGACTGATGCAGGAGCATCCATGGCTATCAAGCAATCTTGCATCACCAAAAATATTTTTATTTTATTTTCTTAATTTTCAATAAAGGCTTAGCTAATAGAAAATAATAATTTCTTTTGCAACAATGTATTTTCCCTTTTTCTGAGAAAAGGTGAATGTAAATCCAATGGAGAAAAGGTCTTGCATGCATGTACATGTGTCATGCAAAGTCTTAAGTGGGCTGCAATGGAATCTTGCATTTTGTTTGCATGTATTTGCATGTTGGCCACAAGCTTTGCATGTTGTTGCATGTCTAAGTCATGATTATGAGACCCAGTCTCAGTAAAACAGCCATAACTTTCTCATACGGAAACAAAATTACAAATTTCAAAATGATTCAAAAATCTGAAAACAAGGCTCACCAAACCCAAAAAGTGTTTGAAGAAATTATGACAAATGACAGAGCATTGATAGGATGAAAGTGATGGGTTTTCTTAATGGTTTAGTGGAGGTTGTTTTGAGAAACCAATAGTGGTTTTTTTCTTGCACAATTTTTATATATTGATGATGCTCATTTGGAGGAGGGGCCTTTAGAGAAGAGGAGTTTTCGATACTCAAATGCTATTGGAATGAAACTAGAATGTTGAGTTGCAGATTTTTTGTATGTGTAAAGCCCATGATGTATGAGAGCATGTGAGCTCCGTGATTATGTAAATCAATTTTAGATTTTGAAATGAATATATGTTGCAAATTTCTCTTACATATTTTGTTGTTAATGTTTATTTGCAGCCTTCTTGCATAGTGGTGTATGTGTGTTGTGATTATATTTGAAAGAGATTTTCTCTTTACATCAGTGGTATCAGAGCAGGAGTTCCTAAGTGTGCAGGCAGAGCACCGATGTGAGGTAGTTTGCACCAGGACTTGTGGTGGTGTGTGTAATTTCTATGTAGACAGATCGCTGAACGTGAGACAGTCTATACCTGAAAGGATGGGATGGGTCATGAGGAGGCTTGTACGAATTTTGTTCTGGGAACAATATTGGGAAGATGTGGAAAATGGGAAGCAACGTGAAGAGTTTGAAAAGCTCTAGGCTGAAGTGAATATATTAGAAAATAATTTTAAAGAGGACATGAGAATGTGGGAAGAGAGATATGGGAAGAATAATGTTCTTTTGAAAGAGGACAATGGAAATAAAAGGAGCATAAGGGAAGGATGGAGAAATAAAGAAGAGAAAATGATCACTAGAAATCATAAATCTAATGGTAATTTTAAAAATTTGGTTTTATCTAAAAACATTTTGTTTGTAGGATTTAGCAAGGACAAGGAAAATGGTGAAAAAAAGAAGGATATTGCAGCAAAAAAAGAGGTATCATTTAATTATGTTGGTAGAAATTTACATGCAAAAGAGGTAGATGAATTTTTGGATGATGTTGTAGCAATTCAAAAAATGAATTTTGATAGTCCTAGATTTGACAAAGGGAATGATGAAGAAGAAGATAGTCTCCTGTTGAAAGAGGAGATAAGAAAAATAGAAAAATTATTTCAAGGAGGAATTATAGAAGAATATGATGAAAAAGAAGTGGTTGCAGATGATACATGCCTCTTTGAAGGAGAAAAATTTGCAGCAATGAGCAAGGGGCAGAAAATAGAGGTAATTGTTGATTTATCAAATTTTGTCCATGTTGCTAATGAAGCTAATTTTTGTGAGGGTGAAATGATAAAAGGAAGTGAAGAAAGAGAGATGGTAAGGTGCAGCAATAACATGTTACAAGCTGAAATACAACAAGGTATGATGAATTTTGTGGACATAAAAGAAGAAGAGGGTGAAGGAGAAATAAGTGCATATAGAATTAATTTATTTTCATGAATTAGTTAATGCTGATTTGTGTGTAGGTGTTGAGAATGATAAAGTAGGATGGAAAGATGAACCATGGTATAATAAGGAAAATTTCATGAGGGGAAGAAAGAGAGGAAAGATGAAGGAAGGAAGAGATGGGATGTTTCAGAGTAGGGTCAAGAAGAAACAGGTGGATAAGGAAGAAATATGGATGAAGAACAAGCATGCGATCTATAAATGTTTATGAGTTTCACTCATGAAACATTTCTGTTCTACCGTGGGTGTCTGATGTAGGAGCATCCATGGCTATCAGACAATCTTGCATCACCAAAAATATTTTTTATTTTATTTCGTTCATTTTCAATCAAGGCTTAGCTAATAGAAAATAATAATTTCTTTTGCAACAATGTATTTTCCCTTTTTATGAGAAAAGGTGAATGTAAATCCAATGGAGAAAAGGTCTTGCATGCATGTACATGTGTCATGAAAAGTCTTAAGTGGGCTGCAATGGAATCTTGCATGTTGTTTGCATGTATTTGCATGTTGGCCACAAGCTTTGCATGTTGTTGCATGTCTAAGTCGTGATTATGAGACCTAGTCTCAGTAAAACAGCCATAACTTTCTCATACAAAAAAAAAATTACAAATTTCAAAATGATTCATAAATCTGAAAACAAGGCACACCAAACCCAAAAAGCGTTTGAAGAAATTATGACAAATGACAGAGCATTGATAGGCTGAAAGTGACGGGTTTTCTTAATAGTTTAGTGGAGGTTGTTTTGAGAAACCAATAGTGGTTTTTTTCTTGCACAATTTTTATATATTGATGATGCTCATTTGGAGGAGGGGCCTTTAGAGAAGAGGAGTTTTCGATACTCAAATGCTGTTGGAATGAAACTAGAATGTTGAGTTGCATATTTTTGTATGTGTAAAGCCCATGATGTATGAGAGCATGTGAGCTCCGTGATTATGTAAATCAATTTTAGATTTTGAAATGAATATATGTTACAAATTTCTCTTACATATTTTGTTGTTAATGTTTATTTTCAGCCTTCTTTCATAGTGGTGTATGCGTGTTGTGATCATATTTGAAAGAAAGAGTTTCTCTTTACATCACAGACCCTAGAAGCACACTTGACAAAGTTTTCACGCATTGCCCATAAGACCTACGCACTTGACTATCAAGAAAACTGAGTAGTTGTAATAAGAACTACACACTTTCCATGAGAACTACACACTTACTTCAAAAACCTTGTATTTTCTTTTGAGAGTGGTAGCATCTACTGTCAGATTTGAGCATTTGTTTCTGATAGGGTACTTTTGCATTTTTTCTAAGCATTTTCTCTAAGAACTGAGAATTTTCTCTGACGTACAAGTGCATGGATCTTGCACTATTGTAATGAATATCTCCACTAATTTTTTCTTCTTTTTGAATGTGTAAACAAGTGTTAATGGATTTGATGAAGGATTCCAGTGACATTAAGTCATTTTTTTTGTAGGGAAGGCGATCGGTCAAAGATTTTTAGATCCACAAACAATTTTTGTTAACTTAGGAATACTTGATTTTGGTGCTTTAGAAAGAACAACTCAAACTCACATTTGATTTTGGTGTTGTTAAAATTGAACCATTTTTGAGCTTTCTTAACTTAGGAACTCTTGATTTTGGTGCTCTAAAAAGAACAACACAAAAACTCACATTTGTTTTTAGTGTTATTAAAATTGAACCAATTTCATGCTTTCATAACTTAGGAACTCTAATTTTGGGACTCTAAAAATGAACACATTTCATATTTTTCGTAATTAGGAACTTTAATTTTGGTGCATGAAAAGAGCGCAAATGGTTTCCATTTTGTTGACACACGCTTGATTCAATTTTGTTGACCAAATTAGAACTAGGAATGTTTTCTTAGAAACACTCAAGTTTGGAGCTTAAAATGAACAAGTTATTTCTTTTGTATTGCACCATTGCTATCTTAAATGACTGATGTCTTGAATTTTTTTATATTGGTGCAAATAAAAAGATTTTTATTTTTATTTTATTCACATATTTTTGGGGATAACATCAATCGAGGTGTTTAAAAAGAATCAATTTTCTATGAATTGTTCATTGTGCATTCATTGATTGACAAGATGAAGTGTTTTATCTTCTCCCCTCACACCTTTTGGTGATCTTGGGTGAGCAAAAGAACATTTTTGAGCCTCAGATTTTATTTTCTAGCATACCTTTTAAAGGGCCTTCCTATTGAGATACATCCCACGTCAGAGAACTCATAGGTGACCCAAGCGGTACTTTCATTCTGGACTGCTATATAAATATTTTGTGAGTGTGAGGAAACTTCATCACTCACAGGGTGTTGCTGGCCTATGTTGACGTATTCTTCCTCAATATCCTCTTGATGCATAAAAAATCACAAGGGTTGGAAGGTTCTTAATTGAACAAAATGCTGCATGTATAGGGGCTTGAAAATAATATCCCCAAAACATGACTAGGAACCAAATTGTTTAGAAGCCACCCTACTATCAAAAAACATTCTTTGAAAGTGGTGCATCAGAATTTACTTCCGAGAAGATACTTGCCATGTCCAACTATAGGCCCGCACCATAAGTTGCATGTAAAATCATCTCTTTGGATCATGAGGCAAGGCTACCTAAGAGAATGGTTTCTATCCCCTAGGGTTGTAATTGCTTGTTTATGCTAAACTCGCCAATACATTAAAAAAAAATTGACATTAAATTTTGTGATTGATTTAATGAAAAAGAACACATTCAAACAAACATTGAATGAGATGGTTGATAAAAAACCCTTTGATTTAGTGCATACTTGTGAAAAAAGCCTTATGTTTGCACTCCTTGAAAGGATTTCTTCCTTAAAGGTTTCTGAATATTCCAAGTTTTATTTCAGGTTACATTAATCAAAGTAAACATTTGGGAACTATGGCTTGGGTGTTGTTATTTCAGAACTTAAGTTATAGACATGAAGGGTCACATAAGTCCATGCTCGTTGAGTCAATCCAAGTTTTTTATACCACTTTCCATATACCAAACACAAAGAAAAGTAGATAGAGAGTTGTTTATAGGATCATTGTTCAAACCAAACAATTGGAAATCCAAAAGGTTAGATAGTCCCTCATCCGTTATTTTCATCCTACCTATTTGAAATAAAAATCAAAAAAACCATCAAGATCATTCCTCCACTCAGACGTCTATGATATCAACAGTTACTTGGGACTCACAGATAGTACAAGTGATCTTTCTAGTAACATATCCTCTAGACAAGAAAGTGGAATATCGACCCTAGTTCTTCAAAATTTTGATTTTTGAAAATTAGTACCACTCCAAAACAACACTCAAACCCTAGGGTCTTGAGCTTCACAACAACCACCCCATAACACCATTACTCTTTATGACCATCTAGTGACCAACTGTTGCAATTCAACAACCAAACCTTATAACATCGATCCTTCAACCTAGACTCACATACATTGAATGTGAACAAAACAGAATCTTAAATAGCTTGAGGACCTTTATTTTTAAGAAGAACGAAACACCCCATCAATTTCTCACCACATCAATCATCTTAGACAAAGAGGAAGAGAAAGATGACATAGTAGAAGAAACAGCCATATTACCACCACTTGTGTGGCAATAAATATCCTCTTCATGATCTCACACAAGGTCAAGATCCCTAAGGTAAAGTCTATTGGTTGTCATTTTAGACTTAGGAATCTTAGTCCAAAAGATCTCAAGAAACACCTTTGGGCACTTCACAAAACTTGAACTAGGTTGATATACAAATTTTACAAACGTGCTTCAAGAAACAAACCAAAATTGTATTACTTATGCTACTATCAGAATCCTGGTCTGTTCCAATAGTTCCAATATCTCACATAATCTGTATCCTATCATTTAGGACAACATTGGGTCTTTTGGATTTGAGTCACCTAGAGAGTTCAAATGTTACACCACTCTCCCACAAGGGACCCAAGTTGTTTATGAAAACCACAAGATCACAACATAGGAAAAAAATGGAAACAAGGAAGAAAAACATGAGTATCCTACAAAAAAATGCCATGAATGATGAGAGTAGCCCATGGGGATATAGTCCAAGTGACCTCAAAACTGCCCAGAAGAGATTAGTGTATAGAGACACCTTCAGTGAGGAAGAACATAACCACAAATAGAAGGAGGTGATAGAACAAAGCAAATAGGATCCAAAAAAAGTGGTTGTAGAGGAGGTAGATAGTGAGGAAGAGATAAATGAGGATGAACTGTTTGAACATTCTAATGACCCCAAGGTTCTCAAACTAATGGACAAGTTGTTAAGAAAGGACCCAAACTCCTATTTCTTCAAGTTAGCACAAAGCAATGCTAAATTACCGATGTTATTCAATGTAGAGGCTCTCAAAGAATCCAATCTTATTCCCTTAGGGGATAACTCAATTGTGAGACAAATAAACCAACCCCTAGAGATGCCAAATATGCCACTTGTATTCTCACAAAATAGTGATAAACCCAAAGAGAACCCCTTGTTCAAAAACCAACTCAGATTGAACAAGCAGTAGTGGCACAAATGTATCATGGAGGACCATCTCAGTATGAACCTCAAAACAACAATCCACCTCCTGGGCAATATATCCCTCAAAACACTTCAAGTTTTAACCCTTCCCAGAATAATCATTACCATCAAGAGGGTGGAACACAGGGTCACCTTTCAAATAATCAATACCATCAACAAGGTGGAACACAAGGCCCCCCTCTGAAAAATCAATACCATAAACAAGGTGGAACACAAGTTCCCCTTCCAAACCAAGAATACTATCAACAAGGGTTCCCACAAATGCATCATCAGGGTAACCTTTAGTTTAGTCCTACTGAACAAGGTGTGCCATAGAGCACCCTTATTCCATCATCCCATCAACAAGATATCCCGCCAATGCATCATCAAGGTAACCTTCAATTTAGTCCTACTCAACAAGGTGTGCCACATAGCACCCTTATTCCATCATCCCATCAACAAGGTATCCTGCCAACACATCACTAGGGTAACCTTTAGTTTAGTCCTACGCAACAAGGTGTGCCATGGAGTGCCATTCTTTAGTCATCCCATCAACAAGGTATCTGACCAATGCATCATTAGGGTAACCTTCAGTTTAGTTCTACTAAGCAAGCTGTACCACAAAGAACCGTTCTTTAGTCATCCCATCAGAAAGGTATCCCACCAATGCATCATCAGGGTAACCTTCAATTTAGTCCTACTCAGTAAGGTGTGCCAGACAGTGCTTCTTTGTCCGTCTCATCAACAAGGTTTCCTACCAACGCATCATCATGGTAGCCTTCAGTTTAGTACTACTCATCAAGGTGTGCCACAGAGTGCCCTTCTTCAGTTATCTCAGGTATCCCACCAATGCATCATCAGGGTAACTTTCACTTTAGTCTTGCTCAAAAAGGTGTGCCATAGAGTGCCATTCTTCAGTCATCCATCAATAAGGTATCTCGCAAACACATCATCAGGGTAACCTTCAATTTATTCCTACCCAACAAGGTGTGCCACAAAGAGCCCTTATTCAGTCACCCCATCAACACGATATCCCACCAACACATCATTAGGGTAACCTTCAATTTAGTCCTACCCAAAAAGGTGTACCAAAGAGCACCCTTCTTCAGTCATCCCATCAACAAGGTAACCCGTAAACACATCATCAGGGAAGCCTTCAGTATCTATCCCCAACAACAAGGAGCTAATCCTCATTACATGCAACAAGGAATTAACCCTCCTTACATCTCATATGTATATCAAGGCCCTGTACCTTCACAATACCCAATATATGACCAAAAATTGGTAGGGAAACAAGGTTATTACACAAAGGGCTTGCAAACACACATATCAAAAACAAAGATGGAACTAAAACTAGATGTTGTCACCTAACAAATAGTAGATATGCAGGTAGGAAAGCAAAAGAAGACCTACACTCTTCAGGAAAAAATTCCATTCCCTTTTGATCGTTCCATCATGGCACTGCCCTTTCCAAAAAAAAATTAAATACCCAAGCTTGATAACAAGTATAAAGGATGAGGAGATACAATAGAGAATATAAGGGACTTCTTAGTATCATGTATGGAGGTAGAAATCAATGATGCCTATTGCATGAGGCTCTTTGCACACAACCTTACAGGTCATGCTATGGAGCGGTTCATCCACCTACAACCAGGAATCAAAATTTTTGATGAGCTATCTACTAAATTTATAAGCCACTTCTCATTTAACATAGATAAAGATGTCACCATCACAAGTCTATCCATAATCAAATAGAACAAAGGATATTCCTTTACCTCCTACCTATAAAGATGGATACACAAAGTGAGTCGGTGAAAATGGCTCATTCCAGACAAGGAGTTGGTAGATATTTTCATCACGAATGTATTACCCAAAATAAACTACCAACTCACTATGCTATGTCCTGTAGAATTTGAGGAAATAATAAAAAATGGTTACATATTAAGAGAACCCTCATGGAAAGAGGAGTCCTTAAAACAAATAGCTCAAAAGATAGTTCCTTTAGCTCAAATGAGAAACCTAAAGTTTGGGCCAAAAATAAGAACATCACAAACAATGGATTGGTAGACACTAGAATAGTATGGAATACACAGAATACACATAAAAATAAACCACAAGTGGCATAAACAAACTATGGTCCCAACAACACATAAAGAAACCAAATTACCTATCCCAAAAACAATTAGGTTTTAAACCAACAGACAAATTAGGGAGGGCAATAGAGGCAATATGATCAACCTAGTAGGCAGTTCACAGTACTAGGTGAATCACTTTAAATAGTCATGCACAAAATAGTACAACATAACCTCATCAAAATGAATGATCACCCAAACTATGAGGAAGCTATCTTTAAGACACTGTGGTACAATGAGAAATACTTATGTGAATTCCACAAGATCAAAGGACATACGACCAACAATTGCATGCACCTCAAGCACATCATCCAAGACTTGATAGAAAAAGGGGAAGTAGAAATTGAGCATCGTCCTAGAAATAAGGACCTGCAAATATAATCAAACCTGACCCCAAACCATGTTAAGAAAGGAAAGGAATATGAGTACCACAATACGTACGGTGACACAATTTTAGGAACCCTCTCATAATTTGATGACAATAGGGAAAACGTAGTAACAATACGAGGAGGAGACAACTACAATGTAACTTCCCATCAAGGAAGAGTTACAATATAAGGAGCCCCTCCAAAACCCACAATAAAGTCACCGAGTGACTACAACATTGTGGAATAGTTAAAGAAGACACTTGCCCAAATATCAATCCTAGAATTGTTATAACTATCACCGACACATAGGGAAATATTGGAAAAAGCATTAGAAACATCAGTCCCTAATGACCTCGATCCTAGTCAGTTCCAAGCCATGGTTGGAAAATCACAACGAGTAATCATTTAGTATTTTTAGAGAAAGATCTACCACAAAAGGACATTCCACAATCAAGCTCTATACATAGAGGTTGGTGTTCACAAGACCATGGTTAAACAAGTATTGATAGATAATGGTGCAGGTTTAAACATTTGTACCTTAAAATTCATCAAATAACTGGGGTATTCTGACAACATGATTGAAAAAGGAAAGCGTATCACCATAAAGGCCTATGATGACTTGGAAATAAATTATAAAGGAACAGTCAGGTTGTCAGTGTAGATAGAACCGACCATCACATAAACTACTTGTCAAGTATTGGATCTTTAATTTCCATACAACCTTCTCTTGAGATGCCCTTTGATCCATGCATTACAGGAAGTCCCTTTCACTTTTCATTAATGCCTAAAGTCTCCCCATGAAGGAAATGAAGTAACGCTATATGTTGATCCAAACCTTTCCATTTTTGTGCAAAGTTGGAGGAGAAGTACATTAAAATCCAACGTGTGCCTAGCAATGATATAGCCTTCCATTAATTTTCTTATGTTGACCCTTCCATGCTTCCATAAACCTCTACCAAGAACACATCAAGTGAGCAACCAAAAAAGGAAGCCAAGATTCAAGTACTTGACAAGGGTAATTGGAATTACCATTTCAACCAAGCATTTTGCATCGACATGCTTCCACCAACACCCAGAGTATATGGAGGTCCAAAAGAGATCAAGATAGTGCAAATGATAGCCAAGCCCACAATGTTTATTAGATGGGGAGACATGAAAGATGAAGAAATATTTTAGGAGGACCTCTCATCCATGATCTACAAGGAGGACCAAAAAGAACCACAAAATCCACAATCCATTTTAATTAATCCTAACACTAGAGGTTATCAATTAGTTAAAAAAATGGGATACAATGCAACATGTGGCCTTGGGATACATAAACAAGGCTGATAAAAGCCTATCATAGTGGAACAAAGGCAAACAAATATGGGGCTAGGTTATAAACCAAAAGACGTTGTCATTCCAAAAACTAGACGAACCTCTTGGAAGAAACAAGAAAATTCTACTAGCATTAAGGCACAAGATATCTATCATATCATGGACAATGAGTTACCCATCAAAAAATTATTTGATAAATTTATAATTGATATGTTCCCTCTCTAGTACATGGAAACCATTCCTAACATTTATTACCATTCTGAAACAGACTCTAATGAATACAAATGGGATTCTCCTTCCTTCGTCACTGGATATGATTCCCCCACTTCTAGTAATGATGACTTAGATACTCAGTGGGAAAAAGACACTAGAGCCATACTGACCCTTTCACCTACTTTCATAAGCTTTGCGGACCGTGATGATAGCCTCCCACTCTATTATGCTCAACTCGTAGATTGGGATGAAAAACAACATACACCTATTTTGGATCAATTCTAGAATGATGAGGCAATCAAGAAGTTCATGGGACTTCGTACAAACATACCCACAGGAGATCACAAAGAAGGATTCATCATGGAGCTCGAACATGATGCATAATTTGGTAGAGAGATTGAATCTTCCAGTCGCACAAATAAAAGAAAAAACTTAAAAATACGTTCCCCTAGGGAAAACCACATTGTGGCTCTATCAGATCTGGAAAAGAGAAAAATTAAGGATGCATCTGACGGTGAAAACCTCCTAGAGGCACTCGAGGATAGAGGATTCAATCTCCCCATATCAGAATATCAAGAAAGATCAACACTCCTTGTAGAAGAAATAGAGTCAATAAATATTGGCATAACAAAGGACCAAAAGATAACATACCATGCAACATCACTTGATCCCAAGGAGAAGGAAATTTTCATAGCATTCATCAATGAGAGAAAGGTAAACTTTTCCTAGACCTATGATGACATGCCTAGATTAGATCCAACATTAGTGGTACATCACCTAGTTGTCGTCCCTGGAGCAAAGCCTATCAAGAAAAAAAACTCAAAAAAATGCATCCATAGATAGCATTACTGGTAAAGGTAGAACTAAAGAAACTACTAGATTTGGGATTCATTAGACCTATTGACTATCTATATTGGATATTAAATCTAGTACCAGTGTCCAAATCTATCGGGGGCATAAGGACATGTACAAACTTCAGAGACCTAAAAAAATCCTATCCAAGAGATGACTTTTTGTTTCCAAGCATCAAAATTATTGTAGATCTAACAACACGACATGAGATTCTATCCTTAATGGATGGTTTCTATGGATACAACCAGATAAAGATCTATCCAGATGACCAACACAAAATAGCATTTACTTGTGCTTAGGGGACTTTTTGATGGAATGTAATTCCTTTTGGTCTAAAGAATGCAAGAGAAACCTATCAAAGAGAGATTACAACCATATTCCATGATATACTACACACAATCATAGAGGACTATGTGGATGAAATTCTAGCAAAGTTAGTCAAAAGGGCGGATCACTTGAAAAATCTAGCAAGGGTGTTTGATCGACTAGAATAGTACAATCTGAGACTCAACCCTAAGAAATGTGTGTTCAAAGTAACATGTGGAAAGCTATTGGGTTACATAGTGTCAAGAAGAGGGATATAATTAGATCCCGCAAAGGTAAAAGCTATAATAGAGATGCCTCCTCCAAAGACACAAAAACAATTAAGGAGCCTACACGGGAAGCTACAATCCATCAGGTGATTTATTGCACAATTAGCAGACAAGTGCCACCCCTTCACTCATCTCCTACACAAGAACATCACCTTCAAGTGGAATGGGAGATACAACCAAGAATTCCAATAAGTCAAGGAGTACCTACTTACTCCTCCTACACTCATGCCACCTATTCCAAAAAAGGAGATGATACTTTATGTGTCTACCACACCAACAACACTGGGAGCTCTTTTAGCCTAGCTAGATGATAACAATAAAGAAAGGGAAGTCTACTATATTAGAAGAACACTGGTAGGCTATGAACTGAACTAATCACCCATTAAAAGATCATGTCTCTTAGTCATGTTTTCAACACAAAAGCTGAGACATTACATCTTAGACAAAAAGGTTAAACTGATTTCAAAATTAGATGCACTCAAATACTTACTAGAAAAGGCAGCCCTAATAGGCCGAATAGCCAAATGGGTGATGATCCAGAGTGAATTTGATATAGAGTATGTGGATAGGAGAGCTATCAAGGGACAAATTATAGCAGATCAACTGGCCGAAGCACCCATAGATGATCATAAACCTCTCATAGTGGATTTTCCAGATGAGAGTGTCTTGATGATATAACAAATAGGCTAGTGAAATCTATACTTTGATGGGTCTCATACTCAACATGGCTCTAGAGAAGGTATTCTATTTCTCACACCACATGGAGATAGTATACCCAAGGTCTATAGGATTTCATTCCCATGCACAAACAACATCTTAGAATATGAATCTCTTATCACAAGGCTCAAAATGACCATTGAATGGAGAATAAAAGAGCTACATGTCTTTGGAGACTCTCAGCTAGTAATCAGATAGGTGAATGACAAGTACCAGAAAAAAGATGAAAAATTGCTACCATATAAAAGGATGATAGACAAATTCAAGGAGTACTTTGTCAAAACAACCTTTGAGCAAGTTCTTTGGATAAATAATAGAGCTTCTGATGCAATGGAAAAAATAGGCTCACTACTTGATATTCCTCGGAATGTGCCTAAGTATGAGTTCCTCATGGAACAACTACTTTTGCCTGCATTTGATATACCAGAGTTGGGAATGGTATGTGTTTTTGTTGGTTGTAACTCCCCATGGTACCAAGATACTTTTGACTATATCTAGAATGGTATCATACCCCTTTACCTAATGACTACTTAGAAGAAAACCTTCACCTATATAACTTCCCTCTTTATGATCCTAGAAGAAACCCTATACCATCATAGCCTAGATGGTATGTTACTCCGGTGACTTAACACAGAAGAAGCACAAATGACCTTACAAGAGGTCCACAAAGGTATTTGTGGATCCCACTCTAGTGGACCTAACCTAGTCTAGAAGTTTCTCAGAACACAATACTATTGGCCCTCCATAGAGTAAGATTGCATTCAACATTCTAGAAGGTGTCGACAACATAGTGATCTAGTTTATGCACCAACACAAGAGTTAAGACCCATCACAACACCATGGCCTTTTTCATAATGGGGATTAGACTTGGTAGGTAAGATATCACCCAATTCATCTAACATGCATAAATTCATTATCACATCAATATAGTAATTCACTAAATGGATAGAGGCAATTCCATTGACCTATATCACTAACAAAAAGATATAAAAATTCATTTTGAATTATCTCATTTGTAGGTATGAAATTCCACAGACAATTATAATGGACAATGGCACCCCATTCTTTATCAGGATGTCCAAGAACTTTGTTCCAAGTTCTCTATCCAACATAGATTTTCCATGCCCTAATATCCTCAAAAAAATAGTCAAGCTGAGGCATCCAATAAAAAAATCTTGAAAATACTGAAAAAGAATGTCAATGATGCCAACTGTGATTGGAATTTGTAGCTAAACCCAACCTTATGGGCTTATTGAACCAAAATTCACACACCTACTAGGGCCACACCATTTTCCTTGGTCTATGGATCAGAGGTCATATTACCTATCAAGGTCAAAATCCCCTCATTATGAGTCTCATTATAAGGCATGGTCAACAACGAAGAATTTAGAGTATTTAGACTGAATGAATTAGAGCTCCTAGATGAAAGGCGTTTGATTGTGTTAAGCCATCTATAGGTTTATCAGAATAGGCTCAAACAAAGCTATGAAAAGAGAATCAAAGACAAGAACTTTCAAATTGGTGACTTGGTCCTCAAGGAGAATAAAAAGTTATAGTTGAATTAGGACAACAAAGGAAAATTTGAACCCAACTAGTTAGGCCCGTTCATTATTATAGTGACCTACGACTCTGGGGCATATCAGTTAGCTACTCCTAAAGGATAAAATCTAGCCGAACCACTGAACAACAAACAACTCAATAATTTTTACACATGAAGCACATCAGAATACCTTAGGGAAAAGGGTAAAAATCCAAAAAAATAGAAAAAGAGATAAAAAAAAATAAAAATCAAAAATCAAGAAAAATAGTAAAGAGAAATAAGACGTTCTTTGAGTGAAAACTACTTTGTGGTTCTCCTAGAACAGGTACCATAGTGAAAACTTGGAAAATAGGCTCTATGTTTGAATAAAATTGGCATCATTATCTATGATTACTTTTTCACAACATCCACCCGTCCATTTCATAAATCATGTATCCAACAATGGCTTGTCACTGACTAAGGAAATTCATTTTATTGGGGGAAACTTATTGAAGCTAGTCATGGATTAGATCTTGCAATATCCAATCATGGTCATAAAACACAAAAGACAAAAAACACTAGAAAACAACAAAAATAAAAAATATGCGAAAAAATAAAAAACAAAACAACATTGTTGGGTTATTCCTTCACTCAAACAATCTAATATATCAACATTTTCTTGAACCTCGTAGCTAGTTCAAGTGAATTTCCCATAACATATCCTCTCGACACAAAAATGAGATATCGATCCACGTTATCAATGTTGTTTATCCAAAAACAATTCATGCTTTTAGTCAAACGGTCGAACTACGTGGTATCTATGTGAACAATGTAGGCAAGTATTTTTAGCCCCGAAGACCCTAGGTTAGTCCCCTTAGGTTTCCATCATGCTTTATTTCAACTTATTTAAAAAATAAAAAACCCAAAAACATATACAACATACAAAATCCAAAAACATTCACAAAAAAAGGTCAAACCAAGTGAACTACGGGTCTCTACATGTACAATGTAGGCAAGGATTTTTAGCCCCTGAGGCCCTAGGTTAGTCCCCTAAAAACAAAAAAAACATCATAAAAAAAAATTAGAAAATAAAAAAGAAACATCCCATCATAAAAATCTGCAATAAACATTTCACCCATAATAAACAAATCATCACAATCATCCTTTGACAAAAATACACAAAAAAACAAAGAAAACATCAAAAGCTAGAAATTTCAAGAAAATAATTGCATAAGGTTTGACTATAAACAAATGGAAATAATGCCAAAGTATCAATTACCTATCTTTTTGACAAGTCCCAACAACATCATGAGATATACCTTAATGGATCTCTTCCTATGATAGATATGATCAACACCGGATAATAGCACCACCCCAAACATATATGGCAAGTGATACTACAACATTGTTTTATCTTTTTATAGTCTTATCTTTTCGAATTAATTTATTGACTCATTCCTAGGATCTCTCAAGGATGTCCATAAGGATTTAGAGAAGGAATGGGGGAAATTGAGCATCATTTCAATTTTCTATTTGTAAGATATTTTTTTAATACTACCATGGCAAATACTTTCTTTATTGAGTCTATGGAAGTTGTATTAAAACAATTCATGAAGGAGTAGCATGTTAGGTGTTCTATACCTCTCTGTGTGACTAGTCCAAAATATTTTTCATGCAAACCCCCTATACTTTAAAAAAAAAATTCGTATGTCTGATATGAGCAACAATACTCTTTGTTTGTAGAGTCAAAGTCCATGCAATAGATACAAAGTCACCTTGGTAATTCATACCTTGGTGCATCGTATCTATGTGCTACATCAAAGAGGATTGTTCAAACCACAAAGTCTCTAAATCAAATCAAAAGAGAATCATCAACTTATAATTAACATCATAATTATATCCAGCATCGATACTTCTTCTAATTAACATCATATTTATATCCATCATCAATATTTCTTCTGATTAACATTCATCCTGCAAAAAATGTCATTAGTACCATATCCATACTGCATCAAAAATGTTATCAATAGATATCATAATGATAATAAACCAATAAAAACATCATGTATCATGTATGGGGCATTCATTCATCACATAAACAACATCATCACTATTCAAGGTATGATTCATTCATCCACATCAAATTCATACATCAGAAAATTACAAAAACATATATAAACATACATCATCATGTATCACCATCACATAAGCATAAAATAATGCTGAATTGAAGAAGGTATATCTCATAAATATCATCATCAAAAAAGGGAACATGTCATAAATACATCATCCATAGTGACACAAGTGTGATAGGATCATATAAAAAAGTAAGATATATACAAGGTCTCAACTAGACTGATGAATATATATATATATATATAACACATGTCTACAAAATGCCTCCGTGTCATGAAACAAAATGAGATCAAGTACCAAAAAGAGTAAGACCCTGATAGGAAGGACGAAACACTATAGACCACCCAAATGATCTACCTGTCTCATAGACTAATCACTGACACCTGCACCACCACCACGACCATTGCTCATAGCACTAGGCTCCCTGAATCATGGATGCCAAGAAGACCTAGGAATAGTAGCATCATATAAGGTCTGATAATAGGTGTACATTTGTAGAAACCGATCTCGCCCAACTCGCATATTATCATGCTCTTCCCAAAGAGTATCTCTCTTTGTTGTAAGAAATAATATTTGAGCCTCTACAACATGTTGTTGACCACTCTCTATCTCGCTCAGCCCTCAAAGTGTCTACTTGAGCCTCCATAGCCCATCTTCGCACAATCTCTACATCTCTGGTAGTAGTCATTTGAGCTAACAAAATATCTCCATCCCTAGCTGGTGAAGGAGGACTTAGAACATGTCTCTGACCTTGCACTAGAGGCATACACTCATCCTAAATACCCTATGCCTCATCACATTAGGCTCGATCCAACTACTCTATGAGAACCTCAATGCACTAAATACTTGATCTTCCCACAATGGGATCACCCCGAGGATCATTGAACCTCAAATGCCTGCACCATGCCTACCACTCATCATAATCACGAGTAGTACCTAGATCTACCAAACCAACTGGCCAACCCCAACCAGCTGAGGCAAGTGCTCCGAACTTAGCAACAATAATATATATCCACTTGGAGACCCCATACATGGACCTCCTGAGTAGTTTGACCAAACCTAGCCTCATATGCATCAAGAAACTACCACTGTTTCTCTTCGAACTGGAAAAAGACTTCGTTTGGTAGGTAAAAATCTATCACAGAAGACGAATGGCCAATCAAATAACAGTTGTGTCAGTAGTAAACAAGATGATCAAAATCCTTTGGCCAAACCTCGTAGCCCATATAAGGTCTCCACACAAAACCAGGCATCTCATCAAACACATGATGCTAATAAGAAAGGACCCTAGAAAAGGTATAATGCATGAAATCCCCATAACAATAAGAGTATGGATCCTTCAGAGAATGATCCTGTATCCCATCTGGATGAGTAACTACAATATGCTCCCATGCCTAAACATGAAAAAGTGAAATACCCATGAAAATAGATTTACCACCTTGATACACCACCTCATGCATATCTTTATAAAGATGAGCCAACAAACAAGCATCCCAAGCATACCTCATCCCATGCTCTAACATACTCTCAATACATGTACCCCAACCCACAACAAACTGTTGACCTCGCCTATCGGGAATAACTAATCTTGAAATTAGACCACAAAGGACAAGTACAACAGGATTTGCACTATCAGAAAACCCGAATAAATCAACCTTTGACTGGTGCACATCCAAGTGTGCAACACCTAGCACACGTTGCATGGTGCGGGTACCTCATGAAACATAATAAGTATGATGCAAGAGCATCATGGATACATCATGTTTCCATCATGCAAATTATTGAAAATTGATCAAATTTGGTATCTTTATCTTGTAATAAGGTTAAATGAGCCATTTTTCACATTTATGGGTCATTACAAGGTTATTTGAGTCATTGTTTAATGTTTTGTGTCAAATTGCAAAAAAAAGATGAGAATATGTCATTCAAAAGATGAAAAAATTACTAAGATGTACAGTTTCATTTGGAAGATGAAAGGTCAAGTGGGCTCAAACTATTCGAAAGTAGTTATGAACTCAAAAGACAAATTTGAATTCCTTTAAAAATTCCTTTTATTCATTTTGTAACTAATGGGTGATTGGAGATAAGAATTTGAATGAATGAAATCACTGTTTTATGCATTATTTCTCAGAAAATATTTGTATTTCTATTGTGTATGGCCCTATATGAGAAATAAATAGTTTCTCATTGATTTTCAGTGTTAGGTTTCTTAATCACCTTCCATTTGGTTTTTGTTTCATGTAAATTGGTGTTTTTTGGAGTAAGATATTATGATTTCTTAGTAAATTGTCAAAACCCTGTCCTAAGGTAAACATAAGCAATTATAAATTTATTCCTCTTTTATTGGTTGTTACAAAATCCTAAAATTTGGTGTGTGGAAGGATATTAATGTGTTCTAAAAAACTTATCCAAGGAATAGTAATTGTGGATGAAGCTTTGATAGATTTCTTGATGCCCTAGCTTTGAAAACAAAGCATTTGTACACAGTCAAGGGAATTAGACCTAGGGTTTGTGAAAATACTTATGGAAATGGGCATCTGGTGAATTTATAAGCTTGTGCAAGTTTGATAAAGAATGTTTGAAGCAATGATTAAGAGAAATTGGGATGGGAACCTATAGAACCAATAAGCTCTATTAGTCTCTGGCCTAATTGGGTCTAATTTGCACGTTATTAGTCCATTTTTTAGCACCTTTTATCAAAAAAAAATGTTGAACTTTAGATATGTTTTAAAACACTGAAATGGGTACTCAAAATGCTAATTATAGTCTTGAATGGAGGTTTGTAACTAAATATGTCATTGACAGTCTTTAATTGATTGGCTACTAGGAATTTGAATGGTCAATGAAGGAATGACAAATATATGAAAGGGCAGACTTTGGTGGTTGTTTGTTTTTGGTTGAATCAAGGTTCATAAAGGATAAGAAAGACAACAGAGGTATTTTTTGGGTCAGGAAATTTGAAAACTCAAATGATGCTATGTTGGGGTCATTGTCTTTGTGAAGATTTCTTAGGAAACTTGAAGAGTTTGTGGGATTTAAGCCCATTGTTGTGAAATATGTCCAATAAGTGGAAGTTGTGAATCCTTTGTCAAAGTTTTTGAAGATCCTAAAATAATTTGGAACTCTGATTGCAAGTTTGATGTCTAAGTTAAGTTCCTTGTGAAGGGAAATGTGAAGTTGAGATGAGTAAACAAACCAAGAATGTTTGAGTTTTGTCAAATGAGCTTGAGTGAGGTTGTTTTCTTCCTCTGTCATTGCATAAAATTAACAAGATCACCATGAATGGGAAGGTGAAGTATCCTCCAAACATCCTCAAGAGTAACAATAGCCTCCCTTGTAAGCAAATAAAATGAGGACGTCTCAGAATGCCACCTCTCCACAAGTGTAGTCATCATAGCTGTATGAGTCCTAATAGGAGGCATGTAACAAACATAACATAATCCAAAACCATCAAGGAAGTATCATTCCAACACACCAAAATGGGAAATCAGATCAAATAAAATGTCAAGGATGTCTTTCTCTATGCATAAGTGGTCTGAGACTCATTTGCAATCATTGTAAACCAAGATGTTAGGGTTTCACTCTAAACATGTAAAGTAACACAAAATGACATGAACATGATGAAAAACAACATTTAGGATGACAAACAACCACATGCTAGAGTTTAGAACAAATACTAAGAGAAAATAGAGAAGGAAAGATCAAATGCTAGGTTCTTGAGCAAATGCTCAGAAGACACCAAGCAAGTGCGAGCTTTTCAGGAAAGTGCAAGATTTTGGGTCAAGGGAAAGAAAATAGAGGAGTTTTTTTTATGTCAAGTGCATAGTTTTAGGTCAAGGGCGAAGAGACAAGGGTAAATTTTTTAGTCAAGGGCAAAGTTCTTGATCAAGGGTGAGCTTTTCAGCCAACTACGTAGTTTTAGGTCAAGTGCACAGTTTTAGTTCAAGGGAGAAGAAACAAGGGTAAATTTCTTGATCAAGGCTGATCTTTTCAGTCAACTACATAGTTTTAGGTCAAGTGCATGAAACAAGGGCGAAGTTATTAGTCAAGTGAAATTTTTTATGGCAAGTGCAAATTTTTCAGTGTCAAGTGTAGGGTTTTGACAAAGAAAAGGCATGAAAAATGATGCAAGTGCTTAGGAATCACAAAAACTTCACTATTGACTTGAAGAACTTAGTACACGCATAACAAGAACAAAACATGACAAAAGTGAAAAGCGAGAAGGTACATACTGGGCCACCAATGCTTGAAGGTAGTCCAAACTCTTGAACAAGATCAAAATGATGTGGGGAACCCTCAAATCTTGACATTTCTCCTCAACAATTGACATAATGGGAAATCCAGAGACAAGAATTAACAAAAGGATCAAAGCACAAATGAGCCAATTTGAAGACTATTTTCCTATATTACACCTCAAGAAAACCCTAATTTCATCTAGGAAACCCTAATGTCATCTAGGAAACCCTAATTTCACTTAGGGAACCTTTCTAATTTCAAATTAGAAGCTCTAAGAAACATTAGAATGAGAAACAAAGCACCTATTGATATAGTATTTCATCTGAAAACATCAAAACTGAAATACAATAGTGTTAAGAGCCTAACCTCAAAGCTTGAAATTTTCGGTCAACCTCTTGAGGGGGTAGCACGGAGTCCTACCATCATTCCACTGAATGTCGGGGCACAGTGGGGCATACATGTTTTTCAAAAAACTTGATCTTAAAAAAATAGAATCTTTGAAACAAAGCAACTAGTACTTTGTATCAAAGAGGGGAAAAATATAGAGATATAAAATTTAATTAACACCTATCACACACCTTGAAAAACATCAAACAACATCGAAAAAACATCGAACAATATCGAACAACATTGAACATCATCTTGAAAAAATCTCGTAACATTTCAGAATGATTCGAAATCATCTCAGAACATCTCGTAACATCTTAAAATGAATCAAAATCATCTTGAAATCATCCCGAAATGACTCAAAACATCTCATAATAACTCAAAATTACCTAAGAATGACTTGGAACATCTCGAAATCATCTTGAAATGACTTGAAACATCTCAGAATAACTTAGAATTGCCTTAGAATGACTTGAAACATCTTGAAATCATCCTGTAATGTATCAGAACATCTTAGAATCATCCCACAATATCTCAATATCATCTTGAAACATCACTCAACATCACACCACATTGAAATGACATCAAAACCCTAATTCCTCTATTAATTGAATAATACAACATCATTTAACTAATTCACTTTTTCATCATTTCTGACGAATTAAATAAATTTCATTTATTTAATAAAGTCCCAAAAACTCTAATTATGCTATTAATTAAATAATACAACATTATTTGATTAATTCACATTTCATCATTTTGACTAATTAAATAAATCACATTTATTTAATGAAGTCTTGATCTCACTTTATTTCATCCTGATTGATTAAATAACACCAATTATTTAATTACGTCACTAAATCACCTTATTCCCTAAGTTGATTAAATTATTAAATAATAATTTAATTACGACACTTTCCCTCCAAAAATTGAATAATTAAATCAAACTATTCAAATCAATTATCAAAAATAAAATCAAACTAATGCAACTTTGTTTGCAAAAGTCAAACTTGATTTGCACATTCAACTCCAAAAAGGAATTAATTAATTAAATCAATTATTTCATATTCCTCACCCACTTTCTAATTGAGGAAATTAGGTTTGTTGACCGAGTAATCTAATTTGTTAACTAATCAATCTAAGTTGTTAAATAATCAATCTAAATTGCTAACCGAGCAATCTAAGTTGTTAACTAATCAATCAAATTCTTATCTAAGCCATCAAAGTTCTAAATAATCCATCAATTTCTAACTAAGCCATCTAAATCCTGACTGATCAATCTAAATTCTTGACTGATCAATCTTATTCCTGACTAGCCAATCTATTTCTCAATCACACAAATTGTGCAATCAACTTTGCACAATCTTATCATGTCTAAATCCTCTCAACACATTACGGCTGTTGATCTGAATGTTCTCCAATACAATCATGATCATCCATTTGAAATCTCATTTTCTATATAAAAAACCCATTTCCTCACAAATAATGATCGGAGAATCAACATCATTCTCACAATGAAGTACTGCTAACATTCACAACCACGCTTTTTAGTGCTTCAGCCTCATCTCTTCGATCAACCAACCAAAATAATCACTCATTAAGCTTTTGCACACAAAATTTAGAGGCTTCATGGTGATAAGAACAACTCGAATACACTCCACTATGGGATGGTAACACTGTGCTTCTTTTGTACATTCAATTTAATAATTGCAAATTCTTTAATATATGTTCAAATAGCTTAGTTTTATTTCGTATGTGTAGGATTAGATCTTAGATTAATATGTTTGATCTTAGTTTAGATTCTTGTTTCAAGAATGTTTGATATTGTTCTCAATCTAATGTGTCTCCCCCTCACACATCATGAATAAAGGTCTTAGTGACACTCATCCATATTGTGTTCTCATAATTGGTCCCCTCTATATTTCTAATAATGTCTTCCCTTTCCTTCTTGGCCTTGAGGTAACACTCATTCGTGATTACCGACTTTCTTAGGGTCATCTTGAGACATACCATCTTGACAATAATTCCAAACATTAGACTCATATAATGTTGGATGAAAGCATAACAAGCACATAGGTTCCAAAGTTGAACCTGGTAGCTCTAATACCACATGTAACAAGCCCAATGTTTAACACAATTAATTTACCTATGTTTTAACCCACATGTGAATAGTATACACTTGCAATTTATAGCAATAAATTTTTTATTTTCTATTTCAATAACAAGTTGCAAATTTAAAATAATCCATTTCAAAATTCCATTGCATTTAAAAAAGAAACATTACAAAATCCCAAGTAATGATTTCATATTACATACCATGTAATGATAACCTTTTCCAGTTTACAATTTCTCAATAAAGAAAGAGATACATGAATACATACATAGTTTCCAAGAGATTTAGTGAAACAAAGATACAAATGGTCTAGATGTCCTTGCTGGCATACATCCTCAAATTTTGGGCACCAATTGTATGAGTGAGAGTATCACTCAAGCGCTTTTCTGCCAACCATAGACTTATTGCGCCCCCCCACACATCTACTAAAATGGTAAGATGTGCCTACCCTTTGACTAAGAGATTGGTTTGGTAACCTCATAATACTATCCTTCATGAGCATGGTGTTGTGTCATACATAACTAGAGCTACCATACATTGGATACAACCTACATGTTTGACGTTCCCTACGTAGTATGCAAAATTGTCTCACAATGAACTGACAGTGTAAACAATGGCTACTTACACTAATTTTTCTAAAGGATTCAACACTTAGTACTTCGAGTGTGGGTTGTATATTCACCCACTCCTTAGCTCAATTTTGTATTTGACCATTCATACTCTTTTTAATCTTAACATACATTCAAACAAAAAAGGTAATGACATAACTAAGTGACCAAATAGGTTACTCCCATCCATGAATTATTCTAATCCTAGGAACAACCAAGTTAACCACACATGTTCACATAACTAAGTGACCAACTAGGTTACTCCCATCCATGGTTTATCCTAATCCCAAGCACAACCAACTTAATCATCCATGTTCAAAACTGACATTTCATTTAAGTAATCTAAGACAATATAATCTCTCATATTTCACAATCCATGCAAGCATACATATGTACATTGAAATCCTAGTTATTGTTTCAATAGTGATCATAACCACACAATTCCATCATAGAGATTATACATATATCGATCAATAGGGTTTCACCAAACAAGACTTCACCAAAGTTCAAGAAATCTCATAAAAAATAAGAAATAACCTAAGTTCATTCAAGCAAGCTCAACATGCATATAAATAATCTTTTCTCCAACACTTGCATTCATAAACAAATATGATTTCAACATAAAAACAATAGAGTAGTAAAATTAGCATGCCTAGAATTATAACTTGAAAGAATATGCTGCTTCCCAAGCTTAATTCCAATAGTCACGCTTGATACTCCTTCTAAGTTAAACCTATCTCCAACTCTCACAAACTCTTAACAAAATAAAAATTCTCAAAGAAATCCCTATTTCCTCACTAATGCACTCAATTGTAGACATTGAAAAATGTCCTCAGTCTGTGAGCATCATTTTTCCTAGTCATCATCTTTCAATAATTGAAGAATCTTAATTATTCAATTATGTTCAATCATATTCCTCTATTAATTAAATAATTTTTAATTATTTAATTAATTCACCTTCTCATTTAAGTCTCGATCAATTAAAATTATTTAATTGAGTCACTAATATATCCCTTTTTTCAATAATTAAATAAATTATTTATTTAATTATTTGTCTTGCATCCATAGTCAGATAATAATTATTTGACCTTTTATTCTTCTATAATTAAATAATTGATGAAATTATTTAATTATGTTTCATTCTTCTCTTTTAAATAATTGATCCAAATCAATTATCCATATTTAATTTCTATCTCCTCCTTTAATTAAATTTATGAATTTAATTAAATCTCTTTTTCATTTCCTCCAAATAAATAATTTAAAATAAATTATTTATTTTTCACTTGTCTTTCTCCTCCATTTTTGAATAAATAATTTAAAACAAATTATTTATCCCTCCATTTTGGTCAAAGATCCCTTGTCATTATTTCATGTCATAGCCTGCATGTCCTACACGTCTGTCATAGCCATCGATGTCATATCTTTTCCATGCACGGCATATTCTAGTTGCATCAATTTTCAATCGTAGATCTTGGCATCTTTCTGGAAACTCGATCTTGTCCATCCAATTTGTAACCTCCCTCTCATGAATCCTCATCCATTGATCTTAGAATATTTCTAGAAGATCAATCTCATCCATCCATTTTAATGGTTGTCTATAAAATAAACCTTTCTCCTCCATTTTTGATTTAACAACCATTTTGTCTCTAACTTTCTACTTACAATTTGTAGGTATTTGCACAAGTTAGACTACAAATCTGAGGGAAAAGATTGCAAAAAGAGAAATAGGAGAACAAGAGAAATGAATCAACTTCAAGCATGGGGAGTATTTTAGTTTGATGCTTTCATTTTACTCATGCATTGTTTATTTTCTCTTGTTTGGATGAGGTTAATAGCTTAGATTTGTGTTGGCTATCACTTAGTCTATGCTATTTTATTTTCCCCATCTTACATTGGTGAACCTGATATGACAGTCAAGTCATTTTAGTCCTCACCTTGCATATTTTATCCTTGAAAATCCAAAAATATTGTCATAACTTCTATCTTAGTCCTCATTTGGCATCTAGACTTTGCATTGGTCATTACCTTAGTCAACATTTTTTTTCATATTAGTCCTCATTGTCACCTTGGCATTTAATATCTTCTCTTGACAACTTTATCACCTTGCATTAACATCCTTTATTCCAAAAACAAAAAAAACACAGTTTAGTGGCATCCACATCTTGCATTATCCCTCAAACTTGAAAACATCTCACATGGTTGAAACAAGGTCAAAATCCAAAAGAGAGGACATCAATATTCAAGTGACCCATTTCATGACACTACCCTTCGGTTTAATTCAAATCAATCCACACCTCACAGAGAGGTTCCACAAAGAGATCAAACCAATGACTGGGACAATCTAAATCACGATGAATTCAACAAGAAATGGGAAAACCTAAGCATAGAAGAATTCAAAACACAATTCACTCCTCAAGAAATTGAAAGATCTTATCAAGATCCAAAATTTCTAAACATGATTAATCAACTTGTTAGTGCTGATCCTAATAGATACTTCTATGCACTAGCTAAAAAGGGTGCCAAGCTACCTCAAGGTTTTGATGTATCAACCCTTGTAGAAGAGGAAACTGAAAATCCATTTACACTTGGCATGCCATCATCATCACAAACAAAAAATATACCCCTTGGGATAACCTCACACATGATTACCACCACCACACATATCCCAAATATCCCAACATTTGGAAACAAGGAAACCCATACTCCTACATAAGGACAAAATTCTACACTTGGAAGCAATTCCAACTCCTTGGGTAAGACCTTTACAAATCCCATTTTCCAAAACACACATCAAGGTTCTACCTCACAAGGTCCTACACCTTTGACTCAAATGCAAACCAACGTCCCATTCCTACACTTCAAAACACAAACCAAGGATCCTTGTTCTAATTTTCAAGTCAACCTAGAAAGGTCCACATTGTCTCACGAAAAATCCAAAAGCAAAACAATAATCAAGGATCCATCCCATCATTCCAAAATTCTAACCAAGGAAACATTCCATCACAAAATGTCAATCAAGGGCCTACATATTCATTTCAAAATACCAACCAAGGGACCCTTTCTTCATCACAAAACATCGGTCAAGAACCAACACCTTCATTTGAAAACCAAGGACCTAATTTTCAAAACCAAAACGCAAATCAAGGGTCTACACATCAATTCCAAAACACCATACCACATAAAAAAATGAACTTTGGGACAAACCTAAATGCTAATTTCATTCCAAATCAAACCAACACAAATCAATATGGCAATCAAGGTCTCACATCACAAGGCATCAATCATAATTCAAATCCAACCTATGACCTCAATGATAGCATCATGATACCAAGTCAAAGCAATGAAACACCGTCACTTGCAGAATTGTTGATACAACAAGTGCAAACCCTTCAACAACAAATGACTAACATGCAATTGGGGACCAATACAAAGACCTATTCCATGGAGGAATTATGCCCCTTTCCATTCGATCGCAATTTATGTATGCAACCCTTTCCCACTCATTTTACAACACCACCTTTGCCTAAGTATAAGGGGATAGGGGATCCAATAGAGCACATTGGAGAATTCAACACATCATGCATGGAAGTCTCATATGATCCGACTTATTTAATGAGACTATTTCTGCGAAGTCTTACAGGGGCAGCTTTAGATTGGTTTTCACATCTTCCTCCAGGAATAAGAACATGGGGTGAACTAGCTGACAAATTCATTAACAATTTTTCCTTCAACATTAAAAATGATGTCACCCTTGCAACATTAAAAACCACTAGACAAGAAGAAGGAGAATCCCTTACCTCATTCTACCAAAGATGGCGAGGTTTGGTTAGCAAATTCCCTTGTCACATTCCTGAAAAATAATTGGTCACCATGTTTGTGGAAAATATTAATGGAGAACTCATGACCCGAATTCAAATCCAATGTTGTACAACCTTTGAAGAGATCCTTGAGAAAGGTCTCATCACCAAAGGACTAGTCAAGATAAATAGAGAAAATAAAAAATCTAACAATGATAAGAGAAAATACTAGTCCCCAAAAAAAAATGTAACAAATGATGGAGTTGTTGATGCCAAACTAATAACTAAAGGTCCAACCATTCAACTTAAAGGTCCCTCCTCATTGAATACATCAACCATGTTAGATGCATGAATCCAGAGTCAAAAACAAACATTAAATGCTATCCAAAACAATCAACAATGAAGAGGACCTCCTCGTGCAAAGAGAACCTACACCCCCTTGGGTGAACCTATCAAATTATTTATCAAATGACTCTTGCAAACCAATACCATCACACTACCTAACACCAAGAATTATGAACCTTCCTTGATCAAACCATATTGGTGGAAAGAAGATGAATACTGTGAATACCACTGTAGCAAAGGACACAAAACAATAAGATGTTGGACACTCAAGAACATTATTCAAGACCTCATTGAAGATGGAACTATATCAGTAGGAGATTCGCAAGGTAGAACCAAATCTGATCATACCATATTCAAAACTCCCTTACAAGAGCATGATAAAGGGAAAGCCTCCAGTTCAGGGAACAACAATAGTGCCAACTATGCCATAGTAAAACACGACTATAACACTATTATTCTTAACATAACACCCTTTGATGATCACATTTCTACCATCACCATAAAAAATCCAAACCCAAATTGTGTTGTTGCTACTCATAGAACCAACATAACTATTTGAGGACCTCCACCCAATCCTCAGCCCAAGAACCAATATAATCTCCTAGAGCAGTTGGGAAAAACTCCCACACAAATCTCTATCTTGGAGCTCCTTCACACATCCCCACAACATAGAGCTATATTTGACAAAGCATTGCAAGAAGCATGTGTCCCCACCAACCTAGATTTCAATGCATTTCAGGCCATGGTTGGATACTTAGGTATGCCACATCATGTCACCTTTTTTGAGAAATAATTTTCCGCACCAAAATTTGATCATAATGACCCCTTACATCTCAAAGTTTGCATCGATAAATGCAAGATTAGATGAGGCCTAGTAGACGGTGGAGCGGGTCTTAATATTTTCTCACTAAAATTGGTGAAAGCATTGGGTTACTCTGAGAATTGTATAGATCGAGAAAATAAAATCATTATCAAAGCTTATGATGATGATGAACGTTCATCTGAAGGTGTCATTTCACTCCCTATAAGAGTTGGCCCTGAAATACAAAATACAATATTTCATGTCTTGGATCTAGATCTACATTATAACCTTCTCCTTGGTTGTCCTTGGATTCATGCTATGAGAGCTATTCCATCCACCTACCATCAATGCCTCAAATTTCCACACAATGGCACTGAAATCACCATTCCAGGTGACCCCGATCCTTTGCAATATTGTTCAAACTTAAGAGGAACTACTGAACGTCAAGTGCCCATCAATCAAGAGGCCTCACCTTCCACTTCATCTTCCACTTTATCCCACTACATTGACCCATCTACACTGGTCAAATCATCCATTCCATTCACCACCCCCTTCGTGCCTAAGATCCAGATCCAAGACAAAGGATGCAGATAATATAACATGAAGAGTCTCTTTTTCATTGGAAAATTTCCTAAATCACCAAATTCTTATGGAAAACCACATCCCATGTAGCCTAAGGTCATCTTTCATAATCCCCCTAACACCTTCACCAAATGGGGAGAACTTTCCAAGGAATCTCTAGATGATCACATTCTCACATGGTTGTATAGAGAAGAAGAAGACACTAAAACTAAGAGGTTTCCAGTTGAATAGTATCCAAAAGGGTTCCCAACAATGAAACGACAAGGACATGATGGACATAGTGGTCTTGGCCTAAATAAACAAGGAATGATAGAACCTTTGCAACCTCCTAAGTTGATTAAACATCAAGGGTTAGGGTTTTTACCTGTAAAAGTGACTATCCAAGGTATCAGATTACCTTCAAGCGAGGTTGCTAATGCTTCAAATGAGATCGAGACATATGAGGACCATTGGGATTTTGATACTGGTTCTAATGAATATGAATGGGATTCCCTATCCTCCACTACCTTTATGGACTTAGATAAATTGTTTGGAATACTTGATGAGCCTCCCCTTGAAATACAACTTAGTCAAATGCTTACAATTGGTTCCCCGCTAAGTCTACCAAGCCCTCATCCCAAAGCCCCCTTAAATAAATAAGAATGGATTAAACACTTTTGGGAAACCACTGACGTTGCCTCTTGGGAACCTGATGACTCTACGTCCATCTTTACCCTCTCTGCCTACACCATGACTCTTGATAACAATGATGATGGCTTACCCCTTTTCTACCCACAACTTATAGATTGGGACCAACAAAACCCACCAAGTTTGGACACTTTCAAGAACGACGAAGCAATCGCTGAGTTTATGGGACTTCATGAAGGAATACCTAGTGGGGATCATATGGATGGATTTTCCATAAAACTTGATTATACCGCGTACTTTGGTGAGGTTGTCCTATCCTCTAGTCACAAAAGTGAATATGATAAATTGAAAAATAAAAATAATAGGTCTTCAGGTGAAAACCGAAAGGCGCCTGTTGACCATGAAAAAGTAAAAATAAAGGACGTATCCGAAGGTGCAAACCTCCCTGAGGCACCTAAGGATGGAGGATTGGAATCTCTCCCAATAAACCAAGAGAGATAACCATTGTTGATAGAAGAAACATAAGAGATAAATATTATAACACAAGATAATTCCAGAATCATACAGTTAGCAACATCTTTGACCACCAAGGAAAAGCATGAGTTCACAACATTCTTTGCAAAAAGATGAGTCAATTTTTCCTAGTCATATGCAGATATGCCTGGATTGGATCTTGATTTGGTTTTGCATCACTTACCACTTCTACCTAATGCCAAGCCATACAAACAAAATCTAAGAAAAATGCATCCACAAATTGCACTCCTTGTCAAGGCAGAATTGAATAAACTTCTAGATCTTGGATTCATTCATTCTATTGATTATGCAGATTGGATATCAAACCTTGTTCCTGTCACTAAACCAAATGGCCAAATTAGAATATACACAGATTTTAGAGATCTCAAAAAAGCTTGTCCTAAGGATGATTTTCCTTTGCCAAACATCGACATCATCGTAGACCTCACAGCTGGGTACAATATGCTATCACTCATAGATGGATTCTTGAGTTATAATCAGATAAGGATTGCTACTGAAGATCAACCAAAAATAGCTTTTAGATGTGATTGGGGAACTTTATGTTGGAATGTGATGTCATTTGGACTAAAAAATTCTGGAGCTACATATCAAAGAGTGATTACCACAATCTTTCATGACTACATGCATGTGCTAATGGGAGATTATGTTGATGACCTTCTCTCTAAATCCCTAAATAGAAGTGGACATTTAGCAGTATTGGACAAGATTTTCACACGACTAGAAAAATACCAACTCAGATTAAATCCAAAGAAATGTGCTTTTAGGGTCCAATCAAGCAAACTCCTTGGATACATAGTATCACATAGAGGAATAGAAGTTGACCCCGTGAAAGTTAAAGTTATCTGAGAAATCCCACCACCAACCAACATCAGTCAATTGAGGAAATTGCAAGGGAGACTACAATAAACCCGCAAGCTCATTGCTCAGTTAGCAGACAAGATCCACCCATTCCAACATTTGTTAAGAAAAGGCATTCCCTTCAATTGGAAAAAAAAGTGTCAAGAAGCGTTTGATCAAATAAAAAATTATCTACTGACTCCACCAGTTCTGATGCCTCCAATTGACGGAAAATACTTTTTATTATATGTGACAGCAACAACATCAACATTGGGGGCATTATTAGCACATAATGATACTGATGGAAAAGAACGCACTATATATTACATCAGTTGCACCTTGGTTGGATATGAGTTGAATTATAGTCCTATTGACCGAGCATGTGTAGTAGTGGTATTTGTAGCACAAAAATTGAGACATTACATGTTGAATCATACAACAAAAATAATTGCCAAAATTGATCCTCTAAAATATCTTCTCAGCAAAGCAGCACTGACAGGAAGACTAGCTAAATGGGTTATGATGCTAAGTGAATATGGCATTGAGTACGCAGATCAAAAGGAAATAAAAGGACAAGTGATAGTAGACCAGCTTGCAGATGCACCTATAAAGGCAGATCATCATTTGATATATGATTTTCCAGATGAATCAATCTTTGTCATAGACACACCAATTACATGGAAGTTATATTTTGACGGATCTTACACAAGTCATGGTTGAGGAGTTGGAATTCTATTCATCACACCCCAAGGAGACTCCATTCCCAAGTAATTTCGAATAGCATTCCCTTGCACTAATAACATAGTAGAATATGAGGCATTATTGACAGGACTTCAAATAGTAATAAAATGGAAAATCAAGAATCTTCAAGTCTATGGTGATTCACAGTTAGTGATAAATCAAGTTAATGATGATTATGATACTAAGGATGAGAAATTGATGCCCTACAAACACATGGTGGATAGTTTCAAACTATACTTTGACAATGTTTGTTTTGAACAGATCTCGAGAATCTAGAACAAAGAAGCTGATGCAATGGCTACCATCAGATATCTCTTGGACATTCCCAATAATGCATCACAATACAAGTTCTTGGTAGAACAGTTGTTGATCCCTGTGTTTGATGTCCCCAAAACTGAATTTGTGTGTGAACTTTTTGGTCTTGATTCACCTTGATACAAAGACATTCTTGCCTATTTACATGACCAAATTATACCTCCTGACTTGTCCCTTAACCAACGTAAGACCTTTATCTGACAAGCATCTAAATATGCCATCATCGGAGACACCCTTTATTGTCGTAGCCTAGATAGTACCCTCCTTTGATGTCTCAACTCAAATGAAGCACAAACATCCTTACAAGAGGTACATCATGGTATATGTGGAGCTCATCATGGTGGGACTTTTAAAAAAATTGTAAGAAGGGAGGCTTAAGGGTTTAGGTTTTATATTATAAATGATCAAATTTTAAAACCCTCACATTATATTTCAATGTTGACTTGCTATCGAGGGTAACCGGTCACTTAAGTTGTCCATTTGAGCCTTTCCTTCGTGCTCTTATCGGCCCCTTTTCACCTGACGTACCGGTTTCCTATCTGCCACTTAGGTTTTTAATATTTGTGCCGATTGTCGAGGATTTTCCGGTCGGCCCCTCCACTATTATATATCTATTTACATTCAGCTTGGTGAACCATCCAATCATAGGTAATCTAGACCGTTCCTCGTAGATCTCACAAGTTTTCCTACTGATGTCATTCAGGTGGTGTGAGGTATGTGAGATACTGCCATCTGTCATGTACAAAGGGATGGGGACCTTTCCCAATGCACCGCCAATGACAGATGGCTGTCTTTTCACTAGCGAAGGAATTTAATGACGTGGATTAATAATGATTGTCCCTTGCAGGCCTAACACAATCAGAGTAAATGTTCCTAAAGTACTACGATGTCTACAAAAAAGGTGACACGTGGCCTAGCTCTTGAGGAAACAAAGGCTAGGTAGGGCCTACTGCCTGATCACAATTTCCTATCTTCCTAAGTTGTGAGTGGCTGTGGTCTTTCCCTGGGCGCTGATGTGGATTTTCAACACTCATTGAATCGATCTGAGTCATCCGATTTTCTAGAGGATCTTCTCCTGATTTTCTTGCATGCAAATGATGCCCTCTTGTTGAGTGCAATGATGGGCTATACACCATTTCTTCATGATCCTAGAATACTCTTATGGTGGCTATGTCAGCCACAAATCACTCAAATGCTTGTATTGCATTTAAGCAATTAATATCCCTCGCACCAACTCACTCTATAAATGCTTGCTAAGTTACCCAGTGTTATTGTAGTATTTTGAGTTGTTTTGTTTGCAGGTGGTGGTTTTTCTCCTCTATTATGTGAGCTTTTTTTTCTTCAATGGAAAAATTCATGGGGTGCAGAAGTGCCAGAGTAAAGGCCAGGAGGTCCCTGCTCGAGAAGGAGCAACCTCCTCCTGGTACACCCGATGTTGCTACTCAAAATACTGGCAAAAGGCCTGACCGTTGCATGTCCCCTGTTCTGATTTCTTCAGGTTCTGATGGCAATGGGTCTGAGACTAACTCAGAATACCAATGTTACTTGGTAGCCTTGACTGAGCTCATGGGTGTAAATGAAGAGGTCCTTGTAGTTGCACCAATGACTGCAATGGCACCGTGCTAGATTGCTGGATTTTGTGCTGATGTGGATGGAAAGAAGAAGCTGGTTTTGCCTCTTACTGAGGCAAGAACTTGAAGCGGTCACCTATACCAGGGCCGTAGGTTGAATTATTGATTTCTGGTGTGTTGGGTGTGTTGCTCATGGGTGGTGATTATGGCTAGTGGGTGTTGCTTTCCCAATGGTTGATTTCTTTGATATGGATGTGCACGTGCCTGGCACGCTTTTTATTTTTATCTCCGACTGGTTACTAGGTGTAACCATTTTTTTGATTCCTCAAATCATGCACTTTGTTCTCCAATGATGAGGAATGTGAATTCGAATTTCATTCTTAATGAAATTCATTTTGAAATTAAAAATGTAGCCCATTGCTTTGTTGCTCTTCTATCCTATAAAGGAGATTTCACAGCTCATTGTTAAGGGTCAGATTTTGGATCCGGGAGGTTTTGAATATATGTACAATTGGTTTGTTTACTGTCATTTCCTTGAAGGTTTTAGTTAATATCTTTTCTGGTAAGGATTTCTATGAAGCAAGCAAGCTATGCTGATGTAATTATAGATATTAAAGCAATAAATGATAATCATTTTGGAACAATTGCTCTCCTAATTGTATGTCATAAATTGTGAATGAGCCTATTAATGATATTTTCATTCACTTTCAATGGTATATTTAAATGTGTTCTTAATTTCCCTACTTTAACTCAATGAGTTAATAAAATTGTTTGAAAATGAGTTACAAATTTATGATTATACATTTAGGATTTACTAAGGAGTGATGTTTTAAAACTAAAATTCGCATGATGAAAATTATTATGGTGATATGTCCATAATATATAGATTATGTTTTGTATGAATCTTGCTCAATGGATGAGGCACTGGCTATTTTCTTCATGATTACTACGGGACTGTAATTTTGAACATGGTGGTCTAAGATCTAAACAAACCAAAATATTAAACCCTTTCTCTTTACGAGATGAAAATCTTATATTAAAATCTTCAGTCCCGTTGCTCTAAGATAACTATTATTATTCTTTGGTCTGCCAATACCAAGAGAAATTACTATCTCATTGCATGTGTAGGGATTGCAATTTGTAAGAAGAAGTGTTCTTACCAATCATAGAACCTTCTTATTGAACACACTAAGGTTTACCCACCTCGTTTTCATAGAGCCAAAAGTGTAGGAGATGTCAGTCTTTGACTGAATCTCATTAGTTGGCCACTAGCCTTTGTGGTTCTTTATCATAGAGGTTGGCTACCTCTTAGAGAATTTCAAAGTTTAGCTGGGTTGCATTTTAAAGAACCAACAAAATGGCGACTCTGCTAGGGACAATTCCAGATGTTTGGTTGCAGACGATGTTCTTAAGAGTCATTGCATAGAGTCAAATGATTTGCCATTCTGAATTTGCATAGTGAGTGTTTTCAACCCTAGAAGGAAGGGCTTGTTGAAATGAACCTAAAAGTCTCAATGATATGTGGTGTCCCATTCATTCAAGAGTTTTAGTTGAATGGTGTTTTATTTGGGAGAACTTCTAAGAAATTTTAAAAAAGAGAAAAAAAAAACCACAATAGTTGGAGGTGGCTATCTAGAATCATTTGTTTAAGTGGAGCTAAATGATAGGTTTGGATGGTGATAGATTGTGGTTTGGAAATAAATTAGTAGCAGCATGGTGTTAGAATGTTTGAGGTATGACTCTGTTGTGGACAAAGACCCAAAATCTAACAATTTTTGAGAAGGAACTTCATATTTCTGTTGAAATTTTATCCTCTGTTGAAGAGGTGGTGACTCTGTCTGAAGAACCAGTTGATATATAAAGGAAAATATTAATAACCACTTCCAAAATTACCATGTATTTTATCAAAAATAAACAATTCACTATTTCTAATTGTGATGGGTGTTTGTAATTAAGGATGAAAATGGTTCCAAATTAGATGTCCAACATCAAGAAAGGAACAATGATTAGTTTTACCATACTTCTAATGATGCAGTATGTAAAATGACTTGTGAAAAAATGTTTATGTTGCATCATATATTTGAAAGCAAGGAATAATATTTTCAGTCACTAATGGAATCATGGTTGAGATGGTAAATGGTATGTGTGATAAATATGTACTATTGATGAATTTTTAAATGGGTATAGGTGATTTCTGATATGTAAAGTCAAACATAAATATGCAAAGAGAACAAGTTGCATTAGGCCCTTCAGGGTGTTTTGTAACTCAAAGGTACATGCCTTTTATTTTCAGTGATATCAGTGTTTACCCTAATCTAATTCCTAAGAAGATTAGGAAGTATTTGCCTAAATACACAAGGAAAAGTACCGGATCAACCTCTAGGCATCTACATGACTTTATAGATGTCATGGGAGATTATGAAATCAATCATGAGGATGTTGCTATGAAATTGTTTGTACAATCCTTGGGCGGTGATGCCAGGGATTGGTTTTCATATTTCCCCGCCAATTCTGTTAACTCATGGAGTTAGTTGGTGATAGTTTTTATTGAAAAATTTGGTGAAAGAGTCAATCCCAATGTATTAAGAAAAGGTTTTATGGGTATCCACATGAAGGAAGAGGAGATAGTCCAATAGTTTAATCTCAGATTTTCAAGAGTTTTAAGAGAAATCCCTAGAGAGGTTAGACCAAACAAAGTTGAATGCTTGGTTGTGTATCTTGGTGCATTTGACAAAAGGATGGGTTATTTATTAAGGGATAAAGAACCTACAACCTTGTATCAAGCATATCACATGGCTATGGAGATTGAAAACAACTTGAAATATTCAATGATGAAAGGGTATTTGGCTGCAAGTATTGATTACCCTATTTTAACTAATATTGCTAAAATTTCAGTGTTGGCTGCTCAGAACCTTCATGATAATAATAATGCTTTGACAAATATCATATCTCCACCATTACAGATTGATGGTGATGAGATCCAATCTGATGGACAGTCCAATTTAAAAAGTGATGATCAAACTTATTTTGTGTTGGAATTGTATGAAATGAAAAGGCAAGAGGAAGAATCACCATATGAGTTTTTCTTGAGATTTTTAGAAGCCTTAATACAAATCCCTAGAGATCTAAGACCTAATGACTATGAATGCATTAAATTTTTTTGTGAACTTTATGAACCGGTGCTAAGTGCTTTGCTAGAAGAATTGAAACCTACTAACTTGGCCCAAGTCCTTAAATGGATAGAAATTGCAGAATCAACCAAAAATGTATTCACACAAAATGAAGATATTGCTTGCCCTTTTGAAGAAAGTTGGATAATTGCAGAAGAATTTGAGGGGCGAAATGATGAAGGATTAAGGGAGACACCTATTATTGTTCCTTATCCTAAGTATAATGCTCATGTCACTGAGATCCTATTACAAACCAATGATTGCGATTTTAGAGGTGATGTTTGCATTATTGAGAACGAAGTTGAGACTCTCCTCTTACCAGAATTACATGGTCAAATGATGCCTCATGTTTCTACTTGTTTCCAAGTAACGAGACAGTTTTCAAATGATGAATTTCTAGAATATACTCCAAGTATACTGGCAATGGAACAAGTTTATTGTATAAATATTGAGGAATTTGAGGACAATAGGATGTGTATTGGAGATGACCAATATATTGATGAATATATTGGTACTATGAATTTTCCTAACTGTATATGTGAAGTTGAGATGGATGTGTTGTTACCTTCTAACATTGATATTGCTGGTGAAAATTTCTCAGCTTATAGTAAAGGTGACATTGATATTGCTGGTGAAAAGTTCTCAGCTTATAATGAAGGTGACATTGATATTGTTGGTGAAAATTTTTCAGCTTGTGCCAAAATTTTCACTTATAAATTAACACATACATCAGGTGGTACGAAGAACAAGGGGGCTATTGCATATTAATGTTTCTATTTTGACCAGGTTGAGATTGATATATTTGACTCTATTTTTGAGGGTTTTTATTTGAGAATAAATGAAGATGTACAGGAGAAGATGTATATTGAGAGGCCTGAGATGAATGTGTTTACATATTCCTTGGAGAATGATGTAGCTAGTATTTTTGACATTTGTAATACTAGGAATTATTCCAAATTGACAGAATTTAGGTGCTGGAAACCAAGCTTATGTGGGAAATTCTAGGGTGGGGATTCCTTGAGTTATGTATAATCTTTGTTGAGCAATGGAAGTATGGATAACAAGCACACAATTTTATATGAAAGTTTTCAGTTTTATGAACAAGTTGATGATGATACCAGAATGTGTGATGTTGCAGACCAAACAAGTTATGAATGTTTCCACTTCTCAGCTCAATTAAGCCAACATTCTATGAAATATGACCAGGGGCAGAGTAAGGTGAAATATTATCATGGTCATATGTTGCTTTCAAAGTTTGGGTATAGGGAAATGACTAAATTGGTGCAAGGGAGTATTAGTAATCATTATGATACTTCTAGGGATATTGATTAGCCCCTTATTTTTGAAGCATCACGAAGTAAAGACCGTAGACTAGGTTTACTCCAGGTACTTAAGAATTTGGTTTTTGACAGAGGTAAGTTTTGATTTTCTTGTTTGGTGGCCTGGGGCCACCAATTTTGTATGCACAAGTCCAAATGACAAAGCATGGTGAAATATCTATCAAGGCACTTGTGTAATTCAGTGATTTGGTCTACGAAGCTATAGATTCTGGATTCTTTTTATGCCCTTAAGGGGCATACATCCCCAGCCGGAGCCACTGGTGGGAATTTTAAAAAATTTGTAAGAAGGGAGGCTTGAGGGTATAGGTTTTATATTATAAATCATCAAATTTTGAAACCCTCACATTACATTTCAATGTTGACTTGCTATCGAGGGTAACCGGTCACTTAATTTGTCCATTTGAGCCTTTCCTTTGTGCTCTTACCGACCCCTTTTCACCTAACCTACCGCTTTCCTATTTGCCACTTAGGTTTTTAATATTTGTGTCGCCGAGGGTTTTTCGGCCGGTACCACCACTATTATATATCTATTTACATTCAGCTTGGTGAACCGTCTGATCACAGGTAATTTGGACTGTTCCTCACAAACTTTGCATGTTTTCCTACTGATGTCATTCAAGTGGTGTGAGGTATGTGAGATACTGCCATGTGTCATGTACAAAGGGATGGGGCCCTTTCCCAATGCGCCGACAATGATAGATGGCCGTCTTTTCACCAGCGAAGGAATTTAATGATGGGGATTAATAATGATTGTCCCTTGCAGTCCTCACACGATTAGATTAAGTGTTCCTAAAGTACTATGAGGTCTGCGAAAAGGTGACATGTGTCTTGACTCTTGAAGCAACGAAGGCTAGGTGGGGCCTACTGTCTGAACACAATTTCCTGTCTTCCTGAGCTATGATTGGTTGTAGTCTTTCCCCAGGCATTGATGTGGATTTTCAACACTCATTGAATTGATCTGAGTCATCCGATTTTCCAGAAGATCTTCTCCTGATTTTCTTGCATGCAAACGATGCCCTCCTATTGAATGCAATGATGGGTTGTACGTCATTTCTTCATGAGCCTGGAATACTCTTATGGTGGCTACGTCAACCACTAATCTCTCAAATTCTTGTATTGTATTTAAGAAATTAATATCCCTCACACCAACTCACTCTATAAATGCTTGCTAAGTTACCCAGTGTTATCGTTTCATTTTGAGTTGTTTTGTTTGCAGGTGGTGGTTTTTCTCCTGTATTCTGTGAGCTTTTTTTTCTTCAATGGAAAAATTCATGGGGCGTAGAAGTGCCAGAGTAAAGGCTAGGAGGTTGCTACTCGAGAAGGAGCAACTTGCTCCTAGTAAACTCGACATTGCTACTCAAAATATTGGCAAAAGGCCTGAGCGTTGCATGTCCCCTTTTCTGATTTCTTTAGGTTCTAATGGCAATGGGTCTGAGACTGACTCAAACTACCAATGTTACCTAGTAGCCTTGACCAAGCTCATGGGTGTAAATGAAGAAGTTCTTGTAGTTGCACCAATAACTACAATGCCACCATGCCAGATTGTTGGATTTTGTGTTGATATGGATGGAAGGAAGAAGGTGGTTCCGCCTCTTACTGAGGTGAGAACCCAAAGTGGTCACCTATACAGGGGCTGTAGGTCAACTTATTGATTTCTAGTGTTGGGTGTGTTGCTTGTGGGTGGTGATTATGGCTAGTGGGTGTTGCTTTACCAGTGGTTGATTTCATTGATATGGACGTGCACGTGCTTGACACGCTTTTTTATTTTTATCTCCGACTGGTTACTGGGTGTAACCATTTTTCTGATTCCTCAAATCATGTACTTTGTTCTCCAATGATGAGGAATGTGAATTCGAATTTCATTCTCAATGAAATTCATTTTGAAATTAACAATGTAGCCCAATACTTTGTTACTCTCCTATTCTATAAAGGAGATTTCACGGCTCATTGTTAAGGGTCAGATTTTGGATCCAGGAGGTTTTGAATATATGTACAGTCGGTCATTTACTGTAGTTTCCTTGAAGGTTTTAGTTAATATATTTTCTGGTCAGGATTTCTATGAAGCAAGCAAGCTATGTTGATGTAATTACAGATATTAAAGCAATAAATGATGATCATTTTGGAAAAATTTCTCTCCTAATTGTATGTCATAAATTGTGAATGAGCCTATTAATGATATTTTCATTCACTTTCAATGGTATATTTGAATGTGTTCTTCATTTCTTTACTTTAACTCAATGAGTTAATAAAATTGCTTGAAAATGATTTACAAATTTATGATTATACATTCAGGATTTACTAAGGAGTTATGTTTTAAAACTAAAATTCGCATGATGAAAATCATTATGGTGATATGTCCATAATATCTGGATTATGTTTTGTATGACTCCTGCCCAATGGATGAGGCACTAGCTATTTTCTTCAGGATTCCTACGAGGCTATAATTCTGAGCATGGTGGTCTAAGATCTAAACAAACCAAAATATTAAACCCTTTCTCTTTACGAGATGCAAATATTATATTAAAATCTTTAGTCTCATTGCTCTAAGATAACTGTTATTATTCTTTGGTCTGCCAATACCAATAGTAATTACTATCTCATTGCGTGTGTAGGGATTGTAATCTGTAAGAAGAAGTGTTCTTACCAATCATAGAACATTCTTAATGAACACACTTAGGTTTACCCACCTTGGTTTCACAGAGCCAAAAGTGTAGGAGATGTCAGTCTTTGACTGAATCTTGTTAGTTGGACACTAGCCTTTGTGGTTCTTTATCATAGAGGTTGGCTACCTCTTAGAGAATTTCAAATTTTAGCTGTGTTTCATTTTAAAGAACCAACATAAACAACGTAAGACCTTTATCCGACAAGCATCTAAATATGCCATCATCAGAGACACCCTTTATTATCATAGCCTAGATAGTACCCTCCTTCGATGTCTCAACTCAAATGAAGCACAAACAACCTTACAAGAGGTACATCATGGTATATGTGGAGCTCACTCTGTTGGTCCTACCTTAGCCAAAAATCTCATGAGAACGGGATATTATTGGCCTACAATGGAAAGTGATGCCTATCATTTTGTGAAGAAATGTCACCAATGTCAAATTCATGGAGATCTCATACATGCACTAGCTCAGGAACTGCAGCCGCTTACTTCGCCATGGCCATTTTCTCAATGGGGACTTGACCTCATAGGAAAGATCCATCCCACCTCTTCCAATGGGCATAATTTTATCCTTGTCGCCACTGAGTACTTTATAAAATGGATTGAAGTTGTTCCATTGACTTACATTATTGGTAAGTAGATAGCCAAATTCATCCTAAATTACATCATTTGTTATTATGGTATCACACACTCCATCATTACAGATAATGGCCACCCTTTCAAAAACCAAGATGTTCGTGAGCTCTGTGAAAAATTACATATTCAACATCATTTTTCCACTCCGTATTACCCCTAGGGTAATGGTCAAGCTGAGGCATCTAATAAGACTATCCTAAAGATTTTAAAGAAGACTATCAATGATGTTGGTCATGACTAGCACTTACAACTTAACCTTGATTTATGGGCCTATCACACCAGTATTCGTACGCCTATAGGAGCCACACCATATTCCTTTTTTTATGGATATGAAGAAATAATTCCTATAGAGGTCGAGTTACCATCCCTACGAGTCTCTATGCATGGCCTGATTGACCAAGAAGAATACTGTGTATGCCATCTACATGAGCTAGAGTTACTGGATGAAAAGAGACAAAATGATTTGACACACTTGCAAGCATATCATAACCACCTCCGATGCAGTTATAATAAGAAGGTTCATCCTAGAATTTTTGACATTGGTGATCTAGTCCTAAAGGAGAATCCAAAGAACCAAGTAGAACGAGAAAAACCTGGTAAATTTGAGCCTAATTGGTTGAGCACGTACATTGTCACAACAACATATGGATCTGGTGCTTATCAGCTTTCTACTCCTGAAGGAGAACCATTGTCTGAACCCATCGACAACATGCACCTTCACAAGTATTATACTTGATTCTTAGAGTATCCCTTAAAAAGTCAAAAATACAAATAAAATAAAATAAAATAAAAATCAGACAAATAGTAAAGAGAAATGATTTGTCCAAAAGTGAAAACCACTTCGGTGGTGCTTTGGATAAGTACCATGGTGAAAACTTGGAAAATAGGCACCATGTGTAGTTGGTCTATGCTCCTTCATCTACTTTCACTCCATCTAGTCTTTCATCCATTCACACCCATACCTCATTCATAATAAAGCTTTGTCATCCTTCCCATGGCCTGAAAACCATCGACATTTAGCATCCTTCGCTTTCATAACCACCCATTGCATTTGTCGCTTCCCCTCGTGCATAATAAGTTGTTCCTATACCTGACTAGGGGAAATTCCTTGACTTACATCTTCATGGGAAATAATACATGGTATTGACCCTTTAAAATTTCAAAATCCATAAAAATCACAAAATGTCCTGAAAAATTCCAAAAAAAATCAAAACATTTCAAAATCCAAAAAAAATCAAAACATTTCAAAATCCAAAAATCTAAATATTTCAAAATCCAAAAAAATCAAAACATTTCAAAATCCAAAAAAATAAAAACATTTCAAAATCCAAAAAAATCATAAAATCTTCAAAAATCCTCCAAAAAATAGAGTTTGAATCCAAGTCTGAGTCTGTGGTCGAACTACGTTGCCTCTGCACATTTTCTACGTAGGCAAGGCTCATCTTAAATGAGCCCTCAAGGCATTAGGTTGTCCAAGTACAATCATGACTCAGTATTTTTTTGAATAAGACAAAGTCAAGTCATGTCAAACTACAAGGTCTTTGTGAATTTATACGTAGGAAAGGCCATCTATCGATGAGCCCCCAAGGCCCTCTAGGTCAAGTCCTTTAGGGTTCATTGAGTCAGGTCATTTCCTTGGTCCGAAAGCAATCATCATTCAATCACAAAACAACAAACGAATGAAATCTTTCATCAATTGATTATCTTATCATCCATCAACCTAGTCATTTGGATGGAATGGGGCATTATTTCATTTGTCTAATTTAGTCTTATCTCTTGTCTTCTATCAAGATGCATCCCTCCTAGGATTAGACTTTCTCAACCTTTTCATTCACCTTAAGCAAGATGTGTCCTTCTTGTAGTTAGGTGTCTTGTCAACACTTGTCACTTCGTCAACTTTATCAGATGTGTCCTCTACCTCAAACAGGATGTGTCCTTCCTGTGGTTGGGTATTGGCACATTTCTTGGTCATATTCATCAATATTTTTCAAACAATCAAACAATATTTTCAACTTTGTCAATCAATCTTTCCTTAATCAGGATGTGTCCTTGAAATTGAGCATTATCATCAACTTTGTCACATCACTCAATCTTATCAGCTTGGTCAATCAACCTGGCCTTCTTACAATGTGTCCTTCCTGAGGCTCGATGTCATCAATCAAATTATTTTATCAATCCTTATCAACCTATCAATCAACCTAGTCATCTTGGTCAACCTAATCAACCAATCAAACAATCATTATTATCACTGGAAAACACTATCTTGGAAAATACTTTGTTGGTCTGGATTTTCTTATCTTTTTGATTGGTTTTGGGTCATGTTACTAGTCTCCTTGAGTATTTCCTATCAATGGATTTAGAGGGATGATGATGGATCATGACCTCTTTTCTTTGTTTGCTTCCTGTGGTTTGTCTTGGCAAAAATATTGGGACAATCGGGTGGTCCCTAGTATAAGCTAGGGCATTCCTTGTCTTTTTGACTATTTGTCTCTCCCAAATGGTCACCTTGCACACCTTGGTTTATGTCATACCATGGTGTTTGTGGTCCATTTGTGACATTTTTGACGCCCAATGATGATAAATATAAAAATGTAAGCATGAAAGTTGGTTCCCTTATCATTTCTTGTCTATCTCATTTCCCCTTTTCATGCTAACATCCCATCTTCCTCGTTTTTTCCATGCTAAATTTTTTTCTATCCTTCATCCTCTAGTCTTATTTTCCATTTCAAGAGCACATTTTTAATTTTTGAACCCGCATGTCCTCACAAGGGGGCATACCATAACCCTCTTGGTCATCCTTCCCCTTTCTCTTTACACTGGGGCATATTTCAGAATTAAATTTCTTTGACACAATGCGATGAGCTGCATTATGTCAAAGAGGAGAAAATGTAGACACTGAAAAATGTCCTTAGTTTGTGAGCGTCATTTTTCCTAGTCACCATCTTTCAATAATTGAATAATCTTAATTATTCAATTATGTTCAATCATATTCCTCTATTAATTAAATAATTTTTAATTATTTAATTGATTCTGTAAGAATGGGAAAAATCAAATAGTATTAGATGAAGTGACAGCCAACACTTCTAAACTATTATTCCAATCTAAACAAGAGAATACAAACAAAGAGAGCAATCAAAATGAAAGCAAATGAAATAAAACACTCCCCTTTGAAGTTGATTCTTTCTCTTGTCTCTCCTATTTCTTCTTATGCCAATATTGCCCTTAGATTTGTTGATGAAGTTGTGCAAATACCTGCAAATAGTAAGCAAGAAAGTTGGAGATAATGACTGTTAAATTGAAAATGGAGGGGAAGGGTTTCTTTTATAGACAACCATTTGAATGGATGGACGAGATTGATCTTCTAGAAAGATTTTTAAGATCAACGGATGAGGATTTATGAGAGGGAAGTTACGAAATGGATGGCCAAGATTGAGTTTCTAGAAAGATGCCAAGATCTACAGTTGAGAATTGATGCAACCAGAATATGCCATGCATGGAAAAGATATGACGCCGACGGCTATGACGCCTGACGGCTATGACAGATATGCAGGACATGCAGACTATGACATGAAAAAATGACAGGGGATCTTTGACCAAAATAGAGGGATAAATAATTTATTTTAAATTATTTATTCGAAAATGGAAGAGGATGACAAGCGGCAAATAAATAATTTATTTTAAATTATTTATTTGGAGGAAATGAAAAAGGAGATTTAATTAAATTCATAAATTTAATTAAAGGAAGAAATAGAAATTGAATATGGATAATTGATTTAAATCAATTATTTAAAGGAGAAGAATGACACATAATTAAATAATTTTGTCAATTATTTAATTATAGAAGAATAAAAGGTCAAATAATAATAATTATTTGACTATAGACATGTGATAAAAGATAAATAATTAAATAAATAATGATTTATTTAATTATTGAAGAAAGGGGTATTAGTGACACAATTAAATAATTTTAATTGATCAAGATAGAAATGAAAAGGTGAATCAATTAAATAATTAAAAACTATTTAATTAATAAAGGAATATGATCGAACATAATAGAATAATTAAAATTATTCAATTATTGAAATATGATGACTAGGAAAAATGATGCTCATAGACTTAGGACATTTTTCAGTGTCTACATTTTGCCCCTCTTTGACATAATGTAGTTCATCGCATTGTGTCAAAGAAATTTAATTCTGAAATATGCCCCAGTGTAAAGAGAAAGGGGAAGGATGACCAAGAGGGTTGTGGTATGCCCCCTCGAGAGGACATGCGAGTTCAAAGAACATGAATGTGCTCTTGAAATGGAAGATAAGACTAAAGGATAAAGGATAGAAGAAATGTAAGCATGAAAAGGGGAAAGAAGATAGACAGGAAATGATAATAGAACCAACTTCCATGCTTACATTTATATTTATCATCATTGGGCATCGAAAATATCACAAATGGACCACAAACACCATGGTATGACATAAACCAAGGTGTACAAGGTGACCATTTGGGAGAGACAGACAATCAAAAAAGACAAGGAATGCCCCATCTCATACTAGGGACCCGATTGTCCCAGTCTTTTTGCCAAGACAAATCACAAGCAACAAACAGAGAAAAGAGGCCATGATCCATCATCGTCCCTCTAAATCCATTGATAGGACATCCTCGAGGAGACTAGTAACATGACCCAAAACCAATAAAAAAGATAAGAAAATCCATACCAACAAAGTGTTTGCCAAGAGAGTGTTTTCTAGTGATAATGATGATTGTTTGGTTGGTTGATTAGGTTGACCAAGATGACTAAGTTGATTGATAGGTTGATAAGGATCAATAAAGTGATTTAATTGACCATGCCTAGCCTCAGGAAGGACACATCCTGATGAAGGAAAGATTGATTGACCAAGCTGATAAGATTGAGTGGTGTGACAAAGTTGATTGATAATGATAATGCCCGATTTCAGGAAGGACACATCCTGATTAAAGAAAGATTGATTGACAAAGTTGACAAGATTGTTTGATTGTTTGACAAAGATTGATGAATATGACCAAGCGATGTGACAATACCCAACCATAGGAAGGACACATCTGATAAAGTTGACCAAGTGACAAGTGTGGACATGACACCCTGACTGCAAGAAAGACATCCTGCTTAAGGTGAATGACAAGGTTGAGAAAGTCCAATCCCAGGAAGGATGTATCTTAATAAAAGACAAGAGATAAGACCAAATGAGACAAATGACATGATGCCCCATTCCGATATAAGACTAGTGACTTGATTGAGTTGATGATAGGATAATTGATTGATGAAAGATTTAATTTGTTTGTTGTTTCTTGATGTAGTTTGAATGATGATTGCTCTCGGATCAAGCACATGACCCAACTCGATGAACCCTAAAGGACTTGACCTAGGGGGCCTCGGGGGCTCATCGATAGATGGCCTTGCCTACGTAGCAGTGCACAGAGACCTCGTAGTTCGACACGACTTGAATTTGTCTTATTTGACAAAATACTAGGTCATGATTTTATTTGGACAACCTAAAGGGACTGACCTAATGCCTCGGGGGCTCATTTAAGATGAGTCTTGCCTACGTAGCAAACGCAGAGGCAACGTAGTTCGACCACTCTAACAAAACTGATTCAGACTCAGACTCTATTTTTGGGATTTTTGAAGCTTTTTGATTTTTTTGGATTTTGAAATGTTTTGATTTTTTTTGGATTTTGAAATATTTTGGTTTTTTTTTGGGTTTTGAAATGTTTTGATGTTTTTTTTTTTTCAGGACATTATATGATTTTTTCAGGACATTTGATGATTTTTTTTTATTTTGAAGGTTTTAAAGGGGTGATACCATGTATTATTTCCCATGAAGATGGAAGTCAAGGAATTGCCCCCAGTTGAGTATAGGACAAATTTATTATGTGCGAGGGGAAGCGACGAATGCGATAGGTGGATATGAAAGCGAAGGATGCTAAATGTCGGTGGTTTTTGGTTCATGGAAAGGATGGCACTTTATTATGGATGAATGAGACTTTATTATGGATGATAACTATAGGGATCATGAAAAATGCATGTGAAAGATATCCACAATCAACCAGGAAGGCATGCACACGAATCCAAGGACAAACATGATCTTGCCCCTAGTTAAGTTGAGAACCAATTGATAGGTGATGATGACGATGACAATGTTGTTTGATAGGGGAAGGACACATCCCGAAACAACATGAGGATGATGATTATGTGACTAAAGGATCAAGGTTCGCAATAGGGCTAGGAACAAAGCCAAGAAATGTTTTGGATGATGTACTAGGTTACATAGCAAGATTGTATGGATTAGATTCATTGCATTTCGAATGACTAACCTTAGGACCAGATGGGATCATGGAGGGCACTTGGATAAGTGAGTTTGAATCCTTAAACCGATGACAAGGGAAACCAGGTCCAACAATAGGTATGAAGAGATAATGGATTGCTTTTGGCAAAGGATAAGAGACATGAGGATTATTGGATGGAAGAATTAGGATATGATCTCCAAGAACTATTTCGCATAGGAACAATTTGTTTTCTCCAAGATATGGGTTTGGATAAATTCTATGAAGGAAATGACATGATATTTCATGGGTAGTGTATGACCAAAGGATAGACATGTCCAACATTTTTCCAAAGCATGATTTATGTTTGTACCCCATTTCTTATCAAGATCACGGTAGATGGGAGAATAGATGGAAATGATAGGGCTTACATTGATAGGTGGAAGTTTCATGAGAAAGGCATGGAAGATGAGATAACTTGCCCCCAAGTGTAATAATCCACATAGATAATTTCTCTTACACATGATGCCTGTTTGCCAGATTTTCATCATGGTACTTATCTAAAACGCCATAAAAATGGTTTTCACTATTGGACGAAATTTTTCTCTTTACTATTTTTCTTTTTCTTTTGATGATGTCACACAAGACGCTGCTTGCTAGGTTTTCATCAAGGTGACATATTTTTTGACTTTTTATATCGATTTGATAGTTTGGATGACTATTGATTGTTCTGAATCTTTTGATGGTGTTGATGTAGATACTGGTGTCATGATATACCAATAGTGACCTTTATGGAGTAATTGTCTTGTCAAGATCATAGCACTTGCATACAACTGATCGATGTCTTTGTGATCCTCTCTGATACTAGTGTTGGCCTTATCAGAATATGCACATCGTGATAGAGTACCATGGGAGTCCTTATGATAAAGGGTTGCTGCCAAGATGCGATGGATTTGTGAAGTAGGATTTTTAGACTTTAGGCGAGATACAAAATTATGATGGATGATGGTACGTGTGGATGGAATATTTGGTGTTTTGGATGTAGCAATTTTTATTTTCCAAACTTGGTATGGTGGATGATGGAGTTTGGAATTTTGATTAGGATAGTGTTTGGAACCAACATTTTTATATGCCTTTCTTGATGACCATTTTAAAGGAGATGGACATTTACTATATGTGGGAGTCCTCTTTTCTTGTGGCTCCATATTTTGATTGACTTTTGGATTTGAAATATTTTCTTTGTTTGATCTATTTTTCTTTAGGATCCATTTTAACTTCATTTGTCCTCTTGAATTTTTGTTTGACTCAATGACCTTTGACATTTGATTTTGGATTTTGGATTTATAATAATTTTCTTTTTGTTGGTTCCAAATGGAAGATTTATTCATGTTGGAATGATGGTTTATGGTGTGGATGGAAGGAGTGTTGGCAACAACCTTATGACAAGGAATACTCATGGCCCCTATTTTGATGTTTATATCAGATAAAGTTGCCCCCAATATCAAGGAGGTACCACTAACATCATTTGATTCTCTGATTGAAGAATAACCAAGACCTTGATGTCTAGGATTTGCATAAAATTGTATTTGTTCTATAATGCCTTGCTCATGTAGACCTAGTCCTCTTCCTTGATACTGCATGCTCTGACAGATTTTGTTTCCGATGAGGTATTTTTTATTTTGAAAACAAGATGCTAACCCATCATTTTGTATGTGAAAATTGTTACTTGGAATCTCCTCATCTACAAGAAATCCTGCTTTGACAAAGGTGGATGCGCCTAATTGATAGAATGTTTTGGCTTTATCATTCGTCATGCTTGTTTCTTCTCGATCATTTGGGATATCAATTTGATTTGTTGTAGATTTTGTATCTTTTTTTTTGACTTGATCCATAGTAGCTTCTTTGTATTCTCCTTTGACTTGATCAATAGTACTTGCATTATGCTCTTGTTTGATGTTATCCATATCACTCATTTGATTATCTATGTGTCCAAAGGAGGCAAGTGTCTCATTTTGGGAAATGGAGGTGTTTTGTGTTTGGATGGGGTCATCTTCAAATGTTTGGTCATGAATGGCATAAAGGTCAATAAGAGGATCATTTTGGATTTCTTGTCCAATGGTAGGATCTTGGTCAAAAATAGGTGTATCTTGGAGAACATGGTTGTGAATAGACTCTTGAACAAGGATATGTGTATTTTGGATGCCATGATTATCTAGAAGGACTTCTTGGATGGACTTAAGGATGGGATCATGAGATGGACTGCTTCGATCTTGATATGAAAGTGAAGTTGTGATGTCATGCTTTGGAATTTCTTTTTGACATGTATCCCAAGGTGTAGACAATGGAATTTGATTTTGGACAAGGATATGATTTTCTTTGATAGACCTGAGATTTTGACATGGCAATAATGGAGTTTCAATAGCAAGATGTTTTTCAGTATTGGTAGGCAATGGAGGACATGATGGTGACAAATGGTTGGATGGTGTAGGATTAACAATGTGATTGGATTTCCTAAGTTCGTTTTCATTTAGGAGTTGAACAAGTTCCTTTGCTAGTTGTCCTTGGAGAGCATTAATTAATGTGCCTTTATTAGATGGTATTGTAGTTTGGGATGGAGTGGATGAAAATGGGTTAGTGGATGATGGATTAGAATAAGATGTGGAGGATTGGAATGGATTAGTGGATGATGGATTATGATAGGATGTGGAAGATTGGAATGGACTAGTGGAAGGTTGGTTTCCCTTGTCAAAGTTAGGATAGGGATGACTAATGGACATTTGTTGTGGGTCAATGGCATGGATTGTGCTAAGGGACTCTTGATAGTGAGGGTAGATGGTTGAAGGACTAAGGCTTATGAATTGTTGGTAAAAAGGGTATGTGAGTGGTTGGTATTGGCGATTGAGGATTGATTGATATTCAGCTTGACTACGAAGAAGATCAAGGTAAAGTGAAGACATGGTCATGAATTTGGATTATGATGGATGAGGACCATACAGAACTTGTGACCTTTGGATGAAAAATGCAAGGTGTCAATGCAAAATGGATATGAAACTATGCTATTTTTTTGTGATTTTCAAGGATATAAGGATGCAAAGTGCCAATGTACCTAAGACCAAGATTAAGGAATGGTGGAATGATAATTACCCTATTACCAAGGATATGATATGAAATGATGAACCTATGGGTGAATGTAACTAAAGATGTCACCAATGGAAGATTTGAGCAATTTTTATTTTTATTTTTGGTTTTCGATAGAGGTTGTTTGACATCAAATTGGACAAGTTTGGTCTTGCGTTTCAAGTTGAATGTGTGTGTTTCTAGATTTCTGAAAGGTGTTTATTTGTCTCAATGTCTTAAAAAAATACTTGGCAAACACAATATCTTGTCTTTGAAAATTTGAAAACATGCACAATGAAGACAAGCACAACCCTAGGTTAAACAAGAACAATATTCGCTAGATTCCATGTGGGTTTCCCCAACCGCACTTATTCTTAGCATGTGAATCCAGAAGTTTGGCTGCACGGGCTCCCCCTTACATTGCACTCACTTCTCAGGCCAACCAAGCTTCCAACCCCCATGAAACTCCCATGGCAAGTTGATCACCTCTTCTAAGAACTGCGAGAATGTGGATGCCTTCACAACGACCGTTGCTGCACTAGCAAATAGAAGGATTTTGGCAACTACACAAAGGTTTTTAGTTCGGGACCCCCGTTCGAGTGGCCATACATGGGGCACAAGATTAAGCTCCGTTTAGGAGGCACTCCAGCCTGAAGAGGTTACGCTCAACAGGGTTTTGGGGAGTACTACTTGCTCCGTATTACACATCCGCACTCGTAATCCTAGGTTTTCCCTTAGGATTCACATTCATATACCGGTCGGGGGTAGCTCGGCCAAAGAGCTCCGTTGTCGGTCTGAGTCGCCTTGGGGTGAGTACTTTTTCCCACCAAGGAAGGCCCAAGTTCTAGAGGAATTAACCGTTTCTCTTACACCCAAGATCGCATAAATGCGCAAGGGGAGAGGATACTTCGATTATTGCATCAAAGGGTAACACAAAATTGAAGACACTTATAAATTTTAATTACCGAATGATAATGTGAGGAGGACACACAAGACACTTTGTTCATTTTAAAAATTTAACTTGATGTGAAACAAACAAAGTTCATTTTAAGCCAATGACATGAAATGCATGTTCATTTTAACCCATGAGTGTGCATACAATTTGTGTTCATTTTAATCCCATAAAATGAAATGCATGTTCATTTTAACTAATGAGTGTGCATGCAATTTGTTGTAGATGTTGAAAACAAATAAAATTAATTATGCCTAAAAAAAATTAAAAGCTCGATTTTTGTTTCTAAAGAAACAATTTTTTTAGACTCCCTCCAAACTGTGCCACATGCTAAAAACAAGAGATTAGTAACTCAAAAGAAAATGACACCAACGAATTAAAATAATCATAACTTTCTCAAAACTTAACAAAATTTCAATTGGTTTATATCCATGGAAAGCTAAAATTCAAACCTTCAAAACCCAAAAATTATTTTTCCAAGATTCTGCATGAAAAAAATGTTATAGGCAAAAGAAAACGCGGGTTTTAACAGCTAAACTAAAAAAATAGCAAATATTAAAATAGTCATAACTTTCTCAAATCTTAACGAAATTTTAAACCGTTTGAAGTTTCGGAAAGCTGAAAACGAGGGCTACAAAACCCAGATGGTCATTTTTAAAGGATTAATGCGCCCATTTTTCTATGCTCAAAAGAAGATGACGGGATTTCATATGAATTCTTGGCTGTAACTTGCAAAACAACCAAACAAAAAAGAAAACAAACGATTTTTTGCAATATTATTCGATTCACGTCAAGTTCACCAATGTAAGAATGAGAAAAATTAAATAGTATTAGATGAAGTGACAGCCAACACTTCTAAACTATTATCCCAATCTAAACAAGAGAATACAAACAAAGAGAGCAATCAAAATGAAAGCAAATGAAATAAAACACTCCCCTTTGAAGTTGATTCTTTCTCTTGTCTCTCCTATTTCTTCTTATGCCAATATTGCCCTCAGATTTGTTGATGAAGTTGTGCAAATACCTGCAAATAGTAAGCAAGAAAGTTGGAGATAATGACTGTTAAATTGAAAATGGAGGGGAAGGGTTTCTTTTATAGACAACCATTTGAATGGACGGACGAGATTGATCTTCCAGAAAGATTCTAAGATCAACGGATGAGGATTCATGAGAGGGAAGTTACGAAATGGATGGCCAAGATCGAGTTTCTAGAAAGATGCCAAGATCTACGGTTGAGAATTGATGCAACCAGAATATGCCATGCATGGAAAAGATATGACGCCGACGGCTATGACGCCTGACGGCTATGACAGGACATGCAGACTATGACATGAAATAATGACAGGGGATCTTTGACCAAAATAGAGGGATAAATAATTTATTTTAAATTATTTATTCGAAAATGGAAGAGGATGACAAGTGGCAAATAAATAATTTATTTTAAATTATTTATTTGGAGGAAATGAAAAAGGAGATTTAATTAAATTCATAAATTTAATTAAAGGAAGAAATAGAAATTGAATATGGATAATTGATTTAAATCAATTATTTAAAGGAGAAGAATGACACATAATTAAATAATTTTGTCAATTATTTAATTATAAAAGAATAAAAGGTCAAATAATACTATAGACATGTGATAAAAGATAAATAATTAAATAAATAATGATTTATTTAATTATTGAAGAAAGGGGTATTAGTGACGCAATTAAATAATTTTAATTGATCAAGATAGAAATGAAAAGGTGAATCAATTAAATAATTAAAAACTATTTAATTAATAAAGGAATATGATCGAACATAATAGAATAATTAAAATTATTCAATTATTGAAATATGATGACTAGGAAAAATGATGCTCATAGACTTAGGACATTTTTCAGTGTCTACAGATTCACCTTCTCATTTCAATCTTGATCAATTAAAATTATTTAATTGAGACACTAATATATCCCTTTCTCCAATAATTAAATAAATTATTTGTCTTGCATCCATAGTCAGATAATAATTATTTGACCTTTTATTCTTCTATAATTAAATAATTGATGAAATTATTTAATTATGTGTCATTCTTCTCTTTTAAATAATTGATCCAAATCAATTATCCATATTTAATTTCTATCTCCTCCTTTAATTAAATTTATGAATTTAATTAAATCTCTTTTTCATTTCCTCCAAATAAATAATTTATTTGCCACTTGTCATTCTCCTCCATTTTCGGATAAATAATTTAAGATTCCCTCCATTTTGGTTAAAGATCCCCTGTCATTATTTCATGTCATAGCCTGCATGTCCTGCATGTCTGTCATAGTCGTCGGCGTCATATCTTTTCCATGCATGGCATATTCTGGTTGCATCAATTTTCAACCATAGATCTTGACATCTTTCTAGAAACTCGATGTTGGCCATCCATTTCGTAACCTCCCTCTCATGAATCCTCATATGTTGATCTTAGAATCTTTCTAGAAGATCAATCTCATCCATCCATTCGAATGGTTGTCTATAAAAGAAACCTTTCTCCTCCATTTTTGAATTAAAAACCATTTTGTCTCCAACTTTCTACTTACAATTTGCAGGTATTTGCACAAGTTAGACTACAAATCTAAGGGCAAAGATTGCAAAAAGGAGAAATAGGAGAACAAGAGAAGTGAATCAACTTCAAGCATGAGGAGTATTTTAGTTTGATGCTTTCATTTTACTCATGCATTGTTTATTTTCTCTTGTTTGGATGAGGTTAATAGCTTAGATTTGTGTTGGTTGTCACTTAGTCTTTGCTATTTTATTTTCCCCATCTTACATCAACAATTTGCTTGCACAAAAAACTATAAAAAAAAGCTTCAAAGAATGAATGAGTGAACAAAAGGTAGAGTAGCCACCTCTATTTATAATAAAAACTATGAAACTCAATGGTACAAACAAGTTGTTCAACCCACCACCTTTTCTCTTCCAACTTTCACCACTCAAAAAACAAAAACTAACTTCCCTTCTATATGAATTGAATAAGCCAAATGAAATGAAATGTGGTTGTTAAAATAGTTAATACGTAAACACATACATAGTCCCTATATTTTTAGTTTCTCTAATGTGGTTGAGTTGCCCCTTTTAACTGCCAACAATTGTTATTTTACTAAGTCAAAAAAAGAAGTGTTTACCTATAGGTTTCTCATTTGCATACCAAGTCGACTTCTTCCATGCTTCAGCTAGATCATGGCTTTGACAAAGTCTTTTATCCTTATTAATTGTGTGTCTTTTCCCAATGAAACACATATACTTTTATTTGCATTCTTACTCTTATTATGGTGCTGCATAATATAAATATAAACAACAACTTTAATGAATAATTTTCCTAACTTTTTCTTAGCACAATTAAAGCACTTCATATTCCATTCGCTTTGCATTAAAAACAATACATTATAAACTATGTGCTTTGCATTAAAATTCCTCTCATATGCGCTATATATGTGCAACATATAATTACAATGTTATTGGCTTTTATACAAGCCATTCTCCAATATATGGTTTGCATTACATATGCACCAAAGTTTACTTTATAACATTTTTGATGTATATACACATTGTATATAAATATATATATATTATAATGCCATCATTATAATATATTAACATATATATACATTTAAAATCATTGGTTGATTCTTAAATATATTAACAATTATATATAATTACATATATATTAATATGTATGTATATGTATATACATTAATGTACCCATATACATATATTTTAGTAAAGATGTATTATATAAATATACCATTATTTTAGTATCCAAAGTATGCACATATAGTTACATATTCATTGATTGGTATATATATACATATATATATATATGTCATATATGTCCTATCGATATTGTCATGCATATGGTATATCTTTATATGGGTATGCCTAAGTACGTCTACCTATGTATACACATGCACGTATATACTCATATGTATGAGTTATCACAATCACATACATACATATAAATATATAAATTCTATGTATATACTCATCGATTAATATATAAATATAATCACACAAAGAACAACTTACACTTAACAAAAAGATTTAGTCACATTATCCAAACTAAGAAACAATCAAGAAATCAAAGACTAAAGCTAAAACTATTGCAATCATCCCCAAATTATGACCAAAGGTTTACTTACCAATTCCTAACTAACTTGACTCAACTTGACCAAAATAGGATGTGAGTGTGTGATAGATCAAATAGGCACATTAAGGGTTACCAAACCAAGCTCTTCTCCTAAGTGATACTCCCCATCTCTTCCAGAGGCTTGATTCTTTTCCTACATCCAAATTAGTGCACCACAACAATAGTTAGCTGATAAAATTACATTCATGTACATCATATATCATTTACATTATCAAAGCATTAAAAGCATCCATATTGCACATTCATTCATCACATTTTTCATCAAAATATACAAAACATAATCATGTATTAAAGAATTTTAACTCATATAAGTAATGGTAAATAAGTAATAGCACAATAGGGTGTAACACATATCATCAATTAGGTTGACCTAATTAGATGAAATGTGTGACACCATAACCTATTGGTACAAAACTCTATCATACATACCTTATGAAAGAAACCAAAATTTGTTCTTCACCAAAATAGGTTGGCATGACTTGTAATCACTCTTATGAATCTAATTCATACTCAACTTAATATCACATGACCCCGAAACCCTTAGGTCAACACCACACACCAAAATTGGTAAAGAAACAACTGAATGAACCAAATTTTCATTCACAACTTGAAACTTGGAGTGCACACTGATCTAACATCTTCAAGCACTTCCTAAAATATACAAAGCATAAAGATCATCTATAGTGGAATGCAACACATTCCAACATGAACTTTGCAACTATAACCCTGTCACAACATAGACTGATACTCTATCACTAATATATTCTACTATGGAAGACATAAAACTTGAAACTTTGAATATAGAATCCTCCAACATGTACCATTATCACCTAAAAATTGCATGAAACGATATTGGAATGCAGAGTAATGTGAACCACAAAATTGTTCCTCTATGACATCACCATATTAGTTTGGGACAATAAATTTACCAAAAGCACTTGGTCTACTCTGGACTATATACATATTGATGAATCATCACTTCTTTTATGGGTTGAAATCAATGACAACACCATACATCATCATGATCTTGTTGCCAATAATCTCCCCCTTTTTCATTTATGGCAACACACTTCTCTGCTTCACTCCCCCTTTGACATCAAGGGAAAAGGGTAGTAATTCTACTTCACTTCTCTACTTCACTCCACCTTGCTGATATATTTACATGAGAATGAATCCCTATCTATTTTCTCCAGCACCAAAAAGACAAAACTATACTACAACACCATCTACTAACTCCACATATGTACATTTATATAAAAAAATGATTATACAGATAAAAAATATACATATTAACTGGATGAGGGTAATATACCCTGATATGTTGCCTTTAATTTTGCAAGGTGTGCCTCCCAATCCTTCTTGTTGAAGGAAAGAATGTAGCTCTCATTCTCAAACTGTACATGGAGGTATTCTCCTTCTTTTGGAGAATTAGGCACTATTGTCTTTTGCAGAACCTTCTCCACATTGGTAAAAATTTTAGTTAAATATGTAATCCTTACACTTACCATATCTTGGAGCTGACTATACTGCATTATGATTTTCTCTTTTTGATCCTGCAGTAAAAAGAATTGACAGTGTAGATTTTCAATTACCACTCTTGTTGCTCCATCTCCATCATTCACTGGATCATAAGCACTTGATGCTCGAGAGATTTGAGATTCAAATGAGTCCATCTAATCCTTGATGCTCTTTTTAAAACAATGGCCACTTCAAATAGAATTGAAACAATTGTTTGGCTTCCTCCAAACACTTTTGAACTTCCTTCAAGTTGCCTTGCAACTTGGCATGAGTAGTAGCACATTTATCTAAGGCATCAACTAGCCTCTTATCATTCAACTTCCTTGCTACTTCCTTCTCAGTGTTCTCTTCCAATCATGTAGAATAATCCTTAAAATATTCTAACGAAAACTTCAACTATTGAATACCTGACAAAGGAGTATCAATGGATACTCTAGGAAGGCCTTCTTGCATCACCTTGACAACTTCATCAACCAAATTTGTGCTCTTCTGGTGAGTTTGAAGTGTCCTTTTTTTGCAGAGGCATGAAATACATCACCAAGATTCAACTTATGGAGAAGATAGATCCTATTCATATTCAGTTGACCTTGTTGCATGGAAATTTTTAGCAATTGTGAAGACACCATTGGTTGGTACTCTAATTGCATATACAAAATATATTTGGATGAATATTTGGAGGGTCCAAAGGATCAACCTATTTTAGTGCTTTCTTTTTCTTGTGTATCATTCTTCTCCTTCTCTTCACTACTAGAACACTCTTCTACAATCTTCTCAACTTTTGGAGGAGGCACAGTTTTTTCCTTTTGAGTTTCAGTATTCTCTAGAACTCCTTGCTCAAATTCTTTTTTTTTATTATTAGTTATTTCCACATCTAGAGGGGTGTTATTTGTCAACATATCTTCTTGCTCATGTTGCTCATTGATTGGATCATTTCTTTCTAGAGTGATGTTTCTTGCTGCATTTGATCTTCATCACCTAAAGAAGCTTCTAATTCTTTGAGAATATTTTCAACTATTTGCAATGTTTCTTTCCTTAGCTTCTCTATGTCATCCTTGTCTTTTCCCATAAGAATGTTTACTCTTTGTTTTGACCTAAAATTTTGGGCACACAACTGAGACAACTTAGCTCTTTCCTCATGAAATAATGAGGAACCAATCTTCTCCAAGGAATTTTTTTCATCTTTGTATTTTCTTCCATTTCCTCTTGTCTTCTTCCACTCAATACAATTTTTATATCATCTAAAAATTGATCCTCTATCTCACCTAGGAAAACATTAAATATCACCATATATTTGATAATGGCCTCTTAAATTTTTTCCTTATATGTATTATTGGCTTTCAGATACATTGTAGCTATATCCTTCATCATTCCAGACTCTACTATATAACTGAATAGTGCATCAAACTTCATGGGAGTATGGACTGGAGTGGTCTCCTCTTTCTTCTTTCCCTTTTCTATATAGGTCTCTTCCTATGAGACTTTTGATCTCCTTTTTTGGACTAATTAACGTTCTTCCTCTTCCTCTTCTTCTTTTGGATTGACATACTTATGCCTTGTTTCTTTGGATTTCCTTCTTCTCTTTGGATACTTTTGTTGCATAGATGTGTTGGATGTATCTTTATTCTAAGAACCACCTATAGGATTTGTTCTGAAAGGATTTGCAGCAGTATGTTTGGAGACTAGGGCCCTACTTGACCTTCTTGATCTTGGTGGAGTCTATGGAGGGGAAAATTTACCTTTGGATTTATCTGCAAGGTCCTCAGGTGTACCAAAATCTCTTTCCAACTCAACTTTCATATTTTCAACCTTTCCTTCAATACAATTCTTTTTATTTTCTAGGTTTTCTTTACTTGATTTCTCTGCATAAGTATCAAACCTTTCAACTATTGTATCTCTAGGTTTTATCAACACAATTTCTACAAGACCAATGCATTCAAACTCATCTACCTCATAAGGAAGCTCTAGAACCCAAACCGTTCTAGGTTCAACTTCTTCGATGTAGCAATAATCTTTGCTAACTATAAATGTTAATTCACTCTTATATTTTTCCATAAATTTACTTGGAATCCTTTCTCTCTCTTGCATCTGAGTTTGAAAAGGTTTGAAGAGTCCCCACACATTGAATCACAAGACTCTTTATCAGGGAATATCCTCAAATGATCTCTAATTTTAACAACTATAAGAATATTATCTTTCCATACAACATTCTTCACCCCGGGAAGCTAATTGAGAAAGTAAAATATTAAGTAAAGGATAAGAGTACCATATCAGAAAGGGTATTTTGACTCCTTATTCTTATGTAAATTTTTCAAAAACTATAATCTCAAGAGCTCACAAAGATCAAAGTATTTGTCTTCTTTTAAAATTTGATAAGTTGTGTGTATCATGGTGGTAGTGATTGAATTCTTTCTAATTGTAAAAAATACCTTGTAACCAACCATCATTGAAGCATATTTGACTATCTGATCTTCAATGTCGTTCACTATTAGGGAATTCTTGTCAAAATTATCTCTAATAAGTTTCATCACCACTTCATTCTTTACTGCTTTCAATGTCGAAATAGGTCCTATGGAGCTCAAATCAGTAACAACCCTAATTGCCTCTTTGGTTATCATATACGACACGTCCAACCACATGAATTTGTCATGAAATTTGCTTAGAACATACTTCACCCACTCATCCTCAAAATAAAAATTAGGAAATTATGTCCATACATCCAAATTTACCTTCTTTAGGATAGCATACTCTATTTTCAACTCGAAATCATCTCCAGTTAGCACCTTTTCCCTAAACTCTGCTAGCTTCAAATGATCATATTCATCTATCTTTAAATGAATGTAAATTCACACATCCTCTATGTGCATCATGTTTGATGGAACCTTGGAGCACACACCTTCATTTTACATTTCCATTGACTTGTACAGGTTCTTAAACTTGGTCTCGGCCTCTCAAGCACATCAATAACCTATGGAGTAAATGATTTGAAATTCTCTTGAGCTAGGGTATACAGGAAATTGTAAATACCTTGTGAAATTTGTTGGCAGGGTTTCATTCAACACTTGAGAATATCTTTAGCTCTCATTTGTACTTCTCTCCTCTTCAAATTATCAAACACAAATTCCTTTTAGAATGTGTAAAATGAAATATAAACACTTTTCCATGACCTAAAGTACAAATTAATTGCAACCAAAAAATTTAGGTAAAATGTTGTCAATCCCTCTTTGTATCATCACAAGCACTTCCAAATATTCCACAAATCTTTGCATTAAGAGATTTTACACTGGATATTTCACCAATGGATCAAAAAAAAAGAACTTATACATGCAGCAATATGTTGAAGACATCAACATCACATCTTTGGTAGGGGCTTTAGAAAGTTTTTTGTTAAAACTCCCCCTAAGCCAAAGCCTTCTATCTAGTTTCTAGAGGAAACATCTACACTACTCATTCTTCACACCATTCTCTTCCTTTTTCTTCCAGATCTTGTTCATCTCCTTATTTACCTCAACTGTATCAATCTTCTTTTGTGGTGTAAAACCCCGCCACGTAACCCTAGAGGAAGTTGCAATTAACTACGCAAATGCATATTTTTTTGTTTGTTTAAAGAGCACTTAACATGAAAGTTCACTACCCATTTCCATCAACCTCTAAGGTTACAAGACTGAGATTACTTTAAAACTCATACATACAACACAATTGAATCCATAACATTTATCTACTTAAGAAATTAAGAACACATACATTCCATACATGATAAATTACATCATAACAATAAGGGTTACAATAAGATTGCATATACCAATAATTTAACAAGGGAGATTACATCTCTCATTCCCCGAATGAGGTAGAACCAATAAGAGTGATTACAAATTACAATCTTCCACCTCGATTAAAAATGAGGGGTAATAAATTACAAGAATCAACTGAAATGAATATAAGCATGTAAAGTAACTAGATCCCATGAGCTCTCCAACTATCTTCTAGAAGGGAAAAAAGAATCCGACTCCGCAAATCTACAATAAGAGTCAACTTAGATAACTCATGTCTCTGTCTACTGAGTGCATCAGCTATGAAATTCTCCTTTCCCTGGATATACTTCACTTCAAAGTCATATTCATAGAGAAACTCCATCCAATGCCTCTACCTAGCATTAAGGTTGGCTGCATGAAAATATACTGAAGGATTCTATGATCACTGTGAAACTCAAACCTGTGGCCAAGAAGGAAATTTCTACATCTCGTCAATGCATGAACAACTTTTGCCAACTCAAGATCATGCATAGGGTAGTCCAGCTCATGATCCTTGAGCTTTCATGACTCATATGCAATGACACAACCCTCTTGCATCAACATTGCTCCTAATCCCTCCAAGGACGGATCTGTATAGACTACAAAGTCCCAGTCAGATAAGGTATCACAAGTATTGGTGCACTGGTCAAATTCTCCTTAAGATTCTAAAACGCTGCCTCACACTGCTCTGACCACACAAACCTTTTCCCTTGCCTCTGAAGGGAGGTGATAGGATACCCTATCCTTGAAAATCCCTGCACAAAATGTCTGTAATAACCCACTAGCCCCATAAAGCTACGTATCTCTGCCACATTCATGGGCGTAGGAAAATTTGAGATCGCTTGGATCTTTGTAGGATACACTGAAATACCTTCCCCTGAGATCACATGACCAAGGTACTGGACCTCAATCTTGAAGAATTCACACTTCGACAGGTTAGCATAAAGTTGATTATCTTGTAAGCACTGTAATACCTACCATAAATGTTCCTCATGCTTTTCCACTGTCCTGGAGTATATCAAAATGTAATCAAGGAACTCAAGGACAAATCTGTCTAAGTACATACAAAATAGCCCGCTCATCAGACTCATGAACACAGAGGGCACATTTGTCAACCCAAATGGTACTAATATGAACTCATAGTGACCATATCACATTCAAAACACCGTCTTATGTATGTCTGAGTCGAAGATATTAAGCTGATGATATCCCAACTTAAGATCAATTTTCAAAAAGATTGTGGCACCCTTGATTTGATCGAATAGATGATCAATCCTAGGAAGCGGATATCGATTCATGATAGTCACTTTGTTCAAATTTTGGTAATCAATACATAACCGAAGTGAACTATCCTTCTTTACGAAGATAACTGGTTCTCTCCATGGAGAAACACTAGGGCGAATGAAGCCCTTTGCTAACAACTCCTCAAGTTGCAAGTGAAGCTCTTTCAGCTCTTGGGTGGTCATACAATAAGGAGCTTGTGAAATGGGTTTTGATCCAGGTACAAGATCTATCTTGAAGTCTATGCCTCTCTAAGGTGGCATCCTTGGAATCTCGTCTGGAAAGACATCAGAATACTCCTGAAGAATGGGGTGACTATCGAGAGAAACTTTCTCTTCTCCATCTCCTAAATCCAAATCATCCATTGTAATAGCGAATAACTGAAAACCCTATCGCACATACCTTCTCAACTGCATAGCTGAGATGACTCTCAAGGAAATCAACCTCTGAACTCCCACCATCTCTACCTCTCTGCCAGATGCATCAACGCATCAAATCGACTTACGTTGACAATCTATGACTGCCACTATGCTAATGACTTATTTGAAATAAAATAAAACCCTAAATAGGAATTGAGATTTAGATTCAATTTGAGGTACTTTGTAGATTAGCTACGAATCCTTACCTATTCTTTTTTAATAAATAAAAATATGATTGAAGTTTTGTTATCCGGAATTGTGTTAGGTCTAATTCCTATAACTTTGGCTGGATTATTTGTAACTGCATATTTACAGTACCGACACAGTGATCAATTGGATATTTGATTTAGGACCATATTATGGTATGAATGGGCCTCCTAATTATTTTGAGGGGTCAGATCCCATTAGCTATTTTAGTTTAAGTGACAAGAAGATCAGATAAAATAAAAAAAGAACAAAAAAGATCATTATCAATATGATTCAAATTAGCTTGCTGAAATAAGAGAAGCATAAACCTCTTTTATTTTTGATCTGGGCCCTCCATCTAATTTATTTTCAAGAGAATTCCATTTTTTTCCAACTGAATAACCTTCGATAATATTGCTATATTTTATCATTTCAGAACGAGGGTTATTCAAAAAATAAAATGATGGATATGAATTGACAGATATTGATGTTCCTAAAGATTGGGTCAAAGATTATGTGAAAGAGGGTATTCAAATCAAGATTGTGTATCCTTTTCACTTGAGACCTTGGTATGAAGCTAGCCCTCAATCTACTGACACTAAAAAAAAAACAACTAGTTTCTTATCTCTATATGGGACAAAAAATGAATTACCTTCCGAAAATCCGACAAAAGCGCCGTCCTTTTGGCAACCCATTGGCGAATTGATTTGGAATTATATGTCCCATTGGGAAAAATTTATTATCAAGAGGATAAACCCTATTATCAAATGGATGAAACCTATTATCCAATGGATAGAACTGCTTTGCTCACAAAAGACCATAAAGATAAACATTCGACCAGATATTGAGAGTACAAAAAAAAATGATCAGCTTCCTGTAATAATTCGGACCAGGCCTACGTCAAATATTAAATTCTCTTTAGAAATTGTACAAGATCCATTAGAACCATATTCAATACAGGTCGAACCAAATCTGGATCTGGAAGATACAAAGGATTGGATAACCATGATGCATGATCGAATCAAGCAGATGAATGAAGAGTATCTGGTGAATTTAGAGATTTATAAAAAGTTACAAGATGATTTTAAAAACAAAATGGATTAGCCTTCTCCTGACATAAAATTGAGATTCAAAAAAGAGTTGGTTTGAATCAAAATTTGGGGTTCTATCTTCCAAAAGAAGAGCGTTCGATTCATTAGGAAGAAATTTCCCTATTTTATGAAAGTTCTTTATTTTAGGACGAAACTATCAGTTATTGATCTTAAAATAAGCATTTTCAATCTGATCGAGTCCAGTTTCCAACTTTACATGCAATTGACGATAAAAATTGAACCAATTCAAAAAATATTCAATAGAAATAGAATTATCAACCCAATTATCAAAAAGGATACAAAACACATTTCTCAAGCAATTGTTTTTCATAAAATAGTTGGTTTGATTAGCTAGTTGGTGAGGCAATGGCTTACCAAGGCTCTAATCAGTAGTTGGTCTGAGAGGGTTTTTTCTCATGTCTCGTCTAGAAAGAGGAGAACTCAATGATCATTTGTTCATTGGAACCAAAAGTAAAGATCATAGTGGAGAGGGATCCTATTAAAACCTCTTTTGAAAAATGGGCTAAACCCGGTCATTTCTCAAAGACACTAGCTAAGGGACCTAATACTACCACCTGGATCTGGAACCTACATGTTGATGCTCACGATTTTTATAGCCATACCAATGATTTGGAAGAGATCTCCCACAAAGTATTTAGTGATCATTTTGGTCAGTTAGCTATCATATTTATTTGGCTAAGTGGGATGTACTTTCATGACGCTCGTTTCTCTAATTATGAAGCATGGCTAGGTGATCCTACTCACATTAAACCCAATGCTCAAGTAGTTTTGCCAATAGTAGGTCAGGAAATTTTGAATGGAGATGTAGGTGGAGGTTTTCGAGGAATACAAATCACCTCTGGGTTCTTCCAAATTTGGTGAGCATCCAAAATAACTAATGAATTACAACTTTACTGCACTGCAATTGGTGCATTGATACTCTCCCAGATAATCTTATAAATTTTATTCTCAAATTTTTATTGGGATTTCCCTATGTGCCTCTAACCAATCCATCCCTATGACAATGTCATAAGAACCCAATGGAATAAATTGGAGGTCCATTGTAGTATGGAGAGGTCCAAACTCCAATCTACACTCTGGTACAGGGAATATGATGCAACTTTCTCACCTGAGGCTAACTCAACCTGCCACCTATCAACTTGCCTTACTGCCCTTAGTCTACATTTCATGATGACCGAAGAATAAATGAAAGAGTCTGATGCTCCAAAATCAAACAAAATGGTAATTGGGTTACTCAACAACATACCAAATGTCTCGACGACAGTACCCTGATGCTCTGCCTGGCGGTTATCAACCACTGCAAAAACACAATGCCCTCTGCCTTGATCCCCAATTGTCAGCTCAGATGCCGCTGGTCCCTTTGAAAATCTAGATGTGCCCCTATTTGGACACATTCTAGCCATATGACCCTATTGGCCACATGCAAAACATCCAGTACCTCTACCATAGCCCCTATCTCCAGGTGGTGCGCTAGACTACTGCGTGCTACCCCTAAAAGTGGACTGAGAACTCTGCGCTGGCTACTCAAAGCTGAAGCGTTTCATACGCCTCCAGTTCCTATCCCCCTACCTCTGCTGGAAACTATTGATGGTTAAAATAACACAAACAACATTAAAACAAAATATTTCTACTCTATTTCTCCTGAAAAAGAAAGACAACATATAGTGGCCTAACTCCCAAGGTCCTGGTAGTTGGTTCTCAACTGCTTGGTGTCACTCAATCAGTTCATGTAACTGTAATGTTCAAGGGGCCTATGTTGGTAACAAAAGATTCAAGCAATGACTCTTTTTATCAAAATAGTTCCTATAAATAAAGGGGTTTCAAACAAAAGAAAAAGATGGAACAAAGGGGTAACCAGTAAATTTGAATCAACTTTATCTAACATCGGGACATATATCTTCCATAATGAATGTTTTTCCAATCAAATCAAGAAAACACTAAGATGACACAATCTATAGAATAATCTATACCATCGCATACATTTTAGGTGCTTAATTAATTTCACACTTACATATCACGAATACTTCAAGGATTTCATAACAACACACATTCATTCATCATCAAGATTATAGATCAACAAAATTCAATAAACTTAATTCAATGACAATCTAACAAGATAATCCTTAAATCTGGTTTCTTCTAATGATTTTCACCACATAAGAAACTATCATGCTTCAGGACAATCAATGGCATTCAGATAGATAATAACTTGTCAGCCTTATCAAATAAAACAACTCAATTCTAACTCCATATTGCGTAAAACCTGTAATTCTATTAACTGTAAAAAGATCAAGTAACAATGTATCTCAAAAATGATCACTACAAAACTCTATCTCCTAGCATTAGGTAAGCCAATTTCTATTCTCAATTAGCTGACCTTTACAATATGATACCCATCAGGTATTTATAGATATACAAAAGTTCGAACTCTACTTCTATTTTAGGCATTCCACCTTTTTAGGAACTAGATCAATTTGATCTTACCTTCTTACATTTAAACATTCAGTTTTAACTAAAAATAGAAGATAGAAGAGAAGAAGAAGTCACGCGCTCAAAAAGCTGTCAGTGTTGCATGCAATATGCAAAGAAGGAGAACATCATGCATGCAAGGATTCATGCATGTGAGGCTGGATACACAATAAACTCATCATAGCTGGTGAAGACTTGATGTAATGTATCTATCTCTGGCCCATCAATCCAGCTATCTTCAAACTTGATCCGATCCAATTCTACTGCAGAAAATTCCCTCATACTTTTTATTTTTATTAACTCTCTCCCAACAACTTTTATCCCTTCTTTGACCTCTACTAGTCGATCTATTAAAAATTCTTCTCCATCATCCTTTTCCTACATGAGTCTTTTGAACCTTTCATCCCATTTCTCTTTAATTTGACTCAAAGGCATGCCATCTTTTGTCATTACATTTACATCCACAATTATAGCAATGACTATTTCTAATTCTTCCAATTGCTCAGTCAAATTATTAACAACTTCTTGAATTTCATCTTTCTCTTTACACAAAAAGCCAATCCTAAACTGGAGTATGTGAGAAGTTTTCTCCACAGAATCTTTGTTGTCTTCCTCAAGTATGGATTGTTCCAGAAGAGTTGTTAGACGCAATGCACTCACCTTTTCTAACTTCTGAATATATTCCTTATACTCTTCTTCTTGTTTTTCTAATGCCTCAATATATTGATGCATCTCCTCTATCAATCCTTCTGTATCCCTATAGGATTCAAATCCTTTCACTAAAACTTCACCTACCTCTTGGTTCAATTTTTCCACCCATCGGTCTACCATCTCCACCTTACCTCTAACCTGCACCAAATCATCTACCTCCTTTTTGCTTAACAAAATAGGGGTTTCAATGGCTGCTACCTGTTGTGATCTAGGAGAGGAGACACTCTTCAAGAATGAATGTAAGTGATCTAATTGAGCTTTAATCTCATCCTTCTTTTTCTTATCCTTAATCATTCTTGACTTGGTCGTTGAGGCCACCACATCAATCAAATTCATTTGTTGATTCCTAGTGGGCCTTCCCAAATTGACCATACTCAGCTGATAATCTGTTAGCTGCAGTTCCCCTACCTCCTTTTCTATCATCAACATGGCACATTCAGCAACAATCTCTCCCTTGTTTGTGAGTCAGGTAGAATGTAAAATTTTAGCCTTCTTTTTAGGCCTTTCTTGCTCAATTCCCTTCATCATATCCTCCCAATTGAGAGGTTGTGGAGGTGTTCTTGCCCTCTTCTGCAGGTCTAATTTCAACCAAGTAGGAGAATTTGGAGCAGTAGTCATCATGGAAGAGGAAGCAACAACTATAGAAGGTGGCTGAACATCTACCTGAGGTTGAGATTCAACCCTTGCTTTCTCTTGTAGTATATGCATCTGCACCAACATCTCAGCCTCTTCTCTATCTCTTTGTTCTTTCCCTTTTCTTTCTTCCTCTTCTTCCTTTTCTTTCTCTAGAGATTCTTTTTCCAAAGCCTCTAGTCTTTCTTTCTCCAATCTCTCCGCTTCTAAGGCCTTAAGTTTCTCTTCCTTTGCCTTTTCTTCTTTAGCTTGCTGCTTCTTTACTAGCTCCTCAACATCTCTTTTCCTCTTCAAACTTGTAGCTTCTTCCTCTTTCTGGCGAGCTTCTTCTGCAAGTTTTAGTTTGGCAACTAAGACTTATCTTTCCCTTCGGTTCCTTGATTTTTCTTCTTCAAGGTCATAAATTTTCTGTATCAAATCCAACTTGTCATTCTCTTCCTTGACCTTGAGTTCATTTTCTTGTTGCCTTCTTTGTTTTTCCACCTCATCAGCTGCTGCCTTAGTTTCTATTTCCTTTTGTTTCTCCACTGCAACCCTTGCATCAGAATCTCTTTTTGCATCCTCAAATAGCTTCCATTGATCTTCATGTGTTAAAATTTGTTCAATATCCTCCTCTAGAGGCATGTTCTCTTGCAGATCTTTCTCTGACAGAGTCTCATCCGAATCTATCTCAACTTCCAAAACGAACTTCTCCATTTCTTTTCCCTTAGAATCTTCACCCATGCTATGAAGAGCTCCTAGCATCTCCTTACTCTTCTTCCTTGTAATTGGGACTTGTGTGGATGATTCACCTAAGGTAGGTGTAGACACAATAGATCCTATTGGAACATCTCCTTCTTGTGTCTCTTCTTCATCATCTACTGCCTCAAGTTCTATTTCTTCAACATCTAGAGGAGGGAATTCTAATGGCTCTTTGGGAGGTGTCTTTCTCTTGATTCTCTTGTATCCCTTGCCCTTCTTAATGACTGGTCCTTGAGGAGCTTGAGTTCTCAACATCAACCATTGCACACTCCTATCCAAGACTGTCCTTCCAATTTTCTTGATGTCAATTATTTCTTCAACATCCCTATCAATTGGATCCAGATTCTTGATGCCAATATTCAAAGCTTCATAAGATGGATCTAATACAAATCCATCGTCCACCAACGTGTCAAGAATGTTTTCTTTAATACCTAGTTCAGCCATGAGTGCAATAGACAATCTTTCATAGTTCTTGTTTCTCAAATCATATTCATCTTGCCGGTCACTCCAAAAGTCTTCTAACAAGTTGAAATGGCTAGTGATACTGAAGGAAATAAGGCATACATCTTTTTCTTGGGATCAAAACACTTACGAGCAGTATAAAATCCCAATTTCAATTGTATCAATTCACTACAGACCACCTTTGCTCCTACCAAGTGTTGGCAACTATATTTACCCAACTTCATGGAAAATTTATGACATCCAATTTTGTGCTTGATCCCGAACCGAGCATTAACTCCATTGGCTTGATATACAAACTCCATTAACACTATCCTGTTACTGCAACACCTTGGAAGCAAATGGGGATGACCTTCAAAACGAGCCAACCTGAAGTATGTAAATTTAGGGTATTGGATGTACCAAAATCCCCATTCAACAATGAATGCCATAGCTTCTTGACTCAAACGGTATCAAACATCTCCATTTAATTGGTTGATAATCACATATAAAAATGCATCATTGACACTTCTGAAATGAGTCTCAGCAACTTGAAGAGACAATTGATCATAGTGATCCCATACCATCTTCTACCCATCCAAGGCTCCCATTATACCTGTTCTATTCAAACCTGACAAAACCCCTAATTTGGCTGCTACATATACAATGTAGGAAGTCATGAAGAAACACTTAGTGCTTCTGATGTTAGTCAATTGATCATGGATAGAATTTGACACAATCATTGACCAATCAAACTAATGGTCACCCTGCAAGATTATTTGGATGAAAGGAAACATCCATTCCTTAAACCAAAGTGTATGTCTCTTCCCAAACACCTTGGACAACATCAATATTAAGTCCGATACTTCCTTCTTGAAATTTGCTATCTTTGGCTAGTCTGCAAGCTTGCTCAGTGATTTCTTTTCTATCTTCAACCATTTTTTGTTTAAGTGGGACTTATTGGAGTCTTTATGCTTGCTATACTTCTCCAATGCCTCTGCTTCATTTAGCTTCACCAAGCTCTTGGGATCCAGAACAATAAATATATTTTGAAACATCTGAGGAGTAAGATCAATACTCACATTATTCTACGAATCCATGCATAGTCTTGTAGTAGGATTGTAAGCACTGGCTACTGTTAATATCAACTCCAGGCATTGAACTAATAAAGGGAACACAGTGATATGTGCCAGGCCAAAATCAACAATACTTTGAGTCCTTCTTGTCAGATTTTATCATTTTGCAAAGGTTTCTCCATGTAACTCTTCAAAGTTTTAGTGCCCTAGATTAGTATCTGTGATATTTGACCAGTCTGATTCCACCTTGCTCACCTTCACAACCGGACTCCTATGATTATACCTCAAGGTATAAGGCAGTTGTTTCGGCTTTAACTTCTTTGGTTTTGGTGCTGCCTTTGATGTTCCTGCAGGCTGATTTCTTTGAGCAACTTCTCCTGATGTTCCTAAAATCTTTCAACTTTCCTGCAAGCAAAATTCTAATTTGATCCTTAGCCATCATTAGAAAACATGCTTTGAAAACATACCTTTCATATATGGATTAGAGTCGGAACCAAACAAAAACTCAACCTGACACAATCCTTTTTACAATACTGTCGGACTCGGAGCCAAAACTGATATAGATAATGCACTAATAATAAATGGGCTTAGAGTCAGAATTAAAAAGGTGAACGAAACCGGGATCAGAATGAAAAAGGGATTTGATTTTCTTTAGATTTTCATTTTTCATATCCGATCTCCACTCCGCCTCCAATTTCGTGTAGGTTATCGTTACTTCTCAAAGAAGAATTTTGTTGTATGCGGAGCCAGAAATAGGATGGAAATGAAATCAATAACTTTTGTAAAACATAATTCTTAAGTTCATCATCGATTCTGATCCCGCCTCCGCCTAGGTTAACCATGACATCATCAAATGATTTTGTTGATTTAACATATAACTCCATGCTTAAAACCATGGTCGCTTTAAATGAAAAAGGAGCTTCAAAACACTATACCCATATGACCATGGGGAATGACTGTACTTAGGATATCTTATTTAAATCATGTAACTATGATCATTGAAAGATATGAAACCCTAAACTAACAAAACCTGATAAAACTAGGGCACGGATTTAAACCGTGCCATTTTACCGAATCAAAACAGACAACTAAACCCTAAGTAAAAGATAAATCCAATCTACCCTAACTCACTATAAATCATTAATCTACCTCACTGTAAATCCCTAATTCAACCAACACCATTTAAAACCTAATTTAATCTAATCTACTGCAAATCAAAACAGCATGACGCGATCACGCTTAAGACGTGAAAGCAACCATGCTCTAAAATAGAAAGAATAAAAAATGACTGTACAAGAAACCAAAATTAAGCCAAGACAAAACAACATAAAACAAGAACCTACTTCAACCAATCATACCAATAATCATGGATTCGCCTTAAAACAAAATGATTGAAAGCACAAGTAGATATAAAGCAAAACGCAACAAACATAAAATAAATAATCAAGAATAATACAAAAGAAATCCTACCTCAAATGAAAAATAACCCGAGCTAACCTTCTGAACTGATTCACACACAATATCCTTTCTCTCTCTTGATCAATTTTCTCAAATGAACTTCACCGCTACTATTTCGTGCTCTTTGATTTCTTAATAATGGTAATAATGATTCGCTTAACCCTTAATGAAGGTAAAAATGTTGATTTCTACCTACACAAGTAACTACTATTAATGCATTAAAGCGCAGTTAAGGTGGAGTCAGAACTGTGAGAGAATAAACACTTATCTGTAGTGCCACTTCAGTCAAAAAGTCAACGATCTAAAAGTGGCTGGGGTGGGATCAAAACGGAAACTGATCCGAAAGTTTATGAAATTTCCAAACTTCATTCCCATTTCGATTCTGGGTCTGCCAACTAAACACTAAACAAAATCAAACAAAAAAAGTAAAACAAAAAGACCGACATAATAAAACTAAACATAATGACTAAAACTAAAATAAAAAAGAAACAATGGAGGCAGGATCGGAATAGATTATGATCTTGCATTTTTTGATAAAGACCAACTTAACACCCACTCTAGCTCCGGTTCTGCTAAAGACAAACAAAAGCCAGAAAAGAAAGACTGTTGGGATGGGAACAAAATAAGTTTACAAAAGAACTTTCATAACCTGATTCATTTCCGGTTCCTTTTCTGACAGACTAAATCAAAAATAAACAAAGTGTTGGAAGTGAAATGACTCCAAACTTTATTTAACAAATAACAAAAGATAAAGAACACAAGTGGGGCCCATTTTGACCAAGGCAAAAGATGGGGTGGTTATGCAAGGAATAACACAAACCTTTACATTTCCCTTGTGAAACCTGCTGTTGCTGACCACTTTGCGAAGGTCCCTACTGAGCCCTGGGAGGTGCACCTCCCTGAGTCTGACCTCCTTGAGCACTAGACCCTGCTACTGAACTGCTGCCAATCTGAACACCCATGTGGCCTCCCAGTGCCATGGCAAGATTCTCCTCTATTAGACGTGCTTTCTCCACCGTCGTCTCCATGGTTTTGGGTTTGAAAACCCTCACACCTCTGCTAAGACAGGCATTCAAGCCCCTGAAAAAGTGGTGAACCGAAATCCCCTCATCGTCTCCTATACCTACAAACTACTTGAGCTCGTAGAAGCATCAATCATACTGCTCAACTGTCAAGGCTAACTGACGCAAGGCGTGAAACTCATCGCCTCAATGTTGACGCCAATTATTGGATAGGAAATGAGCTCTAAACCTCTCTAGAAAAATCTCCCAAGACACTAAGTTAGTATCTATATGGAGCTTCTGCTCCTCCAGCCTCCACCATGTGGATGTAAACCCTCGCAGATGCATGATAGTGCACCGTGCTTTGGTATTTCTTCCGTAAGGGTGCATAGCAAAGCACCTATCGAGGTCTATAAGCCAAGTCTCAGCCTCTAACTCAGTGCCTACTCCATCATACAATGGTGGTCATGCCCTGAGTAAATCTCTCATATGCACCTCTGACTGAGATGGAACTTCCCTCTCACTAGGATTACCTTGAACTTGGTCTGCCTCTGACCATGAGTGCCAATGCCTCCTTAAGTTCCCTACGTGCAACCTCGATCCCTAGAGGATTCTACTGTCGGTCACTGCCCCCTAGGGCATTATGTGATGCCTGATGTTCCTCCTGATCAAGAATAAGTTGAACATGAGGAGGAGAGTCGTTTTGACTCCCATCGCGATCGCCTACACGACCACTTCCTTTCCCTCTACCTCTTCCACGTCTGGGAGGCATAATCCTGCATAGACACACCAAGGTATTAGGTAAGGTACACAACTAAAAGCTTAATGGGTTCATCATAATCCCAGAGTACCCAGTGTTTAAACCTAGGATCTGATACCATGTGTAACACCCCACCACATAACCCTAGAGGAAGTTGCAATTAACTATGCAAACACGCAATTTTTTTTGTTTAAAGAGTAATTAACATGCAAGTTCACTACCCATTGCCATCAACCTCTAAGGTTAGAATACTAAGATTACTTTAAAACCCATACATACAACATAATTGAATCCATAACATTTATCTAGTTAAGAAATTAAGAACACATAAATTCCTTACATGATAAATTACATCATAACAATAAGGGTTACAATAAGATTGCATATACCAATAATTTAACAAGGGAGATTACATCTCTCATTCCCTGAATGAGGTAGAACCAATAAGAGTGATTACAAATTACAATCTTCCACATCAATTACAAATGAGGGGTAATAAATTACAAGAATCGGCTGAAATGAATATAAGCATGTAAAGTAATTGGATCCCATGAGCTCTCCAACTGGAAATCTCTCAACACGAACAAGAAGAAAATACAATGGAGTAAGGTGCGCGTTCCACCCAACCAAGTGGTACCCGAAGGCCCACCCCTCGTGCTAGGAGATAGTAACAAGGATCCCTAGACAAGACCATTTACCTCTAGATACAAGATAAAACATAACTGGATTTAATCAAATACAAATACATCACTAACAAAATGGTTACAATGCTTCTAGAGTTAATTAATCAATTGCATCACTGATACAAACATACTGCTGACTTAAGAGAAGTGTCATCACAATGCTACATGGGATATCCTGGTAAGTCTTTTTAGGCCCCGACCCCCATCTTAGGAACTCCTGGAAACCTCTAACGACTCCAGACCCCTCATGCAAACCAATGCGGAATCAATTATCTATCGTAGAGATGAGATAATGATCTTGTCATTCTAGGCCTTCTCGTCCCATCCCAAGTCTATACAAACCCTTGCATCCATGAGCGAGGCACAATTATTCTTATTAAGTGTTTGATACTACCTATTCTTCTAATAAGTTTATTTACATTATCACTGGATTAACTAACTCATAATGAGTTACCTTGGCACCAATTTGTGTGCCAGACCTCATTGAAATCCACTCCTCTAAGACAACACATGGAACAACTCCACAACCCAAGGGTAAACTAGTGCAACTTAAGGATATTAAATCCCTATCCAAACATAAAAGCAATACATCCCCGTTCGTGATAATCGATTAATTAACTGAATACAACTATACACACTACCCAAGATGATTCAAATGTTGAATTTCATAATACGACAACCCCAAATAATTAAAAACCCCATCTGAAAGACTTCTTGACCCTTACTAAACAATTTCCCCCAAAACGAAAATGGAAGAAATTTACATTTAAAAGAGCAATTTAAACAGGAAATAAATCTAGTTTTGGATTTCCTAAATCCACTTCCCTTAATAAAATTCAGTAGTTTATTACCTCAATAAAACTAATTTACTAATAGCTCTTTCAGACAAAGGAGGAAATTTAAACTATATATTCAATTCCTTAATTGCTTTTAAATAATAATAAAATAAAACAGTCACTTCTTCTATTCAGAATATATCATTTTAAAAATAACCATTTCTTCTTTTCAAAATAAATCATTTTTAAAATCAATTAATCCCCCTGTTAAAACATATTACTTTTAAATCCAATAATTGTTCTATCAAAATATATATTATTTTAAAAACCAATAATTCATCTATTAACATATTATTTTAAATTCCTCAATTACATTTAAAACATGCCATTATTTAAAACCTCATATATATATATATATATATATATATATATATATATATATATATTAAAATATATACACAAATATATAAATATATATATTAATATTTATATATATTAAATATTTTAAAATTATATAAATATAATATAAAATATTTTAATATTATATAAATATAATACAAAATATAATATATATATATATATATTAAATATTTTAATATTATATAAATATAATATAAAATATATATATTTTTTTTTTAAAAGTCCAATTGAAAAAGTTAGGGTGCGGGTTTCGGGAGGCACGCCGAAGTTTTGATTGGGGGCGACTGTGTGAATACACAACCGACCCCATTTACATGGGGCACGACTGTGTCTTCACACAACCAAGCGCTTGTTACTTGGGTGCAATTGTGGAGAGGGGTGTGTTGGGCGTGCCTCCCCCACAATGCCTCCCATGTGGGTGGCGGTGGGGTGAGCCCCCAGCGACCCCCCACTAGTTCATTTAAAAAAAAAAATTATTTCCTAAAGAAAAAAACATTGAAACCCCCGTGGATTTCGAAATCCGCATATTTTGACTGGGGTATTTTGCAAGGCATAACAAATGGCGACTCGGCTGGGGAAATGGTTTACCCATTTTCAAAATACCCAAAGAAAAATTTTAGTCATCGAAAACTACTGGCTTATAAACACTTTAACATGAATAAAATCAAATATTTTTAGGATAAGTTTGAGATGGAATCTCAGATGTATGTGCCCATGAGTTATCTCTGAATCTGAGTGTGTGCTTATATTGTGCATCATTCTTCATAGATACTTTTTCTATTGTTTGAACAACCATACCTGAAATTCAAGCTACATGAGTTGAGTTTGTTAACCATCGTGAAGTAAAATCCTGGGTATTGCTCTGCTGCTAGACATGCATCCATAGCCTCGACGGAGATGCCTCTAGTTCTCACAAAACATTTCTCTACTTCCAACCAAGCGTCCATAGCCCCGATAGAGATACTTGATTACCCACTTGATATTGAGCTTGCCTTTTCTTTCTTTCTTTTCATTATTTTTTTTTTTACTTGTGCATCTCTCAATACTCAGATTCAGTGAATCTAAAATGTGGGTTGAGTACTACAGTGGATTTCATGATAGTCTTGGAATCAGATTTTTCACTTGAATCAAAGGTAGTCATTCTAAAACAGATAGGAATTTACTTATGCATATGTTTTATCTAATTTGGTGACAGATCTTTGATGACAATGCATGAGATATTCACCATGTATCTTCTTATCTTTAAATAACTTCTCAAACCCAAACTAGAATGATCATAGGACATGAGTTTCAGAACAAATTCCTTTTCAATGATGATAATGAAAATACATAAACCAATTTCTCTCCTAGTACCAATAGTATACTTTGAATAACAACCCCAAGTCTTGAGATGAACAAAATAAAGATCCCCAATGAAACAAAACTCAACAAACAAAAACGAAAACAAAGAAAACAAAGAAAACCAAATCAAAACAAGCAACAACAAAGAGAAAACCTAACTAAAAAAAAGACAAAACTAAAACCTAAATTTATAAACACTTAATTACATATGATATAGTATAATACATTCTCCTTCAAAAATATCAGACCTTCTATGCACCAAAATAATACTTGAGAAACTGACCATTAATGGGTAATGGAACAGACTCTCCTGTTAAGGTACTCAAACGAAAGGCGTTCTCTCCCAATATTTCAGCTACTTGATAGGGACCTAACCAAAGTCTATCAAACTTCTGGTGATCTCCCTTCTTTTCACTAGGCTTATCCCATAATAGCACCACGTCTGATATTCTAAAATCTTTTATCTTGGCTCTCTTGTCAAACCAACGTTTAACAACAACCTGATGTTTAGAGAATTGCTGCAAAGAAACATCTCTTTGTTCTTCCATATTTAACAAATTAAGCAATCTAACCTCAATCCTATCATCCTTGGAGTAAAATTCCTGCATAAACTTCAAAATAGGTATTTGTAAATGAATGGGAAATATTGGATCTTGGCCATAGACCAACTTAAAGGGTGAATTCCCTAGGGCTGCTTTGATTCTAGTTCGATCTGCCCATAAGGCAAATCTCAACTGGGTGTGCCAGTCCCTAGGGTTACTTTCTAACAAATTTCTTATAACTTCCAATAATTTTTTATTTGTGGACTCAGCCACTCCATTCCCATGAGGGTAATAATTGAAAGAATATTTTAACACAATCTTATGCTGATATGCCCATGAAATAAACTCAACAGAAGAAAAATTAGGGCCGTTATCACATACCAGAGCAAATGGAACACCAAACCTGGTTGTGATGTTCTCAATTAGAAACTTGATGACCACCTCCATGGTGCTATTCTTGCAAGGTTGTGCCTCCGTCCAACATGTGTAGTAGTCAGTTGCAGTCAAGATGAATTTATGTCCTGTAGAAGAATTTGGATTAATCACACATACAAAATCAAGTGCCCATTGAGCAGATGGCCTTACCTCATATATCGGTTGTAGGGGCATTGCAGGATTTCTTTCTCTAGGTGCAGAATTTTGACATACATGACAAGTCCTATAGTGTTGATGTGCATCTCTAAAAACATAAGGCCAATAATAACATGACCTTAAAATTTGATGTGCCAAAGCCTCATCTGATACATGCCCTGTTCCGTGCCTGCCATGAAATTCATTTATGGCATGTTTAGCTTCTTGCTGATCCAAGCAGCGTAGATAGATCCCTTGGAAATTCTTCCTATAGATTGATCCCCCTTTAAGCATATAATGGGAGCTCTTCATCCTCAATGCTCTCCTTTGAGTAGAATTCATTCCTTCTGGATACTTGTTATTGAGGAGGAAGAAGACTAAATCTGTATACCAAGGATCTTTTGTGAATGATTGAACAGTGTACTGTTGACAAGTTATACTTCTATCTACTTCAGCCATTGCCTTTGAAAAACCTTGACCTCTTACAAGCTTCATTGGGTGAATCTCCAGGTCAAATTCTTGTAAGATCGCCATCCATTTCCCTCTTCTTCCCCCTAATTCACTTTGCATTAGGAGGGACTTTATAGTTGGATCTGGGACTATGGCTATAACCCGACTTCTAATTATGTAATGCCTAAAATTCTTTACTACTCTAACCAATGCAAAGGCTTTTTTTTCCAATGATGAATATCTTACTTCTGCATTTTTAAATGGAGAGCTCATAAAAGCAATTGGTCTCTCCTCATTCTCTTCCCTTCTCTGTGTTAAAACTGTTGCACATGAATGTTCAGAAGCAAAAGAATAAAGGTAAAAAGGTTTTAGATAATCTAGGCTTGTCAAAACAAGTGCCTCAGATATAACTTGTTTAATTTGCATGAAAGCAGACTTGGCCTCTTCACTCCATTCAATCTTTGCATCCTTCTTCATCATTTAGTTGAGTGGTTTGACAATCTCTGCAATCCCTGTTATAAATTTCCTGACAAAATTAATCCTTCCAAAGAAAGATCTCATTTCCTTCTTACTTCCTGGCCTTGCCAATTTAAAAATGGCCTCCACTCGGTCATGATCTATGGAAATCCCCTCTTCTGATATAAAGTGACCTAAAATCTTTCCTTCGGAAACTCCCAATACACATTTCTTTGGATTAAGAGAGACACCATAACTGATACATTTCTTTAACACCTTTTCCAAATCAGCAACATGATTTTCTCTATTCTTAGAGAAGATAGTCAAATCATCAACATAGATGATTATACATTTCCCTATCAGATATTTAAAAGCTACATCCATTGCTCTTTGAAAAGTAGCACCAACATTGATTAGACCAAATGGCATCCTTCTGTAGGAAAATGTACCCCATTTTGTAGTGAAAGTCGTCTTCATCCTATCCTCATGACTTACAAGGACTTGATTGTATCCTGATACCCGTCCAAGAAAGACATCATCTATACTTCATCAAGGGAAGGTAATGGATAGTTATCCTTCTTAGAGGCCTTGTTTAAATTTCTGAAATCCACACACAACCTAATCTCACCATTCTTCTTTCTCACAGGAACTAGATTAGCCACCCAAGTAGAGTGTCTAGTTGGAAAGATTATTCTTGTAGCCAAAATTTTTTGCACTTCTTTCTGAATCAGAGGTTCAATTAATGCATTGACCGGGCATTGCTTTTGGCGAAACGGCTTGGCTTTTGGCTTAAGAGGAATTGTATGTGTGATGATAGATGTATCAAAAGTTTTCAAGTCATCATAGCTCCAAGCAATTGCTTCAATATTTTGTTTCAAGACTCTGATTATCTCATCCTTAATCTCCTGAGTACAAGTTTTCCCTATAAGAACATTCCTTTCTGCCCCTAAGTGAGCCAAATTAACGGATTCATACTTGCCTCCCTCACTCTTTGTAGGCATTCTCTGATAAGCTCGTAGATCTAAATCAAATATCCTTTCCAATGCTATCATCCCTTTTGGGATGTTATTACTCTTCAAATCCATTATCTCTTCTAGGTTGTCACTTTCTGGATTCCAATCTCCTTGATCTCTGTCAGAGTCATCAATTATTTGTCCTTGAAATACATCATAACTCTCCAAAAAGGCTAAAATGTGTTGATCATCATTAAACACGTAAAAGTGTCTAACATTGTCAAGAATGGCCGAGACATAAACCAACTCCACATAAAACCTCTTCAAATTTGAATCTTGCATAGGCTCTAATGTGCTTGCTGCAACAGCAAGAGCATCTGCTATTTTATTTACTTCCCTTGGAATAAGAGTAATCCCAAAGGCATCAAAATCTTCTATCAAATTCCAAATCCTATTTCTATATGCAACCAATATTTTGTTATGGCATGTGTATTGGCTACATACCTGATTCACAATCACCTCAAAATCTCCCATTACAACAAGAGCAATTACCTTCTTCTTATGAGAAAACATGAGCCCTCTTGCAAGTGCTTCATATTCTGCTACATTATTAGTACAACCAAACTGCAATCTATAAGAAGCAAAGTAATTTTTTCCTTTCAGTTGGTTAGTTCAATTCCTGCTCCACTTCCTACTTTAGATTTAGAACCATCAAATTTAAGAGTCCATAACTGGTCTTTGGCTGGGAATTCTTTCTTTTTAGAAGCAACAGGGAATTTGTCACTTGTGACATGTGGCAGCTCAGACTTTTGCTGATTATCAGCAATTATCTTGAGGCTAGGCTCAATTAAAGATTCTCCTATGTTCTGAATTTGTTCAACAACTATCTCCTGAATGCTCTCTTGAGTTAGTTTACCATCTAATTCATCTTTCATTAACACCTTGGGCATAGGTAAAGCATCTAGAGTAGGGGTGTTGAAATGAAACTGAGATACTTCTACTTCTTCTTGATCTTGAGAGCCTAAAACCTGAATCTGCTCTATTGGTAAGGAAACTTCCTCTTGAGAAAGACTGACCCGCGTAAGAATAGTTGCATCCTTAACTTGGAAAGAGAACACATTGATAGGAGTCTCAGATATCTCTTGACATTTCTATTTTGGTTGATCTACATGACTTAGAATATCTATGCATGATTGACATGTCAACTCTGAATGGTTATGATAGTGAATCCTACACCAATTAGGAAGCAGTAAACTACTCAAATCAGTTTCTGCTCCTAAAACCAACCTATCTTGTTGCAATTTCCTTACTAGAACCTGCTGGTTGATGTGAATGATCGAGTCACTATAATCTAAGGATAATGTATCCTCAGGACTAACTACAGAGAAAGTAAGGACTCCCTCTTGTTTGTAAACACCTATCTCAGTCTCAAAGAATACTACTTTATTTGGAGTATCATACTTTGTAATTATGTGTTTGAGTCTAGGTTTACTTTCAATTCTTATCTGGGTGGCAACTCCTTTCCAAGGTAACCACATGTGCGAGAAATCCAAAGATAGATATCCTCCTATACTTTTCATCAGCTCTCGACTTAAGAGCATACCATATGTTTATGGGATATTAGCTATTTGGATATCTATATAGGTTTGGATCCTTGGGTCTGATCCAACTTGGACATGCATGTTCTTCAACTCACCTACCACATTGACTTCGGTTTTATCCAACTAAATCACCTTTTTATTGGTTGGGATAGGACTTAATCCTAACTTCTTACAAATAAAAAAAGGCATAACATTCCCTGATGCTCCAGAATCTAATAAACAATTGTGTAGATTCTTTCCAAAGATTCTCAAACTTAACAAGAAAGGTGGGGTACTGGTCTTACCTTTATACATGGCTACATTCGTCTCCTTTGTGGGAGTCACTTTACCTTTCCCTTTTAAGTGATCTACCTCTTCCAAAACTTTTAATACCACCTCTCGTTGAGTTGGGCACCACTTCATGATATCAAAGAAAGACAGTGATATCTTCTACCTTTGTAATTCTACAACAAATTCAAATTCTGAGTCATTCCTAAATTGGTACTTAGGAAGAGAAGGTTGATTACCTCTGTTTTTATAATCAAAAGGTCCCTTTGGTGGAGGTGGATTATTATCTGCATTCTGATTTGGTGGAACCATGTTATTCGGGGGTGCAAATGTAGTGAATGGCCCCTTGTTCTGATTTCTTAGAAAGTGGTCACCCTTAGATTGGAAGGCTTGAGCAACATAAACATCTTCCTCTGGCTCATTATCCCCCTGCATAGGGAATTTATACTTTTCTTCAATGGTTTCATAAGTCATGGCAGTGCTGACTGACCCATTACCTTGATTGGAATTTCCTGCTGGGGGATGGGCATCAGCCTGTGCAATTTTCACCATCTTCTCCATTTCTAGGAAATTGACCTTAGAATGGGCTACTGTATCATGCAACCTACACCAATTTGTCATAAAATTCAAATCAACAACATTAGCATTATGGGGTCTTTCTTCACTTGCCTAATAATTATGAGGAACTCCCCCATAATTAGGTCTAGTATTTCACTGCCTATTATTGTTGTTGTTGTTGAACCTTTGATTATATCCTCTATTTTGATTTTGATAATTCTGGTTTGAGGAGTTATGATTTTAGAAATTCCTACTAGTGTTCTAATTTTGGTTCTGATTAGAGTAATTGCCCTGATAGTTATAACTTCCCTAGTTGTTGTAATTCTGGTTTTGATTATTGGGAGGGTTTTGCCTGAGCTATGCCATGTCATTTGACATCTGAGAAAGAGTCTTCTTGAGAGTCTCTAACTCACTTGTGAGTTGAACAGTTTGTTCATTCTATAAATTTTGGACTATGGTTGGGGAATGGACATGGGTTGATCCTCCCCCTTGTTGTGGTTGATTTTGAGATTGTTGTTTTGGTTGATGTGAGGAATCTTATACACCATTGCTAAAGAAGGGCACCGTGGGTGGAGCTTGCAACTCAGATATTGGTCCATATTGGGAATAAGACATCCCTGGGATAGTGTTGTATAACGGTGGATTAGGCATCTGATAATTCATTGGAGGAAGAACTGCTCCTAACCCTCCAGATTGAAAACTTATCTGATGTTGCAATTTGATAGCCAAATGATAAATCTTAGACAGTGAGTCAATTTCATCAGGTTGATAAGTTCTTTGCAAGAACAGGCCAATCAAAGGATCAACAACTCTCAAATATGCCTGTATGGCCATACCCTCTGGTACTAAGTAAGGCTCTTGTAGCCTACGGTACATCCTTTGGAACCTAGTGTTAAACAAGGGCAATGGTTCATGATGTTCTTTCCTTATGGTGGAAAATTGGTGATATAATATTGTAGGATCAACATAAACTCTGAATTGATTAATGAAAGCATTTTCCAAATCTGTCCAACCCAAGATAGATCCCTAAGGCAGATTTAGATACCAATTATATGCCATATCTCCCAAACAATAAGGAAACAATCTACATACCACATCTTGATGAGAAAATTTAGCTCTTGTGCAAGCATCTTTGAATGCTTGTATATGTTCTTCAACACTTCTTGACTCTCCATGCATGTATTTCAGACAAAACCTCTCTGGGTTCTTGGGTAAATCATGGAATCCCCCAGGAATAGTCCCCAACGGGGAGGGATTATTCACAAAGAAAGCCATTGGTGGGATTGGTTGGACACATGGTGATATAGGTCGAATTGGTGGTGACATAGGCCTATTTGGAGGTGATGATGTAGGTGGAATTGGTGGTGGTGTAGATGGATTTGGAGGAAATCCAGATGGAGTAAGTGGTAGTGGCAGTGTAGATATCAAAACCCTACGAGCATGAGGTCTTGGTCTAACCAGAGTTTACAGTTCTTATAAAGGTTCAGGGTCAGTAGAGGATCTCAAAATCCTTCCATATTTCTCTGGTGAGAAAGATCCTATGCAAGCCAGCTTGTCTTTCCAGGCCCTCCATCTAGCGCCAACTTTTGTTGATGGGTAAAATGACACAAACAACATTAAAATAAAATATTTCTACTCTATTTCTCCTGAAAAAGAAAGACAACATATAGTGGCCTAACTCCCAAGGTTCTGGTAGTTGGTTCTCAACTGCTTGGTGTCACTCAATCGGTTCATGTAACTGTAATGTTCAAGGGGCCTGTGTTGGTAACAAAAGATTCAAGCAATGACTCTTTTTATCAAAATAGTTCCTGTAAATAAAGGGGTTTCAAACAAAAGAAAAAGATGGAACAAAGGGGTAACCAGTAAATTTGAATCAACTTTATCTAACATCGGGACATATATCTTCCATAATGAATATTTTTCCAATCAAATCAAGAAAACACTAAGATGACACAATCTATAGAATAATCTATAACATCGCATACATTTTAGGTGCTTAATTAATTTCACACTTACATATCACAAATACTTCAAGGATTTCATAACAACACACATTCATTCATCATCAAGATTATAGATCAACAAACTTCAATAAACTTAATTCAATGACAATCTAACAAGATAATCCTTAAATCTGGTTTCTTCTAATGATTTTCACCACATAAGAAACTATCATGCTTTAGGACAATCAATGGCATTGAGATAGATAATAACTTATCAGCCTTATCAAATAAAACAACTCAATTCTAACTCCATATTGCGTAAAACCTGTAATTCTATTAACTGTAAAAAGATCAAGTAACAATGTATCTCAAAAATGATCACTACAAAACTCTATCTCCTAGCATTAGGTAAGCCAATTTCTATTCTCAATTAGCCGACCTTTACAATATGATACCCATCAAGTATTTATAGATATACAAAAGTTCGAACTCTACTTCTATTTTAGGCATTCCTCCTTTTTAGGAACTAGATCAATTTGATCTTACCTTCTTACATTTAAACATTCAGTTTTAACTAAAAATAGAAGATAGAAGAGAAGAAGAAGTCACGCGCTCAAAAAGCTGTCAGTGTTGCATGCAATATGCAAAGAAGGAGAACATCATGCATGCAAGGATTCATGCATGTGAGGCTGGATACACAATAAACTCATCATAGCTGGTGAAGACTTGATGTAATGTATCTATCTCTGGCCCATCAATCCAGCTATCTTCAAACTTGATCCGATCCAATTCTGCTGCAGAAAATTCCCTCATACTTTTTATTTTTATTAACTCTCTCCCAACAACTTTTATCCCTTCTTTGACCTCTACTAGTCGATCTATTAAAAATTCTTCTCCATCATCCTTTTCCTGCATGAGTCTTTTGAACCTTTCATCCCATTTCTCTTTAATTTGACTCAAAGGCATGCCATCTTTTGTCATTACATTTACATCCACAATTATAGCAATGACTATTTCTAATTCTTCCAATTGCTCAATCAAATTATTAACAACTTCTTGAATTTCATCTTTCTATTTACACAAAAAGCCAATCCTAAACTGGAGTATGTGAGAAGTTTTCTCCACAAAATCTTTGTTGTCTTCCTCAAGTATGGATTGTTCCAGAAGAGTTGTTAGAGGCAATGCACTTACCTTTTCTAACTTCTGACTATATTCCTTATACTCTTCTTCTTGTTTTTCTGATGCCTCAATATATTGATGCATCTCCTCTATCAATCCTTCTGTATCCCTATAGGATTCAAATCCTTTCACTAAAACTTCACCTACCTCTTGGTTCAATTTTTCCACCCATCGGTCTACCATCTCCACCTTACCTCTAACCTGCACCAAATCATCTACCTCCTTTTTGCTTAACAAAATAGGGGTTTCAATGGCTGCTACCTGTTGTGATCTAGGAGAGGAGACACTCTTCAAGAATGAATGTAATTGATCTAATTGAGCTTTAATCTCAGCCTTCTTTTTCTTATCCTTAATCATTCTTGACTTGGTCGTTGAGGCCACCACATCAATCAAATTCATTTGTTGATTCCTAGTGGGCCTTCCCAAATTGACCGTACTCAACTGATAATCTGTTAGCTGCATATCCCCTACCTCCTTTTCTGTCATCGACATGGCACATTCAGCAACAATCTCTCCCTTATCTGTGAGTCGAGTAGAATGTAAAATTTTAGCCTTATTTTTAGGCCTTTCTTGCTCAATTCCCTTCATCATATCCTCCCAATTGAGAGGTTGTGGAGGTGTTCTTGCCCTCTTCTGCAGGTCTAATTTCAACCAAGTAGGAGAATTTGGAGCAGTAGTCATCATGGAAGAGGAAGCAACAACTGTAGAAGGTGGCTGAACATCTACCTGAGGTTGAGATTCAACCCTTGCTTTCTCTTGTTGCTCTTGTAGTATATGCATCTGCACCAACTTCTCAGCCTCTTCTCTATCTCTTTGTTCTTTCCCTTTTCTTTCTTCCTCTTCTTCCTTTTCTTTCTCTAGAGATTCTTTTTCCAAAGCCTCTAGTCTTTCTTTCTCCAATCTCTCCACTTCTAAGGCCTTAAGTTTCTCTGCCTTTGCCTTTTCTTCTTCAGCTTGCTGCTTCTTTACCAGCTCCTCAGCATCTCTTTTCCTCTTCAAACTTTCAGCTTCTTCCTCTTTCTGGCGAGCTTCTTCTGCAAGTTTTAGTATGGCAACAAAGACTTCTCTTTGCCTTCGGTTCCTTGATTTTTCTACTTCAAGGTCATGAATTTTCTGTGTCAACTCCAACTTGTCGTTCTCTTCCTTGACCTTGAGTTCATTTTCTTGTTGCCTTCTTTGTTTTTCCACCTCATCAGATGCTGCCTTAGTTTCTATTTCCTTTTGTTTCTCCACTATAGCCCTTGCATCAGAATCTCTTTTTGCATCCTCAAATAGCTTCCGTTGATATTCATGTGTTAACATTTATTCAATATCCTCCTCTAGAGGCATGTTCTTTTGTAGATCTTTCTCTGACAGAGTCTCATCCGAATCTGTCTCAACTTCCAGAACTTCCTTCTCCATTTCTTTTCCCTTAGTAGCTTCAACCATGCTATGAAGAGCTCCTTCCTGTATCTCCTTACTCTTCTTCCTTGTAATTGGGACTTTTTTGGATGATTCACGTAAGGTAGGTGTAGAAACAATAGATCCTACTGGAACATCTCCTTCTTGTGTCTCTTCTTCATCATGTACTACCTCAAGTTCTATTTCTTCAACATCTGGAGGAAGGAATTCTAATGGCTCCTTGGGAGGTGTCTTTCTCTTGATTCTCTTGTATCCTTTTCCCTTCTTAATGACTGGTCCTTGAGGAGCTTGAGTTCTCAACATCAACCATTGCACACTCCTAGAGTGTCCTTCCAATTTTCTTGATGTCAATTATTTCTTTAGCATCCCAGTCAATTGGATCCAGATTCTTGATGCCAATATTCAAAGCTTCATAAGATGGATCTAATACAAATCCATCATCCACCAACGTGTCAGGAATGTTTTCTTTAATACCTAGTTTAGCCATGAGTTCAACCGACAATCTTTCATAGTTCTTCTTTCTCAAATCATATTCATCCTGTCGGTCACTCCAAAAGTCTTCTAACAAGTTGAAATGTCTAGTGAATATTGAAGGTAATAAGGCATACATATTTTTCTTGGGATCAAAACACTTATGAGCAGTATACAATCCCAATTTCAATTGTATCAATTCACTACGGACCACCTTTTCTCCTACCAAGTGTTGGCAACTATATCCACCCAACTTCATGAGAAATTTATGACATCCAGTTTTGTGCTTGATCCCGAACCGAGCATTAACTCCAATGGCTTGATATACAAACTCCATTAGCACTATCCTATTACTACAGCACCTTGGAAGCAAATGGGGATGACCTTCAAAACCAACCAACCTGAAGTATGTAAATTTAGGGCATTGGATGTACCAACATCCCCATTCAACAATGAATGCCATAGCTTCTTGACTCAAATGGTATCCAACATCTCCATTTAATTGGTTGATAATCACATATAAAAATGCATCATTGACTCTTCTGAAATGAGTCTCAACAACTTGAAGAGACAATTGATCATAGTGATCCCATACCATCTTCTGCCCATCCAAGGCTCCCATTATACCTACTATGTTCAAACCAGGGAAAACCCCTAATCTGGCTGCTGCATATACAATGTAGGAAGTCATGAAGAAACACTTAGTGCTTCTGATGTTAGTCAACTGGTCATGGATAGCATTTAACACAATCATTGACCAATCAAACTGATGGTCACCCTACAAGATTATTTGGATGAAAGGAAACATCCATTCCTTAAACCGAAGTGTATCTCTCTTCCCAAACACCCTAGAAAACATCAATATTAAGTCCGATACTTCCTTCTTGAAATCTACCCTCTTTGGCTGGTCTACAAGCTTGCTTAGGGATTTCTTTTCCGTCTTCAACCATTTTTTGTTTAACTGAGACTTATTGGAGTCTTTATGCTTGCTATACTTCTCCAATGCCTCTGCTTCAGTTAGCTACACCAAGCTCTTGGGATCCGGAACATTAAATATATTTTAAAACATCTGAGGAGTAAGATCAATAATCACATTATTCTGTGAATCCATGCATAGTCTTGTAGCAGGATTGTAAGCATTGACTTCTGTTAATATCAACTCCAGGCACTGAATTGATAAAGGAACATAGTGATATGTGCCAGGCCAAAATCAACAATCCTTTGAGTCCTTCCTATCATATTTTCTCATTCTGCAAAGGTTTCTCCATGTAACTCTTCAAAGTTGTACTGCCCCAGATTAGTATCCATGATATCTGACCAGTCTGATTCCACCTTGCTCACCTTCAACACCAGACTCCTATGATTATACCCCAAAGTATAAGGCAGTTGTTCTGGCTTTAACTTCTTTGGTTTTGGTGCTGCCTTTGATGTTCCTACAGGCTGATTTCTTCGAGCAGCTTCTCCTGACGTTCCTGACATCTTTCAACTTTCCTGCAAGAAAAACTCTAATTAGATCCTTAGCCATCATCATAAAACATGCTTTGAAAACATACCTTTCATATATGGATCAGAGTCGGAACCAGACAAAAACTCAACCTGACACAATCCCTTTTACAATACTGCCGGACTCGGAGCAAAAACCGATATAGATAATGCACTAATAATAAATGGGCTCAGAGTCGGAATCGAAAAGGTGACTGGAACCGGGATCGAAATGAAAAAGGGATTTGATTTTCTTCAGATTTTCATTTTTCATATCCGATCTCCACTCCACCTCCACTTTCGTCTAGGTTATCGTTACTTCTCAAAGAAGACTTATGTTGTATGCGGAGCCAAAATGGGATGGGAATGGAATCAATAACTTTTGTAAAACAGAATTCTTAAGTTCATCATCAATTTTGATCCCGCCTCCGCCTAGGTTAACGATGACATCATCAAATGATTTTGTTGATTTAACATATAACTCCATGATTAAAACCAAGGTCACTTTAAATGAAAAAGGAGCTTCAAAACACTATACCCATATGGTCATCGAGAATGACTGTACTTAGGATATCTTATTTAAATCATGCAACCATGATCACTGAAAGATACGAAACCCTAAACTAACAAAACCTGAAAAAACTAGGGCACATATTTAAACCTTGCCATTTTACCGAATCAAAACACACAACTAAACCCTAAGTAAAAGATAAATCCAATCTACCCTAACTCACTATAAATCATTAATCTACCTCACTGTAATCCCTAATTCAACTAACACCATTTAAAATCTAATTTAATCTAATCTACTGCAAATCAAAACAGCATGACACGATCACGCTTAAGACGTGAAAGTGACCATGCTCTAAAATAGAAAGAATAAAAAATGATAGTACAAGAAACCAAAATTAAGCCAAGACAAAACAACATAAAACAAGAACCTACTCGAACCAATCATACCAATAATCATGGATTCGCCTTAAAACAAAATGATTGAAAGCACGAGTAGATATAAAGCAAAATGCAACAAACATGACATAAATAAACAAGAATAATACAAAAGAAATCCTACCTCAAACGCAAAAGAACCCGAGCTAACCTTCTTAACAGATTCGCACACAATATCCTTTCTCTCTCTCGATCAATTTGCTCAAATGAACTTTGCCGCTACTATTTCGTGCTCTTTGATTTCTTAATAATGGTAATAATGATTCGCTTAACCCTTAATAAACGTAAAAATGTTGATTTCTACCTACACAAGTAACTACCATTAATGCATTAAAGCGTAGTTAAGGCAGAGTCAGAACTATGAGAGAATGAACACTTCTATGTAGTGCCACTTCAATCAAAAATTCAATGATCTAAAAGTGGCGGGGGCGGGATCAAAATGAAAAATGATCTGAAAGTTTATAAAATTTCCAATCTTCATTCTCATTCTGATTCTGGGTCCGCCAACTAAACACTAAACAAAACCAAACAAAAAAAGTAAAACAAAAAGACCAACATAATAAAACTAAACATAACGACTAAAACTAAAACCAAAAAGAAACAACGGAGGCGGGATCGGAATAGATTATGATCTTGCAACTTTTGATAAAGACCAACTTAACACCCACTACGGCTCCGGTTCCACTAAAGACAAACAAAAGCCAAAAAAGAAAGACCGTCGGGATGGGAACAAAATAAGTTTCCAAAAGAACTTTCAGAACCCAATTCATTTCCAGTTCCACTTCCGATAGACTAAATAAAAATAAACAAAGTGTTGGAAGCGAAATGACTCCAAACTTTATTTAACAAATAACAAAAGATAAAGAACACAAGGGGGACCCATTTTGACCAAGGAAAAAGATGGGGTGGTTATGCAAGGCATAACATAAACCTTTACATTTCCCTTGTGAAACCTGCTACTACTGACCACTTTGCGAAGGTCTCTGCTAAGCCCTAGGAGGTGCACCTCCCTAAGTCTGACCTCCTTGAGCACTAGACCCTGCTACTGAACTGCTACCAATCTGAACACCCATGTGGCCTCCTAGTGCCATGGCCAGATTCTCCTCTATTAGACGTGCTTTCTCCACCGCTGTCTCCATGGTTTTGGGTTTGAAAACCCTCACACCTCTGCTAAGACAGGCGTTCAAGCCCCTGAAAAAGTGGTGAACCAACATCCCTTATCATCTCCTATACCTGCAAACTGCTTGATCTCATAGAAGCATCACTCGTACTACTCAACTGTCAAGGCTAACTGACGCAAGGCATGAAACTCATCGCCTCGACGTTGATGCCAATTATTGGATAGGAAATGAGCTCTGAACCGCTCTAGAAAAATCTCCCAAGACACTGAGTTAGTATCTATATGGAGCTTCTGCTCCTCCAGCCTCCACCATGTGGATGTGAACCCTCGCAGATGCATGATAGTGCACCGTGCTTTGGTATTTCTTCTATAAGGGTGCATAGCAAAGCACCTATTAAGGTCTATAAGCTAGGTCTCAGCCTCTAACTCAGTGCCTGCTCCATCAGACAATGGTGATTGTGCCCTAAGAAAATATCTCATATGTGCCTTTGACTGAGATGGAACTTCCCTCTCACAAGGATTACCCTAAACCCGGTTTGCCTCTGACCATGAGCACCAATGCCTCCTCAAGTGCCCTACATGCAACCTCGATCCCTAGAGGATTCTGCTATCGGTCACTACCCCCTGGGGCATTATGTGATGCCTGATGTTCCTCCTGATCAAGAATAAGTGGAACATGAGGAGGAGAGTTGTGCTGACTCCCATCGCGGTTGCCTACACGGCCACTTCCTTGCCCTCTACCTCTTCCACGTCTAGGAGGAATAATCTTGCATAGACACACCAAGGTATTAGGTAAGGTACACAACTAAAAGCTTAATGGGTTCATCATAATCCTAGAGTACCCAGTGTTTACACTAGGATCTAATACCATGTGTAACACCTCACCACGTAACCCTAGAGGAAGTTGCAATTTAACTACGCAAACACACAATTTTTTTTGTTTAAAGTGTAATTAACATGCAAGTTCACTACCCATTTCCATCAACCTCTAAGGTTACAAGACTGAGATTACTTTAAAATCCATACATACAACATAATTGAATCATAACATTTATCTACTTAAGAAATTAAGAACACATAAATTTCATGCATGATAAATTACATCATAACAATAAGGGTTACAATAAGATTGCATATACCAATAATTTAACAAGGGAGATTACATCTCTCATTCCCCGAATGAGGTAGAACCAATAAGAGTGATTACAAATTACAATATTCCACCTCGATTACAAATGAGGGGTAATAAATTACAAGAATCGATTGAAACAAATATAAGCATGTAAAGTAACTGGATCCCACGAGCTCTCCAACTGGAAATTTCATCAACACGAACAAGAAGAAAGCACAACGAAGTAAGGTGCATGTTCCACCCAACCAAGTGGTACCCGAAGGCCCACCCTCTGTGCTAGGAGATAGTAACAAGGATCCCTAGACAAGACCATCTACCTCTAGATATAGGATAAAACATAACTGAACTTAATCAAATACAAATACATCACTAACAAAATGGTTACAATGCTTCTAGAGTTAATTAATCAATTGCATCACTGATACAAACATACTACTGACTTAAGAGAAGTGTCATCACAATGCTAGATGGGATATCCTGGTAAGTCTTCTTAGGCCCCAACCCCCATCTTGGGATCTCTTGGAAACCTTTAACGACTCCCGACCCCTCATGAAAACCAATGCGGAATCAATTATCTATCGTAGAGACAAGATAACGATCTTGTCTTTCTAGGCCTTCTCGTCCCATCCCAAGTCTATACAAACCCTTGCGTCCATGAGTGAGGCACAATTATTCTTATTAAGTGTTTGATACTACCTATTCTTTTAATAAGTTTATTTACATTATCACTGGATTAACTAAATCACAATGAGTTACCCTGGCACCAATTTGTGTGCCAGACCTCATTGAAATCCACTCCTCTAAGACAACACATGGAACAACTCCACAACCCAAGGGTAAACTAGTGCAACTTAAGGATATTAAATCCCTATCCAAACATAAAAGCAATGCATCCCCGTTCGGGATAACTGGTTAATTAACTGGATACAACTATACACACTACCCAAGACAATTCAAATGTTGAATTTCATAATACGACAACCCCAAATAATTAAAAACCCCATCTGAAAGACTTATTGACCCTTACTAAACAATTTCCCCCAAAACGAAAATGGAAGAAATTTACATTTAAAAGAGCAATTGAAACAGGAAACAAATCTAGTTTTGGATTTCCTAAATCCACTTCCTTTAATAAAATTCAATAGTTTATTACCTCAATAAAACTAATTTACTAATAGCTCTTTCAGACAAAGGAGGAAATTTAAACTATATATTCAATTCCTTAATTGCTTTTAAATAATAATAAAATAAAACAGTTACTTCTTCTATTTAGAATATATCATTTTAAAAATAACCATTTCTTCTTTTCAAAATAAATCATTTTTAAAATCAATTAATCCCCATGTTAAAACATATTACTTTTAAATCCAATAATTGTTCTATCAAAATATATATTATTTTAAAAACCAATAATTCATCTATTAACATATTATTTTAAATTCCTCAATTACATTTAAAACACGCCATTATTTAAAACCTCAATTAAATATATATATTAACATATATACACAAATATATAAATATATATTAAATATTTTAAAATTATATAAATATAATATAAAATATAAAATATATATTTTAATATATATATATATATTAAATATTTTAATATTATATAAATATAATATAAAATATAGAATATAAAATATATATATATTAAAAAAAGTCAAATTGAAAAAGTTAGGGCACGGGTTTCGGGAGGCACGCCGAAGTTTTGATTGGGGGCGACTGTGTGAATACACAACCGACCCCATTTACATGGGGCACGACTGTGTCTTCACACAACCAAGCCCTTGTTACTTGGGTGCAATTATGGAGAGGGGTGCATTGGGCGCGCCTCCCCCACAATGCCTCCCATGCGGGTGAAGGTGGGGTGAGCCCCCAGTGACCCCCCACTAGTTCATTTTAAAAAAATAAATTATTTCCTAAAAAAAAACATTGAAACCCCCGCGTATTTTGACAGGGGTATTTTTTTAATTTAAACATATACGTATTCAATGAAATATATATATATATATATATACTTTTCAATATATATATATATATATATATATATATTCAATTTTATTCAAAATTATAGATTTAGAAGAGAAAATAATTTCTAGAAATAATCATCTACAACTAAACCCTTTTTTTTTTTTTTTTGAGAAAAACAATTTGAATAGAGAGGTTTTTCCAATTTCTTTTTTAATAATAAATCTAAAAGAGAAAGAACAATGGAATTTTTCAAGAGTTTAATTCTCCCCCAACAGAGATTTTTCCAAAATTTTCTTCAAGATTTCACATGGGTTTTTCTTTCAATTCAAACAAAGTTTTTTTTTTTCAACAACATATAAATCTATGAATCTTTTTCAAAAATTAAATCAAATTAATAAAAAAAAAACTTGGTTTCCAAAAGCTTGAGAGGATGCCAAATGGTGCAATGATTCTTCCACAAATTCCAGCTCCTTCCAAGCAAATCAACAAAGTTTCTCCACAATCGAAATCCAAAACCCAAAACCATAATCCTTCTGCTTTTTCCTTTCTTTCTCCCTTTTTCCTTTTGCATGGTTAAAGCCCTTAACTCCATGAAAAATAAAATATCTCTTTCAACTACCAACATAAATTTTTGAAAAACAAAACAAAAAATATCTTCAAACTTCTTTTTGCATTCAAATTCGCCAAAAATGCAAAATAAACATTTTTCAATTTTCAATTAAAATATCTATCAATTCTAAAAAAATAACTTAATTCAATTCAATTAATTTAATTAATTCAATAAAATAAATATAATCCAAGGATTAAATTATTTTACTAATTAAATTAAATTAATTAATTAATTAAATAACATCTTCTAACATAATAAACCAGATTAATTTAATAAACAACTTAAATATTTAATGCCATTTATTTACCTTTTTCAACTTGCAATTAAATAATATCAAGGTGAAATTGAATAACATTAAAGCAACCAAACCCAACTTAAAACCAACAACACACTATGACTAGGGTGATGAATTGACACGGGAAACCTAGTTACTATCTCCCAATCTAATATTATTGGGTAATGGACACGCTCAAACCTGCGGAACTAGGTGGAGTCGATGTTCTGTACATGTAAACCTGCAAATAACGAGTATATTGAACATGCATATATATCATAATTAAACACACCGTGAAGAGGAAATCACAGAATCCCAGGGCGCCCACAAGTGAGTGGTGCAATTCCTTCCCCTTCACCAATACAGTGTTACAAAACTGACGAATCTAACATCAATAATCTAATCAAAGGCAAAAAACAACATTAATTCAAATATCCTCTATGCTAATCTAAAGCATGCCATAATGATAACATTAGAATAAAATACCATCACATCAAAATCTAACATCACATCACTTTATAGTTAGCAATCAAATAGTAACCGAGTACCATAGTCAAAGTACTAACAAAAAACAAAAGATAACGAAGAAGAACACTGTCTAATCAAAATAGAAAAATGGAGGGGTGATACATGTGGAGTGGAGGGTTTTAAATTATTTACTCTGTAAAATTTAGTTGTTTCATGGTTTATTGCATTTATAGCATGTGACACTTTGTTGCAGAGAAAACTTCTTGCCATTTTAGATCTACATTCAAAATCCTTATGCCCAAATCCATTACATGTGTAATAGTAACCAAGGAATGATTGATACACCATACTATTATTGTAACCATTCATCATTTGTCATTTGCATTCACTAGCCTTTTGAACAAATCTATTGTATGCATAACATTGACCAGAAAATGATTGAAATTTTTGATTCATCCTACTTTTACACTCTAAATTTATGTCCAAATCTATTGCAAAAATAGTAGCGACATTTAAAAGATGAATACCTTTGTGTAGTTGGTTTTTTGATAGGAGGTCCCTTGAAATCTTTCTTTTGGTTTCAGACATGTTTGATATTGCTCTTCTTATCTCTAGTCTTCTTTTGTTCACTGTTCTCCTTTTCAACATTTTTGGAATTTTTTTTTCCTTTGGGATTTCTCCTTTTTCAAACCCTAATCCTTCTTTGTCCTTTGAATATTTTTTGACTAGAAAGCATTTCATTAAGCAAGGTGGAGCTCTTCTTGGATTTTTCCTCTTGACTCTTTAATTTCTCCAAATCTTTACTCAGAGATAATTTTTTCTTCAAGCTTTGAGCATTTTGTACACTTGTCTTTCAATTTGTCATTTAGTCAGTCTTCAACTCTTTTTCCTTCTTCAACTTGCACTTTTAGATTATCAATTGTCTCATTTGATTACTTAAGTTGCTCATTTGTTTCCTTAAGTTTCTCTTTAAATTTATTGACTTGATTACTTAGCTTCTTGATACACTTAACTGCTTCCAAGTAAGCATTTCTTTCAGATCTCTATTCTCACATTTTGCTTTATCCAGCTCATCAAGAGAAAATTTGAGTTTTCCTTCCATATCAATTTCATAGTCTTCTTTAGTAAACCCTTCCATTATAATTTCTTTTAGAGGGATAGGATACTTCCTATTTGCCATGTGTTCAATCTCCAAGATCTACCTCAGTGGTTAAGACAATCGAAGGAACCTTGCTCTGATACCAATTATTGAACACTTAGAATACTGAGAGGGGGGTAAGTCAATATTCCCTGAAATTCATTAACTCAAAGGTGCATTCAAAGCATATCAAAAAACTTGCAGAAATCGAAATAAAAAATTGAAGCATGCACCATAAAAAACAACACAAGAACACTAGACTTTCATGGAAAACCCTTGGAAGGGAAAAACCATGGTGAGGATTAGCTCACAATATATCATAATTGGTTACAATACATTCTAGGAATCTCACTACCCAAAGGTCTCACTACCCAAAGGATTCGCTCTCCAAAAAATAGGAGGGCTCACTCCCCAAGGAAGACCACTTCTTCTAGAATTACAAAATATATAGAAAAAAATGGCTCACTACGATATTTTGAACTGCTAATAATGCATCTGCAATATACTGAAGATACAATTCTAGTTAGGATCAATAAATTGACTTTACACACTTCATTCTTCACCACTATCACATTTCACACCTCACACTCTCTCTCACCATCATATACATAATCACACCATCAATTAATTAACCTTCTACATTTATGTATATATTCTAAAAATAATCATATCATCAATTAGGTTAGCCTAATTAGATGAAATGTGTGACACCATAACCTATTGGTTCAAAACTCCATCATACATACCTTGCAGAAGAAACCAAAAAAATTTCTTCACCAAAATAGGTCAACGTGACCTATAATCACTCCTATGAATCTGCTTCATACTCGACTTAATACTGGACGACCCCAAAACCCTTAGGTCGGCACCACACAACAAAATTGGTGAAGCAACAACTGTATGAACTAAATATTCATTCACAAATTGACATGTGGACCAGCAAAACACTTGAAAATTAGAGTGCACACTCATCTAAGATCTTCAAGCACTTCCTAAAATATGCAAAGCATAAAGATCATCTACGGTGGAATTTGGAGCATTCCAACTTGAACTATGCAACTATAACCCTGTCACAACATAACCTGATACTCTATCACTAATATATTTTGCTGCAAAAGGAATAAAACCCTAAAAATTTAGATATAGAATCCTTTAACATGTACCATTATCACCTCAAAAACCTCATGAAAAGATATTTTAGTGTAGATCAATGTGAACCATAAAACTGTTCCTCTGTGACATCACCATATCAGTTTGGGACTTAGTCAATTTCCCAAAAATACTTGGTCTACTCTGAACTATATACATATTGATGAACCATAACTTCCATTATGGGTTGACATCAATGACAACACCATATATCATCATGCTCATGTTTCCAATAGATAGATGACCAACCATGGCTTGAAATTGATCTAGATTAATATTGCTAGGGACTTTTTATTCCTTCAAGGCATGCTCTAATATATCCCTATGAATATATGATTATTGAAGAAGCTCCAAGATATATATTTGTGATGGAGTCTTCCCAATATTCTCTAGGAAGTCATATTGGTGAAATTTTAGTAAGATTAAGAATCCCCTTGGATAGTAACTTGACCACACATAGTGGTGATGAAAAAATTGATATTATTAATGGTAATGGTGTTAACCTATGGATAAGTTTCCTCAAAGTGACCACTACTGAGTTATATGAGATATACGACTTATTGATGTTGAAATTATTCATATGATTATTTTGATATGATCCCTTGTTTAACATAGAGATATTTTTTATCATGCATACAAAAGGGACCTTGATATATGCTTAATTTCCCATTAGGAGACAAGGATACATGACCTTCCACTTCAATCTCACCACGATCAATAAGATATTGGATATAATTTGTGAGTTTCATTCATTTTGACATAGAATGAAATTTTATTTAATGGTACTCATAGTATTCATTCTCTTTGTACAATTTAGGTTTGGGTGTATTTTGATTGAATAGTTGAGTGTGTGGAAATATTATTAGGATGGATTGAACCAAATTTTAAAATAAAACTTCACTAGGTTTGGATTAACCAGTTTTTGAAATACTACTTTAATAGGTTCCCCCAAGTAAGTGTACTTAAAATTTGGATGATTTATATTTTTGATTGTTCTTGTGGTATGGTAACGTGTGTTTGAGGTTGGATACTTTTGACACCAAGATTTATCTATTCAAACACAAGTGTTGTGTAGTTTTTTAAGAGTTTGGATTCAATGATCTCATCACTGATAAATTTTTTATTCTTGGACAAAACGTGTGTTCTTTCATTGGTCTGGTTATTTTTATCTTCATATTTTTAATACATATTCACCAAACCTTTGGAAATGAGGTATTTCTCAATGGTGACCCCCTTGTCAATAGTTTTGTCAAAATTAGATATGTAATGGACCATTTCGAGATTAAGATTTATGATGAAAACATGTACAAGCTATTTTTCATTATAAGCCAAGGAAATAAACTAGAAATAATCCTCTATCATTGAAGGAGGGAAGAAAAAAATTGCTCATTTCATTTTTTGGCATTGCAAAGATCAAGCATAGTTAACTTGTGCTAAAAAAATTAGGATAATGGGTTATAAATTTCTCCAATAGGTCAACAAAACTTTGAATAGATCCTTGAGGTAGGTGTAAAAACCATTAAAGTGTGTTTCCTCATAAATTACGAGGAAAAATTAACTTCTTGTCATGTCATAAAAAAATATTTGACTTGATATTGAGGGTCTCCTTTTCCCTTATATTTAACACGATTTGGTATGTCAAAATTATTAGGGAAAAGTAGCATAGATATCAATTGATCAAAGGAGTAGGTACATTATTTGTCAAATTTATATCTATATTTTTTTTGTAGTGTCCCTCTTTGTAACCCCTCGAGAATATATTTCATTTCCTTCAATTCATGGGAAAATGAATTTGGAGTTGGATTCAAAGGCTATGGTGGATTTTTATAAGCCATTTGTGGATGGGTGGATTGAGATGTGTTTATTTGGGGAGGATATTGGTGTTGATATGATGGTGGTTTGTGATAAGTAGTTTGAAGGGTATTGATAGGTGGATTATGTTGTTGCTGAGGCAATGGTCATTGATAGGTGGTTTGAAAGGTGTTGATAGGTAGGGTGTCACCCTAGTGTTAATTAGGTGGTAGTTATTGATATGCAAACAAAATTGTACTAATAGGTGAATTATATGATTGGTGGGGTAATGCTAGTTGATAACTAGATTGGAGTTTAATAATAGGTGGAATATATTTTTTGGATGGTATTGGAGACGTTGAGGGTTTTTTATAAGCACAATGATGAGATGTATGTGATGGGATTGTAATAAGTTGGGAATGTGTTGGTTGTGGTATGTATAGGGGTAATGATTGAATTAATTAGGTAATAAATGGAAAATTTACTTGAGGTGGATTAATTGGAGGAGACACATTGTGGGTAGCCAAGTCAAAATAATGTTTTAGGTGAATAGGATTAGTTGAAGTTTGGACATGATGTGAAATAGTGTGATGGATTAGGTAAAAAATCGTAGACCTTTCTTGGTTTGAATGCAATTGGATATTATTCATATTTAAAATAGGAGGGTCACATGGAGTATGAGAAAAAGTGGAAAATACCCTAATAGGTGTAGCATAATTATTTCTATGAGTTGAATGTAGTGGTTGGATAACTGATGTAGGTTCTTGTTGGATCAGGCTATTAATCTTATACCTATCAAAGTTAGGTGGTAAACGAGCTTCTTATTCAATTGATCTCCCTAATAATTGTTCTCTATGAAGGTTTATGAGATGATCTAGGTAATTTATGTGTCATGGTATCATTGTTAACAAAATCTATTAACCTAGGGGAATATTTAAGTTTCTTACAAGGTGTTATTTCCCATCTATGGTTTCATGATGCATTTTGGGTCTTTAGCTTTCACCTTGGGTAAAGTGGCTATCACTAGGTACTATAGGATTATCTTTGTGTTATTCCATGTTTAGTTTTACTTGTGACCTAGTAATAGGTGACATGAAAAAATAATTTTGGATGATTGTTTATATGTTTTTAGATTTTTGAGTATCTTTCAATTTTGAAAATTCAAAGAGTTTTTTAATTTTAAATTTTGGACAATTTATGGTTTTTTCTAGTTTTTTTGGATAATATTTTTTTGGGGCAATTTTTTGTTCTTTTGGATTTTGGATAGTTTTTCTTGGACAATATTTGATTGCTAAGGATAAAGGTGATAATGAAAAAATAGATGATGTTTGACTAAAGTTGAGGATTGATAGTGTGACTATAATCATAGCATGACCTAAATCTACCAGATCCATATGAATTTAAGCTAGATTAAGTCCATTAAGTTATAATCCCAATGAAATTCTTGAAAACCATTAGAAGAGGAAGCCATTAAACACAAGCAACAAGAAACGAATAATGAAAACCTCTTCTAATGACCCAAACTTAATTCTATTGGAGGAGTGGTGCTGCATGTGATGTGGAATGTAACCCTTTCCCAATCCCTTGGATAAACAAGCCTTCAAATGGATTTTATTGACAAAAGTTGATGAAATTGACGAAAACCTAAGCTAAACAAGAATGCAAAGCTAGATTAACATGGATATTGAATGCTAAATGATAATGGAGATGTATGCAAACTAAGATAGATGGAAATAATGCTCAAATATGGTATCCATTAATGGAAACTAAGCTAAAATGGATACATAAACTAATTAATATGATGCGAAAATGCTAAAGATGCTCAAGATGATTGCTCTAAATTTCACTATAGTAACTTTTCTCTAAAAAGTGGATCCCTATTTCATAGAAGTGAGGTCTATTTATAGGTAAAATTGTGAAACCAATGGTCAAGATTGATTAGCTTAATCAAGGGATGAAAATCAATGAGAGGATTAGGAATGGATTAAGGATTCTAATCCATGGTCAAGGTTGAAAGTTGAAAAGGATCAATTAATTTAATCAATGGTACTAATTTTTTCTCAAAAAATACACTTCCTAAGAATTAGGAAGTGGTTAAGATATTTTCATTTTGAAAGAGTGCACAAAAAGGAATATTCCACATAAATATACTCTTTTGGGGGAATGTACAGAGGAAGAATATTCCCATGGAATATTCCCTTGCAAGTGGGAGGGTGAGGATAATTAGTAATTTGATAATTAAAACAAATTTTTAATTATGCAAATTAGAGGAATTTAGAATTATCAAATAAATAATTTATTTATTTAATGAAAAGGGGGGTTAAGTGGCATTTAATTAAATAACTTAGATTATTCAATTAAATGAGAAGACATAAGAGGGGTTAGTTTAAATAATTTACATTATCCAATTAAACAAGATGAAATATTAGTGTGAAAGGGGGTGAGGTAACCTATGAAATTAATTATATTAATAGATGAGAAAATGATGCACTTAATTAAATAACTAGGATACTTTAATTAAACAATCAAAAAAGGGATGAATTTAGGAAAAAAACGATGTTAGTAATCAGATTCAAGTGCGCAATATCATTATGAATTTTTTTAAGTGTTTACAAATGGTTTTAATGATTAATGTGACAATGATCAATGTGGAGGATAGATGATGAGGTTATCTAGATCAAAGGTACCTCCTAAATTAAGATGTAGGATAAATGATTTGTGATTTTAATATTTCCTACTTGAGATAGGCAAGTTATAATCAAGATTGATTAGTATTATTAGACTAATTAAATTAGGATAGGCCAAAATCATAATTTAGGTTTATCCAAGGTGATAAGATGATTTTATTTTGTCAATTAACTTGCTACTGAAGAATGGAAAAGTTCCTAAGCACACAAGAATTGAGGATAAAATAGGATATGAAGTCTTGATTTGCAAGGTAATTTTTGACTTAGATTATATGGATGATTATGAGAGTTGATTTAGTATGTGATTATGAATGAGATGGTTGCATACTTTTGATTTCTATGTTTGAATGGTCAAGATTTTATGTTTTTTATGTAGAAGGAATATTTGGTGGGGTATGATGGTATTAGGATATGGTGTTATAATATGGATGTAAGTGATGGTGTAGACCTAATATTTGGACAAGATGATACATAATATGGATTTAAATGATGACATTGAACCTAAGATATGAGAAATATTATAATGTGATATGGGCATAAAGGATAATATGGAACCCAAGATGTGGATAATATTATGATATGATATAGATTCAAATGAGACTATTGATGAAAAAAGGATGTTGTAATGTGGATTTAAATGATGGTTTTTTTATTAATAAATAAATAGTTTTTTAAGGGCCCTCAAAACCCTAATACATTAGAATTAAAAACATCATACACACAAAAAATTTACAAAGTGAACCCACAAAAAATAAAAAAAGTTTAAAAAAGAGTAGAATGAACACTTGAAGGTGTTTCAAAGTCTTAGTAGCTTGCATTTCCTACACATAAAAGTCATATTGAATCTTAGTGAACTAAATGATATCATTTTTTTTAGCTTCAAATGACTTAGTTTCTCTCACTCATGTCTGTGTACTAGGCCAAACATGTCTCTTATTACCTTCTAATTTTGTGTCCTACTCGATTTTCCCCTCTTGGAGTTATTTTAGCTTCTTAGTTAAGATCTTGATCCTAGTAGTGTTATTCCTAATGATAAATTTACTAACCTACACAATCCTCTCTAGGTTCCCATTTATAAGTTTTAAATATTTTTTTATAGATAAATAAGTATTTTATTGGTTTCCTTTTCATTTTACATGCCCATCACCACCTACTTCAAATTGGCTAAATCCTAAAATTACCTCATTTTACATCCCACCCCTAAAGGATGGCCTCACCCTATTCTTGAGTTACACTACTTTGGCCACAAAATATTTTGTACATGTTGTCCAACCTAATGTTCAGGTGATTAATTTCAATATAAAAGAATTTATCCATTAGGTGTTGTGAGGAGGTAACATCCCTCATAGTACCCAGCAGCTATGCAAGTTATTCTTGACTAGAAGCCATGAAAACTAACTCTATAAAATACTCCTCATCTCAAATTTAGGCTCCAAGAATTTAGATTTTGCACCCCACCTCATAATTCAGATGATGGGGATATATTCAATTTCTACACCCAAACCCTAACCATCAACACTATCCTCCTCTTTTTACATTTCCATCTCATCCTTAGAGGCACCACCTTCCAACCTAGAAACAAATGATTTTCCTTTATATTTTTCATGAGGGATTGAGGTGATTGAATTTATTCTCTCTTTGATTTTCCACTAACAATTATTTTTCTATATCACCATGATCTAGTAGCCTAGATACTTTCTCCTTCCCCTTTGGTCTATTCACTAGAAGGGTTCTAGAGTTTTTTTTATTAAATAGATCTCTCTTTCTATACATAGACTTTGTATTTTTATCCATTTGAATGTAGTTTGGGTTAGAGGAATGATTGAAAAACTCTTGAAAAAACACCCCTCCTCATCACCCCTCCTCTTCCTCAACAATTGTGTCCTCCTTCAAGGGCTCACATGAGGAAGTGTTAGTAGCATCTTCATCAAAATAGATATAACTCTATTTGTAACTAATAGAACTTTTAAAGGGTGTTATCCTTTGTGTAATTTACTAGTAACAACATAATACCTTGGTGTATCAACATCATATCTAGTGTTCCATTGAAAATAGTAAAAAAAGAGTAATAAAATTGCATTCTATGATAGAAATGATTCAAAATAACAAAATGATATCCATAAATAAACCTATATTTTCCATCAAGGGTGACATACCTCATGACCACCTTGGGAACTGCAACCTAGATAGGTTTGATCAAGGTCATTTCATACCCATAGTGTAATTTCACTAAATTATCTCTCTTGTTACCCTTAAAAAAAAATTACATTGCTTCATCCCCATCCTTTCTATCTTTGTAAACATTTTTTCCTTCAGTCGAGAGCTTCATCACACAAGCAATGATTCCCTCATTAATATTACATTCTTAGGAAAACATAGTCACCTTCATATTATTTGGTAAATTATTTTTAAATAGAAAGGTAATGACCATGTAAGCATTGAAAAAATGGGGTTAAACTACCATATACCAAAATTTTCCACACTTGGGTTCAATGGTGGAACCCCTCACAATTAGGTGGCTCAACCTTGTTCCTATCACCTCTCATTTTCTATTTGTTATCACCATTTCTATTCACAATCACCTCTGAATTTCTATTCACATTATCTCTCATAACCTTAACCAATTCCTTAAAATATGTTCTTTTTCATAAATAGAATTAAAATCCCTTAGAAAAAAATCAAATTCATCATTGATTATACATTAAATTTCCACTTATTTGAGCATAATTTCCTATAGGGTGAAAGATGCCTCTTAGAATTAAATCATTAGCTTGAAATTACTTCACTTGTGTGGGAAGGGAAGATAAATCTTCTCAGATCTTCATTCGATCAAGAGTGACACCAATGCTAGTGAGGGATTTGGCCACACAATCCCCTCATGGAACACATGTTGAAATGAGACCCCATTGAAGCCTTGAGATATTTAATGGAGTCATTTATAAAATTATCTATCACCCATGTAGGTCTTTAATTCCCTGTTAGAGTAATCATGCATTAGCTAATGATTAATTAAAATTTAATTAATTATAAGTCTAATTTATTCTCATGCACTTAAGCTAAACTTAGGAGTTCTTTATTTAGTGAACTAAGTGTTTTTCTATGTTAACTGAAGTGAGCTATTATTAGATCATTTTGTCTCATCACATGTGATGTTGACACTTATCCTAATCTAATCTATTTATCATTTAGGTTTGCTCCTATATAGAACTCAACCCTCATTGTATTATCAATTTGATATTTACCCTTCTGATCTCCTGAACTCTCAACCTTTGAGGAATTTTTTTTCCTTGAAGATTCTTGAGGTTCATTCTGTAGCTTTTTATTATTGAGGAATATTGCACATATTTTTTTCAAATCTCTTGCATGGAAGGTTTCTTTGTTTGTTGTTCAATCCTGTGGCTCATGTTTTTCACAATTCCAACATGGTATCAGAGTAGATTCAAGGAATCCTTTCTCGATTTATGAGGTTTTCTTCTTCAACAAGGGTTACAAATGTTAGATCTAGAATCATCTTTGCTTTTTTTTTCAAATTTTAGAGGTGGGTGCCTTTTGGTGAATTTTGGCATGAAAAGGACCTCATAGTTGGATTCAGAGCTATAAAGAAAGTCAGTTTTGCCTTTTGTTTTCCTGATTTGGATTCTTGACGTTAGATTTGCAAGGGTTTGAAGCAACTACTTTTCTTTCTAGATTTGGAGGGTAGCTACAATTTTGGGACATTTTGGGCCAAAAAGAACCTCACGGTTGCATTCAAGAGGCTGATTCCATGAATTTTGATATATAATTTGACCTATTTTGGTGTTAGGAGCTTCTGAGGATTTTTTTTTTGCCATGGAGGTCGTAGGACCTCCCCAGCATGTGGATTGAGGTAAAATTTTGAAAAAAAAATCATTTTTCAAAAAAGAAAAAGTCAAAAAAAATGTAGCAAGTTTTTAGTTTGTTTTTATTAAATTTTATTTTTAAAAAAATTACCCCATAATGGGACATATGTTGGCATATATATTGTAAGTGTTGTCATTGATGGTAACCTAAGTCATGCATCCAATCTACAGTATAGTTTTGGTTTACACCAGCAAAAAAGGGTGAAGAATAAGGCATCCAGTTATAGGCATAAAATTTGATCTGTATACCTCACTAGACTATTATTTTGGGTTGTGGATCTTTGAGGAAGGTTTTTTGATGTTTGTTGATGCTTATTCGTGAATTATACTCATATGTATTCACTGATACAGGATCTAGGAGATCTGGTGCACTTTTTTGTTGATTATCTATGGTAGAAGGCTGACCTGGCGAATATAGTAATCACAAATGTATAAGGAGTAATTAATCAAATGTTTTTGTGCTCTATTATGTTTTTTTAGGTCATGTTTTTGTATTAACCAACTTTGGAGGATGCACATAAAGAATTAGTGGTGGATCTGGCTGACATTTGAGAAGAACTTAATGCTTTATGAAGCCAACATAAGAATGATCAAATCCTTGATAGCGGATATATATATATATATATATATGAGATCGATTTTATCATTTTGTGTGTGTCATGTGTGGAGAAGTGTGGGAAGATAGCGAATATATGGAATGCAAACATGGTGTGAAATTTAGTAGAGTAGTAGTGTGAATTTGTCTGTGTGATGCGTAGAGCAGAAAAGAGCAAAGTAGAGCAGAGCGAAGTACAAAGTCAAAAAGCAGATCTAGAATCAAATATATGAGCTTCACTGAAACTATAACTTGGCATGAATAGATGCTACTATCTCAGTTCATCCTTTAGATGGTTTTAATCTGAACTTTTGTAAGGCAGTGAACTCTAGGTAGTGTGCCTGAATGCAAGTGCATTCTTTTTGTAAAACTTTATTTGAGTACTCAAATTGTGGATTAACCTCCATCGTGGTTTTTCCCCTAATAGGGTTTCCATGCAAAAATACTTGTGTTATGGTGTTATGAATGTTTCCTTTGAATCCTTGCATCCTTCTTTTAATGTAATGACATAATGGTTGAGTTTCAGATTAATAAAGTTAAGATTTGTTATACAATGATTCAGCCCCCCCTCTTAGTGTTCCCTAGAGTCCAACAATTGGCATCAAAGCATCTGGTTCCTCTGAAGAATTTTAGAAACTTGAGGTGGATATTGGAATGTGATGGACTCTGGTAGTCTTCAACAATAGCTTTTGGTGGCACTTGATGACCTTGATCATTCTAAAGAAGAAGTACAATAATTGAAAGAAAATCTTAGGGATGCTAAGAAATTCATTTAGTCATTGAAGGATCAGATTGTTAAATCCAGGGAGAAGACAAAGGATCTTTGTGATTAGATACAACAAAAGGAGAACAAAAGCATGGATGATGCTCACCTGAATTAGACCTTGAAAGAAATAACTGAAGAATGTGAAAATCTTTCTAGAGAAAATGCTACCCTTAAGCATGAGATGGAATCTATGGTGATGAAGCTAACTAAAGAGATTGAAGAAAGGAAGAAGAATGAAGAGAATCTAGCACAATCCTTAAAGGATAAATCTGATGAACACAGAAGAATAAATGAAGAATTCACTCAGGTAGAAAGAGAACTGCAACAATCCAGAAACAATGAAGAAGAACTTGGTAAGTAGATTGTCATCCTCAGAAATGAACTTACTACTACAAATGAGTACAAAGAAAAGTTTAAGATTAGCTCAGTGAAGCTTGATGAGTTGACTCAAGGAAAAAAGAGTGGAAATGATAAGAGAGGTCTTGGATATGAAAAAGGAGAAAGTTCCAGAACTGGAAAAAATAATTTTAGACAAGGAAACCTAATGAACAAAGTTGGAAGGTATCCGGTAAGACAACCTAATGCTCAAAAATTTAATGGATACTATTTTGCTTGCAAATTTTTTGGCCATATGGCTACTTGATGTAGAAGTAATATGAAATCAAGAGATTCATCATTTTCTGGTCAGTGTTTCAAATGCAAAAAGTTTGGTCATAAATCAATTGAGTGCAAAAATGTTTCAAAGAATGTTGAATGTTATACATGTGGGAAATTTGGGCATATTTCTAATCAATGCAGATCAAGAAGAAATCAATGGAATGATTGGTTTGGACAAGGAAGCACTATGTGCTACAATTGAAATAAGTTTGGTCACATTGCAAAATTCTACAGAAACAAAAATATGGACAGAAGAGGTCTGGTACACAGAGGCAAAAATATAGAGAAAAATGATAAAGGAAAAGGAAAAGTGACTAGAGATGAGATAAGAGATGAGATGAAGAAGACATGGGTAATGAAGAAAGATTCTGATGCTGGAAATGGTTCTGCATCGAAACTTACTTCCGGTAACTCTTTCGGTAATTGATTTCAAGCCATTGGCCTAAGGGGAGTTTTAAAATAAAATCTTTCCTCCCTTGTTTGTGGATGGCACCGAAACATGAAGAATGGTCAAAAAGGTGTATTTATGATGTGTAGAAGTTTTGGAGAACTTTCACAAGGAAATTAAGAGAATTCATAGGTCCACAAGAGAATTTTTCTCTTGCTTTCTGAGAAAATAGAGCACTCAGAAAATTTAGGGAAAATGTATTTATTGCACGTGTGCAAAATATAAAAATCAAGTTGGAATCGTCATTTGTCACTTTACATTGAGGAAGAGAAGAAGGAGAGAACTCACTAGAATAATTGCAAAGTAGAGAAATTGATTCATCGTCGAAACTTGAAATCTATCAGGTATTTCAAATTGTCTTCAGAATTTTCATATATTTTGGTGTGCGGTTGTTAAACCTAAGTGTGAAAGGAAAATGGAACAAATCAAGAGGATAATCATTTTGGACGAATACAACAGTGCAAAAATTAGGTCTATGAGAAATTTGTTACTACTCAACGAATTGAAGCAATTGAGTGAAGCCAAACATAAAAATTTGGATATTTGGAATGTGTTTTCGTAGTTTGAGGATGCGAAATTTTTCAAATTCATCTTGAACAAATTACATGATGATACTTTAACTTTGGAGAAACCCTACATCATTTCAAAGGAGGTAATTGAGAATTTGACTGAATTATGCAAAGTCAGAGATATACCAAGGAAGAAATCCATTCGAAACAAGGAAGTTGAAACCTTAACCAAAATAATCAGAGATCAAAGGGTGTTGATTATTGAGACAATCAAGAATCATGTTACAAAATACATTGCACATGGAATTGCATACAAAGTCTTTTTCAGAAACCGAGAAGGAGCGACCTTGGTTGACACAGTCTATATTTATCACAAGATGATAATCGAAGGTCAGGACTTTGACCTGTGTGGGTTGATAAAGGATCAACTAATGGAGAATGTGAAATTGACAAAAGAAATAGGTTACCCTTTCAGGTTTGGTACTTTTATCATATGCCTAGTAATGTATTTCTTGAACCATTTTCTAGAAAACGACAATGTGGTGTGGAATGCAAATTAATCGGTTTGTAGAAAAATATACTCATATTCTAGGAGCTTGGCTGATTGGGATATAGAATTTGTAAATTTCTTTAAGAATGTGCTTGGAAAGTGTGGTTCAGTAAATATTTCCCCTCTGGTAAAAACAATGGAAGTTGGTTCCTCTTTCAGTGGCATGGATAAAAAGAAGAAAAGAGAAAAAGAAATTGTTGAGTACAACCCTTCAAAATGTAAAATTACCATAATTGAGGGAAAAGGTAAAGAAAAGGAGATTGTGGATATTCCAAATGAAGATTTTGATGAAGAAATTGAGAAAAATGAATCAGAACCGGAAAAATTTAGTGAGGAAGAAGATGATCTATTAAAGGAAAATCTACAACAGCTTATTCAAGAAGAAGGTGGAATGTAGAAGATCGCTAGGTTATGGTCTGTTAGAACATCATATGATCAAGATATGATTCTGAGTGTATTAAATGCTCATGTTGAGCACTATAAGATCAAATTGGAAATTTTGCATAACATTCTACCTGAGGAAATGATTGAATGCAGTAAAGAGACAATGAACTCTGAAGATAAAGAAAAGGAAGAAGGTGAATTTATCTCACCTGAAGGAGCAGTTTAGAGTATCACTTACCAAACTAAAGAAGAAAATGAATGAATTAAGGAAATGCATAAATTCAGCTAATGACATCTACAACTATTGTATTCGTTGGCCCCATGCTGTTAGTAATTATAGACAAATTGGATCAGATTGAAAGAGTTGAATGGTATTGCGAAAAGCTTTGACATGTCTCATGATCAGGATGGCACCATTAGGAAAAGGATTCGGGAGTTACAGTCTGAACACACAAAAAATAAATTCACCAATAACACACTTGATACTTTTTGGAAGGTGAAAGATCTAACTGAATGTAGATTGGAGCAAATGGTGGAGACATTAAGGAAAGGTGAGAAACCAAAAGAACCAATTACAATTCTGAAATATTTAAGTGAAATTTTCAACAAAACATCCAAGAACAATAGTTTGATCATTATCATTGGAATCACAATAGCTGCTTGGAAGAAATTCCTTCCGAAAATGAAGAAAAATCATAAGATAATTTTCTAAAGTAGCAGTTAATTATTTTCAAATTTTTGAAGTTTTGGTCTAAGGGGGAGAATTGTCAGCATATATATTCTTAAGTTTTGAAAATTTTGAAGACATGTTTTTTCTTTTTGGCATATGGTTTCTATGCTTTTTCATTGATGTCAAAGGGGGAGAGAATGCAGTGAAAAATGCTTTATAAATCTTAGGAGGTGAGATTGCAGCAAAGCTTGGCATCATACTTATAATGATTCCAACACTTAGTCATTTTTCACTAAGTGTTTCCATCAATGCCAAAGGGGGAGATTGTTGGCATATGGCTTGTAAGTGTTGTCATTCATGACAACCTAAGTCATGCATCTGATCTATAGTATAGTTTTGGTTTACACCGCTAGAACAAGGTGAAGAACAAGGCATCTGGATACAAGCATAAAATTTGATCTGTGTACCTCACTAGACTATTTGTAGACACTGAAAATTGGTCTAGGCCTACGAGTACCACTTTCGACATAATTTTTATTATTTAATTGTCTTTCTAACACATATTTCCTCTATTAATTAAATAACCCTTTTTAATTATTTAATTAATTCATAATGACCTTTATTCAACTTGATTAATTAAATAAATCATATTTGTTTAATTATGTCGCTAGGGTTGGGGCCCTAGCTCGGTTGGCTAAATCTTTCCTGTTGCAGGAGGTTGGTCATGAGGTCTAGTCTCGCCCACCCCCGTGGTACCAGAGGGCGTGTCGTGCTAGCGTTGTTGGTCACGTTAAAAAGTTTACTAGGCGCACTGCAGTTTATAGGGGGTCGTCCTACCCTATTCCTGCAGTCTAATTAAAAAAAAAAGACATTTAAAAAAGAACAAACACCTTAAAAGTTAAAAAGTTTACCAGGCGCACTGCAGTTTATAGGGGGTCGTGCTACCCGATTCCTGCAGTCTAATTAAAAAAAAAAAAAAAAATTATGTATCTAACTAATTAATTCTCTTTCTTAATTAAATAATTTGTTATTTAATTACCCCTTTGTCATATTTCAACTATAATTAAATATTTATTATTTAATTATTCATTTAATCCTTTTCAACAGTTAATTAAATAAATTACATTATTTATTTATTTAATTCATTTTAATTTTGAATGTTGAAGTAAATTAACATTTAATTCATATTTAAATTGTTTATGTCACATTCTTCTATCGTCCAGTTATCTAATCATTCACTCACCTTTTGACTCAAGATCTATTTTAAATCCTCCAGTTATCTCTAGATTCAATATATGATCATCTCTGCGAGAAGACTCTTTGTCACAACCAGCCAGTTAACTAGTTCTAACTCATATGCATGAATGTGTTTATTAATTAAATATCTTTATTTAATTAATTAATTCATGTATGCTTCTGAACGAATTATTCTTCGAGTTCTAAATTTGTCTTTGTCATTCAAAGTCTATTTCTTCTATTTTCAAAGACTCTTAACTGAATATTAAATTTTTTATTTAATTTGGAACTCGTGTTCTTTCTATTTTCGAACAGTCTTGACGCAAGATTAAGTTATTGTTCTAATTTAATCTTTATCCTCCAAACTTTTCTAACTCACGTTCTAATTGACACAGAACTCACATCGCATGACATTCATCAATCTCATCCATCGATCTCTCTTTTGAATCTGAGTCGATCGTTCAAAAATCCAAAATCTATAAAATGACCTTTCATTATCATTATTCCTCCTCCCGAAATCAATACTTTTGAGAAGAAACTTAATCTTTGATATTTTGCTTAGACATTCAACAAGGTTATGCTTGCATCAATACTAAAAATCTGAGGGCAAGAATACTGAGACAACAAAATGGAGGACAATCAAGATAATTCAAAGGAGTGGACGCATATTCGGTGAGACTGTTCTAGTTATAGTTATTATTGTTTTGTTCATTTTTACTCGTTCTTAGTTGTTTGATTTGAGATTAATACTTGTTATATTAGATTTAACATCATCTATTCTAGTGCAGATTTCTACATCTTAATTATGAGGTTATTACATTTGGTGAACCCGACGTGAAGCACGCTTCAAATTATTGCAATACTTTTCATTTTTCCATTTTTTATTTTGCAGGTTATCGTACGGCACACCGCATCCACTCAAATAAATGACACATCCATATTCATGAGCCGCATCTAACATTCTGCACCACATCTAAGACATTCAGCACTGCATCCGACTGTCAACATTTCGCATCACGTTCGAGTGTCAATACGAACCGCATCCACCTGTCAACATCACACCGCATTTGCCTGGTAATAGATTTTTCACCTTTTTGTTAACTTTTGTACATTCACGTTTTCATTTTTTCATTTTTCATGTTATTTCATTTTTTCTCTAATGTTTGTTTGCAGCTATGTTTAGATGAGTAACTTAGTTTTTGTATGACGAAGCATAGAAGACCAAATAAAAAAATCAAAAACATATTTTTTGCAGGACGAAATCCGAAGACACAAAGGGAACTACTAATCAGTGTGCATAGAGGACCTAATGACTTTGTTAATTTTATTTGGAAAACTTTCTATTTGGTAGATAAATAATTGTCATTTGGATTAAAAAGAATCAATGTTTGCTTTGTCTGGTGTGAAAGCACATTTTCTAACCCTTTACGATTCGGTATATCGAAGTATCCTCTCCGCTTGCACAATCATGCAATCCTAGGTGTAAGAGAAATGGTTACTGACTCTAGAACTTGGGCTTGTCTTGGTGGGAAAAAGTACTTACCCCAAGATGCCTTAGACTAGTAACACGCTTTAGCCAGCGACTTCCACCCGGTATATAAAATTAGATTTTTGGGGGAAACCCCAAAAATCACGCTCACTGTTCTGATGAGAAGGGCACAAATGGTCTCTCATCGTACTAGATGGTGCCCCATGAATGGAATGCCCTTACTAAAAACCATGTTGTAGTTTTTCCAAAATCCTATCTATTTGCTAGTACAGCAGGTTCAGACCTGTGAAGCCATCTTACATTCTTACGGTTCATGTGTGGAGATGAGATATATGCCATCGGATTTTCATGGGTACAGTAGCTTGGCTACCCCATATAAGTGAGTGTTATGGATGGGAGCTAGTGGGATCAAGCTACTAGTCATCCGCCTTGAATATGCGTAGTTGGATTTATCCAAGTAAGAACTCAATAAATATTGTCCAAAAAGCCTAGAGTGTAATTGTTCTTTGGTTTTAATAGATCTATCATTACAAACTGAAAACACATTGAATTATGTGCTTTTTTTTTCCGTATTCATCAAAAAAATTGATCAACAAATGGAGTCAGTTGAAACACAATCTTTAGAAAACCACAACTGTCGCTTTTAACACTGCATTTGTCTTAGAGAGTCACAATTGTTAAGTTAAATGCCACATGCCTCTATCAACCAAGTCCAGTTTCACAGTCTAGATACTGCACCACAACTGTCAATTTTTGAGTCACGTGTGTATATGCGAGCTGCTTCTGTCAATCAAAAAGCCGCAAGTGTCTGTCAACAAGTTTAGGTTCACAGAGTCCATATTCTGAGTCGCATATGATCAACTGAATCACATATGTCATACAGTAAACCGCATCTATCAGAAAACCACAATTGTCTATCAAAATTTGAAACCCGGTTTAGTCAAATCACCACAAGTGAACCTTAAACCACATATGTCAAAAATAGAACCGCATCTGATAGGAGAACCACATTTGACTGTCAACAAAAAACTTTGAAAATTGCAAACTTTGTTCGAAACATTACTGTCTTTTTCGCTTATGTTTCTAAAGATCAACCTTGGATAGAAACTGGAATTTTTATTTCTCAAAACCTTGCATTATTAGGTGTCATATATGTCCTAGTCATAGTCATCCTAAGTTGCATGCATTTAGACACCTCCTAGGAAATTGCATATAGTAGAATAGAATAACTTTCCTTGTCATTGGATACGTTTATGCTCCGATTTGTCACTATCATTGAACCTAGTCACTTTGGTCCTATTAGTGAATATTTTCATCTCAACAGTCTAGTTTGGGAAATTCACCTTGTCAACTATCTTTGTCCTACAATCAGGTTCCTTGGTCAAACTCAAATCATTGCATGCATTTGTTCCATAGGTGGTAGTTTATACCCATCTTAGAATCATTTACCATCATAGTCTACTTGAGATTTTTCATATTGTCTATCCTACCATACGTCATATTAGTATACATCACTTTAGAAATATTTAGCAACATCCTTTATTTTCAGAAAATCCAAAAAAAACACAGAAATAGGACATCGATTTTTAGACATAGTTTGCATTACCCCATTTTGAGAAACTTTTCATGGTTGAAACAAGGTCTAAAAAGAAACAAAAATCAATGTCAGACCCTAACGAATTTGTCAATCCTTTTGGAAATCCACTATTGGGGAAAGAGAGACCACACAAACCTTTGCTTGAAAAATACGTCACTAGAGACACACATGGACAAATTTATGTTGAAGACATAGACGTCGCCGTACAAGATCCTGAGTTTGCATCCTTTATGGATGAGTGTTTGGCATATGATCCCCAATGATATCTAGCAAAGTTGCTAGTAGAAGGTGCCACACTACCACCAAGATTTGATATTCATACTTTGAAAACAGCGTCTACTCAACCGACGCAAACTATGACATCAAGTGTTTCTATTCCCCAAATTACCGCAGAAATACCAACTGGCATACCTACTCAAACATCATCAGTTGTAAGAACAATCCCTTTCAACGTAACACAAGGTTTACAATTTATTGTAGGAGCAACTTCATCAAACCCCTTTGCACAAACACTACTAGTAAAAGATCCAAAGTTGGCATGAACACAACTATACCAAACCAGAACATTCTAACAGGAAATATTCCTATACCAAATCATAACATTCAGAAAAAAAAAATTCCTATACCAAATCAGAACATTCAGACAGGAAATATCCCCACATTGAATCAGAACATTCTAACGGGATATATTCCCTCGCCAAATCACAACCCATCATAGAACATGGCATTTCATAACACCTACATTGATCCAAACAATAAAAAAATAACATGTCCTTGACACAAGTAGATGTTCTCCAAAACCAAATGCAAATGCTTCAACAATAGATGGACAACATGTTTATGTCAAGAAAATGAACTATCTCAGTGCAAGATCTATGTCCATGTCCTTTCGACAAAGCGCTTTACATGACACCATTCCCCCATGGATACATTATACCGAATTTTCCTAAGAATAATGGGAGGAAGAATCCTTTAGAACACATTAGAGAATTCTCTATGACATGTATGGACATATCATATGACCCCACATACTTGATGAGACTATTTCCACGAACCCTTATCGGGATAGCATTGGAATGGTTCTCTAAATTACCATATGGCATACGATCCTAGGGTGAATTAGCTGAGAAGTTTGTCGAACACTTTTCCTTTAACATAGACAATGAAGTAACAATAGCTACCTTGTGTCACACAACACAAGAAGATGGTGAAACTTTCACCACTTTCTTCTAGAGATGGAGAAGTCTAGCTAGCAGATGTCTAGTTGAAATACCAGAAAAGAAAAAGGTCATGATATTCTTTGAAAACATCAATCCAAAATTGAGAGGTGACTTAAGGGTACTTTGTTGTACTTCATTCCTAGAATTGGTACAAAAGGGCATCATCCTTGAAAAAGGCCTTATTGACAAAGGAGAAATTAAAGTACCAAGTAGAAACCCAGTCGTTCAACATCAAAACGCACCCAATGATAGAAATAAATTATGGTCTAGAAACAAAAATGTTACAAATGATGACATTGTTGATGTTAAAACCATACATACGGGACCAGTTATCACAATTAGAGGTTACAACCCCAATCAATACATGACGAATAGTCTAGATCAAACAAAAAAATTTGTCCAAAATTCACAACAACACCGACCACAAAGGAGATTTCCTACACGTGAATTTACCCCTTTGGGGCAACCAATTGAGACAATTTTCAAAGAGTTGATTAAACATAATCTCATTAAACCTTTGGAACCAAGAGAGTATGATCCTAGACAGTTTAAACCTTCATGGTGGGATGATAATGCCTATTGTGACTATCATCGAACAAAAGGACACAACCTACAAAAATGTCAACAACTAAAAATATTATACAAGACTTTGTTGAAAACGGAACCATAGAGGTCAATGGGCAGAAAAACACAAAGAATAGTGATCATAAGGTCTTCATAGACCCATTACATGACCACACAAAAGGAAAAGCCTCCATTTCGGGAACCAAGAATTCTCCATCAACCAATTATGCAAATACTAAGTATGACTAAGGAAAAGGAAAGATCATAAATCACCTCCGAGCTGCAAATGAAAATTTCCATACCATCATCATTAAGAAGCATCCTAAATGTGTTGTAAACACATGCAGAATAAAGATAACTATTCCAGGTCCTTCTTCTAAGCCACCTACATAGTCTTCCAATTCTAAGTACAATCTCCTTGATCAACTGAGCGAAACCCTCACACAAATATCCATTTTGGAACTATTGACTTTATCACCTGAGCATTGAGCCATTCTCAACAAAGCCTTACACAACACGATTGTCCCTACCGACTTAGATGTCAATCATTTCAAAGAAATGGTAGGATATTTAACCAACTCCCATCATGCCACATCTTCCCAACATGATTACTCAACCGAAAAGACTGATCATAATGACCCATTACATCTTGAAGTCCTAGTCCATCAAACCAAAGTCAGATGAGTCTTGGTAGATGGAGGAGCATGTTTGAACCTGTATACCCTAAAATTGGTTAAGGAATTAGGATTATTAGAAGCATGCATAGACACATCTAAGAGTATAGTCATCAAGCCTTACAATGATGAGGAAAGATCATCCAAAGGAGTTGTCACACTCCCTATCAGAATTGGCCCAGCAGTTATGAACACCAGCTTCCAAGTCTTGGATCTCACCCTTCCATATAACTTGTTGTCAGGTTGACCTTGGATACACGTAATGAAAGTTGTACCTTCCACATATCACCAATGTCTTAAATTCTCATATAATGGAACCAAGATCATGATTGATGGTGATCCAGATCCTTTTCAATACTGTACAAGCCTAAGGGAAATTCCACAATGACAGGTACCCATTAATCAAGAAGGTTCATCATCCACTTTATCCCTATAAATTGATCCATCACATCTTACTAGGTCCATTTCATTCAAACCACCATCATCCACTCCTAAGGTCAAGATCCAAGATGAGAGTTGTGGATAATATCACATGAAGGCATCCTATTGTGTCAATCAGCTAGTTCCACCTAAGGCATCTTACCCATGGCGGATAGAAGACAATCAATAGTCACATTTCATGTTCCCCCTACAATGATATTCACCAAATGGGGAGAGTTAAGTGAAGAGGTTGTGAAACAAAGTGATATTACCTCCTAGTTGTACCAGGAAGATAATGAATACCCCTCACCGTCTATTCAAATAGCTAAGGATCAATATGGAAAAGGCTTTAAGATGATGCAAAGAAAAGGCTATGATGAACATAGTGGGTTAGGACTACATCAAAATGGAAGGACGGAACCAATCATTGTCTCGCCATGACCAAAATACCCAGGGCTAGGGTTTCAACCGCTTAGAATTGGTTTTCCTAGTACTTCATCACCATTTCAAGAGGAAGTGAGTGCTTATGCAGACATTGAGATATCTCACAAACCACTTCCCCCAGTTTATGATGAATCCCTTGACTCAAGTGACTATGAATGGGATTCCCTTTCATCTACCAGTACCATGAACCTAGATAGTCTATTTGGAGAATTGGACCTAATGATAAAATCCTTACCAAAGTCATCTAGTCCCCATAATAAGAAGTCCTTTTCCAAAGAATAATGTCTTAAGCACTATTATTGGGAAACCCTTGATCATGCATCTTGGGCACCTGATGAACCATCTTCTGACAACCTAGCCATTGCAATAGTCCCACATCAAAGTTTACCTACCCATAGGAAAAAGAACAAGAAGGAGTTAGTCCAAAACTTCTGTGACCATGTCAACCACTCTATATTCACCTTGTCTGCTTCCACCTTTGATAACTCTGATGATGACATGCCCCTCGTATATCTCCAACTTATTGATTGGGATCAACAAGGTACACCCATCTTAGACACATTCGAGAATGACGAAGCAATAGCTGAGTCATGGGACTTCGAGAAGGCATACCAAGAGGGGATCATAAGGTTGGTTTTACCATAGACTTGGATGACGAAGCATATTTTGGGGAGTGTATTTACACCTCTAGTCGCAAAAATGAGAATAAAAATAAAAAAGATGAAAATGAGAAAAATGAGGAGTCCCTAGGTGAAAATTGAAAGGCGCCTTTGGACCAAGAAATAGTAAAAATAAAGGACGTATTCGAGGGTGAAAACCTCTCCGAGGCACCCAAGGATAGAGGTTTAAATATTCTCCCCATTGAACAGGAAAAATCACCGATGCTAGTAGAAGAGTTTGTTGAAGTCAACATAAATACAAAAGAAAACCCTCAAATAGTATATTTTGCGGCATCATTGACAGAGATAGAACAACCTGAGTTTCAGGACTTATTTGCAAAGAGATGGATAAACTTTGCATGGTTGTATGCTGACATGCCTTGGCTAGATTCAGAACTTATATTGCACCATCTACCATTATAGCCAGGTATTAAGCTAGTCAAACAGAAGTTAAGGAAAATGCATCCACAGATTGCCCTATTGGTCAAAGCAGAACTTAAGAAACTCTTGGATGTTAGTTTCATAAGAACCATAGACTATGCAGACTAGATTTCAAATCTTGTACCAGTGACTAAACCAACTGGGGGCATCCACATTTTCAAAGACTTTAGAGACATCAAAAAGGCATGTCCTAAGGATGACTTCCCTTTGCCAAACATAGACATGATAGTAGATCTTACAGAAGGATATGAGATGCTATCCCTCATGGATGGTTTCTTTGGATATAACCAAATCAAAATTGTAGTTGAAGACCAACACAAGATAGCTTTCACATGTCCATGGGGCACATACTATTGGAATGTTATGCCTTTTGGGCTTAAGAACGTAGGAGCTACCTATCAACGGGCAACAAATATGATTTTCCATGAATTTTTACATACTCTCATGGAATATTATGTAGATGAAATTATAGCTAAATCGGAAACAAGGGCAGATCATTTGAAGGTTCTAGACAAGATATTCCAGAGGCTAGAGAATACAACATTAGACTAAATCTAAAGATATTTGTCTTTGGAGTGAAATCAGGGAAACTTCTAGGGTATATCATTTCCAAAAGAGGCATTGAAGTAGATCCAAAGAAGGTAAAAGCTATTGTATAAATGCCTCCTCCAGTCAGCATTGGTCAACTAAGAACACTACAGGGAAGATTATAGTCTATCAAGGGTTTCATTGTACAACAGCAGACAAAATACACCTATTTCAACATCTAATCAAGAAAGGAGTACCATTTGTGTGGACATATAAATGTCAGGAATATTTCCAAAAAATCAAGGATTATTTGCTCACTCTACCTGTCTTAATGCCACCTACAGATGGAAAACCATTGATACTATACATTTCAGCAACTCAGTCGGTATTAGGAGCTCTTTTCGCACAAAACGATGATCAAGGTCATGAAAGAGAAGTCTACTAAATCAGTCGTACCTTGATGGGATATGAATTAAATTATAGTAACATAGAACGTACCTATCTTGCAGTAGTCTTTGTACTCAAAAAATTCGACACTATATGCTAAATCGTCAAACAATGTTGGTCGCAAAGATTGATCCCCTCAAATATCTCCTAAGTAAAGCAACATTCATAGGTCGATTGGCTAAATGGGTTATGATACTTAGTGAGTATGACATCCAATATGTGGAGAGGAATGCTATAAAAGGACAGGTGATTGCAAATTAGTTAGCAGATGCACCCATAAAGGCATACCATCCTTTAGTGGCAGATTTTCTTGATGAATTCCTCTTCAACATTGACATTAGAATCAAATGGAAATTATACTTTGATGGGTCACATACAAATCGTGGTTCAAGAACAGATATCCTTTTTGTTACACCTCAAGGCGATACCATTCCTAAATCATTTAGAATTTCTTTCCCTTGCACCAAAAACATAACAGAGTATGAAGCCTTAGTGACAGGATTAAGAATGGCAGCCCAGTGGAAGATTAAGAGTCTACATGTTTTTGGCGATTCTCAACTAGTAGTCCAGCAAGTAAATGATGATTATGAGACTAAGGATGAGAAACTTTCCCCCTACAAGTGCATGGCCGATAGTTTCAAGTAGTAATTTGATGACATTACCTTTCAACAAATACCACATATTCAGAACAAAGTTGCAGATGCTATGGCAACCCTAGATTCCTTATTAGATATTTCGAGCAACGTGCCTAAGTTTGAATTTTTGGTTGAACAGTTGTTGGTCCCTACCTATGATGTCCCTAATTCTGCGATGGTGTGTACAATTATTGGTCCTACTTCCCCTTGGTACAAAGACATATTCGACTATCTAAATGACCAAACCTTACCTCTAGACCTGTCAAACAACCAACATAGAACCTTTATCCGTAAGTCAGCTAAATACACCATCATTGGAGATAACCTGTATAGACGTACCTTAGATAACGCCCTAATGAGATGTCTTGATGCTGAAGAAGCACAAAAAACCTTGTGAGCGGTGCATGAGGGTATATGAAAATCCCATTTGAGTGGTCCTAATTTAGCCCATAAGATTATGAGATTAGGTTATTATTGGCCTACAATGGAAAAAGACTCATATATCTTTGTAAAGAAATGTAGACAGTGTCAAATACACAGAGATTTGATAAGAGCATCAACACAACATCTTCGTCTGATTACATCACCATGGCCCTTTTCCCAATGGGGACTTGACCTCATAGGTAAGATACACCCTCCATCATCCAATGACCATAAATTCATCATAACCGCCACCGAATACTTCACCAAATGGATTGAAACTATTCCCATGACCTACATCATCGACACGCAAATATCCGAGTTTATCCTAAACTATATCATTTGTCGGTATGGTATACCCCAATCCATTATCACAAAAAATGGCCGCCCATTCAAAAACCAAGAAGTACACCATCTATGTGAAGAGTTCCATATCAAACATCATTTTTCCACCCCGTATTACCCACAAGGTAATGGCCAAGCCGAGGAATCTAATAAAACCATTGTTAGAATCCTAAAAAAGAATGTCAATGACACTGGTCATGACTGGCACCTACAACTTAATCCTGCCTTATGGGCTTACCACACAACCATCCTCCCACTTGTTATGCCTTGCATAACCACCCCATATTTTTCCTTGGTCAAAATGGGTCCCCCTTTGCTGTTTTTATCTTTTGTTTTATTTTGGTTTAGTTTGTCCGAATCGAAGCCAGAACCAAATTGGGTTCTGAAGCTTCTTTCAAAAATCATTCTGATCCCCATCCCCACTGTCTTTCTTTTGACCTTTTGTTTTGCCTTTATCGGAGCCGAAACCGGAGTAGGCGTTAAGTTGGTGTTTATTGAAAATTCCAAAATCAAAATCATTCCCGTCTCTGCCTTTGTTTTTCAAACTTTTTCTTTTAGACTGAGTCTTTGTGTTAAGTTTTATTATGTCGGTCTTTTATTTTAATTTTTGTGTTTGGTTTCATTTTATCCTTTGTTGGCAGACCCGAAACCAGAACAAGAATGAAGTTGGGAAATTCCTTAAGTTTCTGAATCAGTTCTCACTCCGATTCTGCTCCCATCGTTTCTTGGTCATTGACTTTTTGATTGAAGTCACACTATAGTGAAGTGTTTGTTCTCCTCCAGTTTTGACTCCACCTAACTACATTTAATGCATTAATGATAGCTGCCATGCGTAGGTAGAAACTCTAATTTTTACCTTCATTAAGGATTAAACGCATTATTATTATCATTGTTAAATAATCAAAGAGAAAAAATAGAGCACCTGTGGAGTCCATCTGAGTGAATTCATTGAAGGAGGAGGAGATAATTGCTTGTGAATCATTTTAGAAGGTTAGCTAGGTTTTGCATTCAAGGTAAGGCTCCTATTCTTGTTTTTATTTATTTTCTTTCGTATTTTCGGTTTGGGTTTGTTTGATTTAGGTCTTTGGGAAAGTTCGCCATTTTGGTTGGTTTGTGTGTTTGTTTTCTTTCTTTTGTTTGTTTTTTGTTCTTGATTTTATCTTATGCTTTCATTTCTAGGTTTTTATAGTGAGTTAGGGCATGGTCGCTTTCACGTTTTATCGTGATCACGTCATGTTGCATTAAGTTTTAAATGCGTAGGTTTAATTAGGGTTTTCACAGTGAGGTAGATTAAATCTAGGTTTTTACAGTGAGTTAGGGTTGGTAGAATCTGGTTTTACTTAGCATTTTTATGTGTGTTAGATCTGGTTAAGTAGAGGGGTTAAATTCGTGCCCTAGTTTTGTATCGCATTTTCTAGATTAGGGTTTCGTGTGTTTCTATGATCACATTTTAAAATGTTTAAATATGATGCCCTAAAAATACAATCGTCCCCATGGTCATATGGGTATAGTCATTTCATGATATATTTTAAGCCTTGTTTCATTTAATATGACCTTAGTCTTTAATCATGAAGTTATGCGTTAAATTGATAAAATTATTGATGACATCATGATCAATATAATTGGAAGCGGGATCATAATTGACTTAGAGTCTTGGATGTGCTTTAATGTTTAGTGTCAATTCCATCTTCCATCCCATCTCCGAATCTGCTTATAGTAAGAAGCTTTACTTCACAAAAATTTTACCTAGTGGAAGCGAAAGCGGAAGCGAGACAAAATATGAAAATAGAAAATCTGAAGAAAACATAATCAGTTTCCATTCCGGTTCTGGTTCCGATCACTATTCCACTTCTGACTCCAAGCCCGCTTCTTGTTAGTAGAGTTACCATTCCACTTCCAACTCCAATCCCAGTAGTGTTTCAAAGGAAGATTATTTAAGATGTTTGTTGCCTGGTTCCGCCTCTAATGTATATTTTGAAAGGTATGATTTTAAAGACAGATTCTAAGATGTTTATCTAGAGGATCTAACTAGAGATTTTGTTATAGGAAAGCTAAGAGGATGTCGGGAACATCAAGAGAAGATTCCCAAAGAAACTGACCTACAGGAACATCAAAGGCAGTACCTAAACCAAAGAAGATCAAGCCAAAACAATTGCCTTATACCTTGAGGTATAATCACAGGAGTCCTGTTGTGAAAGTGAGAAAAGTAGAATCTGATTGGTCAGATATCACAGACACAAATTTGGGTCAATATAATTTTGAGGAGCTATATTCAAAAACCTTTGAAGAACGAGGTGTAATAGGAAGGACACAGAGAATTGTTGATTCTGGCTTGGCCCATATCACTGTGTTTCCTTTATCAATCCAGTGCCCAGAGTTTATCTTGATAGTTGCAGGAGCTTATAATCCAGCTACCCGACAATGCATGGATTCCCACACAATGTAATCATTGATCTCACTCCTCAAGCATTTCAAAGTATATTTAATGTCCCAAATCCTAATAATTTGGTGCAGTTGGATGAGGCTAAGGCCTTGGAGAAATATAGTAAGTATAAAGAATCCAATAAATCTCATTTGAACAAAAAGTGGTTGAAGATAGAGAAGAAATTTCTAACGAAGCTTGTAGACCAGCCAAAGAGGGCATATTTCTACAAAGAGGTATCAAATTTAATAATGATGTTGTCTAGGGCTTTTGGGAAGAGAGATGTCTTTCATTTTAAGGAGTGGATTTTTCCTTTCATCCAGACAATCTTAAATGGAGCCCAACAGTTTGATTGGATGATGATTGTATCAAATACTATTCATGATCAACTGACCAGCATCAAGGAGACTAAAAGCTTCTTTATGACTTCTTACATTGTGTATGCAACAACAAGGTTGGGTATCTTCCCAGGTTTAAACAGAGTAGGGATAATGGGAGTATTGGATGGATAAAAGAAGGTGTGGGAGAATTATAACTAGCTGTCTCTTCAAGTTCCTGAGACTTAGTTTAAAAGAGTTAATGATGCATTCATATATGTAGTCATTAAGAATGCAAGGTATAGGTTGAGTCAAGAAGTATAAATGTTGGTACATTCAATACCCCAAATTTACATATTTCAGGTTAGCTGGTTTTGAAGGCCATCCACATTTGCTTCCAAGGTGTTGCAATAACAGGATCATGTTGATGGAGTTTGTTATCAGGCTCTTGGAGTTAATGCTTGGTTTGGAATAAAACATAAGACAAGATGTCACAAGTTTCCCATGAAGTTGGATGAGTATAGTTATCAGCATTTGGCAGTGAGCAGGTGGTCTATAGTGAGCTCTATATAGGTTGAAGTTAGGTTTATACATGCTGTAAATATTTTAGGGACCCGAAGGGGAAGAGAGCATTCTTGTTTTAGAGCCATATTTCCTTGTGTTTGACACAATTCAATTTATTAGAATAATGGAGTATGACCCAATTATGGAGGTTCATGATGGGGATGATGTTGTATCAGAATACTCCGATTGATTCAACTGACCAGTGATCAAGGAAGGACCAATTTTTAAGACTAAAAGCTTCTTTATGAATTCTTACCTCTGCAACAACAAGGTTGGGTAGTCTTCCCCAGGAAACAGAGGTACTGGAGGATGTTGAATAAGTTAATGATAAAAGAGGAGCAATGGGCATTGCTAGAAGAAGTTAGAAAGGATGAGCCAATGAGACTACAATAACAACAAATTGAAGCCTCAAGAGCTGATGAAGTAGTTAAGGGAACAAATGATGCAAGATCATATATGTAGTCATTAAAGTCTTGGACCAACAAAAAGAAGAAGAAGAGAGGAAGAAAATAATGGAGATGCAAGGAGGCTTTAGAGAAAGAGAAACTGGAAAAGAAGAGAGAAGGAAAAACAGGAAAATCAAAGATTGGAGAAAGAAAATTTGGAGAGCCATGGAAGATACGAGAACAAAAAGATAGGGAAGAGGCTGAAAAGCTTGTACTGATGCATGTGGTGAATGGGGATGTTGGTGCAACCACCCCCTACTACTACTATTGCAATACCCCAAATGATTAAAATTGGACCTACAGAAAAGGACAGTAACATTTCAGGTTAGCTGGTTTTGAGGCCAGGCACATCCACATTTGTGCCATACCAATGACAGGAAATGAGGTAAGGTGACAGATTATCAATTGAGTACTATATAACAAGGGATCATGAATCTAATGATGTGGGAGTTTGTATATCAATGCTCAGTTGGATCTTCCAAGATCACAACAGAGTTAATGCTTAAGAGGCAAAGCGGATGGAATAAATCAAGAAGTAGGTGATTTTGGTGGACAGTTGAGGTTTACAAATGAAAAGAGTTGATAAGAGAAATGCATCCCATGGAAGTTGTCAGAAATTGGAGAAAGTTGATTGTATAGTTCTTCTCAGCATTTGGCATTTTATGGAAAGCAAATTCAGTGGTGATTTCTTGTGTAAGCATAGGAATGAGGTTAAGATGTGGTTAATAAAATATTTTGAGTTTGAGGAATTGGAGGCGATTGTTCTATCATTATTTATAAAATATAATCCAAAGGAAGGCCTGCCTTTGAAAGAATTAAAAGAGAAATGGGGTTCGTCTCATAGAGGACTCATGCTTTTTGGGATGATGAAGCTTTTTGATGATAGATCGGCTGATGGATGTCAAGGAAGAGATAATAAAAAAGAAAGAGAAATGACAAAGTGAAGGATTTAAGAGAGTTTTCTGTAGCAGAATTCTCCAGAATTAAATTTGAAGACTTTTGACTTGATGGGCCAAATTTATTATAACAACAAGTCTCACACCAGTTATGATATCTTTGGATGTTGTTTCACATGCATTAAGGAATGCATGCATGGCCTTTCAGTCTTTGCATGTTGCATGCAGCATGAAAGTTTTTTGAGAAATAAGTCTTACTTTAATTTCTGTTTTTTCTAGTTTCACATGTTTCCAAAGATAATTGTAAAACCCCAAAGGGTGGATGACTTAAAATAGAAGTGGATTTCGAGTTTTAGTTATGGATAAAGGCCCTAAAAAATTAAAAGAAAAAATGATGAAGATAGAATGGCCTACAAAAAACAAATTTTATAATTTTGTCTAGTGATTAGAAGGATAACATTGTTATTGATTTTGGAAATTAAAAAAATTAGTTGTTTTGACAATATGGTATTAGAATTGAGTTGTTTTACTTGATAAGGCTGATAAGTTATAATCTATCTGTATGCCAGTGATTGTGTTGAAGCATGATTAATTTTATGTGATGAAAGTCATTAGAAGAAACCTAGTTTAAAGATTATCTTGTTAGATTATCATTGAAAAAAATTTAAAATGCTCTGTTGATCTATGATCTTGGAAATGATTGAATGTGTGTTCTTTGAAAAATAAATATTTGAAAGGTTGTGATAGATGAATTATAATAAGCACCTTAGATGTATACAATGGTATAGATTATTCTATGAATTGTATCATGCTTTGGTTTTGCATGATAAATTGGAAAACATTCATTGTTGAAGATATATGTCCAGATGTTAGAATGTTTTGTTCATGTTTACTAGTTTACCCTTTGATGCTATCTTTTTCTTCTTGTTTGAAACCCCTTTGATATTGTAAAGTTCCCAATTTGGTGAAATGAGTTATTGCTTGCATTCTTTTTTACCACACACAAGCCCCTTGAACATTACAGTTGCATGAACCGATTGAGTGACACCAAAAAGTTGAGAACCAACTACCAGGACCTTGGGAGTTAGGCTACCTATATGTTGTATTTTGTTTGAGGAGAAATAGAGTAGAAAAATCTTTTTTAATGTTGTTTGTGTCATTTCACCATCAATACCACTAGCCAACTACATACTCCCTAGTATTCAGATCTGAAGCTATCTTACCTATTGAGGTTGAAATTCCTTCCTTGAGGGTATCCTTGAAAGGTCACATTAACGATGAAGAATACCATGTATCTTATTACAAGAGCTAGAATTACTGGATGAACGAAGAAAAAAATCACTAGACCATTTTAAGCATAAAGAATCATCTTATCGTAGCTATAATAGGAAAGTTCTAAATCAAAAATTTGACATTGGTGACCTGGTTTTAATGGAGAATCCCAAGAATCAAGCTGAACGAGAAAAACTAGGTAACTTTGAACCTAATTGGTTGGGGCCCTATATTGTCATAGAAGCTTTTGGATCAGGAGCGTACCAACTCTCTACCCCTAAAGGAGAGCCACTTTTTTCACCAATCAACAATCTTCATCTAAAGAGGTTCTATGCATAGCTTCTGAGAATCTGTGTCTTAATCCGAAAAATACAAAAAAAAAAAAACAAAAACAAAAACAAAAAAATGGTTACCTTGATGAAAACTTAGCAAACAGGCGTCTTTGTAACACCAAATTTTTTTTTTTAAAATTGGAAAATAAAAAGAAAAATAGTAAAGAGAAATAATTCGTCCAATAGTGAAAACCACTTCGGTGGCGCTATGGATAAGTACCATGGTGAAAACCTAGCAAATAGGTGCCATGTGTAGTCAAAATCGCTCTTTCATCTACCATCATTCCAATCAAACTTTTTCACCATCCCTCATAATAAATGGTTGCCTTATCCATTTCTTGGAACGATTGGCATCAAGTCCATTCTGTCACATTCCCCACTCCATCTCGCATGTCTTATTCCCGACTTGGGAAAAATCCTTGTTCCGTGCCATGAGGACCTTGTACATAGCAATTACACCATCGAAAAATGTTCTGAAAAATCTAAAAACATTAGAAAAATTTAAAAATCCAAAAAAAAAACAAAACATATCAGAAAATCCCAAAAACAAAGTCAGGTCAATTGTGTTAAGTTAGTCGTAGACATAGTTGAACTACATTGCCTCTGCAATTGGGACGTAGGCAAGGCCATCAGTCGATGTTCCCCTGAGGCATTAGGTCTGTTTGTCTAGGTTTGTCATGTATCACACACATTAAAATCATCACTCTTTGTACATTCAAATTTATTGGTCATGTCAAACTACGAGGTCTCTGCGTGTACAACGTAGGAAAGGCTAATCAATTGATGAGCCCTCGAGACCGTACTAGGTCAGTCCAATAGGGTATATCACATTCACTATCACACACATTGCATATCATCAACTTAAGTACATATCTTCAGTCAGTTATGTCAGTTAAATTTGGGTCGAATTACGAGGTCTCTGTGTGTACCACTTAGGCAAGGCTAATCAATTGATGAGCCCCCGAGGTTGTATTAGGTCAGTCCTTTAGGGTATATCATCTCAATTCATACACTGTCAACACACACACACTTTTTAATTAGTCAAGGAATCAAAAAAAGTCATGCATCAACAAGGCAAACATCTCAAAGTCATCAAGTCAGTATCAAACACATTGTCAGAATGATTAGTTTATGTCTTAAGATATGTCTTTCTTGTCAACAGACATTGTCAAATTGTCATAACCTCATGTAGCTTGCCACATCAACGTCATCAGGCTCCAATGTCTTATACGACACGTGTATTTTTGAAACCGGGATTTGTCATGCCTTATACAAATAGTCACCAAGTCGAAACTTGACTCAACGTCTTATGCGGTATGTGTCATCCCTCACATTACGCTATGTCAAAAATTAAACAATCAAACAATCCTACAAGATCAAGTTTTGGCGAATAATTTTATTTGGTTTTATGACTTTATAACTTATTGTGTCTTATCTTTCTATCGATTTTTGAATAAGTCCGGTTACTAGCTTTCTCAAGGATTTAGAGAAGCAAGGATGTCTCAGGACTCTTTTTCTTTGGCTGTTGTCTGTCAATTGTCTTTTTAAACTTTGGTTTTTGAGTCATGCTACTAGTTTCCTCAAGCATGTCCTATCAAGGATTTAGAGGAGCAATGATGTCTCATGACCTATCTTTTATTTTTTTGATGTCTGTGGTTTGTCAAGACAAAATGACTGGGGCAATCTTGTCCTTAGTATGAGTTAAGACACTCCTTGTCTACGACTGTCTATTTTTCGCAGATGGATGACTTTGTACACTATGGTCTATCTCATATCATGTTGTTTACTATCCATTTGTGTTAGTCCCGCCCAATGATGATAAAAAAAGAAAGCTTAACGTATATGGAAAAATATCAAAGATCATATGTTTTTCAATCAATCCACCTTTGTTGTTTCTTACTAACATTCTGAAATCATCCATGCTAACATTTCTCTTTTTCGACATAATTATAGAGTCCTGTGACACAACAAAAAACATTAGATCATCTGCATATGCATACATTCTATAAGTATTTTGTACAGTTACATTATATTTCAAACATGTAGTAACATTGACATCTTCATTGCATATCTACAAAATCATGGCATAATAGGAATTTAATCATCATAAGATACATAATGTAAACATTGCATGTACATATAACCATCACATATAAAATAAAATCATATAGAAAATTACATGTACATATAACCATACTCATATAGAATCATCATAACATCATAGACTGCATATCATAGACTGTATAAACTCATAACATGTAGAAACATCCATTCATAATACATGTACATACATCATCTAGGAAACATAATCATATAGAAACAATGCATCATCCATAAAATAGAACAACATATCATATATAAGCCACCAAAAATCATATATATCACTCAAAATAACATGTCATAGTACAATGTCAGAATGTATCCATAAATAAAACAAGATTGTAGGCTCTCTGATCAAAATATAATGTCCACATATATAATAGTCTCAACGTGTCCCACTGCCACTACTGTCATGTGGTGAAGGTGGTGGAAACTACCTCAGAGGTACTCTCTGTGAGGTGGAAGGCCTGTCATACAAACCTGTCCTCAGTGGTCCTACCACACCCTCTGTGCTTTGAGTCCTAGTTTGACTCCTGCCCTGTGATCTGTGATTGCGAACCTCTGAAAAGCTAGGAGCTTGTATCTCTGCTAGCACCACTACCTCATATAGATCCCTAGAATAGGTAGCTCTTTGAACTGATCTTACTAGCTCACGTACCATACCATCATATGAAGTGCCACCGCAAAGGTGTCTAACCTTTGTAAACTACTGCTCTATCTCATGTCTTTGAGCTATGGCCTGATCTCTCTCCATGAGTGCACTGTCTCTCTCCATACGAGCATTGTCTCTCTCTATTCACATGGCATCCAGCTTTGTGGTAACCAGTCTCAACCTCTCCTCCAAAGCCTCTTGTCACTATCCCTAGGAGCCTCATCATCCCATCTCCCCTCTACAATCCGATCCTGGAGCTCTATCTCTTGCTCCTCTATAGGTATCTCCTCCTCAACATAATCCTCCCCATAACCTGCCAAAATACCAAGAGGGTCAATATACACATTAGCCTCCTCCTCCTTTGCAGGGTCCTCTACGCCAATCTCTACCTCTGCATGCTCCTCTTCTACTACCTCCTCAACAGCATGCTCATCTCCAACCTGTCCATCTGCTCCACCTCTGAGGTCCAACATAGGTACATCCTCCGCCACTGCCTCTTGAATAGGTGAAAGTCCACCTACTCGACCACCTCTCCGACCTCTCCATCCTTGTCTGCCACCACCACCTCTTCCATCATCACCACCACCCCTACCACCACCTCTACCACCACCTCTACCTCTATGCACCCTCTCGGCCCTGTACCTCGTCTCTCTATTGGTGTTGGCTGATCTAGATCTGTATACGGAATAGGATGATGCTTTGCCCACCATGTGTCATAAGCAGCTATAGTCCATGGATCTGCTACTCCATCTCTCCATACCCACTGTAATGGCTATAATTCCTGAATCTCTGCCTCTGCAATAGCTAGTGGAATCATAGGCCCCCATTGCAGAACCTATCTGGAAGATCAAGAAAAATCTTCTCTACCTCTAGGCTCATCCTGAACCTCCCCAAACTGTCTCAAAACATAGTCTGGCAGGTGTCTCTCAATGATATGAACACTCGAAACAGTCCTACCAATCAGGTATTGTGTCTACCTATAGTAAGTCAAATGCCTGTCCTCATCTAACCATCTCTCACAATCCATGTATGGCCTCCACGTGAATTGAACCAGCGTGTCCAATGCATGTCTCCAATAACCTGTGTCTCTGACATGACTCTGAGTAATGTTTCCCGTATACCAGAAAACATAAAGAGATCTAGCCTCTTGCTCTGTAGTAACAAGAGGACAAAATACCGCAATGCGCTCCCATGCCCAAACCATGAGAAGAGTGGTACCGTAGCTCATAGACTATGCATCTTTGTACACTAATTGTGTAAATGGAAGTACAACATGCCTAACAAACATAGACCCCAGGCATATAGCATTTCTGACTATCACATTGACTTATCGAGAATATTTCCTGATTTTTTTGAAAATTTTCAAAAATTTGTCAATTTTCCCGAGGGGGCATACCCTAACCTGTTTCATACTAGGGCACGATTGGGGCATATTTTCTTTGACACAACACAATAAACAACATTGTATCAAAGAGGGGCAAATTGTAGACACCAAAAATTGGTCTAGGCCTACGAGTACCACTTTCAACATAATTTTGTATTATCCATGGTCATGATTAAATAATGTTTATTATTTAATTACCTTTCTAACACATATTTCCTCTATTAATTAAATAAACCTTTTTAATTATTTAATTAATTCATAATGACCTTTATTCAACTTGATTAATTAAATAAATCATATTTGTTTAATTGTGTCGCTAACTAATTAATTCTCTTTCTTAATTAAATAATTTGTTATTTAATTACCCCTTTGTCATATTTCACTATAATTAAATATTTATTATTTAATTATTCATTTAATCCTTTTCAACAGTCAATTAAATAAATTACATTATTTGTTTAATTAATTCATTTTAATTTTGAATGTTGAATTAAATTAACATTTAATTCATATTTAAACTGTTTATGTCACATTGTTTTATCGTCCAATTATCTAATCATTCACTCACCTTCTGACTCAAGATCTATTTTAAATCCTCCAATTATCTCTGGATTCAATATATGATCGTCTCTGCGAGAAGACTCTCTGTCACAACCAGTCAATTAACTAGTTCTAACTCATATGTATGAATGTGTTTATTAATTAAATATCTTTATTTAATTAATTAATTCATGTATGCATTTGAACGAATTATTCTTTGAGTTATAACTTTGTCTTTGTCATTCAAAGTCTATTTCTTCTTTTTTTGAAGACTCTTAACTGAAGATTAAATTGTTTATTTAATTTGGAACTCATGTTCTTTCTATTTTTTAATAGTCTTGATGCAAGATTAAGTTATTGTTCTAATTTAATCTTTATCCTACAAAATTTTTCAACTCATGTTCTAACTGACACATAACTCACACCGCATGACATTCATCAATCTCATCCATGGACCTCTCTTTTGAATTTGAGCCGATCGTTCGAAAATCCAAAATCTATAAAATGACCTGTCATTATCATTATTCCTCCTCCCGAAATCAATACTTTTGAGAAGAAACTTAATCTTCGATATTTTGATTAGACATTCAACAAGGTTATGCTTGCATCAATACTAAAAATCTGAGGGCAAGAATATTGAGACAACAAAATGGAGAAGGACAATCAAGATAATTCGAAGGAGTGGACGTATATTCGGTGAGACTATTCTAGTTATAGTTATTATTGTTTTGTTCATTTTTACTCGTTCTTAGTTGTTTTATTTTAGATTAATACTTGTTAGATTAGATTTAACATCATCTATTCTAGTGCAGATTTCTCCAGCTTAATTATGAGGTCATTACACTATTATTTTGGGTTGTGGATCCCTGAAGAAGGTTTATTGATGTTTTTTCATGCTTATTCGTGAAGTATACTAATATGTATTAACTGATATGTGATCTAGGAGATTTGGTGCACATTTTTGTTGATTATCTGTGTTAGAAGGCCGACCTAGCGAATATAGTAATCACGGATGTATAAGGAGTAATTAATCAAATTTTTTTGTGCTCCATTATGTTTTTTTAGGTCCTCCCTTTGTCTTAACTGACTTTGGAGGATGCACATAAAGAATTAGTGGTGGATCTGGCCAAAATTTGAGAACTTAATGCTTTATGAAGCCGACATAAGAATGATCAAATCCTTGATAGCGGATATATATATGAGATTGGTTTTATCATTTTGTGTGTGTCATGTGTGGAGAAGTGTGGGAAAATAGAAAATATATAGAGCATGAACATGGTGTGAAATTCAACAGAGTAGTAGTGCAAATTTTTCTATGTGTGATGCGAAGAGCAATTAAGAGCGAAGTACAGAGTCATAAAGCAGATCCAGAATCAAATCTATGAGCTTCACCGAAATTGTAACATGGCATGAATAGATGCTACTATATCAGTTCATCCTTCAGATGGTTTTAATCTGAACTTTTGTAAGGCATTGAGCCTTCCCTTTTGAGAAGTGAGCTCTAGGAAGTGTGCTTGAATGCGAGTGCATTCTTTTTGTAAAAAATTATTTGAGTACTCAAATTATTGATTAACCTCCACCGTGGTTTTTCCCCTAATAGGGTTTCCACGCAAAAATCCTTGTGTTATGGTGTAATGAATGTTTCCTTTGAATTCTTGCATCCTTCCTTTAATGTAATGATAGAATGGTTGAGTTTCATATTAATAAAGTTAAGATTTGTTGAACACTAATTCACCCCCCCCCCCCCTCTCAGTGTTCCCTTGAGTCCAACAACATAGTACCTGAAGGGGTATTGTTGCTTTCCACATAGTGGCAGGTCGACGACCACTCGGACCCTGCCTTTACTGTGGGGGGTACGAGGTGGTATCACCACCTATTACAGGTGATGGCCCCACCTTGGGCCTACCCACTATTATTTTTTTAATATAATTTTTTTAAAACAAGTTTTTTAAAAAAAAATTTCTTTATATGAGTTTTTAAATATATATATTTAAAAAGGATTTTTTTTTTACAATATTATTTTTTCGCAAAATAAATCAAAATGCACTGTACCTGGAGGAATTTTTTTCCAAGCACCTCTAAAATTGGCGAACCTCTATTTTTGGCAGTTTTTTGCTAAATTTGATGGAGATGCTCTTTTTCTCTGCTCAACCCCTCTTCGTTGGGCTTTTCAATTTTGCACCCCATATTCCAAAGGCCATACGGTGGTCTTTTCCAATCCATTTTTTTTTAGATGGGGTAGAATTTTGTGCTCTTCACAATGGTGTAGGTGGTTTTTAGTTTTGACTTCTGGTTTTTTCTAGAATTATGTTTTATCAGTGTTGTTGTTGTTCAGTTCTTATTTTGGCGACTTCAACATGCCATATCTTCTACATTTAGATTCCTTTTTGGGTGTCATTTTTCTTAAAGTGCATGTTTTTTGTGTACATCATGGTGCTACCAATTTCCTCATTTTTTGTTAGAGAATCATATTTTCAACATGTAGTCCCTTTTTGGATATTATGGGTTTCCATTCTATGCACTTCTCTTTTGTAGACACACTGAGATAAAGTGTCATTCTAGTGTATATATTTTGGGGATTTTTCACATCCTCTTGTGCCTTTTGTATTTGTACTATGATATAAAGTGCCATGGGGGGTTGATTTTTTCCTTTTGTTTGCCATCATACCTTTGTCAAGTGAGTGTTGCCTCATGTGTGTGTGCCTTATTTTGCACACCCTTTTATTTGTAGGTTGTTTCTCCTACATGCACTTATTGGTTTCACATAGTTTTAGTGTTCTTTTCATGGCTCTCCCTTTTCAAAATAATGGGGGGGTGTTTCTACATTTGGTGTTAATGCTTCCTTAGTTTCGCAGTTGGGGTGATCTACATATCTATTTCTTGTTACTATGTACTTTCAGATGCAGTGTACATCAGTGGCTGGTTACATGAATTTTGATGAAATGAATCATTTACCATATGGAAACTCTTGCATTCCTATTTATTGAGGCTCTTCATTTCAGCACTATATCAATCATCATTCTACAGTAGTCTAAAACTTCATGCTTCAACGATGTTCTACATGTTCCTCTTTTTTTGGGAAATTGTTGGTTGGAGGCTTTTCAGTCCTTCACACCTTGATTTGGAGGCTTTTTCAGTCCTTCATTCACCTTTCTCTCTTTTGGAGAGGAGTTTTCTCCCACTATGGTTTTCTCCTTTTCTCCAGTTTTGAGAGATCTTTTGTATGTACATGGGTACCTCACTAGGCCTTGTTTGTTGAGACCCATCATGCATTATTTTTAGGGTTTTTAGCTACTCCCTAAGTTAATCTTAAGGGGGGCGATAGAATAATGATTAATTAATCTTTAATTAATTATTATTCGAGTTTATTCTCATGCGCTTAAGCTAAAATTAGGAGTTCTTTATTTAGTTAACTAAGTTCTTTTCTATGTTAGCTAAAGTGAGCTATTATTAGATCATTTTGTTTCATTTCGTGTGATATTGAAACTTGTCTTGATCTAATCTCTTTATCATTTAGGGTTTCTCATATATAACACTCAACCCTCATTGTATTATCACTCAAATATTTACCCTTGTGATCTCTCAAACTCTAAACCTTTGAGGAATTTTGTTTTCCTTGAAGATTATTGAGGTTCATTTTGTAGCTTTTCATTTTTGAGAATATTGCACATATTTTTTGCAAATCTCTTCTGTGGAAGGTGTATTTTTTCGTTGTTTGATCTTGTGGCTCATTTTTTTCACAATTATAACATTCTTATTTAAATATTGAATTATATTTAAGTATTTCCCTTCCACTATGATTTTATTAGACCCTCTGGTTTAAGATATTTTAATGATATTGAAGGAAACATCTTCAAAAAAGTGGCTAGATTGGATCTTGAGAGGTAGAAAAGAATATAATAAACTGGCCTCTATAATTTCTCAACACACCCCCACCCCCAATAGAACCAAGGTTTCCCTTGGACGTGCAAACAACTCTCTCTCTCTCTCTCTCTCTCTCTCTGATTTAGAGTTTTCAAGGGAAAAAAATGTCACAATTTAAATTCTAGTTTTTTGCAATAAGGAGATCAAAATAGGACACCTCAAATCTAGAGTTCAACACCAAACTATTGAAAATTCCAACAAAGAGGTTCTCTTTTAAAGCCGAGGAAATTTTAGTATCCACTCTAAAAGGGCAACATTTTTATCTCTAAAGATCTTGTTGTTCCTCTCTTTCCATAAGCCCCAAACTACATGCAAGAGTAAGAGGGACCATAGAAGATTCAAAGATGGATTATAAGAGGGGAAAACCCATTGGACCCACAAATCCTCAAAGGAATTAGGGAAAAACCAACTCACATTCTAAACCAAAAAGAGGGAACCCCAAACATCCTAGGAAAATGAACAATCCATGGATATAAATGAGGGGATGGGACTTTAGGATTTGGTTTTTATTTATGTCAATGCAAATGAGGATGCTGACTCTAATATTGGATAAGGTAATGTTATGATATGGATGGATCCTAAGATTTAGAGAAAATCAGGGTACATGGTATTGATGTAAATGATAGTATAGATGAAAAAAGGATGTTATGGTATGGATGCATCATAATATTTGAACAAAATGAAGATATTGTAAGGATTGATCCTAGTATTTGGCAAAAATGAGGATATGATATGGATGTAAATGATAGTCTAAAACTAGGATATAGATGTTTATGAGGATGATAAAAAATTTGTATGTTATGATATGGATGGATCCTAAGATTTGGACAAAATGAGGGTATGGTATGAATGTAAATGATATTTTAAACTTAGGATATGGATGTATATAAGAATGATGATGACAAGATGATGTTATGATACAAATGGATCCTAGTATTTAGAAAAATTGAGGGTATGGTATGGATGTAAATTATAGTATAAACCTAGGATATGGATGTAGATGCGGATGATGATGACTGGATTCTATTATGGTATGGATGGATCATAATATTTGAAAAACATGAGGGTATGGTGTGGATGTAAATGATAGTTTAAACCTAGGATATGGATGTATATGATGATGATGATTATGACAAGATTATGTTATGATATGGATGGATCCTAAGATTTGGAAAATATTATGGTATGATATAGATGTGAATGATAGTCTAAACCTAGGATATGAATGTATATCAAGATGATGATGATTATGATATGGATGGATCCTAATTTTTTTTCCAAATAATGGTATGGTATGGATGAAAATGATAATTTAAACCTAGGATATGGATGTATATGAGGATGATGATGGTAAGATGATGTTATGATATGAATGGATCATAAGATTTGGACAAAAATAGGGTATTTGTATGGATGTAAATTAAAGTATAAACCTAGGATATGGATGCATATGAGGATGGTTATGACAAGATGATGTCATGATATGGATGGATCCTAATATTTTGAAAAAAATAGAGTATGGTATGGATCTATATGAACATTATGATGACAAGATAATTAATATTATGGATGGATCCTAATATTTGGATAAAATTATGGTATGATATGGATATGAAAGAGGATATGAGTCCTAAAATTTGGACAAAATGATGGTATAGTATGGATGTAAATGATAGTCTAAACCAAGGATATAGATGTATGTGATTATGAAGTGTTAATATTTCGACAATATAATGTTATGATGAGGATTTCTATGAGGGTACAAACCTAGGAATAAGAAGATATTAAGGCATGATATGGATGTTAATGAGAGTATGAGTCCTAAAAAAATATCACGGTATGATATGGATGTATATGACAGTCTAAACCAAGGATACAAATGTAAAATTAGGATTTGTACAATATAATGTTATGATGAGGATGTCTATGAGGATGCATATTTAGGACTGAGACAAGATTATGGTATGATATGGATTTAAATGAGATTATGAGGTTTGGATTAATATATTGATGGATAAACCCAAAGGAGGGTATGCTAAATCTGACTAAGGTTATGTCAAGATTGTATAGGTTTATGAATGATCCTAAAAAATGAGACTATGAGATATGGATGTTGGGTTATGATTAGGTATGTAGTATGGGGTTGATGGATTTAAATGGTTTTTATATGTTAAACTTTACTTAGAGATGGTGGACACATAAACCTTAGAAATAGGACAATCCTAATCTAAGAAAACAAATAGATACTTTTGTTTTTTTGGAATATTTTATTTTTAAAATATTTTTGGTGTAAGGCTACAATCAAGCACTTGGTATTCACAACACAACAAAGAATATATATTAAAAATACTATAATTATTCAATAGAGGGTGTGTAAATGGCTATAATACCTCTAATATGCCTTGTACAATCATGATGTGTAAGTCCTATGTTGGGGAAACTAATTGATTTTGATCACCTAAACTCACTCATTATATAACGAGGGGAGATCAAAAATATCATATATATCCATTATTTGAGGCATCTGGTGAGTACCTTCCTAGGGATACCCACTTAATATTGAATTACAACCAAGTATGATCATAAGGCATTAATCTAGGATACTCAAGATTTATAGTATATCCCCAATGTTGGTGTATTTTCATGTAAACCAGGTTTATCTCCTATTCTACCTATGGAATTACCAATTCCAATCAAGGGCAGCTCAGAGGACCTGGACCAATTGACGAGGATTTTAATAGTAACCTCCTACACTTCGGGCTCTGCACGACCCAGGAGGGTGGTCCCTATATAATATTTATGATCTTTGCACCAAACTCATAAACATGTTATTAAAAGTTTCACAGATAATCTCACTTAATAGCTCAACAGAATGAGACAAGACTGAAATGAATCAGCTATTCATCAGTAATGTCAACCACTTGGAGCATGAGATGGTTGTAACATCATTTCATAACTTATGATAGTCATTTTAATTGCAAGTTGGCGACAAGCCCTAAGTGAAGACATACAGAAACAAGATTTCATAAATTCATGCAATTTAGATCAGTGCCATATACCATTGGGGAGTCAAGTTTACAAACATTCAGAAAGTAACAACATATTCAAACACATAACACATATGATCCCTAACAATATTGCATTACAATATTGTCAATCCCTATCCCAACCCAATACTTCTTACCAAATCCTTTTACAAACATACCCACCTATGATTCCATCCAAGCATTTAATTAATTCTTTGAATTAAAGCCAAAATAGAAACTTACTCATCACAACAATGAGATGAACATCATAATCCTTGATCATTTTATTCAAAATTATGATATGTCTATATACAGGAGAGACAAGAGCTCGAGCTATATCATCGTAACTAAAATGCAAATAATATTATAAACCTTGGAATTTCATAAACATAAAACCCATTACAAGTGAACCCCAAACCTAAATTGCCTTAACATTCAAAAAACTAAATTCTTACAATATGTTCTGCAACTAGACCTAGACTCAACTTTCAAAATTTTCGGCTTGCCAACCCCTACTTCTGGCCTTGAAATCCTTCTTATAGAAATGAAGGAGCAAACAAGCATTGGGCCAGAAGTTACACATGTCATTAATCAATAGGACCACTATGCACCCCCTCAAAATAATGATTAAGACATCCCATTCCTTGAACATCTTTCTGTTGATCTTTTGCCTCCATACAACAACTGTTGCATTAGTTACAGCTCAAACTATGCGCTCAAAAACCGTCATGGAATCAAAACCATAATTAGTTACACTATACCCGCTGAGCTGTAAGTTGCCAATGGAAAAACCATTTCATTCCTCATCAGTTAGGTACTTGTCTACCCAAATTTGATACTCTTCATCCGTGGGCCAATTAGAATTCATCACCTCAATCACCCTAGTGTTGTAAGGTGTGAATTTTATTGCAACCTAGTTGGCCTCTCTTTCAAATGACTCCAGAAAAATGCTAGTATTAATTATTTTATCCATGCTACTTACTAACAAGTCATGATATGAGTCATCACAAATCAATTTGATTTGTGCGGTGATAACTTCTTCTACCCTTTTTTGCCACTGTTGAAGTGCCTTGATGTTTCCTTGTGCATCCAATATATCGGGCAAAAAGGTATCACTCCAATCATTAAAACCTTTTACTAATTCTCTAATTTTCTTACTCAAGTCATCAAGTAGGGCATGGAATTCCTTCAATGATTTCACAAAACCTTGAGTAGGTTTTAATAATTGAGGCTTGTTATTTGCATCAAACTTGGAAGCCTTAAACATAATATCCAAGTCAATGGCACAACGGATCCACTTCTCAACCAAGGGTAAGACAACATCCCGATCCTTGTTAATATTTTGTAAACTAGTCAAAAATAAAGAATATAAAGAATGAATAGATGGCAGTCTAGAATCAACCTTCTCATTCAAATGCCTCAACATGGTGTCCACCACCTCATTGTGTTTGGCCATGGCATTATTTTCACTAGCTTTTAGGGAAGCCTATAGCTCTATGATCTTACTCATCATCTGCTTTTTGGTGGGGTCCACAAAGTATTCCATTTCCTCTTCAACCAGCTCTGGCACATGACTAGGATCTGATGTCTAGATTAGGGATCCAGGGATAGAAATGATTGGGACAGTAGGGGGTAATGACCCCGAAGTAGTAGGTATTTCTCTAACAATAGGGGCATTGGAAGATTCTCCTACCTACCCATACTTTAACCTATCTACTTTAGACTGTAGCCCAACATTTCTTTGTTGCATTTTACTGTATTCCCCGATTATTGCATTATATTTTTCCATTAGATTCCTCCTTTTAGTCTCTTCCCTTTCTGCTATCTTCTGGGCCAATTTGGCCACATTCAATGTCAGGCTTGTGGCTTCTGTTACTGAGGTTTCAGAAGCTCTTTTGATAATGAGCCCACCTCTTAGATTTGGGCTAATATCTGCCACATTTGGTTTTTTGCCCTGAGGTGCCAGCGCCCATATGGCTAATGTCTCATATTCTTCACTGAAAGCAGAATCCTGCAGGGCTGCCTTGACCTCTTCTTCACTGCTCTGCATAGGATGCTTGGATTGCATAATAGCATTGAATGCCATAGCATCAACTATGTTCCATTCAGGGAGGAGTAAGACACCTTCTTGGGTCACAAGTTTCCTTCCTTCCTCAGGAGTGATGTTTTTGAATTGCTCCATCAATTTAGCCTTTACTTCATCATCATTCTCCTGGTCTGACCTATCAGGTCTTGACTCCCTCCTGCTCTTGCACTTATCCTGATATTCTTCTAGCTTCATTCTCCAAATCAGTTGCAAGTATCTAGGAGTTTTCACAAAGGCATCATCATCCATGAACGCCTTGTAGGATTCCATCCTGGCATCTTGCACATATTGCCCCCTTTATATCCATATCAGTGAGCACAAATTGTGTTGATCTAGGAGAGGGGATACCGACCTACATTTCTTGGACAATTATGACTATTTCATCCACCAGAACCTCTTGTGGTTCTTCAATCCTTTGCCTCTTAGGGCTTGGCTCGGATGATAGTTCCATAGGATCAATATTCAGTGATGAATCCAAATCTATAATTTTTATCCCACCAAGTTTCCTGATCCCATGACTCGGCAGTGATATTTTCATTATTTGTTTTCCCTTTTTATTTCCTCCCTCTTCATCACTGCTACTATTTTTCTTCCTCCTGTATAGAGGTCTATCGACTGATGGCTGGTAGGCTGGCCTTGTTTCCTTAGGAACCACCTCTGATTCTTGAATCCCCAAGTCTAATTCTAAATTAGCCTTCTTGGTCCTCAAGATGTTCATAATTTCCTTGAAATTACTCATCAAAAAATCAATTCTTTTATGGAATGGAGTAATCTCCATCAATGGATCATACCTTGGATTCAATTTATGTACCATGGCCAGCATTTTCTCATATGCAATCCACTTTTCTTTATTCAATTCTTGCTGGTTCAAATCAAATTCATTTCTTATTAAGTCCTCAGGGAAGTTGAAAACATGAATGAATTTACCACCCTTGATCTTCTGCCTAAATAGGGCAAAGAATCCCTTAGGGTCATTTTGTCTTCTAGATCCATTCTTCAAATGGTATTCATCAAAATAAAAATCAAAATGGACCCATCCTCCCTTTGTGAAAACAAAGTCAGAGACAACTATATAATCAAGGAACAAAGTCCCCTTTCCCCTTCTTGTCAAATTTTCTTCATGAATGTAGCCTAATTGCCACATCACTTCTGCAAATCCCATTCTTAATGGCACATTATATGGGAGAATATGAGGGGCTCCTTGGAAACCATAAACCCTCAAAACAATACTCACAGGGTAAAGAATAATGTCACCCCAATTGTGGCATACCTTCAAATCAGGTTTCCTCATTTTGGGTTGGAGGAAATCATGCAAATCCTCAGGAATCCTTGGCACATTTACCACCAATTAGCCCTAAGCCTAGAGGCAAAGCAGTTATCAAACTGCACAAAACTAGCACCTCCCTTATTACCAGACATGTTTGCACTCCAAGACTATACTGGTAATCTCTCTCCATTTACCTCTTGCCTCAACTCCATTTTTTTTGAGAAGAAGTCAACATTCTTATGCAAGAACATATGCATTAATAAGGAGTACCAAAAGAAAGGTGTACCAGACTCTCCATTGTGCAACTTTAGCAAACCCTCATGTATCCTTTCAGCAAGGAATGTAGCATAATCATAAATCACAGAAAAATTAGGGTGCTAAATTTGAGCCCCCATGAACATATAAGCAATGGGAATTACAGTGTTAGGGTTGAAACCAATAATTTGGAAAAGTGAATAGAACGTTGCCAGGAAATGATCAGAAAAATAAATTAGCCTGAAAGGCTCTCAGTCTATTGGGCTGATGTGAATTGTTGAACTGCCCACCTGGGCCAAATGAGGGGGGAGCAATCTTGACCTAAAAAGAGGCTGCGATCTGGCATATTCTTGCCTCATCTCCTCAAAGTCAATTCGAACCATAAATGAGCTTTACTCACTTAAATCAAAAACCTGATGAATTTTATCTGCATTCACACTCAACAGAATGTCACCACCATTATCTCTTATAATATGTGTGACAGGGTCATACCGTGCAGCAACTGCCCTAAGTAGGTCAACATCCATAAACACATTTGGTACCACAATTTTTCCCATGTCATATCTCCAACTGTTTGAAAAAGGGTGAGACACATTGCATTGCCCATACCATCTTCTGAACAACTCCAAACCCATCACAGGTACTCTGGCATCTGTAATATTATAATTTTTACATCTTAATCCCTCACCTAGGGCTGTCCCACTCATTAAGACCAAACCTTTCTTCCTGTCGTTTGTTGACAAAGGGAATTGGTCCAGGAAATCATCACATAAATTTATGTGGATGTAATCTATACGGCCCGAATTTTGCTTTGGTGGTGCCATTTAAACAATTAGGGATTCTTCAAAAAACAAATTTGAAGACAAACTAAAAATACCCAGAACGAAACTACACCAGAATCTTGCAAATTTCTCACAATCAACTGGAACAATAACAGTGACCCCAAAAATTTTAACCAAGAAAACCACCACCAACACAATGCAACCTTTTCTTGGATCACGTTCAAATAGAAATAGTGGTAAGAGAAATCAACTTACGAAATTCACGCTACACAACAAACAAACCCGTGCTGAAATTGCTTTGAAAACTTCTATCTCTGGCTCTGGATCCCTTTGCAAACACTTGAATGTCTTTATGGCAATGTGATTATGAACTTAAATACCCATAAATTATGAAAATAGCTAAGTAGATGTCTCATCCACCATTAAATCTTACTTGTGTTCCACACCAACGGCTTCAATTTCATTTGATGCAAGTTTAAAATCTCACCGTCGATCTCATCTTTCTGTCAAATCATCAAACGGTTGTCTTCAAAAAAGCTGACAACACTTCCATGTCACTGTCAAGGGCCCACCATAGAATGCAGCCTCAAAAAGTACACATGGCACTCACCCGCAATATTGCAATCACTAAACTCCTCTTGATTTAGGATCACGCAATAGCGGGCAACCGTTGATCTCCACCAACTACGATCTCGACAATCAAAACAAGAGGTAGCCTCAGTATATATCCATCGAGCAACTTTTCCATCAAGATTAAGACACTATCGTTGATTACAAGCACATGTATTTCTGATGTGGTTAAGTAACCTGCTTGATAATTCTCTAAAGTTCAATGCATAAATTAAAACACTTTATTTACTTCCTTCAGCACGGCAACTTAAGACACGTGGCGCCCACCCGTGATATCATGATCGCTCAAAAGCCAACAGTGATGTCATCGCAGGATGGCGGGCAATGGTCAAGAACAAACTTAAGAAGATCAACGGTCGGTAAAATAACCCCTGCGAAATATTTAAAATACATAGGAAAATAAAGGGGAAAAAGGACACCACCTAGGGCAATGACAGTCGATGACTTAAGGTTATTCTAATAGATAAATCATGGACCGGTTTAGACTTAGGCGAATAAAAGGTCAAAAATTTTCATTTTATATTAAAAGGGGCCATGCCTAGACGATCACATAGGACATAAGTTGTTCTTAAAAGACCCTCTCCAAAAAGTAATGACGAAATAGACCCAACCCAACAATAGAATACAAGGTCCCATGGAAGCAAGGCATAAAACATTTCTCAGGTACCTTCAGAAAAATAAGATAAACCAGAAATGACGGAAGACCAAGGACCTTAAAATTTAGGCACCATCAGTGGCTCCAGTTGGGGACGTTCATTCCATTGGAATGAACCGAGAATAACAGAATCTCAAGTATAGCAGACTAGTTGCAGAGACAACCAAAAGGAAAACCCAGAAAAAACCAAACCCACAAAAACCAAGACCAAAATCAAAACTATGTACAAAACGAAACCTACTATTCATGGAAAACATTACCTCAACCGAAGTACAACTTCAAGAATTGTCCATGAATAGGCAATTCAAGAATTTCACCGGTCATTTCTTGGAGAAAGTATGAACTTTCCCCCCACTTGTCATTTATCAAGAATGGTCGTAGCCAAATTGCATCAAATTTTCCATGTTTCCCCTTGTCTTCCAACCTGGCATTCCACATTAAGACCATATCTCCACTTTGGAAAGCTCTTACAATTGTTCTCTTGTCATACAAATTTTTCACTTGCAACTGTAATTTGGCATTTCTTATTTGAGCTTCCCTTCTGGTTTCATCTAATTCTATAAGGGCTTCCACTCTCAATTGCATCTCGTCTTCTATGTCATTATCATACATCTAGACAAATTTATACATTTCCATGAGGTTATTCTGAGGCAACCTTGCATTTATCCCATACACTAAGTCAAATGGAGCACATCCTATTGCTTTCTTCACTGTCACCCTGTCTGCCCAAATTGCTGATTTTAGCTTAGAATCCCATGCCTTCTTATTTTGATATAGGATCCTCTTGATAATCTTCATCAAGCCTTTATTGCTGGATTCTGCTTGTCCATTTCCCTGTGGGTGGTAAGGTGACGAATAAGAAATTTGGATGCCATACTTTTCACAAAATCCCATGTATTCCTCAGATCTAAAACACATTGCATTATCTGATACAATCCTTTTAGGACACCCAAATCTGGTCACTATGTTATTCATCAAGAAGTCAATAACCACCTTACTAGTTGCTTTCCTTGTTGGAATCACTTCCACCCACTTAGTAAAATAATCAGTGGCCACCAATATCTATGAATGACCCCCACTTGATTTGTAAGCTATTTCCCCTATAAAGTTAATTCCCCATTGTTGAAATGGAGACTGAATTGCAACTGGTTTTAAAGGTAAGTTACCAAAAAAATTTAACTTATTAGAGAAACACTGACAAGCATCACATTTCTTCACTAACTGATGTGTGTCCCTGAAAATGGTCGGCCACCAGAATCCAGTTCTCATTATTTTGTGTGCAGTAGTTTTGGCCATATAATGCCCTCCACAGACTCCACTATGCATTTCATTCAAAATTTTCTTAGCCTGATCCTGATCTACACACTTTAGCATGACACCTTCTCCACTTCTCCACCAGAGTTTTCCTGTTATGATAACATACTTTATTGCATGTAACTTCAATGTCCTTTTCTCATTTTCACTCAACTCATCAGGACATTTCATCTTTTGCAAATAATAAATCACACCCTTATACCAGTCAGAATGATCCATATCACATATGTGTGATCTCTCCTCTTCTTTAAGTAAATTTATCTGATTAGCCTCCAGATTACTTTGGGTCATAAGCTTAGCCAATCCTTGCCCCCTCACTAACTTAGTAATCTGAATTTCAATGTTGAATTCTTGGATCCTGTTAATCCATCTACACCTCCTTCCTGACACTTCTTGTTGTGTAAAAATGTCTTTTACAACAACACTGGGCACATAGACAATTATAATGGCTCCCATCAAATAGGTCCTAAAAGCTTTTATTGCTTTTACTAATGCATATGCCTATTTTTCATTTATGTCATACTTGAGTTCTGCCGCCTGCAAGGATTTGCTAAAAAAGGATATAGGTTGCTCAAAACCTTCAACATTCTTTTGTAATAACATAGCTGCAATGGTGTGGAAAGAGGCAAATGAGAAAAACTGCAAAGGTTTGGAAAAGTCAGGGGTTTTTAACACAAGTGCTTCTGTGATAGCTTGCTTAATATCATGGAAAGGTTGTGTTGATGTTTCTTCCCACTCGACCTTGGCCCCTTTTTTAAGCATCTTAGAAATAGGGAAAATTATTTCAGCAAAGTTTGTAACAAATCTTCTTAGGAAATTGATTTTCCCAAAGAAGGACTGGATTCCCTTAACACTTCGAGGTTGCAAAACCTTGTCTATTGCATCTACCCTCTCTGGATCAATTCTGACTCCATCCTTAGAAACAATATGTCCTAACAACTTCCCTTCCCTCACTCCAAAAATACATTTCTTGGGATTTAAGGAAATGCCATATTCCAATGCCTTGATAAAAAAATTCTCAAGATGTCCACAATGATTCTCTTCTTTCTTGGAAAATGCTGTTAAATCATACTGATAAATTACCAAGAAAAAATTAATGAAATCTGAAAATGCCACATCCATAGCTCTTTGAAAAGTAGCTCCTGCATTTGTCAAACCAAAAGGCATTCTCACATAGACATAAGTCCCCCAAGGTGTAGTGAAAGCTATCTTAAATTGTTTAGATTCTTTAACCATGACTTGGTTATAGCCAGAAAACCCTTTGTACTCTTTGTAACATAGCTTCCATATTTGGCAATGGATAGTTGTCCTTTAATGAAGATACATTCAAATTTCTGAAATCCACACATAGTCTAATATATCCATTCTTCTTTCTCACAGGTACCAAATTAGATACCCAAGATGAATGTCTAATTGATTTGATAATTACTGTATCTCTTAACTTAGTGAGTTCTTCTTGCATTTTTGGAGCCAGGGTAGGATTAATAGGTCTTTGCTTTTGCCTAAAAGGTTTAGCATCACTACTCAAAGGAATCTCATGTTGAAACAAATCTTGTCTATAAGCCTTAAGATCATCATAAGACCAAGCAAATACATGCTTGAATTTCCTCAATAAGTCAATCAACATCTTTCTTACCTTTGGTGACAACTTCTTTCCAATATATACTTTCTTTGCTGATGCATCAGTCCCTAAATTTACCTCCTTCAAATCATTAGGATGAGGTGCAACACGATTAACCTTAACCCTATCTTGGTTATCAAACACCCTTTCAAGGATGACTAAACCCTTAGGAATTGTGTTAGTTTTTAATTGAATGAATTCATTCCCAAACACAGTATCTTTACCATCAATGTTTTCAACAAAGGCTCCAAAATCTATTTCTTGAGTTTCATATTCATCCACACAATTCAAAAATCTTAATATATCATCATCACTGTCAAAAACCTGCCAGTTCTTAATGTTATCAAGAACTGATGGTCTAGTTTGCACTTCAACCTTCGAAATTCCAGCATAAGTCATATCATCTGGCCTTAGTGCAATATTTGCCAACAAATATGCTACCTTATTATGTCCTCTCTCCATCCAATTTATCCCAAAAGCATCAAAACTCTCCAATTCATCCCATACAACATTTCTATATTGTTTCAATCTCTTGTTTTTTGACATGTATAGGGATCTGACTTGGGAGATTACAAGCTTTGAATCTCCAATCACTTTGAGCTTCTTGATCCCATGTTTTTGAGCCAACCTTAATCCTAACAACAATGCTTCATACTCAGCTATATTGTTAGTACATTCAAATAACAAGGTAAAAGAGAATTTAAAAGTTTTACCACCTGGTGACCTCAACAACACACCTGCACCAGATCCCTCCTTGGAATTTGTACCATCAAAAAACATAGTCCACAAATTATCACAGTCTGGCAGACCTTCAATTTCCACATCAATTGGTGCAACAATCTTATCATAATTGTTAGGGGGTTCCTCAACTCTGAACTCATTTATGCCACAATCAGTAAAACATGTCAAATTCTCAGTAGGGCTATGCTTAATCATATGAGGCATCTTTGATTCTCTTACAATCTTGACATCTTTTCCATCAATGCAAAAGGTAGCAAATGACAAATCACATTGCATGTTGCCTCCCATTGAGGCATTCCATTTTCGTGATAATAGCATCCCAAAATGGGGGGGAACGTCTACAACTAAAATGGTCATGGTCAGAACTCTATCAGCATATTGAGTAAGCACATAAGGTAGAGCTTTAATTGTCCCAATAATAGGCACCTCCTTTAGTCCAATGCATAACATTTTCCCTGATTAGTGTCAATTGTTAGGCCCATTGCTTCCATAATCTTTACTGGCATAACATTATTTGATGCCCCTGAATCTATCATGCAATTTCTCAAAGTTTTCCCATTGATATTAACACTCAAGAAAAAGGGTGTGATATTCTCCAAACACATATTAACAGAATTCCCTAGGTACATTTGGGGAATTTGAGTTACAATTCCCTCTAGTTCTTTCACTTCTATTTCTTCCTTTTCCATAATTTCTTTACAATTTCCTTGTTCCAATTTATCATTAGGAATTCCACCAATCAAGGCTATTGTCTTTTCTCTATGCTCATCTATTCTCATCATCTCAAGCCATGGTACAGTAAACTTAACTTGAGATAGTATTTGAAATATATCAACGGGTGTATATTTGGGGAAATTAGGAATTATACCATCATTAACCTCATTCTTCTCCCTTTGTTGTTTTCCTTCAAGCTTCTTGTGCTTTTCCTCTGGAAATACTCCATCAGACTTGGCAATCACTTTGGTTTTCACAAATAGAGGATTAGTATCTTCACCGGGCCTTTGTATCTCAGTTTTCTTGGCCCATATCTTGTCAGTTTTAACATCCTTGATTTTGACCACATCATTTTTAATATCTTCTTTGATATCCTTTCTTTTACCCTTTTGTTCCTTAATGAAAAGACCAGCAGGCTTGCCTTGTTCACCACCCATAGTCCTATTCCTCAACTATAATGTACTTCTCATTTGAGCAGCCATCTCTTCAGTTAACTAGGCAATTTCATCTTCTGATGGTCTCCGTAAGGATACTTGGTCCTCAGCCTATTCCATATTGCAAGCATGGTGATTAAACTCATCTTCGTCATCAGAAAAAACCTGTTGATAGTATAATTCACTCTTCCGTCATTGACGATTCACATCAAGCTCTTGCAATTCCTCATTAGAGGAGAACTCAACCTCATCAATATATGACCGAGCCATGCAACAATCTACATCATTTTGTTCAAAGTCTGGAGTGTGCTGATAAACATTCTCTTCCTTTCCTTCTGCAGCAAGCAACTAGGCAACAACACAAAAATTATAATCATGAGGGTGTTCACATACCACACACCATGGTCTATCTTGTTCCAGATTTATAGAATGTTTATGCAAAGGATCTAGTATTTGCTGATCAGTTTTAGGCTTTTGAATAGGTAATATTGGTTTTCCATCCTTCCAATTTGTATTATAAGGATAATTCTGAAGTCTAGGGGGTTTATCATTTTTGTTATATGGCTCCTTGTCACCTCCAAGACCCTTCTCTTATTTAGCAACACTATATTTGATATCCTTCAAGGTGCTAAGGACCTTATCCCATTTCTCATCATCTTTAATGCCCGCGGTGGAGACTTTCTCTGTCCTATCTCTAGGATTTTTCAAAAGAGTAGGCTCTTCCCTCCTACCACATTTACCAGAGGCTCTTCTATTACTTTCAATATTGATAGCTGCTCTAAAAGCATTCCTCATGGTTCTAGGGTCCTTATCTCGGAGAAGATATGCCATTTTAGCATCAAAAGCATTGAAATAAGTAGTTAAGCAAACATTTTCATCAAGCCTCATTACTTGAAACAATTTGTACATGGCCTTTTGGAATCTAAGGTTAACAACTGTTGCAGGCTCATTAGCTAATCTTTTTATAGTATTGAACTCATTTAACATAAAACTAGCATTTGTTTTGTCACCATATTGTTCTTTAAAACATTTCTCAAACTCCTCCCATGAACCAATACTAGCATTAGGTAGACCCCTGTACCAATCCCTCACATCTTCTGCCAAGGATTGGACAAACAATTTCATGACGACATCTTCATTTTCTACCTCATAATCATTTAACATATCCATGAAGCCTTTCAAATGTTCTTCAGCAGAAAAGGCATTATTCCCAGCAAATTTGTTCATCTTTTCCCTCAACTCATCAGGAATAGGGTTTGGATACCCTGGAATACCATCAAAGAACAATTGTCTATATCTCTCCAATTGTATAGGCCTCCTTTGCAATGATCCATCAATTTTCTATGTTTTAGAACCATCTTGATGTGAATTAATCAGCTTGGTGGCCTGAATCCTTGGGCCAGAGCTATTTGTGATATTATCCTGACTAGGTTTAGGATCAATTTTCAAAGTCTCTTGATGACCTGATGAAGTTGTGGCTTGTGCTAGCCCATCCAGATTTGTCATGCTTAAGAAAATTATTTTCCTTCTTTTCTCTACATTTGCAGCCTCAATTTTGGTCCTCTCTAGTTCCTCTGCTAAGGCTTCCCCTTCCCTTCTAACCTTTTCTAAGGCAGTTTCTATGTGTGATGATACATATGGGAGGGGATCCTTTTCAAGCTGCTGGGGAGCTATCCTTTCAATTATTTTGATTCCTTCAGCCTTCTGTTTTCCCTTGTGTACAACAGGTTTAGGATTTGAATTATCTGATTGTGACTTAATAGGGTTCAAAGGCATTAGGTCTGTAGGCTTTGGTTGAGCTTTATATTGACCTTCAAGACCTTCTTTAGACATTGGCTTAACTCCTTTGTCAACAATTTGTTGTACAACAGGACCTTCCTCCTCTAAGTCCGGTCCATTTTGGTTCAGGAGTTTCATTTTCACCAATTGTCTCATCAATCTATCCCTTTCAACAACAACATTCACCAATTCTGTTTCCTTTTCTTTATCTTTCTTGATTATAAGCTCAGCCTGCATTTTGATTTCTCTTCTTAAAGAATTAATATCCCTAAAAACATCTTCAGGATCAGGCAAAGTTATGTCAGAACTTGATGTCTCACTCAAATCTATCAGATTTGTGTCTTCCTGTCCAAATAATAAAGGTGTCCCATCATCTTTAGCGGGAGGAGGAGGCACATCATTCATGCATTCTCTTTGATGGCTTTGACTTCTACTCCTACTTCTTCTCTCAGCATATTGGACACTAACGGGCCCTTTATTATGACATGTTCCATCCTCTTGGACTGGTGTATTAAATAATGCATCAAAAAATCCACAACTATCTAATTCAGAATGTCTAGATACATGTTCAAAAGTTTCAGGGATAGGATGTAATGGCTTACTTGTACCTTGAAGTACAAGATTTTGGGATGCGGGAGCAGCATTGCTATTCTCTGGTTTCTTCTTTATCCAATCTTTTTTCTTTATTTTAGGAAGTTCACCTTCCAATCTAGATTCCGAATGATTCTTCATGAATGACCTGGTATTTTTCATTCCTTTATGCATGTCCAAAGATCTTTCAATTTAAATAAAACTTCAAATAAAGTGCACACTAGTGCAGAGACTGTCAGAGTCGCCACCCAATTATCTTGGGAATATTCACTATTCAAAACACATAACAATACTTTTAAAAACCTTCATGACTTATCATATTGACAATGCACAAGACACTTTGCACGAGGGATATAAAATTCTTGAATTAACAAACTTGATCTGGATGAAAGAAACACAATGCCGAAGGATCAACCATCAAATCTCACAGATACTATGATGGACTATGTGCAAAATGGACAACCGACCTACTGACAAGAAGCATTTCAAGCTAGTTCCACAGCAGAGTCGCCATTTTGTTGGTGTATTTTCATGTAAACCAGGTTTATCTCCTATTCTACCTATGGAATTTCCAATTCCAATCAAGGGAACCTTGGATGACCTGGACCAATTGACGAGGATTTTAATAGTAACCTCCTATACTTCGAGCTCTGCAGAACCTAGGAGGGTGGTCCCTATAACATATTTACAATCTCTGCACCAAACTCATAAACATGTTATTAAAAGTTTCATAGATAATCTCACTTAATAGCTCAATAGAATGAGACAAGACTGAAATGAATCGGCTATTCATCAATAATGTCAACCACTTGGAGCATGAGATGGTTATAACATAATTTTGTAACCTATGATAGTCATTTTAATTGCAAGTTGGTGGAAATCCCTAAGTGAAGACATACAAAAATGGGATTTCATAAATTCATGCAATTTAGATCAGTGCCATATACCATTGGGGAGTCAAGTTTACAAACATTCAAAAAGTAACAACAGATTAAAACACATAACACATATGATCCCTGGCAATATTGCATTATAATATTGTCAATCCCTATCCCAGCCCAATACTTCTTACCAAATCCTTTTACAGACATACCCACCTATGATTCCATCCAAGCATTTAATTAATTCTTTGAATTAAAGCCAAAATAGAAACATACTCATCACAACAATGAGATGAACATCATAATCCTTGATCATTTTATTCAAAATTATGATATGTTTGTATACAGGAGAGATAAGAGCTCGAGATATATCATCGTAACTCAAATGCTAATACTGTTATAAACCTTGGAATTTCATAAACATAAAACCCACTACAAGTGAACCCCAAACCTAATTTGCCTTAACATTTAGAAAACTCAATTCTTACAATATCTTCTACAACTAGACCTAGACTCAACTTTCAAAATTTTCAGCTTGCCAACCCCTACTTCTGGCCTTGAAATCCTTCCTATAGAAATGAAGGAGCAAACAAGCATTGGGTCAGAAGTTACACATGTCATTAATCAATAGGACCACTACACACCCCCTCAAAACAATGATTAAGACTTCTCATTCCTTGAACATCTTTCCGTTGATCTTTTGCCTCCATACAACAACTGTTGCATTAGTTACATCTCAAACTTTGCACTCAGAAACCATCATGGAATCAAAACCATAATTAGTTACACTGTACCCACTGAGCTATAAGTTGCCAATGGAAAAACCATTTCATTCCTCATCAGTTAGGTACTTGTCTACCCAAATTTGATATTCTTCATCCGTGGGCCAATTAGAATTCATCACCTCAATCACCCTAGTGTTGTAAGGTGTGAATTTTACTGCAACCTGGTTGGCCTCTCTTTCAAATGACTCTAGAAACATGCGAGTATTAATTATTTTATCCATGCTACTTACTAACAAGTCATGATCTGAGTCATCACAAATCAATTTGATTTGTGCGGTGATAACTTCTTCTGCCCTTTCTTGCCACTATTAAAGTGCCTTGATGTTTCCTTGTGCATCCAATATATCAGGAAAAAAGGTATCACTCCAATCATTAAAACCTTTTACTAATTCTCCAATTTTCTTACTCAAGTCATCAGGTAGGGCCTAGAATCCCTTCAATTATTTCAAAAAACCTTGAGTAGGTTTTAATAATTGAGGCCTGTTATTTGCATCAAACTTGGAAGCCTTAAACATAATATCCAAGTCAGTGGCACAACGGATCCACTTCTCAACCAAGGGTAAGACAACATCCCGATCCCTGTTAATATTTTGTAAACCAGTCAAAAATAAAGAATATAAAGAATGAACAGATGGCAGTCTAGAATCAATCTTCTCATTCAAATGCCTCAACATGGTGTCCACCACCTCATTGTGTTTGGCCATGGCATCATTTTCACTAGCTTTTAGGGCAGCCTGTAGCTCTGTGATCTTACTCATCATCTGCTTTTTGGTGGGGTCCACAGAGTATTCCATTTCCTCTTCAACCAGCTCTGGCACATGACTAGGATCTGATGTCTGGATTGGGGATCCAGGGATAGAAATGATTGGGACAATAGGGGTAATGACCTCGAAGTAGTAGGTATTTCTCTAACAACAGGAGCATTGGAAGATTCTCCTACCTTCCCATACTTTAACCTATCTACTTCAGACTATAGCTCAACATTTATTTGTTGCATTTTACTGTATTCCCCGATTATTGCATTATATTTTTCCATCAGATTCCTCCTTTCAGTCTCTTCCCTTTCTGCTGTCTTCTGGGCCAATTTGGCCACATTCAGTGTCAGGCTTGTGGCTTCTGTTATTGAGGTTTCAAAAGCTCTTTTGATAATGCGCCCGCCTCTTAGATTTGGGCTAATATCTGCCACATTTGGTTTTATGCCCTGAGGTGCCAGCACCCATATGGCTAATGTCTCATATTCTTTACTGAAAGCAAAATCCTGTAGGGCTGCCTTGACCTCTTCTTCACTGCTCTGCATAGGATGCTTGGATTGCATAATAGAATTGAATGCCATAGCATTAGCTATGTCCCATTCAAGGAGGAGTAAGACACCTGCTTGGGTCACAAGTTTCCTTCCTTCCGTAGGAGTGATGTTTTTGAATTGCTCCATTAATTCAGCCTTTACTTCATCATCATTCTCCTGGTCTAACCTATCAGGTCTTGACTCCCTCTTGCTCTTGCACGTATCCTGATATTCTTCTAGCTTCATTCTCCAAATCAGTTGCAAGAATACAGGATTTTTCACAAAGGCATCATCATCCATGAACGCCTTGCAGGCTTCCATCCTGGCATCTTGCACATACTGCCCCTTTATATCCATATCAGTGATCACCAATTGTGTTGATCTAGGAGGAGAGGGGATACCGACCTACATTTCTTGGTCAGTTATGACTATTTCATCCACCAGAACCTCCTGTGGTTCTTCAATCCTTTGCCTCTTAGGGCTTGGCTCTAATGATAGTTCCATAGGATCAATATTCGGTGATGAATCCAAATCTATAATTTTTATCCCACCAATTTTCTTGATCCCATGACTTGGTAGTGATTTTTTCATTATTTGTTTTCCCTTTTTATTTCCTCCCTCTTCATCACTGCTACTATTTTTCTTCCTCCTGTATAGAGGTCTATCCACTGATGGCTGGTTAGCTGGCCTTGTTTCCTTAGGCACCACCTCTGATTCCTGAATCCCCAAGTCTAATTTTAAATTAGCCTTCTTGGTCCTCAAGATGTTCATAATTTCCTTGAAATTACTCATCAAAAAATAAATTCTTTTATGGAATGGAGTAAACTCCATCAATGGATCATACCTTGGATCCAATTTATGTACCATGACCAACATTTTCTCATATGCAATCCACTTGTCTTTATTCAATTCTTGCTGGTTCAAATCAAATTCATTTCTTATTAAGTCCTCAGGGAAGTTGAAAACATGAATGAATTTACCACCCTTAATCTTCTGCCTAAATAGGGCAAAAAATCCCTCAGGGTCATGTTGTCTTCTAGATCAATTCTTCAAATGGTATTCATGAAAATAACGGTCAAAAGGGACCCATCCTCCCTTTGTGAAAACAAAGTCAGAGACAACTGTATAATCAGGGAACAAAGTACCCTTTCCCCTTCCTATCAAATTTTCTTCATGAATGCAGCCTAATTGCCACATGACTTCTACAAATACCATTCTTAATGGCACATTATATGGGAGAATATGAGGGGATCCTTGGAAACCATAAACCCTCAAAACAATACTCACAGGGTAAAGAATAATGTCACCCCAATTGTGGCATACCTTCAAATCAGGTTTCCTCATTTTGGGTAAGAGGAAATCATGCAAATCCTCAGGAATCCTTGGCACATTTACCACCAATTTAGCCCTAAGCCTAGAGGCAAAGCAGTTATCAAACTGCACAAAACTAGCACCTCCCTTGTTACCAGACATGTCTGCACTCCAAGCCTGTACTGGTAATCTCTCTCCATTTAGCTCTTCCCTCAGCTCCATTTTTTTTGAGAAGAAGTCGGCATTCTCATGCAAGAACATATGCATTAATAAGGAGTACCAAAAGAAAGGAGTACTAGAATCTCCATTGTGCAACTTCAGTAAACCCTCATGTACCCTTTCAGCAAGGAATGTAGCATAATCATAAATCACAGAAAAATTAGGGTGTTGAATCTGAGCCCCCATGAACATATAAGCGATGGGCATTATAGTGTTAGGGTTGAAACCAATAATTTGTCGAAGTTAATAGAACGTTGCCAAGAAATGATCAGCAAAACAATTTAGCCTGAAAGGCTCTCGGTCTGGTGGGCTGATGTGAATTGTTGAACTGCCCGCCTGGGCCAAATGAGGGGGGAGCAATCTTGACCTAAAAAGAGGTTGCAATCTGGCATATTCTTGCCTCATCTCCTCAAAGTCAATTCAAACCATAAATGAGCTATACTCACTTAAATCAAAAACCTGACGAATTGTATCTGCATTCACACTCAACAAAATGTTGCCATCATTATCTCTGATAATCTATGTGATAGGGTCATACCGTGCAACAACTTCCCTAAGTAGGTCAACATCCATAAACACATTTGGTACCACAAGTTTTCCCATGTCATATCTCCAACTGTTTGAAAAAGGGTGAGACACATTGTGTTTCCCATACCATCTTTTGAACAACTCCAAATCCATCACAGGTACTCTAGCATCTGTAATATTATAATTTTTACATCTTAATCCCTCACCTAGGGCCGTCCCGCTCATTAAGACCAAACCTTTCTTAATTGGTCCAGGAAATCATCATATAAATTTATGTGGATGTAATCTATATGGTTCGAATGTTTCTTTAGTGGTGCCATTTAAACAATTAGGGCTTCTTCAAAAAAAAAATTCAAAGACAAACTAAAAATACCCAGAATAGAACTATAGCACAATCTTGCAAATTTCTCACAATCAACAGGAACAATAACAGTAAACTGAGAACTTTTAACCAAGAAAACCACCGCCAACACAATGCAACCTTTTCTTGGATCACGTTCAAATAGAAATAGTGTTAAGAGAAATCAACTTACGAAATTCGTGCTACACAGTAAACAAACTTGTGCTGAAATTGCTTTGAAAACTTCTATCTCTGGCTCTAGATCACTTCGCAAACACTTGAATGTCTTTATGGCAATGTGATTATGAACTTGAATACTCAGAAATGATGAAAACAGCTAAGTAGATGTCTCGTCTGCCATTAAAGCTTACTTGTGTGCCGCGCCAATGGCTTCAATTTCATTTGATGCAAGTTTAAAATCTCATCGTCGATCTCATCTTTCTGTCAGATCATCGAATGGTTGTCTTCAAAAAAGCTGACAACACTTCCATGTCACCGTCAAGGGCCCACCATAGAACGCAGCCTCAAAAAGTACATGTGGCACTCGCCCGCGATATTGTGATCACTAAACTCTTCTTGGTTTAGGATCACGCGATAGCAGGCAACCGTTGATCTCCACCATCTATGATCTCGACGATCAAAATAGGAGGTAGGCTCAATATATATCCGAGACCAACTTTTCCATCAAGATTAAGACACTGTCGTTGATTAGAAGCATGTGCATTTCTGATGTGGTTAAGTAACCTGCTTGATAATGCCCTAAAGTTCAACGCATAAATTAAAACACTTTATTTACTTCCTTCAGCACGACAACTTAAGACACGTGGGACCCACCTGTGATATCGTGATCGCTCAAAAGCCAGCAGTGATGTCATCGCGGGATGGCAGGCAACGGTCAAGATCAAACTTAAGAAGATCAATGGTCGGTAAAATAACCCCTGCGAAATATTTAAAATACATAGGAAAATAAAGGGGGAAAATGACACCACCTAGGGCAACGACAGTCGATGACTTGAGGTTATTTTAAATGATAAAGCACGGACCGCTTTAGACTTAGGTGAATAAAATGTCAAAAATTTCATTTTATATTAAAAGGGGCCATGCCTAGACGATCACATAGGACATAAGTTGTTCTTAAAAGACCCTCTCCAAAAAGTAACGACGAAATAGACCCAACCCAACAATAGAATACAAGGTCCCTGTTAGAGTAATAATTTATTACGCTTAATTAATTACATCATACTGGTTAATTAATTAAGTCACTTATTTCTCTAGTTGCTTAAGCTAAAATTAGGCACATTAATAATTGATTAATTATTAAGTGTGCACACTAGGGTTTCATTTAGGGTTTCTTGATCTCCTTCATAAGGATTGATCTCTTTGTAATAACTGAGATTCTCATAATGCATTTTACACTTTGAGGTTTGCAGAACATCTTGTTGGTTTTGCATGTCTTTTGCATGTGATAGGTATCCATTTGCATGCAGGTGATCTTGGATTCTAACATGGTATCAGAGCCAGATCTACTGCAGCTTGTTCAGTTTTTGAAAGATTTAGAGATCTAGGTTTGGTTGCATCAGATCTGTGTTTGTTTTCTAGTTTTTTGTGGATTTGGGGGGGAGTTTATTTTTGGTGCACTATGGGAAAAAACCGACATCACGGTTGAGTCCAGAAGGCCCAAAAACCCCTATTTTCATATAAAGTTTGTCTGGTTTGGACAAAGTTGCCAGGTGAAGCAAAAAAATTTTACTCTAGGGCCGTACAACATCACGGCACGATCTTTGAGGCAAAAAAAATACAAAAAAATCAATTTTTAATTGATTTTTAAAGGTTTTAAAAAAAAAAATCTGCGCCGCCAGTATTAAACCGGGGCGCCACCAACCAGCCACCGGGTGGCCACCCGCGCACCATCGGGCCGGGCGGAGCCTCCAACCCGTCGCCGGCACTGTGCAGCCCCCGCAGGTCCAGCGAAGGTCATATGTCGAACCAAGGGCTTCGGCCTCAGCCCTTGCGCGCTAGCCCCCTGGTCGGTCATGTGACCAGGGGTCGAAGGTCTTAGCCCCTGAGGACTATGAAAAAAATTATTTTTTTTGCCTTTCAACCTACCTTCACGAGATCGGGCATAAAATGGTCATTTTTTCTCCGTTTTTTGAACGAAAATAGGCATTGGAAAGCTGGTTCTAAGCCCATTCTGATGGTGTAGGAATTTTTTCAAAAACTTTCATTTGGTGCAGTTTATTTTTCAGTATTTTCTTGTTTTACTGCATTTATTGCTGGTTGAAGTTAAATGTTTATTTTATGCTTTCGAGCTCATAACTCTTTGCCATGATCTCCAATTTTCACTATCTTTGTGGTGTTGGAAAGGTATTGAGGAGCTCTATGTTGCTGTCCATGCACTTTTTTCTGTATCTATCCCAGGTTTTTCGTTATTCTAGATTTGGCCCGATGGGTCATTTGGAGATTACTTGGATATTTTGACAGTAGGGAGAGTGCAACTTGCATCTTTGCACTTCGTTTTCAGTGATACATCATTCAATAATTGACTAATGCTTCATAGATTCCAGCGTTGTTCCCGTTTGGAGTTTTTGAGTGTTCCGTGGCATCGGGTCTGCTGTTGCATCGTTATGATTCCGATATGGTTTCTTGTAGACAGAAGTATCTTTCCTTGCTTGCCAGATTGTGGTTCCAGTGTTACTCTACAGTGTTCTTCTAGTGCTTCTTTGCAGCATGTCATATCATTGTAGGGGGGTTTTGTCCCACTGGGTTTTCCTCCTCTACCTCTTTCTTGCATTTGTAAATGGGTACCTGATCAGGCCTAGTTGTCGGGACCCATCTTTGCTTGCATGCATCTTATTCTAGTGTTTTAGCTTCTTCCTAAGTTCATCTTAAGGGGGGGTGTTAGAGTAATAATTTATTACGCTTAATTAATTACATCATACTAGTTAATTAATTAATTCACTTATTCTCTAGTTGCTTAAGCTAAACTTAGGCACATTAAAATTGATTAATTATTAAGTGTGCACACTAGGGTTTCATTTAGGGTTTCCCTTTTAGGGTTTCTTGATCTCCTTCATAAGGATTGATCTCTTTGTAATAACTGAGATTCTCATAATGCATTTTACACTTTGAGGTTTGTAGAACATCTTGTTGGTTTTGCATGTCTTTTGCATGTGACAGGTATCCATTTGCATGCAGGTGATCTTGGATTCTAACAGTCCCATGGAAGCAAGGCATAAAACATTTCTTAGGTACCTTCAGAAAAACAAGATAAACCAAAAATGACAGAAGACCAAGGACCTTAAAATTTAGGCACCATCACCCAATATATGTGGAAGTATAGGAGGTCCAATATATGAACTAGAGCTCATCTACAAGCATGGGACTTAAGCACAATCAAAGGTCACTTCACCTTGTGTCTTGACAAATAGGGGTCCAAAGGTTATGCCAAAAATGATGATGACTCTTTTAAGTTAAAAATTTTGTTCTCCCCCCTTTATATACCCTCCTAGAACACATGGTTGAGTTCATCCTCTAGCGTGATTAAATCCCTAGACAAGCCTCCTAAAAATAAAACAGGAAGAAGTATGTGTTTTTTATTCTCAAGATCAAATAAACATGCAACAGAAGAGCATTCACTCCCCACTTCTTCAAGATTAAAAGAAACTCGTTTATTTTAAACTTAAATTAAAATGCAAGTTTAACCCATTTATAATTGTGATAAAAAAAGTAATGCAAACACAACAAATAAAAATAAAAGAGTTCTTAAAATAATCTTCAGTAGGACGTCTTGCAAAACCATAGATTAGTAGTTTTAATTTCTCTTCGACCAATGAAAGATTTTGAATTTAATTGATTAGACTAAAATCATAAAATAAGTTATAAATCAGTTGAAATAGACTACACCAATGGATTCCTTATAATTTTTTGATATTTTTTTTTTAAACTCACTAAAATTCAAGTTTGTATGTAAAAGTTAGGAACATTTAAAAATTGAAAATGAAGCATGAATTTTGAGGAATTTTACTAATTTTGGAAGTTGAATATAAAAAAATAGTTTGATCCACAATGAAGAGCTCTAAACCTTCTTTCCAATACATGTAAAAAATAAAATATGATCAATGGCATATAAGTTATGAATTTTTTTATAAAATAGGTTGTTATAAAACTTAGAAGATAAAGGGGGCCCCAATAGCTCCCAATAGGTTAGCCCTTGGTCACTCGTGTGACTATGGGATAGGTAAAAGGGTATTGGGTATTGAATTTGATTCACTATTATCAAGTGTTGTGTAATTTTGTGACTAGGTGTTGGTTAGTATGACTCCTAGTCTACCATATGACTAGGAGCTAGAGTTTTAGAAAAATTAAATAATAAAAATTATGAAATAAAAAACCTAAATAAAGTAATGCAAACCTTGCTATAAATAATGTATATATAGTTGTAGGTATATTCCATTGTGAATGTTGTATACATAGTGTTCAAGAAATATACATAGTATAATATACTCATTATGAATATGGCACTAGTGTTTATATAAGATGTATCTGCTATGCCAATGTATACATAATAAATATACCATCCATCTCCCACTGTGTAAGTACTTAGGTTATTGATGTGTATATACCTATATGAGCTATATATATACCTCTACAATTATGTGTATCTATACCCCTAAATATTTTGAAACGCACAAGACAACTGAGAGGGGGGCAAATCAGTTGTATCAAATTCCTTTACTTTTAAACTTAGTCTTTTCATCTTAACTTTAATCTATTATTAAGTGTAAACATGAAATGCAAATAACAAAAAGATAACACAAGAGACACTAAATTTACATGGAAAACCCAATGAGAGAAAAACCATGGTGAGGATTAACTCACAATATAGTAGTAATGCAATATCAGATGCAAAGGCTCATTGCCAGCAGGTTCACTGCCCAAATACAAAGGCTCACTACCCAGATTAAGGGCTCATTGTCTTGAGAAGGACTCACTATCCAGAAAGGAGGCTCACTGCCTACTTAAAAACAAAAATATATAAATGAAGATCCACCACTAGGGTTCCACACATTCGCAACTAGATCAGAAGATTTTAGATGCCATTAGCTCACTACTTTCAGGAATCTAACACCTTAAAGTATTTTTGCCTTAATTCGCTCTTCCAATCTCTACTTTTTGCACTTGTTCACACACTTCACTCATTTGTTCAATTAGTGGATGGATGGATATAAATTCGCTACAACTTGACTTGATTTTATATCATCTTCAACCTCGGGAACATTCTCCAAGGTTGTCTATACAATTTCATTTACAAATTAAAACTAGGCCAACTACTCAACATTCCCGCGGTGGATAAGAATGAGAGAGGACCAATTACATATTTAATATAGGACCCAAATAACATCTTGAAGCTCGCACACACTTTCTCAAATCAATGCAAAAGCCAAATGTAATGTGTAAATACCAGGTCGGCCAAACCTAATGAAAACACCAATGATCTTTGAAGTACACACATCTCTAGCAAGGTAATCACACGTGGATCACTCAACATGCTTCACCAGTCATTTTACCATCTCTGAGAACAACTCAAATACATCTGCAACAACTACAACCAACTTCATTTTTTGAGAACTCTTCACCAGTCCAACCAAACCAACCAGTAAAAACATAGGAGCTTTGGAGCAGATCTTCCAGAGCACCAAACCACAAGAAATTTTTTCAAAACACTGAAATCATCAAAATTAGTCATCTCCCAGATCCGCAAGATCTTAACCTAGATATTAGAAGATTGCGGAGCCAAAACATTTTTCCCAGTCCCCAAATAAATAGTTCTAGCAAAACCAGTTCACACACCAGTGAACATGTCTTCTACTCTTCATCAAACCAAAAGATGAAACTTAGTATATATGATTCCTTAAAGCTTATGAACACACCTATAGATCCGCATAGGCATAGGATCAACACAAGAGAAATGCAGACCACAATACCAAAGCACACTCAAAACACACTTTTAATTTTTCTTTCATTATTTCTCAAATTTTCTCAAAAGCGGTTGGAAAATACACAAATTTGTGTTGACATCAATGACAATATTAATGACAACACCACCAAACACATCCATACTTGCAACAAAATATGTATACCTCCTACAAGTGACTATGTATACCTCATTGACCTATGTTTATACATCTATGACCTACAAGAACAAACAATGAAAGTAAATCTTTGTGTAAGGAATTATGGCTGATATAGATTTATGTACTATTGTATTGATTTCCATATTTTCATATGAATTTTTGTACTAGGGTACCTAGGGACCTTGATTTTTTTGCCAAATTCACCAATAAGAAAAATATAGAAAATTATATGTCAAAGTTCATCTCTCAACCTCCCCAAATGCAACTATTTCATCCATTTTGTGATACAAGGCTCCTCTAAAAAGTTGACCCCAAGAACCCCCTTAGAAAACTGCTCACCTACAAGATCAAATTCATGATAGCTCACAAGTACAAGAATTAAATGTATAATTTCATGTCAAGTTCACCAAAATGAATGCATGGAAAAAGAAAAATGAAATAGCATTAAAATTAAATCATTTAAACATTTATTTTTTTTACATACAAGCCTCATAGCTCATTACAAAGCTTTTCTCATTTTGGAATGTGGTTGCTCAATTTTCCAATATGACATTAGCATTCCTTGGATAAAATATTGACATAATTTTGCTGTAAAAATGAATTGTTGTGAAACTATGATAAATGGGTTTGATTTATAGATTCACAAGAGAATTAGATGAATGTCTAGGATTAAATTTGGAGTCTCATATTTTATCCATAGTTATGGAACTAATGAGGAGAAATGGCAAGTATGGGAGAGTTGAGAATTATTTTAATTTTCAACTAAAATAATAATTATTTATAAAATCAAATTGATTGGGGAGATAACATATCTAATTGATGAGTTAATTTTTTGCATAGAGTCAATTGAGTGCATGAGAGAAGTTAATTATTTGTATGGAAAATTTAATTGATTGCATGGATGAGTGAAGAGGATTTGATTAAAGAGTTGGATTAGGAGTAAGTCTAAGAAAATTGATTAGACTAGGTAGTCGACTAGATGAACTAGAATTTGAGTAATTTAATAATTAATTAATTGAAGTACTAGGGTACATGAGGTGGAAATTAATATTAAATTAATTTATTAATGATAATGTGTGTAATAAATAAATGGATAAACATGAATAAATAAATGAAATTAAATGGATAATTAATTTATTAAATTAATAAATAATGGTATCCTAATTTATTACTAGGAATGATCTAATTAAGTGGTTAGTGTTAGGAGTCATAGGTGATGAATGGATTACTAGGTGATGGGTGGATAATTAGGCAATAAGTGGATGGCTAGGTGATAAGTGGATGACAAGAAAATAATTCATACTTAATTGGATAGGATGGAAATATTAAGGTGAAGGAGACATTATTTAGGTGTCTACAATATCTTTTGTAGTGCCTTAGCATAGCCCCCCTTGCTTTAGTAGAACCAAAAGTGAAGGAGGTTCTACCCACCTTAATGATTGGTCCTCAATTTCCCAAACTTGATCATAAGTGTGGTTATTTCTCAAAATTTGACACCACTAACATTTGGGAAGACATTCACCTTTAGGGATTTTGGGGTCTATAACCCAGGTCACCAAAATAAATAAGGATGAAAGTCTTAATTTCCTTAAGTCATCTCCCAACATGGCTTGGTGAATTTGTAAATTTTTAGTGAGTCTTGAGTAATTTATTATATTAAACCTAATGGAAGATCAATATCATGCTTCAATAATACTTGAGTATTCAAAATACATTAGGCAATAGTGTGTATGGACCTAGTTAGGAACTCAATAAGTAGTGTAGGTGTATTATTTGTAAGTGTGTGAAAGTGATTCAAACCTTAATCCCCATGCTATATTTACATTTGATTAATTCAATTATTGTGTACCTTGATATTCCAAAAAGTTCATTGTCTCATAAGAACTATATATGGATAGAGAATGGAAATTATGCTTCTTGCTATAGTCTCAAAACTATGCCTACCCACTCATAGTGCTCTATTTGGTGGTAGGGTTACAAAATTTTTATTGAAAAACATATATAAATATTTATATGTCATACACAGTTATGGGTAGTAGATCTACATAACTAAATTCATTGCTCCATTTTAAGAAGGCATTTCAATGACTACCCAAAGATATAGTGTTTTATTATGGTATATAGTTTATAATTATTATTATTTTTGGAAAATTAGTCTTAGAATTGGTCAAGTTACCTTTATTTCTTGTCTTATTATACTCTTTATTCTTGCATCGTGCTATCTTCTCTTGAGTTTTGTGCCTTGACAAGAAAAAAATTTGCACTAAAAATATTTTCACATAACCTTAAGAGAAAAAATATACAAACAAGTATTTATAACCCACCATACAAAAGAATAGACAAACATAACATCAATATTACACAAGATATACCATAGGAAAAACCTCCATGAGAAAAAAACTTGGCCTCCAAAAGCATCCCCACTCAATGTATTGTTCAACAATGAAACATTGTAATACACTTATATAGTATTCATGAATTATTATGAGACACAAACCTCCTCCAATGCATCCTCCATGTGTCCAAGAATAATGGCTAACCATACAACCATACATCCTATGTCTTGCTTCACATATGCAAAAGAGAGATGAATACAAATAACAAAAAAACCAACAACTTAAAATGTTCTTGATTCTATAGAACCAAGCTCACACAAAGCCACTAAGTGGTATTATCTAAATATTGAGAGAACAAAACCATTGACCCCAATATTTAATTTTTGACACAATTTTTTTATAATATTAAATATTTGTAATGTGCAAACCACACATAAAATATCTAACCAATTTTATAATACAAATTTACAAGTGGACCCAAATAAATATTTAATGTGGCTAAAAACATCTTCTAAGATGCACCACAAATAAATATTTATTTTACATAATTAAAATATTTATTTTCTTGTACAAGAGGTAAACATGCATTTTCCTAGCATTCCCTACTTCCCTCTCTATGTGTAACTTATTTGTACTCTTTATTTTCTTATTCCTTGATTTATGTGTGTTTTATTTGATTTATTTTAAATGTATTAATTTTTGTTTTGTGCTATTATTTATATTCTTGTATTTCATGTTTGATTGGAAATATGGTTCTAAGTGAATGCATAAGTTGTAAGCTAAGATACTTGGAAGTCATTTAGTGTTGAAAGAGTTTCTACCTTGAGATAGTTATGAGATCATTAAGACATGTAATTGCATAATTATTATTTTCATAGTAATGGATTTATGTAATAGTCATTAAAGGTGTTTCATATGGTCTTGGATGCTTAGAGTTATAGATTATTACTTATAAGTTTATTATTATTTTATGTATCATGTGTAAAATGAGGTGTTGTAATGGATTGGGTTTATGACTATGGTTTATATAGATGTTCTATATGATTTTGACATGTGTGAAATTGACATAGACTTATAAGTGTATATGATTTTTTTTTGTCAAATTATATTTATGTATGGAAATGGGAAATAAATTAATAAGCATTATATGCATTTTTTGTTACTTCAATATTATTTGATTATTCATTTGTTCACTTCAATACAAACTAATTATTGGAGAGGATAAACTTCTTTTAATGTGTAGGTTCAATGTACCTTCCCCATATACAACAAGAGCTAATATTTTCTTGTGGTTGGATTAGTAACTTTAGTTGTTTTCTTTATCATTATTGGACCACTACTACATATATGATATTTGATGTATATTAATGAATGTTTGTAGTTGAGACCTATTGCACTTTTAGATGTCGTACCTATCGAAGTGTTGTATCATTCTTATTAGATATATGTATTGGTGTACTTCTAAGATTATATTTGTTGCAAGTATGAAGTTTTTGTCATTGATGTCAACAATATTCTTACTGTCTGGTGTTATCATTTATGTCAACTATGTGATGAGTAAGTTTGTTGCATGATGAAGATGTCGAGGATATTGAAAAAATTGTGAGAAAGAGGAAACATGTTGTTGGTTGTGCATGTGTAGTTGAGATATTGAGGAAGTGTTGTGAGTACATGGAGCTATCTTTATGCTGTAGTATTTGAGGATGATTTGGAATGAAGTAATGAGTTGAGATGATGTCTCTAGTACCTGGTTTTCAAGTTCTTTTCAAAAAAATTGATAAATAGAGAAAATAGTGTTCTGCAAGTGTTCAAAATGTTCTCTGGTACTGTGGTCCATGTTTCTTTTGTGTTGAGGAAATGTTTGTGTATATCTAATATGTTGTTCAAGATTGTTAGAGGTTTTTATATTTATAATTTGGGTTTCTACATTGTTGTACAAAGAGATATTTCTAATAGTGTATGAACCAGTTTTTCAGTGTTGTTTTCTATGGCCTAGGACAAATGTATTTTCATTGTGTTTCTTCATTGTTTGGCTTCAGTTTGTGAAAATTTTGGAAGTTTCTTATAATTTTTGTATTTTTCAATATTCAAGGTTTCACTTGATTTGGTATAGTAAAGTGTGTGTTCCATGTGTCGGTGTGCAAATAAGGTTTACCGAATGTTCTGAGTTGAAGTATTTTTATGTTGCAAATTTGGATGAAGTCTTTTTTGATCTCATGTGGTTCAAGGTTTATTCTAGATCATGTTCAAGTGATTTTTTTTGTCTTGAATTTTTGGATTGATTTAAGGAAGTATGTACTTAATGTTTATGGTGTTTTGCATGGGTATTGGCTGACCTTGTGTTTAACACTACATGCCAAGTTAATGAAGCGTGTTGAGATGTGTTGGGATCTATTTTGGTCCTAATTAAGGATTTATTTGGGTTTCATTAATTTCTATCCACTTCTGGAATGTTTAGGTGCCGACCTAATTTAAATTTGTAAGTGTAATAGATAGTTTTCGACCTTGGAGAATGTTTTCAAGGTAGAGGTTTATATAAATAAGAGTAGTTTTGATGTGATATGCAAGAGAGAAGAAATATATATGCAAGATAGATGTGAGTGATGTGTGTGATGTGGATTTAAGAAGAGCAGTGTGAATTTAAAGTATTAGTGTTCTTGAAGGAAGTGAGCTGAAGGCATATGAAATCTTTCATGCAAGGCTACAAAAGTGTGTGAGCGATTGTGGTGGATTTCTTGATGCATTGAGAATTATTCTTTGTGTAACATTTATCTTCTATCTTCTTGTATTTATTTTTGTGGTAGTGAGCCTTTTTGTATAGTGTGTCCTATTATGGCAGTGATCCCTTGTACTAGTTTTTCAATTAATTATATTGTAAGCTAATCCTCACCATGGTTTTTCCCTCATTGGATTTTTCACGTAAATCTAGTGTTCTCTTGTGTATGGTGTTGTCATTTCATTTTTTTTATCTGCATTTCATGTTTAATCACTTTGATAGAATAAGGGTTTAATGAATGCATGTGGATCTGATTATTGTTGAGGGTTTGATGTTTTAATTTGCTACAACTCATTCACCCCCCTCTTAGTTATCTTGTTCATTCAATAATATTATTGATAGATATAAATTAATGTTATCTTGTTGTATGTGTACAGTCATATTATGTAATATGATTTTATTTTTAAAAAAATTAAGAAAATTTTAGTCTTGAAAAATGACAATTGTTGCATTAGTATCAAATCATGATTCAAACACTAGGGACTTGAGCCTACTCATGAACCATAAATAAAATGTGTTAAAGGAAAATTGGGAGATTAAAATTATTTATTCTTATTTATTAGAATGAAATATTCTTAAGGTGAATAATTTGGGATAAGATTAGATGATTTTATTGTGAGGCATGTCATATTGCATAATTATGAGATCTTTTAGAAGAGAAAATTGTAGTGACTTCTCCTTTGGTTTTGGGTGCCTAAATTATGTGATAAAAATAATAACTAGAGTAAATATGAAACCATATTATTTTGGTGATAATTATTGGAAGAATAATAAGAATGGTGGTATAAAATTAATCTGAATATGGAAATAATTACTAAAGTAGAGTGAATAGTATTTAAAGGAAGAATAAATCTTAAAAAATATATGGAAGAGTAATTTTTTGTGATTAAATGTTTTGAATGGTTGAGAAGAGGACCTAACCATTGTTATATTTGGTTGACATAAAATAATATACCAATAGTGTGTATAAGATCAAGAGATGGATTAGAATCAAATGTTTAAAATATGGGAATTTTAATATATATGTATTTGAGTGAAATATAAGCTTGCAACACTAGATTTATGACAATATAATTTATTCCCCAAGGGGAAGTTTGAGTAATGATATATGTTCTTGAAGGAATCCTTATAATCATGGGAAAATAATGGAATTGATTATGAAGAGTCTAAGACATATCTTTCAATTGTTAAGGATGGACATGTTGGATTTTGTGAATGAAGTGGTAATTTATTGAGAGACTTGTGATTCTTTGCTTGGTTTGAGAACTACCTTATGTTGTGAAATGTTTTCTTGACGAAACATATTTGTAGATATTGATTGTATTATTTATATTAAATTATGATCTTAGGTAACTAGCCATTATATAAAAAATATAAATTAAATTAGAATTGGAAAAAATATATAAATAACACATTGCATGAAACATATGCATGGAAAACCCTTTTGGGTAAGAAAAACAAAAAAAAATCATATATTATTGAAGAAATATATAATAAAGTGTATAAAATAGAAATATCAAGAAGCTATTTTTTGATAAAATCTTCTTCCTATCCTTCTTCCCTAATAACCTCATATGCATATAAAATGCATTCATAAATATACCTCATTCTCTAAAAGTTTCTCCACATATACAATAATACATGTCATATATTCACAATGGAATGTATGCTTTCAATATGGTTGCATATATTTAAGGCAATCCAAGGGGTAGGAGAATATATTTTAACCTTTCACTTTATATTCTTTTGATTATAATTCAATTAATAAATTATTTTTTATTTATAAAGTTAAACTTTATAAATTACCCATCATTTTATATTATAAGGATAAACCTTATACGCTAGATTCTATCCCCCAATAAATATTATGATCTAACAATCCCCCCAATATTTATAGGGGTTCATCCTATCAATTTATTTTAGGAAAAAAATGAAGCTCCTCAATGATGTTCAACTTTTTTGACAAGCATGGCACATGGATATAATATATGCCAAGATTAAAATCATGTATTTTAGACTACTTGGTAAACCTCTTGTCATAATTTAGATCCCATTTTACTCATAATGGTGTATAAAAAGTCATTGTAATTTTTTATTAGATCCTAGACCTCCTTAAAATAGGCCACTAGGTTCTTCTTACAATAATGTCTATAGGTCTTACATACAATACAATTCCCTTAGGTTTTACCAATGCATGTAAATTTTACAGGTGCTAAGTCATGTCTCACATGCAATATGATATTTTATTTAGAAGAAGTAATGTAAAGGAAGAGATGCATAGTGTCTTTAGGACTTCCATATGAATTTAGCCACTAGGAGGTGTTATTGTTATGAATACTCCGTCTGAATAGAAATTCCTTTAGATTAAGAATTGAAATAGAGGAATTGCATAAAGAATTTGTTTAATGGTTGGAATTTTAATTTTAAACCACTATGATTATAATATATGCAACCTGATAGTTAGTCTAATACACTAGAGCATGTTTTCATTATTGAAAACTTTCACTAGTGATGTGGATTTTTTATATGAAATTTATTTTTATGCATTGATTGGCTATCCTCATGATCCCACTTAAAAGACACCACTTGATCCCTTTTTTTCTCAATGTGTTATTAGTGAATATTTTTTACCACTTGTAGTGTCATAAATTGTCACCATTGACAATTTCACACTAGGCTTAGCTCCCCCTTATGTGCTTGGACCCATTCATGCTCTTAAATTTCCTATTTTATGATCATATCTAGAAAATCAGAATTAAATTGGGAATTATGATTAATATGTATTTAGCTACACTTCCATACCCAAAATTAGTTTGGACTAGGGCATTAGCACCCTTGTCGTTAAAAGCATCCTAAGTATTTTTCACCATTTGAGATAACTAGAATTTTGGAATCACAATTAAGCATCCTAAAAAGTAGTCAAGAGAAAAATTAGAAGAGTTTACAACACTTATTATCAATCAAGATTCATGTTAGAAATGCATCAAGTTTATATGTGAGTTTTTTGATGTTTTATGTTCATTTTATTTGCGAGTACTAACACTTGTAGGACATCTAACCAAACATCCAGTTATCCTTGAAGGTAACGAGTACAATGAATTTAGTCAATTGAGGAAGGTAGAAATGAGTGGTAAGTTTCAATACTTGTCAATTTAACATTTATTTTATCTATTTTGCCTCTCCCAATGGAAGGTAAACACGATTTACATCATCATATCCATTGTGGAGGTGGAAACACCAAATAGAGTTTAACTTAAGAAACCCCCTATACCACACAACCCTTTCTCTCCTCTCTTGTATGTAGGTGATAGATTTGAAGTGGATTTGGGAAAGGATTGAATAAATAATTGCATAATCAAGCAAGGTAAGTGCATAGATTTGTGACACAATTTTGATGCTAAATTGAAAAAAGGCTGAAAAAGAGCATTTGGCACATGCCAAATGATCAAGTCATTTGGCACACACCAAATTTTGCGTGCGCCAAATGACTTGCTCATTTTGCGTGCGCCAAATGACTTGCTCATTTTGCGTGCGCCAAATGACTTGCTCATTTTGCGTGCGCCAAATGACTTGCTCATTTTGCGTGCGCCAAATGACTTGCTCATTTTGCGTGCGCCAAATGACTTGCTCATTTTGCGTGCGCCAAATGACTTGCCCATTTGGCGTGCGCCAAATGACTTGCCCATTTGGCGTGCACGAAATGACTTGCTCATTTGGCGTGCATCAAATGACTTGCCCATTTGGCGTGTGCCAAATGAATTACCCGTTTGGCGTGCACCAAATGAATTACCCGTTTGGCATGTGCCAAATGACTTGCTCATTTGGCATGTGCCAAATGACTTACACGTTTGGAGTGTGCCAAATGACTTACCCGTTTCGCGTGCCTCAAATGACTTGCCCATTTGGCGTGCACCAAATGACTTATCTGTTTGGCGTGCACCAAATGACTTACCCATTTGGCATGCGCCAAATGACTTTCCCATTTGGCGTGCACCAAATAACTTTCCCACCTACTTGGCATGGACCAAATGACTTTCTCATTTGGCATGCACCAAATGACTTGCTCATTTGACATGCGCCAAATAGAAAAATCCTATTAAAACAAAACACACATTCTTAACCTGATTTTATGTTCAACCTATGTCTTGGCTTGGAGGTTTTCAGCTCTGCAACTTGCGCTCACCAAATCTCTTCCATTTTTTGCACTCTTATCTTGCAAGTTTCCATGAGGATGCTGCCAACATGTCAAAGAGGGCAAAGATTGTGAAGATGTATGTTTTTTTATTTTTTTTATTTCAAATTTGATTTAGAATGTAGATTGAAATAGGTTTTCTTAATAAAAATTTGTTCTAATTCTTAGGGAATGAATCTCCACCTCCAAACATTGAGAATTCACAATCAACCCCTCATGAAGAGCCTCCTATAATAGAACAACTTGAAACCCCTCCATCAGTTCATAAGAATCCTCAAGGAACACAAGAAAATATCCTAAATCAAATTAAAAATAATAAAAGAGACATTAAACAATTAATTGGAAGATTAACCAAGCATATCAAAACCCACCCTTATAGGAGAGGTATTGCCAAATCGTTGAAGTCAATTGTATCTCATGTAGGAGAAATGAGCGAGAAAATAATTTTTTGGTCAAATAAGAGGCATGAGTTGAGAAAATTTTATGTTAGTGGTTTGTCATATGCAAATGTGAATTTTTTTTTAGCAAAACCAACTTGTGTTCCCTATTTACAGGCCTGAGAACTAACAAACCTTTGTCTCATACATGCAGGAGGTTCCCCATCCATTGGTGCCACTATGAATTAATTAAAAATAAATTTTGGGAGTGGTGGTGGATGGAATTTGACCAACCTCCATGAAATAACCATGAGGTACCACAATATTTTTTTAGGAAACTCTATTGTGAGTTTGTCCTCAATAAGATTCCAAATTATTTTGACATCTTAGACTTTCAAGGTAGAGGTGGGGGCTCCACACATGATATACCTAGTGCATGACGTAATCCACAGTTGGCACTAATACCCTTGGCCAAAACCATGGGGAGCATGTCTTTGTTCCTTCCATTGTTAAGGATAGTGTAGAGGTGGGCACACTGAAGTCGATTGACTCACTCACCCAAACCATTATATAGTGTGTGAGGCCTCTAGTAGAGTCTGATGTGAGGAGACGTGTAGCCCTCGAGCTCCACCCCACCATTGTGGTGCTTGCGGTTTTGTTTTCACGTACAATTATCAAAGTTCTCAAGATGTAGCTACACAAACTACATCAGTTGTAGAGGGGATGGCTATGACAGATGAATTGCTAAAAAATACATACGACATTGATACTCAAGTAAAATTTAGCAAGTTCATTTAATTTTGTTTATTAAATTATATTTTAAAATTTAAGAATAACTAAATTAGTAGAATCAATATGATAAAAATTTTAGGGTTGAAGTGTTCATGAGACATGCTCCATTCCTACAGACCCTTATTCATTCTCGATGTTGATTCCACAAGTATGTAACTAGTATGTAACTAGTATTAAATATATTATTATTGCATTTGAACAGTTGAATGTTATATTTGAATGTTTGTCTCATAACATGCTTTGCATGTCAAACAATTTCCTGGCAGACCTTCCAGCTCCACACCTCGCAATTCATGCTCTCAAACAACTTTCACTCAGGTAACCTTTATTCATTAATGGTGTTGTAAAACAATGTTAGCTAGTTTTTGTAATTTTGTGTATACAAATCTAAAAAAATGATGAGAAACACAAAAATTGGTTGGTCTTGTGAGATCCTAATTATATTTACCATTCAACATCCATCTCATTCTTCCATTCCTTTCATCACACATATTTTAACCATTTTATATCACATATCCCAATCTTTAACACCTTATATATTATACCACCTTCCTCCATATTTTACCACCTTCCTCCATATTTCATCTTATAAACATATCATTATAAGAAACCTTTCCTTCTACTCATTATTGACCAAATCTATTATACATTATTACTACACACCTCAAGTTCCCACTTCATGTCCTATATTCAAACCTTAGACACTTCCTAATTCACTTTATGGTCTAATATTCCCTCCTAATTACTTCCCATTAACCTCTAGTATAGTTCACCTTAAAAATGTTTCATTATCCCATCCTAGCTCATCCAATTAATATCTACTACTCCATTTTATGTTCCATCATCCCCTCTTGACTGTGTCACATTATCTTCTCCTAATTCACTTTTTGTTCCTTTATTCCTTCCTAGTCCCATCCCATTAACATTTAATAGTTCACCCTATTTTCCATGATCCCCTCCTATCCCATCCCACTAATATCTACTAGTCCATCCTATGTTTCATTATGCCCTTCTACTCCCATCTTATTGTACCCTTTATTATTTCACCCTATGTTCCACCCTATGTTCCTTTACCCATTCTATGTTATACCATATTTATCCATGTTTCATCCTATAACTCTTCTCTATTATTAATACAAATAGGTCAAGTTCCCACTTCATGTACTATAGTCAAACCCTAGACACCTCCTAATTCACCCTATGTTCCATTATTCCATACTAATCCCATCCCATTAACCTCTAATTTTTCACCCTATATTTTTTTATCCCATCCTAGCCCATCCATCAATCTATACTAGTCCATCCTATGTTCAATTAACCCCTTCTATTCCCATCTCATTACCCTCTCTTATTTCACCATATGTTCCATTATCCCCTCTTGGTCTTGTCACATTATCTTCCCCTAATTCACCCTATGTTCTTTTATTCCCTCCTAATCCCATCCCATTAACCTCTAATAGTTCACACTATATTTTTTTATCCCATCCTAGCCCATTCCATTAATCTATTCTAGTCTATCCTATGTTCCATTAATCCCTTCTATTCCCATCCCATTACCCTCTCTTATTTCACCATATGTTCCATTATCCCCTCTTGGTCTTGTCTTGTTATCTTCCCTTGATTCACCCTATGTTCCTTTATTGCATACTAATCCCATCCCATTAACCTATAATAAATCACCCTACATTCTATGATCCACTCTTGGACCATTCCACTAATCTCTACTAGTCCATTATATGTTCCATTATCGCATTCAAATCCCATCCCATTGTGCATATGTTCCATTATCCCCTCTTGGTCTTGTCTCTTTATCCCTTCTATACTATAGAACCTCCATCCAAGTTTTATCCTCTACACATGTACCGTTGCAAGAAATCTTTCCTTCCACTCATTATTGACCAAATTTGTCTTCTCCATTACTATTGCACACCTCAACAACCAACTTCACCTACTATATTAAAACCCTAGACATGTCCTAATTCATCATATGCTCCATTATCCCTTTGAAAGTTGATAGTAACATAGTAATTCTTACTTCATTCATGTGAACTTCATTGTGGCATTATCACTATGTTGACAACATGCCCTCATTAACATTACTTCATCAACATATACCATTTGAATCTCAATGAGCACTTAACTTGGGAATTTGCAAGAGTTTGGACCATGCCAATGGACTTAGTACTTTCACCAATATGTGATCTATAAGCACTATACTATACTCTCAACTGAGGCCAACCATTTAATCTTTCATGCAAGGTCACTACCACCAATAAGGATTGTACTATTGCATAGATTTCCATCACTTCTGAAAGTTTTCTTAACATTTTGTTTCAATTTCTTTCAATTTTCATTGACCTTTACCTTATTTTGAATTTTTTTATCACTATCACCATTCTTGACTAACTTCCTTCAAAATTTGTCATGATGCATGAATTTTCTGCATTTTTATCTATGAAGTTGTTGCACTTATGTTTTTAATTCCTTCTCATTTATGATAGTCATATTGTTGCTCTTTTCACTTTCATTTGTTGCTCATTTATGACAGTTATAAAGGGAATACTTGAACTTCTTTATATGACTGTTAGATATGTTGTTTCATTTTCACTTGTTGACATCAGAAAACCCTGGCGATGTTGGTAGCACGATGGACCATGGAGTTGCTACAAAAATAGCCAGTTCTAATCCTTTGAGAGAGGTATGCAATATATTAGTCAATTTTATATTATATTTGTTCTTTTATGGTCTATTATTGAAAATTTCCCTGATACTTTTACATGTAGTTTAATTTCTATCTTGATGGTTTCTACAGGTGGATGTCACTCTAGATCATGGATGTGGTAATGTTGTAAATGTGCATGATGACTATTTGTATGTGGTAAGTGACTATATTTTGTTATATGTCATTCCATAATTCAATTTCTATGTATTAAGATCTATACTTTTTATTGTATCAGGTGCAACTCCAAAGGAGTCTAGAGAGGAGGTCTAGTGAGCGTGTTCGAAAGACAAGAGAACCAATGGGCACACCATCCAGCTGAATTTTCAAGGCAGCACGAGATCTTTTTCCTTCCCCTAGAGGGATATGACTATGTATTAGGGTCGTTTGTTGTATGCATATGTGGTATTTTGGAACATATATTTTGTACTATTTATATATATGTGACATTTAATGGCCATATGGCTCTTGTTTAGTAAGCTTATATGGATTTTTTGATATATTGTATATACTTTTATCAATCTATATCATTGTATAGCCTTATAGATTTTTTATTAAAGAAAATATTATTTTAATACTATCATTCTTGAATGATGTTATCATGTGTATTGTGTAAATTGTATGCTTGAATGTTGTTGTCATGGGTTTGTTTTACATCTAATGCTTAAATAATTATTGTCGATTTCTCAATAAGCTCCATCTAATGTGTATTGTATAAATAAGCTCCATTCTTGGTGGTTTGTACCCTTTGTGATGCTTCAATTACGTGTGCTTCACTTATTCACATGTATGCTCCACTTATTCATGTGTATTATTCATATATATTGTGTATATTCACATGTATTATTCATGCTTCCAATGTATAATTCATGTGTTCACATGTATTCTTCATGATTCATGTATATACTTAATGTATTTGTGTGTAAGCTTCATGCTTATTGAGCTTTATTTTTGTCTAGTGGCAAGGATTTTAACACCAAAAGGTTTCAAATGAATTGTAAGAGCTCCTTCCCATAAAAAAAATATCATAGCAAAATGTATTCCTTTTAATTCATGGTTGAGGTTGGCATCTAATAACTTATGGTTCTAATTCTAAAGCTTAGCAATCATTGCATTTGCATATAGAACAAGTGGATGTTTCAAACCTAATAGGAATATATATATACATCTATGAACTTTTATGAGCATGCATCAGAACACATGATAGTTGTTGATCCAACCAACAAAAAATATTTGCATCTACTAATATCACAACACTTGACATCTCATTAAATAAAATCAATGCACAAGTCAGTTTTAATGATATTCTGAAGATATTAGATGTGTATGAACAACAATATAAACTTGATTTCTAGATGCATCACCCATGTGAAATTATCACATTTCTCTCATATTAATCATTTAAATAAGTTAAAAAACCTCTTTCCATTTTCTATGCATGAAATAACATGACAAATCATTAGGAAACATGATCCTATAACTACTGCCACGTCATTTTTTATAACTCTAGAGCATAAAAAACCATACGTCATGGACATTGAATATCTAGATCTTATGTTTCACTACTGGCTAAGTTTTGCATCTCAACAAAGGTGCACTATTCAGTGACAACAACTGTAGTTCAAAATTTTAAGGGATTCAACTCATTGAATGTAGCTCAGAGAAATTCAACATGTTTGGGTGCAAAATAGGACCATTCCTAGCGTAAACATACCCATACAGACGTGTTTGGATAGTTATTTTGGTCACATAAGTTGTAGAATGAAAGTTGCACCATTTTTCAACTTCACACTGCTTGCATTTGATAACTTTTTCCTCAAGTGAAAATTTACCACCATAGGAAAATGCCTCTGAGATAGAAAAAACTAAGAGAGGTTATTATAGAGGGGCCTAATGCAATCCCATAGGCACAAATGATAAGTTTTTAAGTGTCGTGGTATCCAAGTAACAACCCGTCAAAGATTGTAGCCATTTTGCACTTTGGAATCTTAAGGGATTCAACCGGTTGAATGTAGCTCAAAGTGATTCAACATGTTTGGGTGTGAAAGAGAACCATTAACAGCATAAACATACCCATCCTAATGTTTTTGAATATTTTTTTTGGTTACACGAGTTGTAGAACATAATTTGCACTATTTTGCAACTTTACACTGCTTGCATTTGATAACTTTTCCCCAAGTGAAAAGTCACCACCATGGGAAAATGTCTCTGAGATAGAGAAAACCAAGAGAGGTTATTGTAGAGGGTCCCAAAAAAATTGCATTATCTCATACAATAATTTTCTAAGCCTCACAATGTTTGAGTAACAACTTGTTGAAGATTGCAACCATTTTGCACTTTGGACTCATAATGGATTTTGTCGATTGAACGTAGCTCGAAGTGATTTGAAGTGTCTAGGTGTGAAAGATGACCATTCCTAGTGTAAACATACTCATTTGGATGTGTTGGAACAATTTTTTTGGTCACGTGAGTTGTAAAATGAAATTTGCACCACTTTGCAACTTTACACTGCTTGCATTTGACAACTTTTTCCCCAAGTGAAAAGTCACTACCACGAGAAAATGTTTTCGAGATAGTGAAAATGGAGCGAGGTTATTGTAAAGAGGCCCAAAATTATCCCATAGCCTCAAATGATAAGTTTCTAAGCATCATGATGTCTAAGTAATAGCCCATCGAAGACTGTAGTCATTTTGCACTTTGGACTCTTAAGGGATTCTTCTAGTTGAACATAGCTTGGAGAGATTTGAAATGTTTGGGTGAAAAATAGGAATATGCCTAGTGTAAATGTACCTACTCAGATCCTTTGGAACAATTCATTTGGTCATGTGAGTTGTAGAATGAAAGTTGCACCACTTTGCAACTTTACACTGCTTGCATTTGATAACTTTTTCCCCAAGTGAAAAGTCATCACCACAGGAAAACGCTTCCAAGATAGAAAAAATTGAGAGAGGTTATGTAGAGGGGACCAACATGATCCCATAGGCTCATATGATAATTTTCTAAGCATCAAGGTATCTGAGCAAAAACTCGCCGAAGATTGCACCAATTTTGCACTTTGGACTCTTAAGGGATTCTACTGGTTGAACGTAGCTCGGAGCGATTCGACATGTTTGGGTGTAAAAGAGGAGCATGCCTAGCATAAATTCACCCACTCAGATGTGTTGAAATATTTTTTTTGGTCATGCGAGTCGTAGAATGAAATTTTCACCACTTTGCAACTTTACACTGCTTGCATTTGACAACTTTTTCCCCAAGTGAAAAGTCACCAGTGCCACGGGAAAACCTCTCTGAGTTAGAAAAAATAAAGAGAGGTTATTGTAGAGGGTGCCAAAATGATCCCATAGGCTTAGATGATAATTTTCTAAGCATCATGGTATTCAAGTAATATCCTGTCAAAGATTGTAGCGATTTTGCACTTTGGACTCATAAGGAATTTTGTTGGTTAAACGTAGCTCAGAGTGATTCAGCATGTTTGGGTGTGAAATATTACCATTTCTAGTGTAAACATAATCACCCGAATGCATTGGAATATTTTTTTGGTCACATTTATTACAAAATGAAATTTGCACCACTTTGCAACTTTACACTACTTCCATTTAACTTTTTCCCCTAGTGAAAAGTTGCCACCACAGGAAAATGCCTTTGAGTTAGAAAAAACTAATAGAGGTTATTGTAGAGGGGCCCAATGAAATCCTATAGGATTAGAAAATAAGTTCCTAAGTGTCATAGTGTCCAAGTAACAACTCGTTGAAGATTGCATCCATTTTGTAGTTTGGACTCTTAAGGGATTTTGTCGATTGAACGTAGCTTGGAGTGATTCAACATGTTTGGGTGTGAAAGAGGACCATTCGTAGCATAAATGTACCTATCTAGATGCAGTGGAATATTTTTTTTGGTCATATGAGTTGCAAAACGAAAGTTTCTCCACTTTGCAACTTTACAGTACTTGCATTAGATAACCTTTTCCCCAAGTGAAAAGTCACCACCATGGGAAAATGACTCTAAGTTAGAAAAAAATAAGATAGACTATTGTAGAGGGCCCCAATGCAATCCCATATCCTTTTATGATAAGTTTCTAAGCATCATAGTATTTGAGTAATAGACCGTAGGAGATTGTAGCCATTTTGCACTTTGGACTCATAAGGGATTATGTCGGTTGAACGTAGCTCAGAGAGATTTGGCATGTTTGGATGAAAAAGAGTACCATGGATAGCTTAAATTTACCCACACTAATGTATTGGAACAATTCATTTGGTCACACGAGTTTCAAAATAAAATTTGCACCACTTTGCAACTTTACACTACTTGCATTTGACAACTTTTTCCCCAAGTGAAAAGTCACCACCATAGGAAAAATCATTTGAATTAGAAAAAACCAAGAGAGGTTATTGTAGAGGGGCTAAACATGATCCCATAGCCTCAAACAAGAATTTTCTAAGCATCACAATGTCCGAGTAACAACCCGTCAAAGATTGCAGTCATTTTGCACTTTGGACTATTAAGGGATTTTGCCTATTGAACGTAGCTCAAAGCTATTCAATGTGTTTGGGTGTGAAAGAGGACTATGCATAGTGTAAAAATACCCAATCATACATTTTGGAATAGTTTTTTTGGTCACACGAGTTGCAGAACAAAAGTTGCACCACTTTGTAACTTTACACTATTTGCATTTCACAACTTTTTCCCCAAGTGAAAATTTGCCACCAAAAGAAAACACATCTAATTTAGAAAAAACCAAGAGAGGTTATTGTATAGAGGAGCAATATGATCCCATAGGATCAAACAAGAATTTAATAAGCATCACGGTATCCGAGTAACATTCTATCAAAGATTGCAATCATTTTGCACTTTGGAGTCTTTAGGGATTTTTTCAGTTGAACATAGTTCAGAGTGATGCAGTATGTTTGGGTGAAAAAAAGAACCATTCCTAACGTAAAAATACCCACTTGAATGCATTGGAATAGTTCATTTGGTCACATGATTTTTAGAATGAAAGTTGCACCACTTTGCAACTTTACACTATTTGCATTTGATAACTTTTCCCCAAGTGAAAAGTCGCCACCACGAGAAAACATATCCAAGAGAGTGAAAATAAAGAAAGGTAATTGTAGAGGGTCCCAAGGAAATCCAATAGGCTCAAATGAGTATTTTCTAAGCATCACGATGTCTAAGTAACAACCCGTCGAAGATTGCAGTGATTTTTCATTTTGGACTCATAAAATATTATGTCGGTTGAACGTAGCTCAGAGTGATTCGACATGTTTGGGTGCGAAAGAGGACCATTCCTAGCATAAATTTACCCACCCAAATTCATTGGAGTAGTTCATTTGGTCACACGAGTTGCAAAACAAAAGTTGCGCCACTTTGCAACTTTACACTACTTGCATTTGATAATTTTTTCCCCAAGTGAAAAGTCACCACCACAGGAAAATTCCTCTAAGATAGTGAAAACTGAGAGAGGTTATTGTAGAGGGTCCCAATGCAATCCCATAGCCTTAGATGAGAATTTTATAAGCATCATGGTGTCTGAGTAACAACCCATTGAAGATTGCAGCCATTTTGCACTTTGGACTCATAAGGGATTTTGTTGGTTGAACGTAGATCATAGTGATTCGGTATGTTTGGGTGCAAAAGAGGACCATTCCTAGTGTAAATTTACCCACCTGGATGTGTTGGAATAGATTTTTTGGTCACACGAGTTGCAGAACAAAATTTGCAACACTTTGTAACTTTACACTAATTGTATTTGATAAATTTTTCCCCAAGTAAAAAGTCACCACCACGGGAAAAATCCTACAAGATAGAAAAAAATGAGAGGTTATTTTAGAGGGGCCAAAAAAATCCCATAGCCTCAGATGATAATTTTCTAAGCATCACAGCGTATGAATAACAACCCGTCGAAGATTGCAGCCATTCTACACTTTGGACTCATAAGGGATTTTGTCGGTTGAACATAGCTCGGAGCGAAAACCAGTGCCTCACCTAAATAAGCTAAAAGTTACTGAAAAAATATTTATTACCACACATGTAAATCCTTGGAAAATTTGGAAATCTCCTTTCTTCAAATGAAATGTCTTAGAAACATTCACTTGGAAATCCATTCCATTGACATTTTGACTCTAATTGCAAAAACACACTTTTAATGACTCTACCACTTTTCCATCACTTAAGTTTATTGTTTCAACTTCACTTTGACAAACACATTTCCATGGAGAGCAATAAAAGGCAATAAATAGACAACTGCCATAAAGTATGCAAAGGATCATCAAATTATACACAGAGGAAAAGGCAATACTTAGAGAACAACCATAAAGTATTTAAGTCAAAGGTCTTTTATTTCATGAAAAAATAATTTGAAAAGGCGTTTTAATTATTCATGGGGTTTATTTTCATGATATTCACGTGCACAAGTGAAAAGGTATTAAATTTCATCTTTTATTTTTGAGTTTGGATTAGTAATGGTGCATCATTTATGCATTGTGTCAATAAACCATAATGTTGATTTGTGCCTTGGAACGTTGTATCATGGAAGTCTAAGTCCAAAAAGGGTTGAGAATCATCGTGATATGTTTTTAATAATTTGAGATAACCCAAGGTATGTGATCATGTTGTTCCATTTTTTTTTTGTGCTATTGGCCATGTGACTATGTTGCCAAAGTTGACAAGAGAACCAAATGCCAAGTGACTATTTGGAGAGATTGGTTGGTTGAAGAATGTTTGGGAGTTGTTAAAGGTGTTAGAGGATATTGAAACATTGCTTCCCTCACTTTGCATGATGTTCTTCCCTTGTTGGTTTGTTTTTCCTTCCTTGGATGCCCACTAGGCTAGGGTGTCAATGGTGGCAAGGTGTACTAAGATGTCTTGTGCATTTATTTTCAGTGAAGCCCTTGAAGGGTGACTGAAATTATGTAGAAAGATATATCATGATGATAATGAATCTAAAACTCATTCAAGATTAGAGTAGATTTTGGAAAGCCAAACAAAGAAAACTCAAGAGTAGATAAGCTTGATAATGATGGATTCCCTTTTATTGGTTTAGACTTATATAGTGGGGACATATTAATTGGAAAGGTTAGTTCACAACCTTCTAATGCAAAATTTAGCCTCGAGTTGAAGCATACTAAATGAGGAAGGTTTGATCGATTTTTAATGTCAAATACTGATGATGGAAGGATTTCTAAGGTTTATAGAAGAGCAAGAAAGTATTCCTTTGTACAATAGAAGGAATTGTTTCAGATTTTGTCAAAAATTTACATTATTTTCCTTCAAGACAACTTTAAATGTAAACCATAAACCATTACAACTAACTTTAAATGTAATATACATATTTAATTGAGGCATATATTAAGGAATATACACATTTGCATGTATTAATTTCTCATGATTTTTGTGTATCCAAAAATACACTAAGTCAATAAAAAATATTACAATAGTGATGGAAGAACATCTTGAAAATCCTCTCATTTCTCAATACTTGTAGCAATACATGTAGGGCAATAATACTCCCATTTTCAACCCAGATCACGAAATATATTGTAAAAAAAAAAAAAAAGGAGTTGTTACCCAGTTTTTTTTCTCCAATCCACCTCAGGTGGCCCAATTATTTTCATTCCAAAATGCTTCAAAATATGTACATCCTTTGCTACCTTGGAAACACATGGGTAGTAGCCTCTCCATGGTTTTGTACCCTAATTGGAATTTGGTCCACAAAAAACCTACAAAAGCCTAACAATTTCAGACATGGACTCACATAAAAATCATTAAAAGACCAATAACTAAATAATGTCAGACATACACCTTCTGACCAGATCTATTATCAGCTTCATGCATTCTATAAGTAGATCGATTGAAGGTCCTACAATGGTGATGTGGCCCATCTTTCGCTACTTTCTCATCTCTCGATGACCCTAGGTGTAAATTTCAAATATATATAAATATAATTAACATAAAATATGTAGCATATAAGAATCCAAGAAATATATGAAATGAAAAATAAAAAGAAGATTGAAAACCAGAAAATGCACCAACAACCGATGTTTTGCATACCATTGAGCACTTGCACTAGCAACCGATGTTGTTATTTTCTTAAGTTGATAATCTTTAATGAAGTCTTTCCCTTTTTTCTCGTTCACTATTCTTGCATATATCTTCACTAAAGAAAACATATAACTAATAAGTGGGTTAAAAGAAAGTCACAAATGCATCAATGACAATCCTAAATGCATATGACATCAAACACCAATAGACAATACCAATTTAAAGGTAGTCAATAGATAGTATCATATAATTATCATTTTACAAATGAAAAATAATGCAATGTTGCAAACCCTTCTACAATCAATCTTAAACACTTGAAAGAAAGCAGTGATCAATAACAGACTTTACAAATTCAATGTGCATACTTACAAATCAATCTAGGGAACCATCTGGATCTTCTCTACTCTTTATTGTGTCAAGTATTACCTCTTTTCATACTCACACACTTTCCACAAGTTCTTGTTCATAGTCTACCCTTATATTTGATCAAATGAACGTTGGCTACTAATAAGCGAAAACTGGAGTAAATAATAAGAAGGATTTAATTTTAATAATAAGATTCGGCTTGGTCTAAGTGTCAATCCAGGGCGTAAAATTGTGAAAGATATCGTGGCTATATACACAAGGGATGTGATTCATGAGGTGAGTGGGGATGAAAATGCAATCCTAAACTACCTAAATTGAAAATCAAATTAATGTTTATGTTTTTCTTCTGTGACTATGGCAGGACTGCAATATTTCTACAACAAAGAATGCAATAGAAATAACAACAGTAATGATTCTAGAAATTGAACTCACAGTTGTAATAAATCATTAAAATAGATAATCATTAGATCCCATAATTGAGCTATAAGAAATAAATAATAAACATTAAATAGATTCACAGAATAAGAGAAATAAACACACTGCTGAAAATAAACTTACTACTGAAAATAAACACGCTCACTACAAAATCACCAAGCGTTCCAAGAAGGGGGCTCCCTTCCTCCTCAGCCTGCCTAGTGGTGAAATTAAATTCGTTTACACTAGTTGAGTCACGTGAATATTTTCTTTTATTTATCAAAAATAATACAAAGTCTATATGTATATCTCTTTTCACGTAGCTCATATTTATAAGAAATATGAGTGCAAGTCATTCCCTATTTTTTTGCCACCTTTCCATTATTTTTTGGCTGATATCTAGTTGTTTTATTTGTTGAAACAACTCACCCTAAATTGTAGGATCATATTTAGCTCAAGGTTACAATCATCAAAATAGAATATTATTTTCAACGTGAAGACATTCTCATCAAAACTGAATAGTAATTGGTTATAACTAAATAACCAAAGTATTTTATGAGAAAATAATGATATGCCTAGAATTAATTTGCTAATACGTGTACCCATGGGCGATAGGAACCAAAATGCAACAAGAAAAATAAGGCGATAAAAAGTCTGCATTCCTCTCCTTTAATCAGCTTGCTGCAAAATATATTTTCTTAACATAATAGAATAAAATAATAGTAAATACAATCTAACAATTATTATTCACTTATTTTATCTAAAAACTAAATTAAATATTGCTTATTTATATTTAACCATAAGCAACAAAAGGTGGTAAAATGGTATGATAATGTATGTAAATGGAATATGGAAATGGGTTAAATGGTATAGGAAAAAGGATAAAATATGGTATAAAATGGAGTGTAAATGACACTCATCAACTACGATGACAAGGTTTGAGTAGTGAAGAATCTTTTGATGCATGTTGAAGTCCTCAAACAACCAAACTACATCATTCTTAACTAGGTACCTTCTAATCCATGTTCCAGTAACAACCATCGAACCTGTAGGATATTCTATGTTTTCTCCATCTATAACTAGGGCCTCTAATTTCTTTTTGGCCTCGATACAATGACACGGGTAATAATTTGTACCCTATTCATTTTCTTCATATGCAATCACTACATAAACATGCCCTGCATTGATATGTTCATCTTGTTAGATGTATTTAATGAACATCAAAATAAAACCTAAAAGTAAGATATATTACTTGGTTCTAGTAGGTCTGATACATGATCAAAGTCAACAGATGATTGCATCTCCATGATTTGTAGAGCGATCAGGAGTTGATAAGTGTCAAGTGGGGTTAGAATTCTTATAGACCATTCATCAACCCACTCTGTTGACTTGCAATCATTCCATTCTTAAAGTGTACATGCAAAACAAAAGCATGCCATCTCCCATATATGGATAGTCCATGTACCTGCATTGGAGCTTCTAAAATAGTGTAGCTCGCTTGATCTTGTTAGTGTATAATAATCCTCATATTTTTCAATGTTAGAATCACATACTAAAAGAAAAAAATTATGAACTAAAGAATTACCTTCACTACCTAGAACCATTGCATGATTTCACCACACGACAATTGATCTTGCATTTGTCAACTTTACAATATCTTTGTACTTTAAATCTTTTCATGTTAAGGCTCTTTTGATACATGCACCTACTCCATCATGCTCCCCATTTCCATTTTTGGCCTCTGAGAAGTTCCACATATGGGGAACACCACTAATCCTATGCATCTTGCTCAGCCAGTAAAACATTCTGGATTTCTTGAATTGCAATGTATAGTTATCTAGTTGTATGATATGCCCCTGCTAGCTAGATCAACATAAAACATTTAAAATCAACCTTACACAAACTCTATAGAATATGTGTGATCATCACTGATGTAAAAGTGATATGCCCTCAATACTTTCATGTCATCCTTTGTACAATGGTTAGAAAACTCAATATGTACTCTACAACAATAAGTAGTGTGTGTGTGATTTATTTTACATAAAAAGGCTTTATAATTTTAAAATACCTTTGACGTATTTTAATTTGAGGAAAATTTTGTACAAAATCACCAAAAAATTAGGTTTGAATGGTATCCAAATAATGCTTTGGATGTGGCTCATGGATTTTCCTACCAATTCTCCTTCTTACAACATCTCTTTGATTGGGAGAGGTTCTTGTGTTATCCTTCCAATAATCTACTATTATAGATCTCAAAGCTTGATCAATTCTTTTATCTTTATGTGGCACTCTACTCGAGAATTCCCATAACTCATTGCTATTTGGATCCTCCACTCTTTCATGCCTTCCTTTGGCTCTCATTAGAGATGATCTACTTATTTTCAAAGACTTACCTATCTTTGTAAGGTTCACCTTGTTCCTTGTTTAACTACTTAACAATGTTTTTTGTCATCACACGTTGTGTGGCACAACTATCCTTCATGTGTGAGGTAGAACCCACACTCTCAGATGCACTCATCAAGTTATTTACAATGGAATTTTCACCTGATTCATTCGAAACTCTTAGCCTAAGAGCCTTCATGGTGGGGCTAAATTTGAGCTGCCTCATCATTTCAACAAATAGTTGACATCTTCCACCCTCACTTAGCTTCTCAAAAAACAAACTCCATATCCTCTGTGCATATCTTTGACATGTACATTTTTGAATCTTATTAGGCATCCATTTCAAAACATTGGAATCAATATCAATAAAAAATCTAGGTTTTCTATGAAAAACTCTAGGAGTTTTCAAATGTAAATTTGTGTCAACATTAAGAATGTCAACAACATTAGGGATAGATCATGTACCTTCAATCAGAGGTGCAATTGATGACATACCTTGAGATTGACATGTAAACGATGTTGTACCTCAAACTTGAGATGTCATGTGGAGTGCCTTCAAATAGAGATGTGTTTGTTGATGTACTATAAAAACCTAATGTTCTTAATGGTGTGTCTTCAACTGGAGATGTGATTTTTGATGTACTTGGAAAACCACAAGTTGTTGCTAGTGTGTCTTCAATTGGAGATGTGCATTAAACTTCACCCATGGTTGATTATGTGCCCCAAAATTCGGGATCCATTTGTGTCCTTCAACAAATTTTGTTCATTCATGCCCTTTGTGCTGCCAATTGGACACCTCTCTTAGATTGCATGGGAATTTCTTGTTGTATGGGCTGCAAGTCCTTTGCTTCACAAGCTTCCATTTTTTATTCTCTTCTCCTTGCATTTTTAACTTCATGTTCTTCTGGTGTTAGAGGCTTTGGTCATTTCCTTGGCATGTCATTGAATGCTACATGTTCACAAACACACAGAACAAAAGTAAGTAATGCATTTTATGAAATATATTGATATCATTGATTACATTGCATTTTATGAAAGAATTCAGAAAGATGTTTGGAAATATGCCTCCAATAAATGTGTTCTCATGGTGATGGACATCACCATGGGATACCACATTTCTTTGAGGCATTCTTTTAAACTACTCACTGCCTTTGTCTATGTAACCACATTTTCGTACATGTCTACCAAAGCATCTTATCAAACATGTCTACCTTATCCTTTTTCATACATTTCTACCAAATCATTTTATGAAATAAGGCAATGAGTTGTTTGTAAAAATTCCTCCAAGAAATGCGGTCTCATGGTGATGGACATCAACATAAGACCACATTTCTTTGAGGCATTCTTTCGAACAACTCACTGCCTTATTCTATACTACCACATTTTTTAAATATTTCTACCAATGCATCTTATCAAAAATTTCTATGCTACAACATTTTTCATACATGTCTACCTCCATATCACAAGCAAAGTAAGTAATGCATTTTTTCAAACATGTCCATACCGCTAATTACATTGCACTTTATGAAACACACCAAGCATTTTATGGAACATATTCATATCACTGATTAAATTGTATTGTATATCTTTAAAACTCAAAGCATTACTTTACATTTCATAACTAATGCAACTTATCAAACATTGCATATCTTATCAAACATTGTTGTCCCCAACCTAGGGTTTATAATGAGCTTCAAAAAACCCATAACTTTTGATGTGTTTGGTGAAAATATATGAAACTTGGTACTAATTTTCTAAAGGACTATATGCATGTGCTGAAAAAATGAGGGTTGCTAAATCATCATTTTGTGTGAGTTATTGAGGACAGTTTGTTTCTTTTTACAACTATACTGTGTAAAACCTAATACTTTGATCGATTTGTACAAAATTGCTTCATGTAAATGTTCATCAATGTTAAGAAGGGTTTGAGGGGAGTATTTGGAGTGTGGAAAAGTTATTAGGAGCAAATAAGTGTCAAACCCAGGGTATAAGTTGTTGCCACCTTTGGAAACTAGAGAACCTTGTGCTTATTGTTATCAAAACCACATTGTGATTGTCAACCAAGCCATGAAGAACATGAATTTGAAGAAGGGTTTGTGATGCTATATCTTGGAATTATTCACTATTTCTTTGGAAATGAGGTAACTTAGAAAGACAAAAATCATTTTCAATTGCACCAAATTTTCCCTTTTTTATTTTTTAGAAAGGTAAATGGTATGAATGAATGGAAACTTGCATTAACAACCATGCCAAGTCACTTGAATTTATCTAAGCACATGATGAAGGTGAAATTTTTATGACACAAAAAAATTAATGTAAACTTGCATTAACATTCATGAAATCTCTTAGGTTTTCCAAATTAGTTGAAAATATAAGTTTTCCCACAACCATCACTAATAATGAATTTGAATCTATTATGTCATGTTTTCCAAATTTTTATCTTCAAGCTCCTAAAAATTAAACTTTTACATGTAGGATCCATATAATTTAATGTTGAATTCTATGTGTAACAATGGAGATTAATAAAATAATCAAATGAATGGACTATAAATTGTCAAAACAAAACAAAAAAACTCAATATAACCATCTACTTAAAATCAAATAGAGTGAATTCCACTAGCCATGCTGGAAATGAACTACTATAAGCAATGAAAATATAATTCATAAGAAAATTTAAGTTAAGTTGATGTCATTTATGTAAGTTTAAACATGAATTCATCTAAATTATGTCATTTAAAAAAAAAAAAATCTTCAAACTCATAAAAATTAATTTTTTTTATGCAACTCCCATCTAATTCAATGTTGAATTCTATGTCCAATTTTAATGATTAATAAAATCATGAAAGGAATTTAGTTTATATTGTCAAAAACAAACAAATATACTAAATAAAAACATTTCAATATTACCAAAATGAATATATTACCTAAGATAATGTAAAATAATGTAGAAACTTCAAAATTTCTTCTTCTACATTGTATAGCATACAAATTGGTGTTAAAAAGGTGATGGATCAAGCATAGATTGGTACAATAGGGAGTCAATTACATGAAAAAGGTGTTTCTAAGTCGGATACAATGTTGAACTAGAGAAATGTAGAAGCATGTGGGCCTAAATCATGAGGTCAAACTTTATTTTACCATTTCAAGGTAAAAAAACATTTGGTGCTCGCCAAATTTGGCGAGTGCCAAATGTGTTGCTTTGATTTTTTTTCCAAATATAGAGAGGAAAGGAGTGAGACTTGAGATAGAGATGGGATAGGAGTGAGAGAGATTAGTCTAGATAGCATGGTAAGGAGTGAAACCTGAGAGAGAGAGAGAGAGAGAGAGAGAGAGAGAGAGAGAGAGAGAGAGAGAGAGAGAGAGAGAGAGAGAGAGAGAGAGAGAGAGTTATCCAGTTAGGGTGGGGGGAAGACCTAAAAATGAGAGAGGGGTTGGGAGGGATGAGACCTGAGAGATACAAAAATATCAAGGAGAGATAGAGGGAGTGAGGGAGAGGGGGTTGGAGTGAAATATATTTGTCTAGGTAGGCTGGGAGGTACATGAGACCTGATAGAGAGGGAGTGTGAGAGAGGGGATTAGAGTGAGCTAGATTAGTCTAGGTAGCATGAGAGGGAGTGAGACCTGAGAGAGAGAGAGAGAAAGAGAGACACTTGAGAGGGAGAGAGAGTTATTTAGTTAAGGTGGGGGGGAAGACCTGAGAGAAGGAGTGGGAGAGAGAGGTAGTGGGAGATAGATGGATGGGAGACCTAAACTCTCAACCCTAAACCCTTAAACCCTCTATCCTCTACCCTCTACCCAATACCCTCTACCCTCTACCCTCAACCCAATACCCTCTACACTCAACCCTAATCCCTCAACCCTATACCCTCAACCCTATACCCTCAAAATTTAAACCCTTAAACCCAATTAAAATCTCTACCCTAATACCTCAACCCTACACCCTCAACCCTTAAACCCTTAAACCCTCAAACCCTAAACCCTAAACCCTAAACCATCAACCCTTAAACCCTCTACCCTCAGCCCAATACCCTCTACCCTCAACCCTTAAACCCTTTTAAACCCAAATAAACTCTCTACCCTAATCCCTCAACCCTCAACCCTTAATCCCTCAACCTTTAAACCCTAAACCATATACCCTCAACCCTCAATCCTTAAACCCTAAACCCTTAAACCCTCTAACCTTAACCTTTATACCCTAAACTATTAAACCGTCTACCCTAAACCCTAAAGCCTCAACCCTCTCTCTCTCTCTCAACCCTACACCCTCTACCCTCTACCCTCAACCCTCAACCTTCAACCCTCTCTCTCTCTCTCACACTATCTCTTACTCTCTCTCAAGTCTCTCCCTCCTACCCCCTCTCCCTCTCTTAGGTATTTCTCTCTCCCTCACTCACTCCCTCTATCTCTCTCCCCTCTACCCTTAACCCTATACCCTCTACCCTTAACCCTAAACCCTCTACCCTCTACCCTTAACCCTTAAACCGTCTACCCTCTACCCTTAACCCTCTACCCTTAACCCTCTACCATCTACCCTCAACCCTCTTTCTCCCTCTCTCTCTCTCTCAAGTCTCTCCTTCCTACCCCCTTTCTCTCTATCTCATCTACCCTTAACCCTCTACCCTCTACCCTTAACCCTCTCTTTGTATCTCTCTCTAGTCTCTCCCTCCTACCCCATCTCCATATCTAAGGTCTCTCTCTCTATCTATCTACCCTCAACCCTCCACCCTCAACCCTCAACCCTCAACCCTCAACCCTCAACCCTCAACACTCAACACTCTACCCTCAACCCTCAAACCTCTACCCTAAACCCTAAACCCTCTACCCTCTACCCTCAACCCTCAACCCTCAACCCTTAAACCGTAAAACCTTCAACCCTCAACCCTCAACCCTCTACCCTTAACCCTTAAACCCTCTACCCTTAAACCATAAACCATAAACCGTAAACTGTAAACCCTCTACCCTTAATCTGTTATCAATCGGATATGCAACCTATGGTAACCTTTGCAGAAGATTTAGCTATCTGTTGACACATGGAAACCTTCTTCAGATGTGGGTGATCTGTGTGAGGAAGGAATATCTAGAGTGAGATGGTTCTCTGAATGATATTTTCTACTCTAAATAATTTTTTGGGAAGAGGGGTAGAAAGATAACTAAAAATATAACTTAAATCTAATGGGTGATCTACCAGAAACTTATGAGATTCAAAAAACACCACTCACAACAATTTCTCTATCACAATAGCTCTCACAATCTCATTTGGCACATACTTTCATCAGTAATTTGTATGAAGATCTATAAACTAAATACAACACACAACCTGAAACTATGCAATTTTGAACACAAATTCACAACAAAAAGACATAAAAGGATTCAAATTGAATCATAAAGACATCAAATTGCTATTATGAAATGAGACAATAAATGAGAAGAATAACTCTGCTACTTTATTAAAACTGAAAGAGTATTTTGCCTAAAATCTGAGTACAAAATTGCTTACAAGACTCTCTACATGAACAAGAGAGGAAGAAGCAAAAAATCTAAATTGAGAAAAACCCTAAGTTTTTCTCCAAAATATATCTCTCCAAACCCTAATCCGAGCTCAATAGAAAATCCCACAAAAAAGCATCCAAAACTGCATCATACTATATAATAAAAGTGGAAACCTCACACTTTTTGCATGTCCATCCAAAGAGCTTCTAAAAATAGGCTCAATTTGCTTTAAAACTAGAAAAAAAAACTCAGTTTGTTGTCATCTTTCTGACTTCGCCTAGGAAAATTCAACAACTTTGCTTTCACAACACTACTAAAAATAGCAAAAGATTAAAGCAATTTATAAAACATTGCTTAATCTTTGCTTTACAATATTTACAGTTTCAAATTTCAAAATATAGGCCTATCTTTATCTCTTGTTGATTTTTCCTCAACTCGATTCTTATTCTGATTTTTTTGCAATTAAGATTTTAGAAAATATTTGCAAAAATAACAACTTCAATGCTCCAATTACAATTGATTTTCCTCTAAAATCATAAAAATATTGGAAAAAATCTATTATTGAGTTTTAATTGATTTCTATAAAATCAATAAAACAAACACCCTAGCATACCCATATTTGATTTTTTCCCTAAGGCATAAGCATTGAAATTAAATAAAATACCTAAGGTATTTAAAACTATGAAGCACCATGTAAAAGTCTCTCCTAAAAGACTTAGGTAATTGATATTCAACAAACTCTAAAAGGTTCGACCTAAGTGATATGTTTGGCCACCATGATATTAGTTGGGAATTTAATATTAAAAACATTGATAATAATCCCTAAATCAAATTAGGATTAAGGGAAAACCCTAAGAACAAAATAACCAACCCTAAGTTTTTGGCCATCATTTTACACTTGGTGTTTTGAAGAAAGTGTTCTCTGCTGGGAAAATGGCTTCGCCGCCATGGAGCTAGGGTTTGAGTAGGGAGATACAAAATGTATAGCTATCGACCTCTCTATAGGTCGAATCTCTATTAGCAAATGAAGGGTAAGTTGATTAACTATTTCGTGGCTTCTCTTCTCCATTTTGAGACAATATTTTGGCCTTAAGGCCATGGGATTTGACTGAAATAATGATGGCTTTTGATGCTTCTTTGTGTCTCTTCTATTTTTCTCCTCCATTTGGCCACCATGAGAGCACCAAGGTTCTGCATTTGGAAGCTTCGGTCGTGGCTTTGAAGTAGACTCCTTCACAAATACTTGAAGATGTGTTCTATTTTCTTGACTGTTAAGATGCATTTCCCTCTTAAAAATCTCGATGAGAGCTTCAATTTGAAAAAAAATGTGTTTTTACCACTCAGGCCGCGGCCATAGCTTTGTATTCTGAAAGATTTTCATAAGGAAAAAAGCTTGAACTCCATCTATTGCTAGTTTGAATTTGATATTTAATAACAAAGCCAAGTGGGTTTTTCAGCCTTGGTGAAAATTTGTGAGCCAACAGACTCCTCCAAGCCGTGGCTAACCTCCTCTTGATCTGGGTATTTCGAGCCCATTGAATCTCATTCTTTTCCTTGTATGATATTTGTATGAACTCAGAAAATTCATAGTCTATTTTTAATCAAGGAAAACCTAGATGGGCTTTGAGCTTCTATGAAAATGAAACACTTAACACATTTCCCCAAAGGTTTTACATCTCTCCAATTTCTAGGCTCGACCCATGATTGTAAAAGTAACATGTCTTCCTCCAAAATGAAAGCATTTAGATTTGAGGACTTCATTTCATGGATTTTTAAAATTTCATGGCCACATCCAATACTGTTATTTCCACCATTTTAAAGAGCTTTAGAGCTTTAAACTCTATATTATGATGGTATTCTGTATCTTGAGTTGAAACCTCAAAATAGGTATTTTGTATTTAAAAGGAAATCCACTCTTCGAGCTGTGACCATTTATGCAATTCTTTGCTTTCTTGTAGAAAATAGCCATTATTTGATGTATGATAAATCTGATGAAATCCTCATAAAGAAATGAGCTTCTCAATTTATTTATTCAAAATCATTGTTAACTTGTACTTTTGAATCAAGCCCCAAATGGGTATCACCTTTTGATAAGAAAAAATAATGCCAATGTTCTATTGTTATGAAAAGAATAAAACAACACCATTCTTTCTTTTATAATGCTCCTTACAACTGTTCCTATAGAAAAGGAAATCATGTAGCTACATCTTGATAAAAGAGATATAACTTTATGCTATTCTTCATGTATTTTTATAATTTCATTGAAACAACTATTAATGGTTTTATCCTTCAATCCTACACAAAAAAATCTTGAAGCATGTAAAGATTACCATAGTGCAAAAATTTGTAACTTGATTTGTGAATTTCATATGTATGCCTGTTCACTATCACCATTTATGAACATGAAACACTTTCTGCACCAGAAAAGAACATCTTGAAACAGCATGAAGAATATGAACAAAACATCATATGGCAGCAAAAAATGCACTCAACTTTGATAGAGTTGAAAAATCTTCAGTATGGAAATTGATGCATTTCATTTGGTTCTGTATTCCAATTGAGCTCATTGTTCACTCATAATTTTCACTTCATTGCTCTCAGATTTGACTGTTATGAGTGAACAATGGTCTTGATTCTTTTGATAGTTGAAATTTGTTTCACTCCTTGATTGGCTCATATGAGCATGATGATTATATTTATTTACTCAACCCTCATTTGTATGTCGAGGAGAACCATGTCAAGCTCTACCCTTGTGGGAACCTGTTTTACTCCACATATCGTTATGTCTTCATGAAATGATCAGCTACATAGCTTTTCCTATACCTACCTAGGAAGCAAACAATATTAGCATAAAACAATGAAGTTTAAAAGATTCATGATGTTGCATTTGTAGTCCTCATTGTACTCCTTCATATTCATTCAACTGATTCAATGTGTTGCAAGGAATGAATTATATTTTTGTTGGTAGATAACGTAACACAGTTCATATCTAGAGCTCTAATAGTCCCTTTTACATGATGCAAGTTTACTCAAAAGCAGTAGCAAGGATGAGACAACTGCAATAATATTAACTGAGGATCGAGAAACAAGAAATGATGGATATGTTTTACATTATTTGCTTCTTCTTTTTTACCTTTAGTTGTGTAGTCAATTTCTTGTAAAAAAATTCTCTAGCTATCTTCATGGCTTGTGTGGGCTTTAAAATTCTCTTTTCATTTCCATTCTGAAAAATAAATGTATCAAAATGCAATCTTGTACAATCATTTGTATTTGCAAATCAAATGAAATACTGTAAAGTGAATAAAAATTGTGAAATAAATGAAAGTAATGATTATGCTTAATCATCTATGTATTTTGTTTTGTACTTCATTTATGCTACAAAGCACTGAGTAAACTCTGAAATTTTGTTCATTGAAACAATTGTATAACTGAAACTTGATAAATTTGATGCAAACGACAATTTAAGCACATGCAAAAATTAACTGAACTTTCACTTTAAAATGGAACAAACGAATCAGCTCTACCAATTGAGCTATAGTGAAAATTGGTAACATTTTGGCGATTTCCACTAAATTCTTGCCTGCTAATAATTAGATCAATTCCTTTCAATACTCTATTGGGCGTGGAGTCAAATATTCCCCTTCATGAAACTTGGAAACTTAAACCATAACACTCCAAACAGTAGCAAAAAAATAAAATGAACAAAACTGAAAGAAAACTAACAGGCCCTGATGGCCAACCAAACATGTGCAACAATGCTTAGGGAAAGCAAAAACTTAAATGAAAATTTGTGCTAAGCACTTATTTGCAACAACTACTCTACTATTTACAAAGATAGTACTTATCTTAGAGGCAATGCTTGAGATTGATCCCATTAACTGGGATATACGGCACCTCTCCCGTCAACTTATAAATTTGGAAAGCATTATGCTCTTTGCACTCCGTGATCACATAAGGCCCGTCCCAAATTGCATCGAATTTGCAATTTTGTCCAGGTTTACTTTTATCCTCATTCCATTTAAACACTAAATCATGAATGATGAAATCTCATGGCCTCGCCCTTTTATCAAAAGAAATTTTCATCTGAGCTTGATGTATTTCAATCTACCTCAATGCTTCTTTTCTAATCTCCTCGAGCTCCATTAACTGTGCAAATCTCACTTCGAGAGGTTGTTCATCCAACAATTCCAGTTCCTTAACAAAACTCAAGGCTAGTAACTCAATAGAAATAAGTAACTTAGATTTTTTTCCATAGGCAAGCACATAGGGAGAACAACCAGTAGCTCTTTTAGGAGTCACCTTGTCAAACCAAAGGGATAACTTAAGCTTTTCATGCCATGTTCATTAGTTTTCTTCTACTGTTTTCTTAATTATCTTGATCAGATTCTTATTTGTAGATTCTACTTGCCCATTACCTTGCAGATAATAGTTAGAAGATGTGTTCAGAAAAATATTATTCTTAACTAACCAGTTAGAAATCCTCAAACCAATGAAGGCTAAACCATTGTCAGAGATTGTCGAATCTAGGATTCCAAATCTTGACACTAAGTCTTGATAAAAATTAAGCACAAAAGTCTCATTTGCTTCTTTTAAAGCAACAACTTCAGTCCACTTAGTGAAGTAGTTTGTTGTAGTAAGAATCCACTTGTGACCCATGCTTGAAGGCGGGTTGATTGGTCCAATGAAGTATAAACCCCACTTGGCAAATGGTTTCTCTACTTGAATAGGATGCAGAGGTAGGGCTGCAAGCCTCTACTTTCTAGAAAACAAAGCACACTTCTCACATCTTCGAACCCAGGTAATTGCATCTTTAAATAGATCTATCCAATAATATCTATCCTACATGATCTTTATGGTTGTTGTTCTTGCTACGAAATGGTCTCCTGAAGGTCCATCATGAAATTCTCCTAACAGCTTGTCAACTTGACCAAGCTCAACACATCTTAATAAAACACCCTGAAAGTCTCTCCTATAAAGAATACCATCAATAATTGCATAAGGAATGGCTTGTAATCTATAGTACCTTATTTTCACTCTGTCCAAGCCCTTGGTACACTCACCAATCTACAAATAGTGTATCATTTGCTGCACCCATGTAGCAGTAGAAATTGAAACAACAATTGTATCATCATTATTTAGTATTGTATCAATGCCTTCAGCTTCTTTTAAGTTGTTGCACATTGTATTTTCTGCAATTTGTTGACACAAACCCTTGCCTTTGATGAGCTTAGTTATTTTAATGTCAATGTCAAACTCCATAACCTTGGTTATCCAACCAACACGTTTATCATTAATATCTTAGTTAAGTAAGAAGTCCTTGACAGTCGAATGAGCAACTTCTAATTGAATTATGTTATGGATAACATATGCCTGAATTTTTTGAGGCTTCTTACAACAACAAAAAAATGTTTCTCAATGAAAGAATACTTCACCTCATAATCATGTAATACCTGGATGAAGAACACCACATGCTGCTCCAGGCCTTCATTGTTTTGCTGGCACAACATAGCTGAAATAGTGTCAACCCCTCCAAAAGAATAAAGAATGAAATCCCTATCATAATTTGGGTTAATGAGGGTAGGGACAGCCGCAAGGGCTTCCTTTATCTGCTCAAATCTCATCTTACCTTCTCTGGTTCAACTGAAAGGCCTATTCTTTTTAAGCATAGCAGTGAGAGGTTGTAGCAAAGTTGCAATATTGGGTATGAACCGCCTTCCAAAATTAATCCTCCCAAGAAAGCTTTGTAAGCCTTTCTTATGAGCTGGTAATGGTAACTCAAGAATAGTGGAGACTCTCTTAGGGTATATAGGAATACCTTTCTTTGAGACAATATGTCCAAGGAGTTTACCTTCGTGTACAAAAAATATACACTTCTTTGGATTGAGAGATACTCCAAATTCTCTACATCTTTGGAAAATCTATTTTAAATGCTCAAAATTTTCATTAGCATTTTTGGAAAAAATAGTAATATCATCTAAATATTCCAGAAAAAATTTATTCATGAGGTCATGGAAAGCCATGTCCATCACTCGTTGAAATGTTGCTCCAACATTGAATAAGATGAAAGACATCTTCTTGTAGGCCATGGTGCCCCACTTGGTAGTAAATTTTGTATTGAACTGGTCCTCTTGCTTTACCAGAATCTGATTATAACTTGAGTATCCATCCAACAAAGAAAACCTGTTAGAACCATAAACCACTTACAAAAAAATTTCCATGGAAGGAAGTGAATAATGATATTTCAAGGAAGCTTTATTCAAATCTCAAAAATCAACACACAATCTAATTTCCCTACTTTTCTTTCTAATTGGAACTAATTTAGACACCCAAGACGTATGCTTAATAGTGAAGATAATGCCGCTCTCAACTAGCTTATTCAATTATGTCTTCATAAGGTGCTCTAACTTGGGATTAAGGGGCCTATGTTTCTACCTAATAGGCTTCACACCAGGTTCTAATTCAATAGTACGTTGGGCTAATTTTGGATCAAAACCCCTCAAGTCTTTGTATTCCCAAGCAAAAAAATCACTAAACTCCTGACATAATGAAATGAAATAATTTTGCTCTTCCTTAGTACATACCTTTCCCAACTTGAGAATATTACCCTTGAAAATCTCGATTGCCTCACAGTGTTCTTCCTTGAAATTCATGTTGCACTTATCTTTTTGTACCTAATCATTTGAGTAAAAAATAGACTCTAAGGTCACCAATCCTTTTAGTAGCTTGTTTGTCTTTAACAGCATAATCTGGCTATCATACTATTGCTTCCACTTTTGTTGGTTTCAATATGCAAACTCAGCTTCAATAATTAAGAAGCTCGCAATCTGCTCATCATTGTCAATAACCCGCCAACTCACATTAATGTCAAATACAGAAGTTTTGACTATAATTTCCACATATTGTTATGCCTCTACTTTGTGAATCTCATTCAAAATATCAAATTGGGCTCCTATGGAAATGAGCCTATCTGCATGTTTATTTTCATTTCTAGGAACTGAAAGAATATTAAAAGCATCAAAATTTTCTATCAAATCCCATACTCGATGTTTATAATTTTTAAGTGAGTCATTCTTTGTAGCGTTCAAATTCCTTACTTGATTCACTATTAATTTTGAATCACCATAAACTCATAAACATTTAATACCTCTCTTTCAGGCCCATTCTAGGCCATGCACCAATGTTTCATATTTGGTTGTATTATTTGTACAATTGAATGCAAACCTGAAAGTTGAATACTACTTATTTCCATCTAGTGAAACCAACATGGCTCCACCACTAGCACCCACACTGCTCCTCGATCCATCAAATTAAAGCTTCCAAAGCTTATCTTCCTTGTCTGTAGGCTTCTCTTCATCTTTGATCATATTGGGGATAACAACATCGGGTTCATGAATCATATAAACCCCTAATCCTATCTCATTGATGTGCTGGAAAGGATCAAGCTCGTGATCTTTGGCTGCCCACTCATCTAGATTCACATTTTCTATAGGGGTGCTATGGTCTAAGGTCATGGCTTGCTCCTCCAGTCTAGGGGTGACGTAGATTTTAGTGTTTATAGGACTCAAAACATATGGCTTGATATGATATTTGGCTAGAGGTTAAGAATTTATGGTTACTTTCGTATCATCTCTTATTCTAAAGAACATATGAGACCAATCAGAAGACAAGAAACTACCCAGTTTGGTTGTAAAATCTCTTGAGAGGCAAATGGAAAAATGGGGTGGCAGGTCAATAACATCTATATCCTAAGGAATTGAAAAACTTGGGGATCCGTGCAAAGTAAGGGCTAAATTCTTGATCATACTAGCAGTTTTAATAGTAGACCCATCCAACTGGACAACCCCTTTCTAGGAATTAGGCTCATAAACTAATCCTAACTTATCAGCCAGACTCTTAGGCATTACAGAGCTACTCGCACCAGAATCAATCATGCAACTATGTACTATTTTATCACCAATAATCAAACTCAAATAAAATGGAGGAGGCTTTATCTCTTTAGTTTTTCACTCATTCTTAACTTATAGGCTATTTGCAAGCACAACTTTAGCATTCCCTTGGTTAACATCGTCAAAAATAAAAAGTTCAGCCACGGTATCCTGCAACAAGCTCTTTTGACCCGAAATATGCTAAGCATCCAAAATTGACATGCTGATAGTGGCCTTCTTAAGATGCTCAACAACATTGAAATAAATAGGGCTTACCTTTTATTTTCCCTTAGCAACAACAATGCCACTTCCTTTTTGCAAAGGTTGTGATTGTGTCTTAGACTGCTCCTTCCCAGGTACTTCCTAGCCTCTTTGTAGAATCTATACTTTAGGTTGTGTTGCACAAGTAACATGGGATGAAGAAACAGATAGATTGTCCTTAGTAGATTGTTGTTACATGTTTCCAGCTTGCTACCCCAAATCCATAGCCCTCTTTCTCAATTTGGTATTGGCTGAAACAGGGGAATTTTGTTGATCCTGACTGTTCATGCCACAAAACTCAGAACTCTGCCAATTTGGAAAATAAAATTCAAAACTCTATTGTTGTTCTTGATTTTGACTTGGAACACTCTCTGAACCAACATAGTTGTTCTGGACCATTAAGGCCTGATTTCTCATGTCATTCACACATGTTGACTAGTTATGGGGTTGATTGCATGGATAACACTAATTGCAATCTTGGGCAATGTTGTTCTATGGTACAAGTTATTTTGATGAACTGGAAGCATTCGTATTATAGGGCTGGAAAGGTCTAGGATTAAAGTTATTTCTTTGGCCTTGATAGTCAGTCTGAAAAGGTGGCCTATTAGGTTGATTTTGTTGATACACAGCTTGATAGGGCTTTTGTTCTTGGTCAACTTGCTTTTTAATGTTCACTAGATCATTTCCAAAAGTCTTTAGTATGTGTTTGATCTCCTGAAGTTCTCAAGATTGGGCTGGAATAGTGATTTCTTGACCTACAGCTTGATAACCTATTGTTGGAATAAGAGGAATAGTAGCTAAGGGTGGTAAAGATACGAGCATAGGTAGTTGGATTTTAGGAAATAAAGGCATAGGAGGCCTAGGGTTAATTTCCCCAGCTTGAATAAGACAATTTTTTTCTCTAATGGTGATGTCGACAGCATTAGGGAGTATGTTACCACCCATAGATTGGATCATTAATAAAATATTGCTATTCAAAGCTTTTAAGAAAAACAAAAAAGCATGATCAGGTGTCGGTTTTACCATTAAAGGAATTTTGTCCTAGGTCCTTTAGAATCGGTAGTTGAAATCAGCCATGTGCTCATGCAGGGCTCTCTTGATCATGCTCAGTTGTTCTAACAAGGGCATATGGTCCAATTTATCAACAAAATGTCGATACAAACCATTGCCCAATTCATCCCATGTCATAATTGAGTTTTCTGCAAGGCCTCTGAACCATAGCAAAGCCTTCCCTTTTAGCAATGCAGCCAAGAGCCTCAGTGCTATGTTCTCCTAAGTGATATTGTGAACCAAGCACAATGTGGCCACATCTCAAATATGTTCAATGGAAGTAGTTTGATCTTCTCTAGTAAAGTATGGAAGACTCCTGAAAGCTGCAACTAGAATATCATCATAATGTGCAATATTTAATAGGTTGCCCCCGTTAAAAGGTACAAAAGTATGTTGTCTTGCCATTGGTGGTGCTTGTGCTACAGAAACAGGACTTCTTGGCATTAGAACTATAGGACTAAAAACTGGAGGTGTGGATTTTGACCTCCTTGGTATGTCAAACAATCTTCTTGTTGTCCTACCCCTTCTTCGAGGTGGAGATAGCTACAGGAACTTGAATGACACAGAACTTGATTTGGTCTATATTTTTCTCATGCACAAGCTACACTAAATCTGCATGAAAAATCATAAATGGAGTCGCCAAGTATATGTAAAATCTCCAAAAGGCTGAATAGACTTGCTACATACACCAAACAACAACTTAAAAAATTAAAACCTTCTCTGAAATCAACTTTCAAAGTCACACCGTGCGTGCCAAAAACTATTATCAATCAGATATGCGCCCTATGCTAAGCTTTGTAGAATACTTAGCTATCTTTTGACACATGGAAACATTCTTCAGATGTGGGTGATCTATGCAAGGAAGGAATCTCTAGAGTGATTTGGTTCTCCGAATGATATTTTATACTCTAAATGATTTTCTGAGAAGAGGGGTAGAAAGATAAATAAAAAAATAACTCAAATCTAATGGGTGATTTACCAGAAACTTATGAGATTTAAACAACACCACTCACAAAAATCTCTCTATCACAATAGCTCTCACAACCTCTTTTGGCACATACTTTCATCAGTAATTTGTATGAAGATCTATAAACTAAATACAACACAACCTCAAACTATGCGATTCAAAACACAAATTTACAACAACAAGACAAAAGGATTCGAATTGAATCACAAAGACATCAAATTTTTATTATGAAATGAGACAAGAAATGAGAAGAAATTTGCTTCTTTATTGAAACTGAAAGAGTATTTTGCCTAAAATTTGAGTACAAAATTGCTTACAAGACTCTCTGCATGAACAAGAGAGGAAGAAGCAAAAAATATGAACTAAGAAAAACCCTAAGTTTATCTCCAAAATATATCTCTCCAAACCCTAATCCATGCTCAATAGAAAATCCTAGAAAAAAGCATCCAAAACTGCATCATACTGTATAATAAAAGTGGAAACCTCACAGTTTTTGCATGTCTGTCCAAAAAGCTTCTAAAAATAGGCTCAATCTGCTTTAAAACTAGAAAAAACAAACCCAGTTTGTTGTCATCTTTCTAACTTCGCTCAGGAAAAGTCAATAGCTCTGCTTTCACAACACTTCTAAAAATAGAAAAAGATTAAAGAAATTTATAAAACATTGCTTAATCTTTGCTTTACAATATTTGCCGTTTCAAGTTTCAAAATATAGGCCTATCTTTATCTCTTGCTGATTTTTCCTTAATTCGATTCTTATTCTGATTTTTTTGCAATTAAGATTTTAGAAAATATTTGCAAAAATAACAACTTCAATGCTCCAATTACAATTGAATTTCCTCTAAAATCATAAAAATATAGGAAAAAATCTATTATTGAGTTTTAATTGATTTCTATAAAATCAATAAAACAAACACCCTAGCATACCCATATTTGATTTTTTCCCTAAGGCATAAGCATTGAAATTAAATAAAATACCTAAGGCATTTCAAACTATGAAGCACCATGTAAAATTCTATCCTAAAAGACTTAGGTAAATGATATTCAACGAACTCTAAAAGGGTCGACCTAAGTGATATGTTTGGCCACCATGATATTAGTTGGGAATTTAATATTAAAAACATTGATAATAATCCATAAATCGAATTAGGGTTAAGGGAAAACCCTAAGAACAAAACAACCAACCCTAAGTTTTTGGCCATCATTTTACACTTGGTGTTTTGAAGAAAGTGTTCTCTGCTGGGAAAATGGCGCCGCCACCATGGAGCTAGGGTTTGAGTAGGGAGATGCAAAATCTATAGCTATCGACCTCTCTGTAGGTTGAATCTCTATCAACAAATGAAGGGTAAGTTGATTAACTATTTCATGGATTCTCTTCTCCATTTTGAGACAATCTTTTGGCCTCAAGGCCGTAGGCTTTGACTAAAATAATGATGGCTCTTGATGCTTCTTTGTGTCTCTTCTATTTTTCTCCTCCATTTGACCGCCATGAGAGCACCAAGGTTCTACATTTGGAAGCTTCAGTTGTGGCTTTGAAGTATACTCCTTCACAGATACTTGAAGGTATGTTCTATTTTCCTGGTTGTAAAGATGCATTTCCCTTTTAAAAAGCTTGATTAGAGCTCCAATTTGAAAAAAAATAATGTGTTTTTACCACTCAGGCCACGGCCATAGCTTTGCATTCTAAAGGATTTTCAGAAGGAAAAAAATTTGAACTCCATTTGTTGTTACTTTGCATTTGATATTTAATAACAAACCTAAGTGGGTTTTTCAGCCTTGGTAAAAATTTGTGAGCCAACAGACTCCTCCAAGCCACATCTAACCTCCTCTTGATCTAGGTATTTCGAGCCCACTGAATCTCATTCTTTTCCTTGTATGGTATTTGTATGACCTCAAAAAATTCATAGTCTATTTCTAATCAAGGAAAACCCAAATGGCCTTTGAGCTTTTGTGAAAATGAAACACTTAACACATTTCCCCGGAGGTTTTATATCTCTCTAATTTCTAGGCTCGACCCATGATTGTAAAATTAACATGTCTTCCTCCAAAATGAAAACATTTAGATTCGAGGACTTCATTTCATGGGTTTTCAAAATTTCATGGTTGCAGCCAATACTTGTTATTTCCACCATTTTAAAGAGCTTTAGAGCTCGAAACTCTGTATTCTGATGGTATTTTGTATCTTGAATTGAAACCTCAAAATGGGTATTCTATATTTAAAAGGAAATTCGCTCTTTGAGTTGTGGCCATGTATGCAATTCTTTGCTTTCCTATAGCAAATAGCCATTATTTGATGTATGATAAATCTAATCAAATCCTCATAAAGAAATGATCTTCTCAATTTATTAATTCAAAATCACTGTTAACTTGTACTTTTTGATCAAGACCCCAAATGGGTATCACTTTTTGATAGGAAAAAATAATGCCACTTTTCTATTGATGTGAAAAGAATAAAACAACACCAGTCTTTCTTTTATAATGCTCCTTACAACTGTTCCTATAGAAAAGGACATCCTGTAGCTACATATTGATAAAAGGGATACAACTTTATGCTATTCTTCATGTATTTTTTATAATTTCAATGAAACAATTGTTAATGGTTTTATCCTTCAATCTTGCATAGAAAAACCTTGAAGCATGTAAAGCTTACCATAGTGTGAAACTTTGCAACTTGATTTGTGAATTTCATATGTATGCATGTTCACTATCACCATTTATGAACTTGAAACACTTGTTGCACTAGAAAAGAACATCTTGAAACAACATGAAGAATATGAACAAAACATCATATGACAACAAAAAATGCACTCAACTTTGACAGTGTTAAAAACTCTTCAATATGGAAATTGATGCATTTCATTTTTTTCTATATTCCAATTGAGCTCATTTTTCACTCATAATTTTCACTTCATTGCTCTCATATTTGAATGTTATGAGTGAACAATGGTCTTGATTATTTTGATAGTTGAAATCCATTTCACTCCTTCTTGACTGGCTCATATGAGCATGATGATTATATTTCTTTACTCATCCCTGATTTGTATGTCGAGGGGTAGCATGCCAATCTCTACCCTTGTGGGAGCCCATTTTACTCCACATGTTATTATGTCTTCATGAAATGATCAACTACATAGCTTTTCCTATACCTACACAGGAAGCAAACAATATTAGCATAAAATAATGAAGTTTAAAATATTCATGATGTTGCATTTGTAGTCCTCATTGTAGTCCTTCATATTAATTCAGCCGATTCAATGTGTTGCGAGGAATGAATTGCATTTATGTTGGTAGAGAATGTAGCGTAGTTCATATCCAGAGCTCTAACAGTCCCTTTTACATGATGGAGGTTTACTCAAAAGTAGTAGCAAGGATGGGACATATGCAAGAATATCAACTAAGGATCGAGAAATAGGCAATGATGGATATGGTTTATGTTATCTGCTTCTTCTTTTTTACCTTCAGTTGTATAGTCCATTTCTTGTAACAAATTTATTTAGCTATCTCCGCGGCTTGTGTGGGCTTTAAAATTCTCTTTTCATTTCCATTCTGAAAAGAAATGTATCAAAATGAAATCTTGTAAAATCATTTGTATTTGCAAATCAAATGAAATATTGTAAAGTGAATAAACATTGTGAAATAAATGAAAGCAATGATTATTCTTAATCATCTATGTATTTTATTTTGTACTTCATTTATGCTGCAAAGAACTGAGTAAACTCTAAAATTGTGTTCACTAAAACAATTGCATAACTAAAACTTGATAAATCTGATGCAAACAATAATTTAAGCACATGCATAAATTAACTGAACTTTCACTTTAAAATGGAACAAAATAATCAGGTCTACCAATTGAGTTTTATTTAAAATTGATAGCATAACCATTAAACCATATACCCTCAACCCTAAACCCTCAACCCTCTCTCTCTCACTCACTCCCTCTCTCTCTCTCTCAATTCTCTCCCTCCTACCCCCTCTCTCTCTCAATTTTTTCTCTCCTCCCTCTCTCACTCCCTCTATCTCTCTCCCCTCTACCCTTAATCCTCTCTCTCTCTCTAACTCACTTCCTCTCTCTCTCTCAATTCTCTCCCTCCTACCCCCTCTCTCTCTCTCTCAGGTCTATCTCTCTCCCTCACTCCCTCTACTCTTAACCCTCTAACCTTAACATCTCTCTCTCATGTCTCCCTCCATCTCTCCCTCCATCCATTCCTCCCTCTCTACCCTAACCCCTCAACTCTATACCCTCTACCCTTAAACACTCAACCCTATACCCTAAACCCTCAACCCTCAACCCTTAAATCCTAAACCCTCTACCCTCTACCATCAACCCTATATCCTTAACCCTTGAACCTTTAAACCCAAATAAACTCTCTACCCTAATCCCTCTACCCTCTACCCTCTACCCTCTACCCTTAAACCCTAAACTCTAAACCCTAAAACCTAAACCCTCTACCCTTAACCCTTAAACCCTCTACCCTCTACCCTCTACCCTCTACCCTCTACCTTCTACCCTAATTCCTCAACCCTTCCTCCCTCTCTCTCTCTCACTCCCTCTCTCTTAATTCTCTCCCTCCTACCCCCTCTCCCACTCTCAGGTCTCTCTCTGTCACACTCACTCCCTCTATTTTCCTCCCCTCTACCCTTAACCCTCTACCCTTAACCTTTAAACCCTCCACCCTCTACCATTAACCCACTACCCTCTACCCTCTAATCTAAACCATCAACCCTAGAGGCCCTCAACCCTCATCTATCTTTGTCCCTCCATCCTCTTCTCTCCCTCTCTCTATCTCACTTCTCCCTCCATATCTCCCTCTAGCCATTCCTCCCTCTCTACCCTAATCCCTCAACCCTCAACCCTTAAACCCTTAAAGACTCAACCCTCAACCCTCAACCCTCAACCCTCAACCCTCAACCCTCAACCCTCAACCCTCAACCCTCAACCCTCAACCCTCAACCCTTAAACCCTCAACCCTTAAACCCTCTACCCTCAAACCTAATCCCTCAACCCTTAAACACTCAACACTCAACCCTCTTTATCTCTCTCACTCCCTCTATCTCTCTCTCTCTCACTCCATCTCACTCTCTCTCAAGTCTCTCCCTCCTACCTAAGAGAGGGGAGAGAGAGAGGGAGAGAGAGGGAGGGGGGAGAGAGGGAGTGGGATAGAGAAAGGGGGAGTGAGTGAGAGAGAGGGGGAGAGAGGGATGGGGGAGAGAGGGAGTGGGAGATAGAGAGATAAGAGAGAGATAGATGGACTAAGTGAGAGAGAGGGAGTGGGATAGAGAAAGAGGGATTCGGTGAGAGAGAGCAAGAGAGATACGTGAGAGAGGGAGAGGGGGTAGGAGGGATAGACTTGAGAGAGAGGGAGGGAGGGAGAGGAGGTGGGAGGGAGAGAATTGAGAGAGAGGGAGAGGGAGAGAGGGTGGGAGGGAGGGAGATACCTAAGAGAGATGGAGAGAGAGAGGGAGGGGGTGGGAGGAAGATATCTAATACAGAGGGAGAGATAGATACAAAAGAGATAGAGGGAGTGAGAGAGAGAGGGTAGGAGGGAGAGACTTGAGAGAAAGAGAGGGGGGGAGAGTGAGAGGGAGAAACCTGAGAGAGAGGGAGAGGTAGAGAGTGGGAGGGAGAGACCTGAGAGAGTATTAGAGAGAGGGAGTGGGAGATAGAGGGATGGGAAAGAGATATAGGGATTGAGAGAGAGAGACTTGAGAGAGGGAGACGGGGTAGGAGGGAGGAGTTCCTACGATAGAGGGATGGGAGAGAGATAGAGGGAGGGAGAGAGAGAGAGATGGAGAGATATAGAGAGAGGGGAGGTGGTGGGGAGATACTTGAGAAAGGGAGAGAGAGAGAGAGAGGGGGGAGGGGTGGGTGGGAGATACTTGAGAGAGAGGGAGAGAGATAGAGGGAGTGAGACAAAGAGAGGGCATGGGAGAGAGATAGATGGAGTGAGTGAGAGAGATAGAGAGAGACCTGAGAGAGGGAGAGGGGAAGGAGGGAGAGACTTGAGAGAGAGAGTGAGGGAGAGGGGCTAGGAGGGAGAGACTTAAGAGAGAGGGAGAGGGAGAGGGAGAGAGAGTGGGAGCACTACAAAAAATCCTTATAATTTGTTCCATTTTTTGCTTCCACCCACCGTTTTAATGTATTTTTTGGCAATTTTTTGAAAACATTGGCACTATTTATCAAGATGGCACAATTTTTGGCATTTATTCTGCCGATCAGTTAAATTCAACTCTAATTTTGGTGCTAATTAGAATTGAAATTAGCTTCAAGTTTAGCGTCGTGTGTAGCTCCGACTTTAGCTTCAAGTTTAGCTTTGGGTTTAGTGCCGGATTAGACACCCCTATGTCGCAGATACTTATTTATATGTCTCATTGATGATATAAAAAAGTGAAATGTCAACAATATATAGGCATATTGAGGAGAGAATCACTTATGTCACATTGACAAGGTATATCTACAAGTGCTCGGCGAAACACAACTCTTGTATATAACGAAGTAATATTGATGATACATTGAGATATTGGTAAGATAGATAAGATTGTCTCATCGACAGTCTTCAAGTAATGATCAAAAGCATACACCACTATACCATCGAGAAGGTGAGCAACATATGCAGTAGACCGGTGTACACCGCAACCTCATAGCAAGAAGCCTTGAGAAAGGTGGTAGTGTGGTAAACAGTAGAAGGGAAGGGAAAAACACCACTATATTGCAATGATAATCACAAGTCTCCCCGACATCAGAGAGTTACACCAATATATAAAGAAATATCACTGAAGGAAAATATCAATGAGACAATGACATATCGGTAAGAGATATTAACTTGTCTCATCGACACCGGCAACCAACATCAAAGGAACATAAGATCTGATGTCGATGAGACATTGAGATATCGGTAAGAAAAATAAGATTGTCTCATCGACACTCTTCAAATAATGATCAAAAGCATGCACCACTATACCATCAGGAAGGTGAGCAACATATGCGGTAGAGTGGTATACACCGCAACCCCACAGCAAGAGGCCTTGAGAAAGGAAGTAGTGCGGTAAATAGTAGAAGGGAAGGGGAAAACACTGCCATACTGCAATGATTATAATAAGAGATGGCGGTAGTATGATAACCGTGGCATCATTACAATTTACAACAATAAATGCAAAAAATCAGATCAGTTGCCAAAATTAAATGCTATTAAATTATTAAGAGTTTCCAAAAATAATATGACTAAATACCACACCATCCAAAGATAAGTGAGTTTTCCCGATATTGCACTCAATTGCAGTGCACTAGCGTGGAAGGAGCTAATGATAGGAGAAGAAGTCCTGCAAGCGTGAAATACTCGGTTAAGTGCACGAAAACTCTCTGAAGGAGCATTGTTAATTTAAAAAATCTGTCAAGGTTTTGTCACCTGAAGCCATAGTAGAGAAAATTGAAACATGCCTCCTAAAATAAAATGATCAGAAGTAAAAGAAATTCAGCCTACAATTAAAGATGAAGAACCTAAAGTAAAGAAGAAAGCACTCCATCCTAAAAAAAAACAATCAAAAGTAAAATAAAGTCATCCTAAAATTAAAGATGAAGAACCTAAAGTAAAGAAGAGCCCACTCCATCAATCCTTATTAGATATACTTCCAAGGTCTGCTAAAGAGGGTAATAAGAAGTTTCTAATGGATACTGCATAAATTTGTAGGGATGCCCTCATTTCCAAATCTGGATGGGACCTATTTTGGTATTTTTACAGTAAGAGAAATGAGAAGATTCCAGTGTCAAACTCTTGGATGTTGGATATAGCAAGGTTGATAATCTGAAATTTGTTTGTTGATGTATAATTTATAAGACTACTAGCCAAACACTATCACTCAGCTACCAAAACAATAAGGTTTCCAAATGGCATAGTATTGGTATAAGTAACTAGAAAAGCCATCACTGAGTGTTTTGGCTTAAAAAAGCAGGCTCTAGCCAAGATAAACCTGCAGAAAAGTGAGGAGGATTATGCTAGGTTAAAAAAGACTTATAGAAGTGATGAGGTACCCCTATATATGAAAAGAGACATTGGTAATAGAACATTCCCCATCTCTACTACCACTACTGAACCATTTAATGTGACAAATTTTCAATATTACTTTTTGAATACATATTTAGCTCTTTTCCAAGTGTTGGGGATATATTCTCAAGATAAAATGCCAATAGGCCTAATGATGATGGCCATGAGAATTCAAAACCCTGAAACTAATATTGAATATGACTTTGCTTCATACCTTGAGAAGGCGTTAGATGATGAATTCTCCCAAGTTATAGAGGATAGAGAACCAATTACATTTAGACACTATTCCATATTGTGTCATCTAATATTGTGTCATCTAATATTGTACTAGAACAGGAACCATTGGAATAAAAGAATGGACTTGGCTATAGTAGATGAGAAAGGGAATCCCACACCTGTCCAGAAATGGTGCTATATTTGGGATAGTCAGTGCAAGAATTCAAGCTTTGTTGTATTCTATGAAGACTTTGTACACATAATCCTTCAGGTTCTTGGGTATGCAATATCAAGATTGTCAAACAAAATGTTGAAACTAGTGAGACCTTTGGCTTTAAGACTAGAGTAGGGTCATACACACAATTTTGGAGATTGGTTCTTCCTCGCGAAAGTTACAATAATAAGAGTTTATGGATGCCATGTTGCTCCACACATACTGCCAAAATTTGTGCCCCTCAGATTAGCATTTCTTGAATTTATGTGGAAAAGGATGTGGATGGAGAAAGATGTAATGCACAAGCAGAAGAAAGGCACTTTCTTGCCAAACCAAACCAAGTGTGAAGATTGGACTGTAGGCTTAGACACACTAGATAAATTATAGTATTATTTGAAGATAAGATATGCATTGAAATCTAGAAAAGAAAGAGCCTTTGACCCTGAAAATCATATGAACAACATAAGGCACAATATTCTTACCAAAATGACATTTCCACACCAAGTAGATTTTGAAGAAGATGTCATAAGGAACTGCATTACTTATAATGATGTATTTAGTAGAAGTAAAAAATGGGAATATATGAAGAAGCTTGAAGAAAGGACGAAGGGAATGTCCAAGAATTTCCTAGGATACTTTGTTGAGGAAAAGGACCCCATCAAGAGGATAGAATTGATAATTGGTAGATTTGAAAACTTGTACAGAAAGAGGGAAGCATATCTCGAAGAACATGGTAGTGGTGTAACTGCAGAGCATACCCCAAGTGAAACCTATGAGCCTCCCATGGAGTGGTTACCTCCCAAAAGGTAGAAAATAGGAAGCATTGAACAATTAGTACCTTATGAGGATATTGAAGAGGTGGGTGATTTTGAGGAAGTGGCTACATTACTGTAGTCATTGATAGGTGATATTGAAGTTGATCAGCCCATCCTTGAGACCAGTGCCCATAAACATGAGGAAAGGATTGGTGATGTAAAAAAAAAAGTACAGAGGTACATGAATATGAAAGGGAAATTGTAGCTAGGAGATTCATAGAAGATTATGAATTCATTAAGGCTCCTGAGTTTAAGGATTTTTGGATGAAGATGAAGATAAAATAATTTCAAGAGAGGATGGAATCAGCTGAAGCAGGAATTGAAGAATTAGAGAAAAATGAAATTTTAGCACAGAATTTCTAGGAATTAAGAGTTGAAAACATTGACATTAGCCCCCAGAAGGCTAGATAAATGGTCTTGAAGAGAAATATGCTCATTTTCCTTGGCTTGGAATTAAAGAAAATGTTTCTGCTTGATCAAGTGCAAGCTTAGGAAGATCCAATGCTAGTTTCAGAATTTGACTCTGATGAAGGTGTGAGTGGAATTAGGTATAACCCAAAGATTGAAACCCTGGCCATATGGATCAAATAGAAAAATACACAAAATCCAAAATTATTGGATGCAATTCAAGGGATGAAAGGGGCAGTGATGGTAAGGACAATACAAGATATCACCCCTTTGGAGGCATCCACAATTACCATGCATTCATCCATGTTCACTCGAGCAATTGTTAAGGGATTAGAAGACAGATTGAAGGAGTATGAAAAGGAACAAAGGTTCGTAAATGATGAAGTTAATAAAATATTCATGGAGAATGTAAAATTGAAAGAACAATTAAGAGGAGCAGGACCCTCACAAAGCAAGGAGATGGTGTTATACAAGCCTCCTATTGCTCAAATGGATATTGTGAAGAACATTGTTGCACAATAGGTAAAAACTCCAGAGAAGGAACTAGATGATGTAAAGAAGGCCAGCAATCAAACCCTGGATGAAGTGAAAAGACGAATTTGTGAAGTTATGGAAAAGATTCTTGAGCATAGGATAAAATTAGTTATGGATAAACTGGAGAATGTGCATGATAGTTATAAAACACTTCAAGAGGAAATGGATCAAATAAAGACGCATATGCTTGTATTAGATCCTTTGTTCAAAAGGTGGCAGCCTATTCACCACACTTTAGCTAAGTTATGCAAACTTCTACAAAGAAGTCCTGATGCACCCACAACATTAAAGCCAACTGAACAAATTGCGAAGATTATTACTGATGAATTTTAGTATGTACAAGGGTTTCATGAAAATATTGTAACACAAATGGATTTATTCCATACCTGGAAATAGTGGTATATACTTGAAATCATGATAGATGGTGATCAATTGAAGGACTTGGATAAGTGGAAGAAATAATTCAGTCAGGTTGTTGATAAGTGTGTAACTCATATACAGGAGGATGATGATACTAGTCTTCCCAGGCTAAATCAAATCATGGATGGGTTGATTATTCTTGATGTGGAATACCTAAAGTTTTTTAATGATACAAAGGCATTACTAGATAGTCGATGCCAAACTCATCTTGCAAACATGTAAAAGATCCAGGAATATAAGTGGCCATCAAATTTTACAGTGTATCAATGGGAGGAAAAGTATTTAGTTTCAGAAGAATAGGAAACTGAGGCGAGAGCATTTGGACGTTCATCATGGAGAGGAAGACTTTTCTAGATCAATGATCACAGGTCTTCTATGTTGAATAATGGAACCATATGTCAAAATGTCTTAATTATTGTTATTTCCTTAATTATGCTAATTAAATAGTTGTTGGTTTCAAAAGAATAGGACACTGAGGCGAGAGCATTTGGACGTTCATCATGGAGAGGAAGAATTTTCCAGATCAATGATCACGGGTCTTCTATGTTGAATAATGGAATCATATGTCAAAATGTCTTAAGTCTTGTTATTTCCTTAATTATGCTAATTAAATAGTTGTTAGTAAAAAAAGTAGTTATGAAAGGTTGTTTCTTTTTGTAAAAGGCATGTATCTTGTTGCTTCCTATATAAATAGGAAACCAAGGCCTAGTTTGAAATTGTCATCATCATATATCATTTCCATTTTGAATACTTTTGTTATTAATATATATCAATTGAAGCAATATAATGGAGAACATCTTATTATCCAAGATTCTCCATGACTGTGTTATCATTATGTATTTTTCTTATGTTTTCCATACTTATTTCTTCTTATATTTGAATGAATATCATTTATTGAGCCTCAATACTATGCTTATGTGAATGAATATGATGATACGGTAAAGCATTTATTGTGGATGTTGGTAGAGCTGCTATTTTTTTAAAAAATTTGAGCTTATTTTTCCTTGTTACATTTCAACATAAAAATGGAAACTATTTAAAAATAATAAAGTTAACAAATTTTCTTATCTAAATAATTGTGAGTTACATGCATTAATATTTTATTAAATTTTGTGTCTTCACAAACATATGTTGATACAAAATGAATGGAAGAAGCATCCAAGTAATCCTATTTTTTTCTGCCAACAATTCATACCAAAGATTGAACAATTTAAGGATATTGCAATAGGTAATTAAGGATATGATGATGATTATATATTCTTGTAATTTTATATTCTATGAAACATTCCTTATTTTCTATGAAATAGTGTATTTATTCTTGTACTTGTAAATATTATTTTATTGTTATGTCTATTAAATAAAACAGAGTTTGAATATAAAATGCTTCACCCTTTTTTATAAGTGAGTATATGAATTATTGTTTAAGGAAAAATATTACAGTGTTTACATTTTTAGTTTACTAGTTCCAAAGCTTCATTTTCTATGTATATAAAATTGTATGTGCTCTTTATCTCGAATGACATAAAATAGTAATATCATCAAAATCAGGGTTTTCAATTTCAGCACCATCATTGTCCACACTTTTTATATCCTATTCACTTTTAAGTACAATCATCAAAATTTATTTTTATTTCTTCTCTGAGTTAATTTTATTCCTTTCAACACAACACAATAGGTTGCATGTTAAATTTCAAACATTTTCTTCGCATTTTTTTGTATATATTATTTTCTCAGTGCATCATTATGTAACAACAATTTCACTTCTGAGATATACAGTAAAAATAAATGAAAGCACATGTTTTCTTTGTCAAGGGAAATGTATGGTGAATACCCTATGTCTTTCAAATAAGTGTGCAAGCAAAATGAGACATAACTGATTGAATATGATTTTCTACTGTACAATTGTTTTTTGATGTGCATTTACCTTTTGCATGTGGATTACCCTCAGAAAGAGACTACTTATCTTTTCTTAAATGAATCCCTTACATTTCCTGTATACGAAAGGAACATTGCTTGACAATAGGTTCATGAACTTCATACAAATTAATATTGGTGTAACAGGCCATCCCCGCAAATATTGTTTAGTCTAGAATTATAATGGAAAATAAAAAAGCTTGCTAGGAGAATAAAACAGGTTTTCAATTGTCCAAGTACAACATAATATTACTGAAGAATTTCAAAGTTTAGGCCATAAGAATCATCCTTTTTTAAACATGGATTGCAAATAATTCTAAAAATTTAGAAGTCTTGGTCATTAACATTATTGTCTGCTACAATTTCATCTAGTGTATCATTGTCAATGTTCATATGTTCTTTCAATTATTTAATATTATCATCATCCTCATCTTGACCTACATCATCTTCATCATCATTGAAAAATATTTTCATAGAAAAATACCTACACAGAACGACATACATATTAGACATTATATAAACTGTATGAACATATATACATCAATTGAATAATGGAACATTATTTTATAGACTACCTTTTTTATACAATAATTTCTATAAAACACAATTGTGACAACATAGTTTATAAAACATCATTCCACACTCATTTATTATTCTTTGGTTTTTTGCCCTTAAGAACATCCTTAGGGAGACCTTGTTCTTCCCTCTTCTTTCATGCAGGAGTGCATTTTAAGAAGGGGTAATCAATCAATAACTCATCCTCAATGGTAAGGTCCATAATAGCCTCAACCATTAACAATCTATCAACCTCTCTTTCCATATCTCCATCTTTATCATTTATAACCTCAACAAATTGATAATTCGGTCTTACAGTAGGTTCCCTTCCCTTACTACTATTTATAAATCCTGCAATATTTTTGTATGTGTATGAACGTCCATTTATATACATAAGATGACCTTTATTCATTTCTTTTCCACTTTCCAATTGGAGATGATGTGTATACATATTCGAATTTAGACCATATGCTAACATGCTAGGCTTATATTCTGCTAGCCTTCTCCATTCACCACTATAATATGATGGACCATAATATGGCATTAATCTCCTAGTGGTTTTTTTTGAATTGTTTCTATGTTTGGATCCCACATGTACATTTTGGACAATAAAGAGGCCTAGATTCACTCCATGAATATTGGAGGGTCGTATCATGTAGTTGTATCCCCAAAATTGAAACACCTCATACACTCTAGGTAGTTGTTGATCACTAGGCCAAGCACAATATAGTCGACGATCAAATGTCTCTTTGTAAATTGATCTCAAACTCAGGGGCAAGTCATCATATCCATCACATTCATTCTCATAGGGTATGTAGTCCACCTTCCCCTTGTCTTTAAGAAAATTATGCATCTTGACACCGGTTCTTGTTCTGTTACTTTTTTTCGTCAATTCCTCATCTTCCGAGCTAGTATATTGGCACATTTTTTTGTTAGATGTATCATATGATAAATGATCATTTCCCCCTAGGATAGAATTCGGTGGTCCAAGAAACTTTAAACCAAGAACTTTATCCTGCAAGTATCCATTAAGAAAAAATTAGTTATTTAAATAATATAAAACAATGTTTAAACAAAGTATACATGTTATTTATATCAAATTGGAAAATTCCTCACCACAATTCCTATTGGATTTGAATAGATTGTAGGAGGCATACTACCAACTAGAAGCTCATCATATATGTAATTTCTTTGTACAATCGCTCATTTAAATTGTTTCTTTCCGCAACATATAGAACATCCACAAACAACAATTTTCTCAAAGTATTCATCCCATGTACTATAGTCCTGACCTACCTCTTCTTCAGTGCAATAATTTGTTGTGTCTATAGCATCCATTGCCATATCCTCTTCCACCCATTGTCGTCTATGTGATTTAACAATTTTAGGTCCATGTCCATGTCCATGTACATATTTTATTCTTTTTCTTCTACATTTGCTCCAATCTCCATCTAAAATAATCAACAACATGCATTAATTTATGTCAAGATTGGATAATCCATTTAAAATTTCAATGATACTGTGAAAAAAGATGGACGTATCACAAAATGCCATCAAATCATTTTTTCCTAAGTTAAGTCAAAATTTGAGTACTTGATGTCCCGCTTCATCTGTTGTGTCCTCATTTGATATGACACGATCTGTTGCCATGGCCTCATCTCTCCCCTATAATACACGACATAGTAAATAATTTTTAGTACACCAATTATAACAAAACCTCACTTTAGTCATATATTTGACATATTGATATCATGTATTGGCTATCCTAATTTTCAAACTTTTCCCTTGATCATAGAATCACATTTAATCACCATTCTTGTGCATTTTCAACCAATAAGTTTGACCACAGAGGCCTCGTGGACAAAAAAATGACTTTATCTCCTCTATGTTGTAGCATTTGTGAATTCATAAACACCTTCCTCCTTTGGTTGAGGTTGCTTTCTCTTCTTACCTCTATTTTTTCTGTAGATTCTATTGTCTCATATATTTCCACCCACTTTCCTCTTAGCGATTTAGTATTTCTACGTCATCCACGTCCTCTCTCCATGGCCTCCTCTATGAATAAAAATTATTCCACAGAAGCTTTCACCGCACTACCATTGAGAAGGAAAAAGAAACTTGTAGGACCATGGTAAAAACCGCTCTACAGCACCGAGCTGATGAAGGAGCCTTGGGACAACGGTGGTCACGTCACTACCACACGCCAATGGTAGAAGAATTATGGGATTACAGGAGTCACCGCAACACCACTAGGAATAGAAGGAAGACTCGTGTGCCACCACATAATCTTTCACCGCACTATCGCCGAGAAGGATGAAGCATCTTGCGAGACTGCAGTAAAAACCGCTCTACCGCACCGAGCTGATGAAGGAGCCACAGGACAATGGCGGTCACAAAAACAAGGAAAGAGTTGGAATTATTTCCAACACTATGGATCCTGTGATACACAACAATGAAAATAGTCACTATACAACAATGATAGTTGCTAAATTAGGTGCACTTGATGTTTCCTTATACATCCCAAACAAATTACATTTATGACCAATGATCAGCGCTAAAGTTGGTGTTAACTAATGAATCAAAATCAAAATTTAAAAAAATGTCGACTAATGAATCAAAATAAAAAATTTAGAACTTTCACATGTGAAAGAAGAAATCAGATGACAAAAAAGGGAAAAAATCCGCACAAAGGAAGAGAGCAGGGCGCTACTAGCAACTGATGAGAAATTCGATTTAGTTTGCAACACCATAGGTAAGGTTACAATTTTTTTTTTCTTGGTTGAATTCGTAATTTTTTACTGCTCTTTGTATTGCATTTGAATTTGTGATTGTTTACTGGTTCATGGCCTAACCATTCCAGGCAACCTCTAAATTGTCCCAATATTATAAATTGTAAAACCTTTGAGAAACCAACAAAAAAATTTACCCTACCCTTTTGAGCTTTGGCTCAAAATATTATAGCAAGAAGTGAGGATTCCTCTGTATTTTTTCCCTAACCTAGATATCAAGGAAATAGTGAAATTCTTGGAAAATCTAGGAATTGGGCTGGTCACTGCTGAGCAACTACTGAAAATAAACACAAAAACCTCTTGGTTTTGCCTAGTCATGCCATAGTCACCGATGCCATGACAAATTCATGCAAGATTGCATTATCAAAGATTTTTCATGATAAGGTTATTAACACTAAGCAAACCGAGCAAACGTATTTTCCCTAGGTTATAAACACTAAGCGAACCTAGCGAACATATTTTCCCACATAACAAAACTTTCATACCAAAAATTGGACGAAAACTTTCATACCTGACAGTGTGTACTTCGTTTGCCTCCACAGACTGGATGAAAATAATTTTCCCTAGGTCACCTCAAAATGTCAAGCAATGGAGGGAAGTGAGAATTTTCAGCAAACTCTGTCCACAATGAGGTAATTCGTTGTCAATTTATAGATTTGTAAATGTTTCTTTGAATTTTACTTTTTATTTTTTTATTTCTAAATTTAAAAGAATAAATATAATTTAAATATATATATATATATATAGAGAGAGAGAGAGAGAGACATGAGACATGAGACTAGAAAAGATAAAGATGAATTGGCTTCCATATTGGGGGTAGAGGTAGTGAAAAAATTATTTAATGTGGACTGGACAACACTTGCTAGATACATAGAAAAAAAATATGGTAATGCCCCTCAAACATTGCAAACAAATCAATTGTGTCAAAGGGAATCAATTGATTCCCCAACCACTCCTAGATCGAGAAAAATATCCAAGAGGAAATCAGTGACAGTAAACTCTAAGAATGTGGAACAAGGAGCAAAGACTTCCACTCCTGGGACACCGACTTCTTCCACCATCCCATGTTTTTAATCTTGCATTGGTAGCTACAATATGAAAATAGAATACGAGGTTTTTTCAGGGGAATTATGAATGACGGATGCTGAGAAAATTTTTGTGAGTAGGTTGAATGAATCATGCCTTCAACGGCTCAAAGACCATCTACATTTGTCATTCTCAAAGATACCCATGCACCAGAAAAAAAAGAAGTTATCCATGACATGGAGGATGAATTTGGCATAGGTTGGTCTATGAAGAAGGTAAAGCTACGAATGTCTCAAAACTGCAAGATATTTTAGTGCAACCAAACAAAGAAGATAAAAAAAATCCCTCCCAAGCTAAGGCTCAAAAAAAGGCCACTTGATGTAAGTCTCAAAGTATGGAAAGAGCTTGTAAAAGCATATGAGAAGTCTGAAGCACAGAGGAAGTCCGGTGAGGAGAGTATGTAGGTATTTGAATTTTTTCATAAGATTATATCAAATTTATTAAATGATATTTAAATTTTATTTGTGCATAGTTAAATTGAATTAGTATATGTTTCAGGACAAGGCCTCCAAGGCTAGGCTTGAGAAACTTTGTGCCATGTATCACAGTGGCCAGAAAGGTTTACAGGCCTTGATTTGTACATTTGTAAGTATATTTAATATGTTAAATGATATTTATTTGTATTTCCTTGGAAAAAGTAAATGATTGCATATTAATTAGTTTAACTATTCCATGTGCCATGTTTTGACAGGAGGAGAAATATCACACCCATCCAAAGCAATTTGAAAAGAATATGTTAAAAAAAAAAAAAGTGGAACGATTGTGTAATTTGGATGGAGAGCGTGGTATCAATCATTGAGTTTCAATAACTTAGTTGGATATTGTTGTGTTAATATGTCAATTTGTATCTCTTGTGTTGAGTTGTTTATTGATGCATGGGATGAGTAAATAGAGCTCAAATCTTATGATTAGAAGATGACCATTTATGTGCATGAATAAATAGTAGAAGGATGTAGATGAACTCAATCCATTTGACTTTATGCTTCTTGGCATACATTCCTCTTGAATCTCTAATATCAGGTGCCCGAGACTTCCCTGTAGCTTTTACCTTTCGTTGTCACCTTTACTCTTCACTATTAGAATCATCTCCTTTTTCCTTATCTGCATTTCTATCATCGGCTTATAATTCATCCCATGTTTTACCTTCCTCCTCTTCCTCCTCTTCTTCTTCTTCGTCCTCCTTTGACTCCACAAGATATTCATCTTCTGAACCTTCCTCATTTGATTCTAATTCCTCTTCTACATCAGAGGGTTCATATCCTTGATCTGACTCTTCTGAATTATTAGAATCCGAATCAGTAGCTTCCATATTCAAAAATTCCCAACCAACATCTTCAATAAATTTATCTAGATCATTAGTAATAGTCTTCAAAATTCATCACCAGTTCAAGCTCATTCTGATTTCATAATACTTTATATCCATGGAGTTTATCCATTCCTTGATGCCATCAAGCAAAGATTGAGTAATGGCGTACAAGCGGAGTACATCTCGCTTGAATTCTTTGAAAATAATAGCCATATCAAATTCCTTTTTTCCAAGTCCTACTCTTTCAAGGTTAACAATCTCAATCTCACTAATAGCGATTACTAAGAAAGGTAATTCCACCAACTCTACCAAACAGTTTACTGTAGGAACAATAAAAGTTGAGGCTTTGAAAGGAACTCCATAAAAACCAAGCTCTGTAAATGGTACATCAAACTCTAGTTCAAAATATTTTAGATGAGGCTGCTCCCATAGCTCTCTTATTGGCTTGACAAATCCTTGAAACTTTGCATTGATATTATTTTTACAAATGAAAATGAAGCAAAGTAATCATCTCCTCCTCCGCTGCTTGGAAGAATGCATGCTTAATGTTTTGATACATAATATCAGCTCTCTCTTCTACTCTCATGGTTGAATACCAAAATTCATTATGATGGGCCTCCAGAGTTCCAGTCATCTTTCTTCCTCTTCCATAAAATGTTGGCTTGATCTACAAGTCTTCCAGCCTAATTTCCTTTGTTTTTGAAAGCTAAATTTTCTCTTGAGTCACCAATGTAGCTCTCTCTACCTTTTTAGACTCTTTCATTGCTATAGGAAATTAGCTCTCTCTTACTTGCTTGAAAAATCCTTGAAACTCTACATTGATTTTATTTTTCCTGTCCCTCTTATTGTTCTTCCTCAATTTTATCAGGATCATACATTGACCTTCTTGCCCCTCCTAAATTTTGGACCACATCCATTACCTCAACATAAAACTAGACATCCTTGGTATTATTGGTTCCCACGCCATGGTATGGTTATGCAAATGAAAATGAAGCAAAGTAATCATCTTTCTTCCTCTTCCATGAAAACCAAGCTCTCTAAATGCTATATCAAACTCTAGTTCAAAATATTTTAGATAAGGCTACTCTCATAACTCTCTTACTCCCTTGACAAATCCTTGAAACTCTACATTGATTTTATTTTTCCTGTCCCTCTTGTTGTTCTTCCTCAATTTCATCAAGATCATACATTGACCTTCTTGCCCCTCCTAAAGTTTGGACCACATCCATTACCTCCACATAAAACTAGACATCCTTGGTCTTCTTGGTTCCCACGCCATGGTATGGTTATGCAAATGAAAATGAAGCAAACTAATCATCTTTATTTCTCTTCCATGAAAACCAAGCTCTCTAAATGCTTTATCAAACTCTAGTTCAAAATATTTTAGATGAGGCTGCTCCCATAACTCTCTTACTCGCTTGAAAAATCCTTGAAACTCTACATTGATTTTATTTTTCTTGTCCCTCTTTTTGTTCTTCCTCAATCATGCATTGACCTTCTTTCCCCTCCTAAATTTTGGACCACATCCATTACCTCCACATAAAACTGGACATCCTTGGTCTTCTTGGTTCCCACGCCATGGTATGGTTATGCAAATAAAAATGAAGCAAAGTAATCATCTTTCTTCCTCTTCCATGAAAACCAAGCTCTCTAAATGCTATATCAAACTCTAGTTCAAAATATTTTAGATAAGGTTGCTCCCATAACTCTCTTACTCACTTGACAAATCCTTGAAACTCTACATTGATTTTATTTTTCTTGTCCCTCCTGTTGTTCTTCCTCAATTTCATTAGGATCATACATTGAACTTCTTGCCCCTCCTAAAGTTTGGACCACATCCATTACCTCCACATAAAACTGGACATACTTGGTCTTCTTGGTTCCCACGCCATGGTATGATTATGCAAATGAAAATGAAGAAAATTAATCATATTTCTTCCTCTTCCATGAAAACCAAGCTCTCTAAATGCTATATCAAACTCTAGTTCAAAATATTTTAGATGATGCTACTCCCATAACTCTCTTACTCGCTTGACAAATCCTTGAAACTCTACATTGATTTTATTTTTCTTGTCCCTCTCTTCATTTTCTTCCTCAATTTCATTAGGATCATACATTGACCTTCTTGCCCCTCCTAAATTTTGGACCACATCCATTACCTCCACATAAAACTAGACATCCTTGGTCTTCTTGTTTCCCACGTCATGATACGGTTATGCAAATGAAAATGAAGGAAAGTAATCATCTTTCTTCCTCTTCCATGAAAACCAAGCTCTCTAAATGGTATATCAAACTCTAGTTCAAAATATTTTAGGTGAGGCTACTCCCATAGCTCTCTTACTCGCTTGAAAAATCCTTGAAACTCTACATTGATTTTATTTTTCCTATCCCTCTCTTGTTGTTCTTCCTCAATTTCATCAGGATCATACATTGACCTTCTTGCCCCTCCTAAAGTTTGGACCACATCCATTACCTCCACATAAAACTGGAAATCCTTGATCTTCTTGGTTCCCATGCCATGATATGGTTATCCAAATGAAAATGAAGCAAAGTATTCATCTCCTTCTCCACTGGCTGGAAGAATGCATGCTTAATGTTTTGATACATGAGTTCCAGTCATCTTTCTTCCTCTTCCATAAAATGTTTACCTGATCCACACATTTGCCAACCTAATTGGATTTGTTTTCGAAAGCTGAAGTTTCTCCTAAGTCACCAATGTAGCTCTCTCTGCCTTTTCAAACTCTTTCATTTCTATAGATCATCTATGGGATTTAATCATTTTTACCACATGGTTGATGTGCTTTGAATCCTTGCATCTAAAGGAAAATTCCTTAACATAAATACTGCTAGAAATTTAATAATTTTCAGACTCTTTCATTGCTACAGATCATCTCTGGGACTTAATCATTTGTACCACATGGTTGATGTGCTTTGAATCCTTGCATCTAAATGAAATTTCCTTAACATAAATACTATTAGGGATCTAATTTTCAATGTTGCCAGCCTAATTGGCTTTGTTTTTGAAAGCTGAAGTTTCTCCCAACTCACCAGTATTAGCTGTAACTTTTTTGAAATTTTATTATGGTATGTGCACTTTGATACGATGTAATATGATTATGGTTTTGTCTAATATGTTGAAATATTAGATATATAACCAAAAATAAAATTATTGCATGAAATAAATAATAACTTTTCATTCTAAATGTATTTTTTTTTGTAGAACACGGGTCTTCCAGAAGATCAAGATGATCCTCAACATGATATAGATCCATAAAATATTGGTTATGCCGGTACAGATCACATGGCAGAGGATGATGATGATGCAGATATGGAATACACTGAAGATGATGATGATGATGATGATGTGGTAGTAATCAGTGACATTCATGATCATATAGACTGTATCATGGATCATTGTTGTTATATCATTATGACGACTCTTTTCATGGTTACTATCATATGTATCATTTTCATAGCCTTCAGTACTATATTATTGAGTTGTATCATTTTGAAATGTATCATTTTCACTCTATCATTTGGACATGTATCATCTTGACTTGTATCAGTTTGACTTACATAATTTATCAATTTTATTTATATCATTTGTACATGTATCATTTTGACATGTTTTTGATTTACTGGCACATTTGACTTTCACTTATTTTAGTTATATATAATGATGATCTTATTGTAGAAGTTGAGAAATTACAACTTCACAAACCCCGAAGATCACCTACATGCAAATAACCTATCACAAAAGAAGAGATGGAGACAAACAAGAAAGGGTTCTCTGAAAATTGAAAAATGTATATATCAAAGAGAATGAGAGAATGGATTGATATGAAATACAATGGGATCAATCCTTATAAAAAGGAGATCATGCAAACCCTAAAGAAATCCTAATAGGAAAAACCCTAAAAGAAGCCTTAATAGGAAAACATTTAATAATTAATATAATTATTAAATGTCACTTTATGCAAACTAACGTGAAATCTTAAGAAGGGAATAAAGGTAACTTAATCAACATAATTAAGTTAAAACCTTTACTCTAACACCCCCCCTTAAGATGAGCAACAGTGCAGCTACAAGTAAATGCAAGAAACCAAATTTAACTACAATGCAAAAAGGCAAACATGGGTCCCGACAACTAGGCCAGATCAGGTACCCAAATACAACCAAATCTCTGTAAAGTGGAGAAATAGAGAAAACCTCATGGGAAAAGCTCTACTCCAAAAAGAGATGCAGAAAACCAAGAAAAACATCACTAAAGCAGAAGAAGTTGCAAACAACTGTCGAAAGATGAATGCTATGGTGCTAAAGAACCTCCGATGAAGATATGATGATCAGGATCATGAAGACAACAATTTGCATGAGTTCCTCATACGACACTACTCGAATCAGATGGCAAACAAAGGCAAACACCTGGAATGAAGATACAAATGGCACAAGTACCAATAGTCTGAAACATTGATCAACTGAGAATGGAAGATCCCTTCCAAGGCAAAACCAAGGAAGAATTAGCATGAACAATATAATACCCCCCCATAATGTTGAACTAGGAGAGCTTGATAGATCACTAAAATGGTGTGTAACACCCTGTAGTGCATGAGGAAGAAGATACAACATCTGAAAGTGCACAAGAAAGAACCTGCAATTGAAAAAGTGGTGTGCAAAACAAAACATACATGCATGAGGCTGGAATCATATGGATCCACTGTCGTCGTGTAGGGACACTCACCGAACAAAGGTGTGATGGCAAACAAAGGCAAACTACACAATCCCCCATGGCACTTTATAATATAGTGCAAGTACAAAATATGGCACAACCTTACATGCAAAATCCCCAAAATACATGTACAATAGTGTGGCACTTTATCTCAGTGCGTTTACATAAAAGATTGCTTACAAATGATGCTCAAAATGTCCTAAAAAAAGGACAAGAAAGCTGGAAATACATGAAGGACAGATAAAGAACTGACTATAGAATGTACCAACAGAAGAAAGAAGTGATGAAACCCACACCACTAGAAATATGACAGAACCAAATTTTCGATGATATCTCGTTTGCCAAAAAATGATATCGTATGCCCAAGTTACGGCCTCTAGAAGAAAACAGGTCCAAAGGGGAAAAAAGCCAGTGTTGGATTAAATTTGACGGTCATACAACCGTCACAGCAAAAATAGTGGCTTAAATTTGATGGCCAAACGACCGTCACCGCAAAAGCATAATAGGGCTTATTTTATGAAAAAATATTTTTTTAATAATAAACAAAACAAATAAAAAAATTACAAAGAATTTTTATTTTTATTTTTTTAAAAAAATTTAAAAACTTTAGTGGGGGAGGCACGTGGGCCCACCCACTGCACCCCATTAGGGCGCGGGACATTGCGCAGGTATAGACCTGAGCAGGGTACCGTGAGCGCAGGCCTGAGCAAGCCTTTAAAAGGCTTTCAAAAAAGTTCGACCCTTTTTTTTTTTAATTTGATTTTTTTTATAAAAAAAATCAAAAATACATTTCAAAATATTTTTTTTCTAAAAAAAATTTTTGGACGAAAATAAATTCCAAAAGAAAAATTTTTTTACCAGTATTTTCTCCGAACCGCGCTCAAACGGACGACCATACGGTTGTATTTGCAAAAAAAAATTTGCCTCAAAATTCAACTTTGTCCAAAATGGACAAATGAACAGTCGATTTAGGGGTTTTGGACCGCTGTGGACACAATGGAAAGGTCTGTTTGGGCTCAAAATGCTTTGAAATTGCAGGTATACCCTGAATCAAAAAAATAAACCCCAAACCCTTGAAGCTCCAAAAATCTTCAAAACAAGAATAGGAAGCAGCAGGTCTAGAGCTCTGATACCATGTAGAAGTTGAGAAAATACTTCACAAACCCCGAAGATCACCTGCATGCAAATAACCTATCACAAAAGAAGAGATGGAGACAAACAAGCAAGGGTTCTCTGAAAACTGAAAATGTATATATCAGAGAGAATGAAAGAATGAATTGATATGAAATACAATGGGATCAATCCTTATAAAAAGGAGATCATGCAAACCCTAAAGAAACCCTAACAGGAATAACACTAAAAGAAGCCCTAATAGGAAAACATTTAATAATTAATATAATTATTAAATTCCGCTTTATGCAAACTAACGTGAAATCTTAAGAAGGGAATAAAGGTAACTTAATCAACATAATTAAGTTAAAACCTTTACTCTAACACTTATTAGTATTGACTTGTCAATTTATATATATTAAAAGTGGTCACTGATTTTTGGATGGATATATATTATGTATGATGATTTTAATTTACTGCTCAGGATGGATGTTGCCAAATTCAATTAAATTATAGATATTTTACTCACTTGTTCTAATTATAAATGATGATCATGTTACAATAATAGTTCAGGTCGTGATGAAAGGTAAAATGAATGCTTGGAACCTCCACAACGTAATTGAACAAATCAAAGAAGTGTTAAGCTCTTTTGGTGGGTAATGACACTAAACAATAGATGTAATTTTTTATCTCTACAAGCAATACAAAAAAATTGTGTTACCGACCCAAAAAATAATTATTATCTTGTTATTTAATCATATGATTTAAATAATTAAATTACTTACTCTATAATCATATGAGTTATTTAAGAGGCACGATATATTTAACTAATTAAATTGAAATAAAACATATTAAATTAATAAATGGAAGCAAAACAAGAAGCAAAAAAAGAAGTAATAATGGAATCCAAACTAGAAGCAATCATGGAAGAAAAATTGGAAGCAAAACCGGAAGCACAACTGGAAGCGAACCTAGAAGGAAAACCGGAAGCAAAACTGGAAGCAAACTTAGAAGAAAAACTAGAAGCAAAAATGAAAGCAAAACTAGAAGCAAAACTGGAAGAAAAAGTGGAAGCCAAACCGAAGCAAAATTGGAGGTAAAATTGGAAGCTAAAGTGGAAGCAAAAGTGGAAGCAAAACCGGAAGCAAAACTAGAAGCAAAAATGGGAGTAGACATATAAGCAAAACTGGAAGCCAAACTAGGCACCAATTCAAACGTTATTTTCGGCGTTATTTATGGCGTTATTTTCGATGCTATTTTCGGCATCATTTTTGGTGCTAATAGAGGGGCTATTTTCGGCACTAACAGAGGGGCTATTTTGGGCGCTATTTTAGGCGCTAGCGAAGGTGCTAAATTTTCCTGATGCCAACCACAATGCTAAGTCTGACGCTACATCTAGCATCAACATCGGTGCCAAAGTTGGTGCCACAAAGACCATGCCTATTTGCACTGAGTTTTGCGCCAGCCATAACACCTAATTCGTGAACAAAAATACACTAAAATTTGACGCTATTTTAGGCATTATTTTCCTGTTCTACTTTAGTGGAGAGAGATAGAGGGCATGAGAGAGAGGGAACTAAGAGAGAGAGTGAGAGGTGGTGGGAGGGAGATACTTGAGAGAGAGAGAGAGGGAGTGAGAGAAGAGAGAGGGAGAGGGGGTGAGAGGGAGAGACTTGAGAGAGGGAGAGAGATAGAGGGATAGAGGGATTGGGAGAGAGAGGGATAGGGGTTGGGAGGGAGAGACTTGCGAGAGAGAGAGGGAGGGAGAGGGGGTGGGAGGGAGAGACCTGAGAGAGGGAGAGAGAGAGAGAGGGAGAGTGTTTGTGTGCATGAGAGAGAAAGAGAGAGAGAGTGAGAGAGAGAGAGAGGTGGAAGGGAGATACCTAAGAGGGAGTGAGAGAGAGAGGGAGTGAGAGGGAGAGGGAGTGAGAGAGAGAGAGGGAGTGGGAAAGAGATAGAGGGAGTGAGTGAGAGACCTGGGAGAGGGAGAGGGGGTAGGAGGGATAGACTTGAGAGAGAGAAAGATAAAGACCTAAGAGAGGGAGATGGAGTGAGAGAGACAAAAAGACCAGAGGGGGAGAGAGAGGGAGTGTGAGAAATGGGGTTGGAGTGAGATATATTTATATAGGTAAGGTGGGAAGGAACGAGACCTGAGAGAGGGGATTGGAGTGAGAGAGAGTAGTCTAGGTAGCATGGGAGGGAGTGAGTCCTAAGAGAGAGAGAGACTTCAGAGGGATAGAGAGTTATGTAGTTAGGGTAAGGAGGAAGAGTGTGTATGAAAGGTAAAACCTCAACTATCCATCTATGATCATAAACCATGCACTCTCAGCATTATCAAAGTGGTTGACCAAAGAGAGGGGAAAGTTATATTTTTTTCAAAGCAGGTCATTTGGCGAGCACCAAATTCAGTAGTCGCCAAATGTGATGTGCCATTTGGTGAGCACCAAATTTAGCACTTTCCAAATGACCTACTTTAGATGAGTGAATTGATAGGATTTGAACAAAATTTCCTCATATTTTCATTTCTGCTCACCATCAATTTTGCACATATTTCAATGAAATTTTATAAAAAACTATGATGGCATTAACCTCTCTTATCTATCTAAATATATAATTATTTTTTCATTTTGATTCAGTTAAGGTTTTGATCCATAACTTATATTGTAAATGCCTTTGTTTTTTGTCAAAAACCAACATGTGCTAGTTTTAGGATAGATTTTTACTCGTTCATCGAAACGTGAAACAAATTAAATTTTTCAAAACTAGATTCCATTCTACACATGATGAAAAAAAAAAATTGATTAATTTTCAAAAAAATTAGGGGGGAGCACACTCAAATTTCAGATTTTCAAGATGTGTCCACTTTCAAAATTCATAAAATATTATATATTCATTAAAAAAATTATCTGAAAGAACAAGGATAAACTACATGGTGTTAGCTAATTTCTCGCCATTTTGATTTTTGAAATTCTAAAAAAAAGTTAATCAAAAGGGGGGGGCAAGCACTATGCTATTTTTGTTTATAAAATAGGACTTGTTTTGGGCTCCCCCTTTTTTGAGACCCTTAATCTCCATTAATTTTAAAAATAATTAGTATCTTAGAAACTATACTCAGGGCACTTCAACTCTTGTTCTTGCTACATCTTGAAATTTTGAGTGTATCTATCTTCATTTTCTCGTGCAAATCAAATTTTGCTGATTTCAGAAAAATAAATAAATAAATTGGCATCTTAAGATCCAAACTTGTCATAGATTCAATGCACTTACCCAACATTCAAACCTCATATTTTAAAAATTAAGGAAAGTGGAATTAATTACTGACAAACAAAGTTTAGAAGGTGAGTTTAGAAGGGAAAAACCTATAGATAATGACCATCTGAGATTTGATTTTTGATTCTAAAGATCTACATTTCCAAGTCTAGGGTGCCAGTGCCCCTTTCCAACCAATTTGAGCTCATATTTATATTGCAAGTTCCTCTATCTCTATACTCTATTATTTTATGATCCTTTTATGTGTTTCTATGTTTTAATTTTTTGAAATCATAATAGTTTTCTATATTTGTATAGTTAACCTAAGCACACATTTATACCATCAAATTAAAAGATAATTCATAATCAACCTCCCCACCTCCAAAAGAAATAACCAAAACCTTTATCCATGATTTTGGCTCTTCCAGAGTGGTTAGTAGCAAAGTGGGTGTTTTTGATCATTTTTGGTTCCTTTAATTTTGATGTAGGAGAAAGTTTGATTTAGGCCCTAGATCCCTTTTCCCCACATCACATTTTTGGTGAACCTCACACTTGTTATAGTTGCAAATATTCCAAAATCATAAAGTTTGTCATATTGGAATCTAATTGTAATATTAGGCTGTTTTGGTTTGTTATTTATGCATGTATATTTTAGTGAAAAGCATTAGAAAAAGTAAATAATTGCATAGTACTTTCATTTCAAAAGATCAAAAAGTGTTGCTTTTCTGCATTTTTGAGAAAAACTCAATCAAGTGTTGCATTTTTTATTCTGAAAATTATCTTTTAAACTTCTTATATTGTCTTAAAAATACAAAATTTTATGCATGATTGTATCTCACCTAGAAACACTAGGGTTTCATGCATTTCCATAAAATTAACTATTGCTAGACCTAAACCTCTCCAAATTTGGACCCTCAGACACTGTAGCTCATTTACAAAATTTAGAGTTAGAAAAAACTTACATCTCTAGTCTAGGGTGCTAGCACCCTTGTCCAATTGATTTTAGTCCAAATTTGGATCGCAGTTTTGTCTCTATGATTCCTGTACAGATCTATGTTTTATGCTTGAAAATTGTTTCAATTTCTCTCCTTGTGATTTTTTTCTCTTTTATATGAGCACTTAGGTGTTTTGAATCTTGTAATAAATTTATGAGCTTCACAATTTTGTGTCCCATATCTAATACCCCATGAGACATAGTTTCAGACTTATGGCTTCTCATGTTGCAATCACATCTGGTGTTGAGCTTGAGTCTTATAACTTTCACTCAAGGTATTACAATCTACTCAATCTATCTTTGACTCTCTTCCTAACCCTACATTACCTATATCTTCATCATAACCTAAAATTTATGTGAACTTCAAGGTCATTGTTGTTTCATATGTCTTTGAAGATGAACTTAAAAATTTGAACAAAGACCTAGAAGGACTTCAACAATTATTAAGTATGGAGTCTTTGGATAGAGAAATGGTTCCTCTTTTGGATAACCTTGGGAATTTTATCAATGATTTTCAAGGGATAGAAGTGTGTAGCCTAGATCATATATTAGATTCAAACATTCCTACAACAACTATTTTCATTCACACCTTTACTAATGCTCAAAACCAATAAGGAAAAAACGTTTCCTCTCCTTCAACCATGCCTTCTATTCCCATCTTTACTCTAGTCGTAGAATCAACAACACAATATAGCAATGTTCTAAACATAATTTTAGGATTTTCTTGTTGGAATAATTATAGCTTTGTCTCCTCACCTCAATGTTCATCACCTATTATAAACATGCAAAAAAATAACACACTAGTTATCCATAATAATCTGACATATTCCACACATTCTTAAAACATGTCACTAAATGATCCTATGATAAACCAAATTTTACAAAACATGTCATCATTACAATAATAAATTTTAGACATGAACCAAATTCAATCCAATGCTAACCCTCCAACATACCTCATATGTAGTCCATTTTTATTCATTATCCTAAAAATGCCCATACCACAAAACATTGAGATACCTCGCTTTGAGAAGTATGTTGGTAAAGGAGATCCCACCAATCATGCGTCAGCTTTCATTGCTCTATGTAGTGATTTCCTTTTCGAAGTTTCTTTCTTATCTTAGCTTTTTCTATGGTCATTAAAGGATGTCACCTTAGATTGGTTTTTTTCATTTCCAAATAACTTGATAGTATCCTTTACACAACTTGTTAATGAAATCATTCAAAACTTCTAATAAAACATTAGACCTCAAGTTACATTAACGGATTTAGTCTATTATAAAAAAGGACCTAAAGAGAAGGTGACTAACTTCATAGGATGATACCAAGCTCTTTATTCACAAATCTTGTATAACCTTTTGGATACCTATATATAAAGAGTCTTCGTTGGAAATTTTCAGCCCAACATTAGAGATAATATCTTGTTGACAAAATATCCCTTATTCACACACTTATGTACAACCCTTCGTGATTATCAAATATTAGTTAGTCAATATGGAGGTACACATTCATTAGCTCCAATTGGTCAATATTAACCCTACATCATAAAAATTATCAACCATTTAAGAAACAAAATAAAACTTTATAAAGATAAACAATCCTTAATCATCCAATAACATCCAAATAGAAGTTGACACGACATCTACAACACCATATCAATTTAGACCAAGAGATAGACAATTTTCATAATTACTTGATTCTCTCCATGTTATTATCTTGTAATTGTTAAATAAAAATATGATTCAACTTCCTCCCATAAGACCTATTGACACAATTAAACCATTACCAATAAAATTTAATGTAAAATCATTTTTTCAATATCATTGTCTACCTGGGCATGATACATAAAGATGTATACATGTTAAGCACCAAGTGCAAGACCTCATTGATTCTAATATCATCCAGTTGGTTGTTGTAAACGACAAAGGAAATAAATTAGTTTTTCCACTCAATCAAAACTTACAAATATTTACAAACCCATTACCAATTCATTCAACTTTTTTTTTCCAACGAAGTGATAATGAAGAAGATGATAATGACTCATCCAAATTTGTGAATTTTAACCTTGTAAGGGTCAAACCAATATTTTTCCTAACATTTCTTTCATACGCATCTATGCTTCTATAATTGCACTCGATGGTCCTCTTTACATTACCAATATAATTAATGATAAACCCACAAGGGGAATACTCATTGATCATGTATGTGTAGTGAATTTGATCACCGAAGAATTATAATATATGCATGAAATTTATAAATATGAGTACGAACAATCAAAATCATTATTGAAGGGCCATGATGGTTTTTTCACCCTATTATTGCTTCTATAACTCTCCTAGTAAAAGTTGGACCTAAATAATTGGATGTTTCATTTACCATAATCTTGATGTCAAACCAATTTCATGTGAAGTTAGGTCATCCATGGCTAAGCTCCATGAATGTGATCCCATCAATTATTTATAAATATCTTGAATTCCTATTTGAAGAACAAATAAATACTATTTACCATAGTGGATTTAAGCATTTGGCCTCTCGTGGAAATTTTTCGCTGGATCACTTTTTGCCTCAATAATTCCAACTTCTTAAGCCTCATGAGGATTATTTATTTGTGTCATCAAAAATTTTAAGCTAAGTGTATACTTGAATTATCCTGCAGTAACATTCTACCTAAATATCCTCAATCTCTAGTGACTATGAACATTTTTCCTCATACCCCACAGGTAGTGAATGAACCTCATCCTGAACCGAGTATTCTTCATCGACCTTATGGAATGTATGCAATGGTCCCCCCTCCACCATCCTATAAAGTACCATGATACAACCATTTGTCAAAGTCTTTAGGGACCAAATTTGTCCCTCCTAAGGAAAATAATTTTTTTGTCACATCTTGATTTTATTACTTACATTTAATAATGTTAAGTTAATTGAAATATTTGAAACATGGAATTTATCATTCAGTATTTATGGATTTGATAAATACAATAGTATTTTAAAAATGCTTATCTTGAAATTTTACAATTTAAAAGAGTATTTTGTAATGATTATCGGTTAAAGGTTACTAATAAAGTTGGCAAGTGCAAGAACGTGTGTGTGTGCAAGAACAAAATTGAAGAATGAGAACTTGGTTGAGGCAAGAATGCTTAGCAGAATGACAAAAGATAAGAAAGTTTGGAATATATAATCTCAAACACCACAGTATACCATGACATTTGCATTTGTCTATACTTGATAAATATCATTCTTTCTTGTGTGGAATCATAATTTGGTAAACTAAGAAATCTTGTGAAAGAAACAAATTTAGTGCATCCTTGTCTTACCCTATCTATCTAAAATTTTGAATTCAAAATGGTTTTGGAAAATTCCTTTGATCATATACAATTATCATAATGAGAATAATTATATTATTTGTTTTTTTTGAAAATTTTGGAAATAGACTCTTGATAAAGGAAATGGGAAAATAAAATAAAATGTATGCTTGTAAATTTCTACATAAATGTATATATATATATATATATATATATATGTATATACGCATATATATGTGGGTGAGACCTTATATATACAAGTGTGTATATATATATAGCCATAGTTTTTCAACAATGTGAGTTTTTGCTTTAATTCGTAAATCCCATAATAAATGGGGAAGGGGCCGAACCCTATAATGCTCAGAAATGGAGGGGAAGTGGGTGTCTAAGTGAAAGAAGTATGGAAGAAGGAATTAAGACCACTATCTCCAAAGATAGAAATAAAGATATACTCGATCAAAGGGGGTAATTTGAAGGAGACAATCTAACAAAAATCAAGGGGAATTGAAGGAAAAATTGACTGAGGAAAGGAGAATGACATAACAGGGGAGTTGTTGCTAATTTTCAATGTAGGAAAAAACACCAAGAATCATGACTAAGAGAGGTATTCTCAAAAATTTATCAGATTTTTCCCTTTTGTGTTGAATGGTATTTCATCCTTATGCTCTATCTTGAAGATATCGAGTATTTCGTGAGTTTATTTTTTCTTAAAATTGTGCACTTGTTATGTTAACATGTGGCTCTCTATTTATGTTTCAGTCACTATTTAGTCAACCCCATAATTAACTATGTTAGCTATGCTTAGGTTTGAGCCACTATGTGTGAGCCTCATTCATTTGGATTCCTTGCATGCATGGGTTTGGAATGAACACCCATGATAGGTTGTCACCTCCATGCTACATTAACCTATGTAGACTTGGTTGTTCGACTAGGCCATTGTCGTTGCATTTCATTGATCTGAATAACTTCGTTTTGTACCCTTTTTTATTTGGATGGACATTGATAAGGTGTTCAAATTATTGTTTGAGAAACATTAAATGGCTGAACGATTGTCACCATTCGATGACTATTATTTCACATGAGATCTATAAAAATTTAGTCATTGCTAGATGAGTGATTCATATCATTTGTTACTTTATCTGTTGATGAAGGACATGCATTGTTCAACCCGTGTTTGATAATAACACCCAACATTTGATTAGGTAAATATGGTGAATCGGGCCTTGCTATATGCATGGGTCGAATGATGTTCTCATTGTTCCCTTTTATTATATAAATTATTGAATAGTTTCACCTTGATTAGTTAAAAGGGGGGATAGGAATGATACTATTATTCCATGTATAGCCCCCAGCCAATGTAGATAACAAAAATGTATGATGTTTGGGCCATCTTAGGCCATAGGTTGTAATAAATCATTCAAATCTTTTCTCTCTTTCGAAGTGTCTATGTGTATTTATATATATATATATATATGTATGTATATTTGTACATGTACATCATCGATTTAATCCTTTGTTTAAACTTGTAATGCCTCGCTAAGGGACCTAATGGATCAACACAAAAGTATATAAATAACATGCCAGTAATTTGAAAAAAAAAATCTAAAGTGGCACAACTAATGCAACTTAACAAATTAACATAGATAATATCATTACATTAACATCATATCATAATCACATTATGACCTAAAATTAACATTAACCATTTAACCTCTTACACACTAGTCCACCGCAGTCCCCTAGCGTCGCTACTATGACACGTCTACACTAACTAAACCTATAGAAATACATGAGATACACTAAGAACACATCCAATCAATTCTTTGAATGTAAATTAAATCTTATACATCAAATTACATATGATAACATAAGTTAATTATAATTAAACCTCATCTAAAACTATGCTAGTTTGAGCCTAATCTTAATCAATGCCATGAAATAGGTACATAAAGATATATCAAATATACTACTAAATTAAGTTCATATGCATCATAAATACAAAATTCCTATGTTAACCTTTCCATCACATAACAAACAACAATAAATATATCTTCAAAATTACATCAATTCATTTACACTTCCTTTACAAGAATGCTATAATGTACAAGATTCATTCATCTAAGAGGTATATATATAATACATATTGGACACAATTTTCTTATAAATGTCATGTGCACCATAAAACCAGCTCTAAAATGAAGTGGAAGGAAAGACTCTCCATGTTGCACACGAACTGCACCACCTAAACCCCAATGGATGGTTAGAAAATACCACCCTACCACATGGCACCCTAAGGCCCACTCCCTCTGTGATAGGAGACAAAACTAGGCCCCAAATAAAATCAAGCAACAAAAACAACAAGTGGCTGACACCAAACATCCAAAGGAGACTACCTAAAACAAGAATCAACCAAAAATACAAGGACTTTCACAAATACTTTCAAATACTTCCAGAGGCCCAACACATAACACAAATGGATAGGAAACCAAAAATATAATCATTATACCACAACACATACAATAAATAACATTACATCATTTGCATAATATTATAAAATTATAGCCAAATTTAATTTCTCTTTCTCAAGAGTTCATAATCAGGACTAGCAATGCATAACCTTGGTACAATTGATCCTTACATAGTACAAAAGCCCCAACACAAGATTTCACAAATAGGAAGGGATTTTCATTTTACATATAGTAAACACATTCAAGCATAGATGGTACAACACAATACAGATCAAAGGATAGAGCTATACCTTGTATACAACCTTCCAAACTGAACTAAATCCCTCTTGACAACAGTCACGTCTACCAGCCATAAAATAGTCAAATCAACTCAAAATCTAAATACATCAAAAACCCATTTCAGATCTGACCCTCGATGACTCAATCGTGAGAAAAATTGACCAAAAATGAATCAAAAATTCATAAAATGTGAAACAAAAAAATGGCTGCCTTAAAAACCCTCTTTTCGGCATACCCGATTACAGTCAAACATCAAAATGAGAAACCCAACATGTAGAAAAATTTCATCACTTGAAAGAAACACTTTAAAACATTAAAATAACCTATTCTATAACATTCATATAAATATCTATGAATTTAAAACACAAAATTATAAATTAAGTACAAAACCTACCTCTTGACAACAGTCTAGTATGCCAGCCATAAAATAGTCAAATCAAATCAAAATCAAAATTTGTCAAAAACCCATTTCATATTTGACCCTCGACTATTCATTATTAAGGGAAAAATTGACCATAAATGACTCAAAAATTCACAAAATGTGAAACAAACAAACGGCTCCCTTAAAAACCCTCTTTTTGGCATACCCAATTACAGTCAAATGACAAAATGAGAGACCCGAAAACCAGATCTTTTCCAGATTAATAAAAAACATTAAAAACACAATTAATTTAACCCTTTTCAAATTCCTATAAATCTAAAATTCATAAATTAACAAAATCAAGAAAATCCTTACCTCAAATTCAAAGAACAATGATGAAAAAGAAGTTGAAACCCCGAAAAAATCCCCCAAGATTAAATCACCAATCAAGAACCATGATAAGAAGCCAAAATATCCATTCAAACCAGCAAAAATAAATTCTCATGAATTCACAACCAAAAATCCAAACCACCCTTTTCAAATCCCCTCTCAAATCACTTGAAATCTCACCAAAAACATCAAAAATCATCACAATTATTTCAACTTTCAAAACCCCCAAATTGCAACAACTCTCACACCTCAAAAGAAATTCCTCTTTCACACTATCCCAACTATTTCATCCCCCTTTTCATTTCCACACACAAACCCCAACCAAAAAGGAAACCCATAAAAATCAGACTTCACTCCCACAAGGGTTTCAAAAATAATTAATTAATAAATAAGTTCCAATTCCAAATTCCTTCTCAATAAAATAAAAACTAATTAATTTTTAATTCCATTTCTCAATAAAATAACTATTATTCAATCAACCACAATTAAATAATCAAATGGTCTTTTTTCCAAATCCAATAAACAATAACATAATGATAATAAACATAACAAGCAACAATAATGAACATAATGATATGCACATACTAACATAACAACTAATTAATATTAACACTTAGCAATAGTAAATAATACCCTTACATAAATAATAATAATAATAATAATCCAATATCCCCTCCCACCAATAATAATAACATACATAGTGACATTATAACACATAATAGTCTACGCACATTAACATAATACCTTATTGGTGCAAACCCATGGCAATATCAAATCACCTCCTTCACACATATAATCATAATAATATTAATAACCAATATTTACTCAAACCAAATAATAACCATAGCAATATATATACATATATATAATAACATTAAATTTCACTTTAACACACAAATGACAATTATAGTTACCATCAACATATCCGACCTAGAAGCTAACTTCACTTAAATAGGTCACAATCTGAGACTAAGCATGAACCACAAAATAAATTCTTATTGAAAGGAGACATTCACATCAAAACATAAATAATGAAAATGATCACAACAGTGACTAACCTTGTTTACCAAAGGACTTAGCACCTTCGAACTGAATCCATACTCAAAGCTAGACATTGGAGTCAAACAAACACATAACCCAATAGAAACATTCACACAAGTGCAACACTCTAACCATATGGTATAGGAGATCGGGCATTGTCCCATGACAACCTGGAAAGGTGGTCACACACTAAATCAATTGTCCATAATTGGGGACAATGGCTAGGGTTAGGGTATAACTTGGGCCTATATGTTATCTCCTCAACCACCCTTGGGATTAGAGGCACGCTCAAACTTGCTAATTCAAGTGGAGATGTAGTCTAGTACCTATTCACTCAAACATACAAGTTAGAGAACATGTGCATAATAGCTAAAGCACTAGGAAAGGAACTCTAGAAATCATATCTCATTCCCGTATGTCCCCCATACATCCAATGGTATGATGTCGGCATTTCCACCTATCCTAACAACATACTACTGCATCATGTAACTGTCCAAATAAATCTCTACATAATAAGAATAACATAACAATATGCATCATACTCACAAAAGTACTAACATAAGCTCATGTTCCATATGCAATCACAACACTTGAACACAAGTCAGTACCTCCTTATGATAATAAATATAATCATAATATCATATCATCATGATAATAATATGTCAGAATCATGTGAAAATCCTAAAGATAACCAAAGCACTTCCATAGCACAAATATGCCCATAGCTTGCATCCTAGTAATGTTCATATCTGAACACACACACACACATCATGATAAACCTATTCTTAAACATATATAATAATTCATATCCTAACCTTCACACATAGTCCATAAATTCATAATATACAACATCAACTGCTTAACATCATAGCACATACCATTAAATATCCCTATTATTTTACATTCATCTCCAAGTTCCAAAGCCAAACTACCTACACATCCATGGTGAGAATGAAGGGGCACTACATCCTCCCCCCCTAAAACTTGACTTACTCCTGGAAGTCACAAACTAGGGTGGAAACATAACACATTAGTACTGCAATTTTTTATTACCAACATCAAAGATGATTCATTATATCAAAAATAATATGCACTAGTTTTTCCTATGAAAATAATTCATCTCACAAGGATATATACCTATATAGTCCATTTCAAAAATGACCTAACCATTTACTTTTCAATATCACAATCAAGACTTTCATTTCAAAAATTATTCCATAGTACATAAACCACTCAAAATCCTTACATATTAGCATTAACACCCATCAGGTTTTTTCAGAACAAAGAAAACATTGCACCCTTTTAATCCTAAATAGCATAATTTCTCATAATAGAAACATATTGTAAGGTCCAAAAATCTCACTTAGTAATTATAACATACATCAATGAATCAAATTATATCAAAACAAGGTCATTCCTTCACTATATTTAGCCATGTAGGCTTACACAAGAATATCATATCAGCAATACGTATAAATTCAAATACTATAATGCAATTTAAGGAAACAACAAGATCATAAATACATCCACAAAAGAACCATAACACAATGATTTTCATGAGTGGAAAACCCTCGTAGGGATGAAAAACCACTCATAAAAATGCCCCACTGGCTTAATGAAATGCCTCACTGGCTATAGAATGCCTCGCTAACAAAGTCTCACTGACAATGCTCACACTGTCTCTTTGACATGGCCTTTTTTAACTTCATTACACATTTTTGAATAATAACGCAATCCACTTCAGAGGATCACTATGTTTCTTTACATAACACTTAAATTCTTAATACTATCACTTTACATATCTGAAAGATTCATAAGAACTGAAATATTTAACATATAAAACATGTCAAATGTTAACCCCACTGTTTTGCACACAGTTTACAAGTTATTCATTTCAGAATTCTTATTTACAACTTCAAAATATATGTCTTTGTAAATCATCAAACAAGAATCAGTGACACAAGATAAAATATCTTGTGTAAGCATACATCCTCTCCCTAAAGCATACAACCCATAAAATATCTAGTGATTAGTGATCAGTGATCATTTATAGATTGGAAGAATACAAAATATAATCATCTCTGATTCATGTCTTAGATAGACAAAACCATAGTTCATATTTAGTAAATAGAAAAATGATGATCTAATCTTCTCAAATATTTCACATAATTAGGACATCCTCAATCATAGCTACATTATCACATGTTTCTTGATACAAAAGTTTAAGTTTACACTATCTTAAATCATGCTTACAAGATCACATTCTTATTTCTTAATTATAATCTAGAGAGAATTAACAAGCTCGGACATAACAAGTTCCTGAGTTTCCACATTCAATATTAGGCTTTTTCCAGTATAATGCCAAATATTAACAAATAAAGAAATTTTCCCTTTTAAAACTAATGTTACAACACTAATGGCTCAATCTAGTTTTACCTTCCCAAGTTAATTACATTCTAAATCGTCACTAGAAAAGTGAAGCAGTTTTACTCAAAACACTTTCTTATGAAAATCTACAGAAATCTTGATTATTTGCTTCCACACATTCAATTTTAACAAGGTTTGGTTAAAATAGAGAACATCGAAAAGAGAATGGAAAAAAAGAACTTCAATAAAAATGGTTACTCTTACCAACCTCAGTAACTTCCTTGCAACTAATTTTCCCCCACCCAATATCAAATCAAAATCCTCACAAGACATAATTATGAGCTTCATGTTCTTTTCTTCACAATGTAAATCCCATGTTGTCTTTGCATAAGCAAACAAGGACTTGTGTTATGAATAGCAATAGTCGAGCTATGCTCAAACAACGATGATGTTAGTATTCTTATTCTATATTTCATTTCAAAGATAGAAGCGATGTTGTTTTATTGCATAATACATAATCTCAGTCACAAATTATAAAGACCTTTCAATCGATGCCTAAACAATTTCCATTTATTCTGCATTAGAAGACTTTCAAGAAAGGGCGACAGTAGCTACAAGGGCATAAACTATTTAATATATATATATACAGAGCGACATGCACATATAATGGAAGACTTAAGATTATGAAGGGAATTTTCTAATTGTTTTCTCATGAGACTCACAAGGATCATGGTGAAAGACATACCTCCAATTCAACTCCCAATCTAGTCGCTCCTTTGATGATACTATTACCAAGCGTTAAGCTCCATTTGGAAATAGCTATACTTTTCAACTAGCTAACATCCAACCTGAAGTTTTTGTGTCTTCCAGGTCATTTCTACATGAGTCTCCCATCTCCATGATAGGCACCACCCTAAATAATCCTCTTATCCTCTCCAGTTAGAATCTCCTCTCTTTTTCCAATCTCCATGATAGGCACCACCTTGAAGAATTCTCTTATCCTCTCCAATTAGAATCTCCTCTTTCTTTTTCCAATCCGTTTTTATGCAATCCATTATTTCCACTTCCTTCCCTATTAATGCCCTCTCTGATATCTTATCCCAATCAGAGGGTTCAATCCCCTTTTATTATTTTCCTTTCTTCCATGAGAATGAGAGGTCTTTCTTTTCCAAGTTCCCAAATCTTCTTCCTCAGCTCTTCCTTTCTCCTAAACATAACTACCTTCCTTTTTTAAAGATTTCTTTTAGTTTTCAAATACCTAATTTTGAAAATAATAATAATAAAATTTATTTCCTTGCACGATATTTATCCTTGATAAATAATAATAATGAAATTATATTTTAGTTGCAAATTAAGTACTTATCCTCCGTAAATAGTTAGGAATTACCATTTTAAATTGTAAAAGAAATATTTATCCTAAATAAATAATAAAGAAATATCATTTAGTTGCAAATTAAATATTCATTCCAATTAAATAATAAGGAAATATCATTCAATTACAATTTAAAATAATTATTCTAACTAACAAGGAATTATCATTTATTTGCAAAATAAAATCTATAATTAAATTATAATAAATTCATTTTGTTTCATTCAACTTTTGTTTCACTACTAATTAATTTAAATAAACATTCAAAAGTACAAACAATATAATCATTCAACTAAATTAAGTACTAAATGCATCAAAATTTTATTATTGAATTATAAATTAATTTTTGAAAATAGGGGTCATGACACATATAAAAGTATTCAATTTCAAATGCATTACCATTTCATTATCTTTAACCTTAAATTACAATTCCTCTTCCAATACACTATTAAGCAATCAATACATCAAAATGGTACATTTCCATAAAACACAACATAATTATACACACAAAGCACACATTTTTCATTAAATATCCATTATTTACAAACAAGACATTACACTTTATTCATTTTACAACACTAAATCTCATAACATATTCAACAAAATATCATGATTTTACACCTTTTTAGAAGCATGGGAACACAATCTATCATTTCATAAGTACTATATTCATGATTTAACATACATTATTCATATACACACAAATTCACATCACCGAGAATCACATCACAAGGCTACACAAGGGTCCATCTAGACACGAGTAAACAACATACTAATCCATGATAAATAATCCATGAGCCAAGAGCTAATATCCATCTCACATAATCCATACCTCACATTCAGTGGTTTGATGGTGTTAGCCCACACACACATGGTGAAACCATCCAAATAAGACCACAATGACCTATCTCTTGTTGTATAAGGTGGTTAGCCTCCAAGAGATAGTCATCACACATAGGTGGGTATTGGGTCCTAATTGTGTAACAACCTCACATACCCCCATCCTCAAGGTTCCCTATGTCTTCTTCCTTGTATACACTCACCAAGCCCACCTCACATCCTTGGAGAGGAATCACAATACACCACATAACCAACATTGAAAACAATAAGGATAAACTAGTTTAGCCACCAAATTCATAAATAAATATCAAATAAAGATTCAATTTCAGAAATAAAGTAATAAATGCACACAATATAAACACTTAATCAAGTGTAAGCATGAGGGTTATTTTCAAATAAGATCACAACGTGTGGCTAAACCATCACAATCAAAGATAACCAAAATTTCAGCCTTCACAATCAATAGAAAATCATCAATACCATAAATAAAATACACAATATTTGAAATTGCACTATACAACACTATGTGACTAGATACTAGCCACCAAATGAGGAAGGAGGGAACAATTTCAGGCTATAGCAGTAGCCCTCATGTGGTGTGGAGTGAGCACACCAACCACATGGCTCAAGGTGTACTCCTTGGCTACACCCTGTATCGCGTCGTCAAGCGACATGGACTAGCCAAGTGGCCCACACACTCCTTGGATACTCGCATGGGATGTGCACCTCGGCCCCCATATCGTATTGCATCTCAGTGCGACATGGTCATACACCAGCCAGAGAAGATACGTATCGGTCGTATGCTACATGGAAGTGTGTCTATGGCTCCATGAAATTAGGCACACATAGAACACACCCCACATAGTGATACCTCATGGAGAAGGCACATGTAGGTACTCATCATAGCTAGATGTATACATGGCTAGGACATACCCATATGCTAATCGACCCAACACTATCGAAAGAAAACATGATTATCCCTCTACAAGTGTGTGAGGACCCATTACACTCATCATTCAAGTAGGCTATCATAACACAATCTCATAGTGTACCTTCATGTATCTATGCATGTGGTATCATGTCCTCGATCCCAACTCTCTACCATTAGCAGCACAACATCATCACTAGCACTGTGTCAGAACATCAGTGGGGTGTGGCATCGTACCTATTGCATCATGTCGGAATATGTGTAGATACGAAACTCATCCCATCATGGGTAACAAACCTCCCTCCACATACTGGACCTCAAAATATACATATACATGAGACACATGGTATCACTTGGGTTGCCCATGTAGGTCCCTCTCACCCTAGACCCCAACCCCGAAGTGACGACACATGTCATCACATAGTTCCAATTGGGTTGTCCATGCAAGTCCCTCTCACCCTAGACCCCGGCCCCCAACTAACATGTGGATTATCATACCTTTCATGAAGACAAGGTAGATGACCATCCAATAAATACCATCAATATGCTCAAGAACTATGGGGATTAAGATAGCACATGTGCATCAAGTACCCTGACCCATCATATGGGGAAGTAGTGAGTAATTTTCCTCAGGATTGGTTGAGTTGAGACCACTCTATGCCACAATATGTGTATGTTGCATACCCCACCCAAGGAACTTTGTGGCTTCTACTACCCCTTTACCGATTGAGAGACTAGAAAACCAAAAGAAAAGAATATGTGAAACTATATTTTGTCTACTCTTATATATAAATTTCAACCACATGTGGATTGGCCCTCAATCAGGTAAAAAAATACAAGCACACCTAATGGTGTGGTTAATCCCACACCTAAAATACAACATATTATCCATGGATGGGTACATAGTATCACCATCTCATGGGCACACAAAGCAAGTGCGGGGTATTCACAACACTCAACCAATGCATAGTTACTAGTTTCTCACATTTACAGGGGGGGTTACATTTACATACTCAATTCCATTACTACTCAAGGATCACATACCATAACTACATTTATTTCCATAACCAATGTGATTCCCTTTCCAAAATCATATCATTACATATTATCCATAACCATTTATCAGTTTTTCTTTCACTCTACTCTTTTCCATATATCACATGATGTTAAATGTTAATGTCATGATCATCATGATCACTTAACAACTCCACTTAATAAATTCACATTCACTTTTATTCATTTGGTATAACATTCTATCCTGATAACATATGCATATGCAAACTAAATTTTCTTCCACACAATAAGAATTTTACATTTAAGCACTATGGATTTTCTAAATGCATCCAAGAATCATTAATACTTTCACATCAACATTCATGCATCCAGAGTTCAACAAATTGTACACAAGTTCCATATTCACAAAAGAATAATAATTATCCTCTACTTAACTCTTACTATTTCATGTAGGTCTTTCCTAAACACAATCAACTCTTACTTCATCACAAGTTATTCAAATTTTCATAGAACAAAAGGATTCACATATTTGTTCCCAAAACACAATCCCACATTCTCTGAAACTTTATCTCAAGCCAATACAAGTAACACTAAATCTTTACACAGTGATTATTCCTACTCAAACATCCCTATTCCATACCTAAGCTTAATTACTTCACATGTTACCCCCTCATAACATTTCAACAATGTATAAATCTTTACTATTTATACAATAGTAGGAAAAGATAAAGACATTACATCATAGGTTTTAGCTCTACACAGAAAACAATATGTTCAAATACCAATATAGTCATCATAATTTCTCAAAATAAAGACCTAGTTCTATGCACTAGCATCTTATTTATTCCACAAAAGTATCCATTTCCAATAAGAGCATATCACATCATGTAATGCAAAACTAAATCAGATAAATTTACTTCCAAATGTATAGATTAAATACCCAAAAACTATACTCAGTCTCATTCATAATCTATCTTTTATGTATAAACCAAATGTAAGGAGTGTATTTTCAGGAGAACATAAGATCTATCACTCAAGTAATTTTAGACATAATTTATTTGATTCACAGTCAAGGTTTAAGCACACAAGTTTAAGGCCTAAATGATTTTCTATTATGATGTGGTTTAATACTAATTCAATTTATTAACTATATGTGGGTTAAGAGGAAGAGGAGACAAGATAATTTAATTTGATGCAAGCCACTTGCAAACACAACCTTTCCAAAAAAGCATCTATATAAAGGAGAATTAAGTCACACTTTCTACCCAAATCTCAACTATCACCATCAAGCAAGTTTTTCCATTTCTAATCATAACTAGACACATGATCAATATTCCATTACATCACTTTGCATATAATATAACAATCATGAAAAGATTAACTGATAATTCATTTATTAACTACCTACATGATTTTCCATAGTCTAATCAAGCAACCCCTTTTACATGTAGTATATTCTTAACATTATAAAAATGCACTGAACCACATAAGTAACCTAACTACACAAAATAACATCTTATATCCTAATGCACATTTAGTCAAACAAAGGAAATCCACATGCCAACTTGACAGCTAATTAATCTAAACCTGCACATGCATTCCAAGACTAAATTTTCACTTTTAAAGAACTAGAAGTCATGGAAATGAAACAAGGTCACACCAAAAAATCAACAGTTACAAGAATCCAAGGAATGACACCCAACAAGAGAATACACAAATTAAAGTGTCTAATCCTCTATCTAACATCTCAACTGGGTGTTTAGATTAAAACATGGTATCTAACAAAAGGGTCCTTATAACCTTCTAGCCACCCAACAGACATCTGAGAACACATACATAAGAAAAGTTACTAGAACTAGACATGGGTGACAACATTAACCAGAGATCCCATCTTTGCAACACTGGCTCCAATACCAAGTGTAATGCCCTGCTAAGGGACCCAGTGGATCAACATAAAAGTTCACAAATAACATGCCAATAATTTTTAAAAAAAATCTAAAGTGACACAACTAATGCAACTTAACAAATTAACATAGATAATATCCTTACATTAATATCACATCATAATCACATATTGATGACCTAAAAGTAACATTAACAATTTAACCTCTTACACTAGTCCACCAAGGTCCCCTAACATCACTACTACGACACATCTACACTAACTAAACCTATAGAAATACATATGATACACTAAGAACACATCCAGTCAATTCTTTGAATGTAATTTAAATCTCATACATCAAATTACATATGATAACATAAGTTAATTATAATTAAACCTCATCTGACACTATGCCAATATGAACCTAATCTTAATCAATTCCATGAAATAGGTACATAAAGATATATCACATATACTACTAAATTAAGTTCATATGCATCATAAATACAAAATTCCTATGTTAACCTTTCCATTACATAATAAACAACAATAAATATATCTTCAAAATTACATAAATTCATCTACACTTCCTTTACAAGAATACTACAATGTTCAAGATTCAATCATTTGAGAGGTATATATACAAAATACATATTGGACATAATTTTCTTAGAAATATCATCTACACCATAAAATCAACTCTGGAATGAAGTGGAAGGAAAGACTCTCCATGATGCACACAAAATGTACCACCTAAACCCCAATGGATGGTTGGAAAATACCACCATACCACATGTAACCCTAAGGCCCACTCCCTCTGTGCTAGGAGACAACAATAGGCCCCACATACAAGCAAGCAATATAAATAGAAAGTGGCTAACACCAAACATCCAAAGGAGACTACCTAAAACAAGAATCAATCAAAATCACAAGGACTTTCATAAAGACTTGTAGATACTTCCAGAGGCCCAACACATAACACAAATGGATAGGAAACCCAGAAGTTGATAATTATACCAAAACACATACAATAAAGAAAATTACATCATTTGCACATCTTATAACATGATAGCCAACTTTAGTTTCTCTTTCTCAGCAGTTCATAATCAGGACCAATAATGCATAACTTTGGTACAATTAATCCTTAGACAGTACAGAAGCCCCAACAAAATATTTCACAAATAAGAAGGGATTATCAACATACAAAAAATAAAAAAATTCAAGCATAGATGTTACAACACAATACAGATCAAAGGATGGAGCGATATCCTCCTTTACAACCTTCAAAACTGAACTAAATCCCTCTTGACAACAGTCAATTCTACCATCCATCAAACAGTCAAATCAACTCGAAATCTAAATCCGTCAAAAACCCATTTCAGATTTTACCCTCGATTACTGAGTAGCATGCGTGAAATTTACTAAAAATGACTCAAAAATTTGCAAAATATGAAATATAAAAATGGCTCCCTTAAAAACCCTCTTTTCGGCATACCCAATTACAATCAAACATCAAAATGAGAAACCCAACATGTAGCATCATTTCATCACTTGAAAGAAACAGTTCAAAAAATTCAAATAACCGATTCTATAACATTCATATAAATCTCCATGAATTTAAAACACAAAATTATAAATTAAATACAAAACCTACCTCCTGATAGTAGTCAAGTCTACCAACCATAAAACAGTCAAATCAACTTGAAATCCAAATCCATCAAAAACTCATTTCATATTTGACTCTCAACTACCTAGCAATGAGGGAAAAATTGACAAAAAATGACTCAAAAATTTATAAAATGCGAAACAAACAAACGTCTCCCTTGAAACTCCTCTTTTCAGTATACTCGATGTTGGGTCTCAAAAACGCATGTTTGAACCACGAGAGGTTGCCAAGCTCTCACAATGCTTTTGGCCAACTAACAAGGCCAATTGATGCAATTGTACCTTCTACTCTCCAAGCTCTGCAAAACCTAGGTGGGTGCACCTATCTGTATGTTGCATATTTAAGATGTATTTCCTAGTGAAACAATCTATCCACAATGGAAAAGGGAAGTGGATAGATAAAATTACTACAACTACTCCTACTCGTACTACACAAATGAAAGGTTTTTTGAATGAATTGTTTGATATGGATTTGTATCTCTGGGTTGTGGCAGATCAGTGCCTTCTATCCACATGGGCAATGGAGTCAAAATGATATGTGTTTCCTCTTATTGGCTTAACTCTAGTTGTTAGGCACTCTGAAAATTCTATGGCTGGCATAAAAATTCACTAGGTCTATGAATTGCATAAACAGTGTTGGAATGTTTCTCTATCAGGTTCTTCTTTAACTATCCAAAATAAATCTTAAAACCACTGTGATTTATTAAGAGAATTTAATTCTGACTTGCAGACACCAATTAATCAAATCACACAAAATGGAATATATTTTGATAAATCAGGGAATATGCTTGATATGCTGATTTAAATAATTAAAAGACCTCAAGTTGGAGACAACCAAAATAAAGAGTATAATTGATGCAACAAAACAACTGAACACCAAAGAGAAATTCACCATTTTAAAACATCAATCTTCATTGTTTCTGCTTCAAGAAAATTGTGTACATTACTTCCATCCCAGTCCCTTCTCAGGAAAAATCTCCCTCCTACAGTCTAACTACTACTTTCTATCCTCTAGTGTCTCCCTCCTCAACTAATTTTTTTCAAATTATTTATACATTACATCTCAAGGGTCGTGACCCTTCAATTTTCTGGTTATGGCCGTTTAAATTCCATGGCTGAAACAAAATATTTAATTAGTTGTCTATCGGCAAACTAAATATTTTAAACTATAGTCGGGCTTTTAATTTTACATTATACCTTTTCCCATCTTTGATTTTAATTTCCCATGGATTTTAACATCTTTACCGTGCTACCACGGTCATGTTGTTCGTACCCTGCAGTATAGCAGCATTTTGACTTTTCAACGGCCTCCACTGTCATCTCTGGTCACCACAACGGTTATCTCCACGTCTACCATGCTATCGTGGGCTTCCTTTTGTCTGACCGCGGTATCACAGTATCCATCTTCGCCAACCACTACATTTACTATCTTTGACGCTCTTGTTGCCTACCGCAGTCATCGCTGTCAATCGGATGACCCCCTGTGGTATCGCGGTAACCGCATCGCTAACTGTTAGTCATTAACTATCACCTTGATAGCCTTTACCGCTGACATTGTGGTCACTACATGAACCGTTCGTAGTACTGCGATAACCGCTACCTCTAACTGTTGCAGACCGTTATCCATTACTGCGCTACCGCGGTCTCCTGTCTGACCCTCCGTGGTTGCGCGATAACTGCTCTCAACCGCTTCCTCTTGTTCACCATGGCCACTGCGGTCTATGAGATGACCACCAGTGGTGGTGCGGTAAGTGTTGCCTCGCTGCCTGCTAACTGCTACCGCCATACCATAGGCCCCTTTGTGGGAGGTCACAGTAAGGCGGTAAGCAATATAGAAATGAATATAAAGGCAACGGTAAAATTTGTAAGCATATTTTAAAAGGTAGTGAATGATTTTTTGAATGGAAAGACAGAAAATGATGGGTTCAAATGAGAATAAAACCTTAGGTTTTTTATGGATTTTTATGGAAATTTGTGGGAAAACCTTAGGGTTTTAGATGGCAATTTTTTCAATTCTAACAGTGGCTCATGTTGGGGATGAGTGATTTTGCAAATCACTGCAAGAATCCAGAATTCTTTGGTAGAGCAGACCAAGCAAATGATATGAAAAATGAAAGCCATGGCAGATGAAGGGAATGAAAAAAGTGAAGGACATGAAAATGGAGCAAATGGAGGGAATGAAAAGGATCCTAAACTACTGTACATGGAAAAAATAATTTTTCAACAAGGGAACCTCTAAGAATGTCCATGTACTGACAAACTCATATCCTCAAAAATTATTGTGCATGGAAGTGAATGATTAAAGAGGTTTGTTAGGAATTGTCCATGCATTGGCAATCCCTAATCCACTGTACCTACCATGGTTCCAAAATTTAAACCATAAAGGATGGTCCCAGGCCACCCAAAAGAAAAACCTGTATTTTCCTCTATCATAGACCTTATTTTGTTTTGAGCTCACCAGACCTTTCTTGAAATTGTTCATTCTATCTGTCCTGCAACATGCATTGTCATTAAAAGCCTTCAAAAAAGCATTGTATTCAGCCTGATTCATATTCCTTTCACCACTTTGCATTTCATCATTCTCATTATCACATGGAAAATATTTAGCACCCTCAGCATACAAAGTGTATCCACATTCAAAAAAACATTCATCGGCATGCTCACTATCATATGTTGTTGAATGTGCCTGCAACTGCACTGGGCCCTAAAAATTTAAATATTCCTTATGGTAATCAAGAAATTCAATCTCATCAACATTCTCTAAAATAATCAAATCAGAGCTATTCTCCATTTCTTTCTTATTCTCAGTTGGCACTGATTCACACTTTTGATTCATACAGTTGTCCTCATACATACTTGAATCAATAAATGTTGGGCACTCATCATCAATTATATGTAAGCCAATATCTTCCTCTTGCAGGCAAAATTTATTTAAATCACATACCTCATTTTGGACACAAACAGACTTTTGATCAGCTTCAAAGAAATCCTCATCACTATGATAGATGCACATGGGGTCACATGAATTGTTACTTTCACTGTCAAAACAAATGTAGGCTGGAGCCAAAACTTTGGACTCATCTTTAAGTGCACATCTCTGGTATTCAAGTGTTAACAAATCTAAAACTTGATCACTACTAAGTGAATAGGTCTCTGCTTCAATATCTCCAACCATGTCTCCAACCTCTTCTTGATCTTCATAGTAACTGAAGCAATCATCCTGTTGAAAATCAACATCCATTATTTCATCTTCACAATCTGGATCACAATCTATCATGCAAGAGAGACTCTCCATATGTTCATTGCTACATAGCACAATATCTTCTTCTAATTCAGCTTCTGAAGCATTGCTAATGTACTCCCCATATGATGTGTCCCCACCAATATTAGTAATGCTGCAATTATCTTCCAAATCCAAAAAAAAATCATTAGAAATTCTAGTAGCACATGCTTCCTTTGTTTGTTGCATTGTTTGAGCATCCATGATATTACTACTAGATTTACTATTGCTAGTATCCATGTACATTGTCCCAAGCATGGAATAAATAAATTTATTTGTTGCACCCAAGGCACGTTGCTTTAATGATCTTGGCCAATAATTTGATTCAGGCTTCGATGCTCTTAGAAATTATGCAACAAACAGGGGCTTTGTAGGCCTACAATGAGGAGGTAATTGCATACAAACATCTATCATCCTGTTGTATAAAGATCTCGCAGATTCTCCCCTATATCTCCTTATATAAAAAAATGAATCGAAGGGGGAAACTCCACATTCTGATTTTGCAATGGAGTCTTGGCCTTGAGTATGTATATCATCATCTTCTTCTTGATCATCATCATTTTCCTCATACTGGCTCAAGAATATTTCTTTCAGATCTTCCCATGAAGATATACTTTGCACAGGAAAAAATTTAAACCATTCCCTTGCACTATCCCTCATAGATCTTGAAAAACATTTCATAATGACATCCTCTAGATAAACTTGAAAGTTGACAATGACATCCCAGAATCGTTCCATATGCTCATAAGTTGATTCATTCAATTCTCCATAAAATTTAGGGATATGCATTAGCAGTTATGTCTCATCGCAGGGATAAGGATTTGGGTAGCCTTGGACATTACTAAAGTTAAATGGTTTATCGATAATCGAAACAAAATTTGGAGGACCATATGGGTTTTGGTAGATCATTGATCTTTTTTCGGGAAATGGAAGATGATTCATTTGAGGTAATGGTTGCGGTGTATAAGTGTTCTGTTGTGAATAGCACATATTACCTTCATTGTCGAATTCAAGTCCCAATTGCAGAATTTTTTGTCTCAATTGTATTTTTTTTGTTTCTAGTATAACACTTGTTGTTTCATTTCTTCTAATTCTTTCATTGTCTGATGTCTTCTTTGTTCTTCTGCCATCTTGAAAAAATGTTACTGCTCCACAATATTTATGCATTATATATCAAATCAAAACAAAGTCGCCACCTACTTTTCCAAAAGTAGGAAAATGAAATAGATTATGGTATTGCTTTGGTTTGCCCCCAGCGGAATCTCCAAACAAAATGTGAAATCTTTGTTGACTCTATAAATGGAAAGGCTGGAAATTATTTCTGAGTATGTCCCTAGCAGAGTCGCCAATTTGTTGGGTCTCAAAAATGCGGGTTTGAACCACAAGAGGTTGCCAAGCTCTAACAACACTTTTGGCCAACTAACAAGGCCAATTGATGTAATTGTACCTTCTTCTCTTCAAGCTCTGCAAAACCTAGGTGGATGCACCTATCTGTATGTTGCAGATTTAAGATGTATTTCCTTGTGAAACAATCTATCCACAATAGCAAAGGGAAGTGGACAAATAAAATTACTACAACTACTCCTACTACTGCACAAATGAAAGGTTTTTTGAATAAATTGTTTGATATGGATTTGTATCTCTAGGTTGTGGTAGACCAGTGCCTTCTATCCACATGGGAAATGGAGTCAAAATGATATGTGTTTCCTCTTATTGGCTTAACTCTAGTTGTTAGGAACTCTGAAAATTCTATGGCTAGTATAAAAATTCACTTGCATAAACAGTGCTGGAATGTTTCTCTATCAGGTTCTTCTTTAACTATCCAAAAGAAATCTTAAAACCACTGTGATTTATTAAGAGAATTTAATTCTGACTTGCAGACACCAATTACTCAAATCACACAAAATGGAATATATTTTGATAAATCAGGGAATATGCTTGATATGCTGATTTAAATAATTAAAAGACCTCAAGTTGGAGACAACCAAAATAAAGATATAAATTGATGCAACACAACAACTGAACACCAAAGAGAAATTCACCATTTTAAAACATCAGTCTTCATTGTTTCTGTTTCAAGAAAATTTTGTACATTATTTCCATCCCAGTCCCTTCTCAGGAAAAATCTCCCTCCTACAATCTAACTACTGCTTTCTATCCTCTACTGTCTCCCTCCTCAACTGATTTTTTTCAAATTATTTATACATTACATCTCAAGGGTCGTGACCCTTCAATTTTTTGGTTATGGCCATTTATATTCCATGGCTGAAACAAAATATTTAATTAGTTTCCTATCGGCAAACTAAATATTTTAAACTATAGTCAAGCTTTTAATTTTACATTATACCTTTTCCCGCCTTTGATTTTAATTTCGCATGTCTTTTAACATCTTTACCGCTCTATCGTGGTCACGTTGTTCGTACCCCACTGTATAGCGGTATTTTGACTTTTCAATGGCCTCCACTGTCATCTCTTGTCATTGTGATAGTTATCTCCATGTCTACTGTGCTACCACGGGCTTTCTTTTGTTTGACCATGGTACCACAGTATCCATCTTTGATGCTCCCGTTGCCTATCGCAGTCACCGCGGTCAATCAGATGACCCCCTGCAATATTGCAGTAACTGCATCACTAACTGCTAGCCATTAACTATCACCTTGCTGGCCTTTACCGCTATCACCGCGGTCACCACATGAACCGGTGGTGGTACTGCGGTAACTACTACCTCCGATTGTCACTGACCGTTACCCGTTACTGCGCTACTATGGTCTCCTGTCTAACCCTCCGCGATTGCGCGATAACTGCTCTCAACCACTTCCTCCTATTCACCGCGACCACTGTGGTTTGTGAGATGACCGCCAAAGGTGGCATAGTAAGTGTTGCCTCACTGCCTGCTAACCGCTACAGCCATACCGCAGGCCCCTTTGTGGGAGGCCGCAGTAAAGCGGTAAGTAATATACAAATGAATATAAAGGCAGCGGTAAAAGTTGTAAGCATGTTTTAAAAGGTAGTGAATGATTTTTTAAATGGAAAGATAGGAAAATGATGGGTTCAAATGAGAATAAAACCTTAGGTTTTTATCTATTTTTATGGAAATTTGTGGGAAAACCTTAGGGTTTTAGATGGAAATTTTTAGTTCTATCACTTGATTACAGTCAAATGATAAAATGAGAGACCCAAAAACCAGATCTTTTCCAAATTATCAAAAACATTAAAAAATCAATTAATTTAACCCTTTTCAAATTCCTATAAATATGACATGCATAAATTAACAAAATCAAGAAAATCCTTACTCAAATTCGAAGAACAATGATGAAAAAGAAGTTGAAAACCCAAAAAATCCTCCAAGCTTAAATCACCAATCAAGAACCATGATTAGAAGCTAAAATATCCATTCAAACCAGCAGCAATAAGTTCTCATGTATTCACAACAAAAAATACAAACCACCCTTTTCAAATCTCGTCTCAAATCGCTCGAAATCTCACCAAAAACATCAAAAATCATCAATTCTTTCAACTTTCAAAACCCCCAAATTGTAACAAATCTCACACCCCAAAAAAAAATCCTCTTTCACACTATCCCAACTATTTCATCCCCCTTTTCATTTCCACACATTACTCCCAACCAAAAAGGAAACCTCAAAAAATCAAATTTCACTCCCACAAAGGTTTCAAAAATAATTAATTAATAAATAAGTTCCAATTACAATTCCTTTTCAATCAAATAAACACTAATTAATTTTTAATTCCATTTCTCAATAAAATAACTATTATTTAATCAACCACAATTAAATAATCAAATGGTCCTTTTTCCAAAATCAATAAACAATAATATAATGGTAATAAACATAACAAGCAACAATAATGAACATAATGATATGCACATACTAACATAACAACTAATTAATATTAACATTTAGCAATAGTAAATAATGCCCTTACATAAATAATAATAATAATAATCCAATATCCCCTCGCATCAATAATAATAACATACATAGTGGCATTATAACACATAATAGTCTAGGCACATTAACATAATACCTTATTGGTGCAAACCCATGATATTATTAAATCACCTCCTTCAAACATATAATCATAATAATATTAATAACCAATATTCACTCACACCAAAGAATAACCTGATAGAGCTTTCAAATTTTTACAAACTTTAGCTGGTTACAAGGGAAAATTTTGTCACCCTTCTGTTTGTTGACCTAGGGTTTAGGGTTTGTCACCCTTGCTAAAAAAATTTCAAAAACTATCAAACCCTTGCGTTATGTTTTCATGTTGACCCATTGTACCAATCATCTTAGTAAAGACATATGGCATCGTACCCATTTTTTTTACCGGCCTCGTCGCTTAGGTTTGTCGGTCATTGAGCATTTATCAAACTTTGTTATACTTTATGGTTGGCCCAAAATATTTCATCTTTTAAAGACTTATGTCTTAAGTCTTTAAATATTTGAAGGGGTCATTTCCCGTCACCTAGCCCATGGCCCCTTCCTTATAATGAACGTTATGCACGTTCATAAATCCAAGTTGTTGAATTTAATCAATGATATCCAGGCCCTTGTGCGCATGCTACACAATATTAAAATAATGAAGTTTGGCTAGGTCGTGCGGTGTGCGTGATTGAGCCACACATCCTTTTGTTTGAATGGGACCCATCTCCTGCCCTTGGCTTGATTTCCCATAGCAAGGGATTGACGAATCTGATGTACCGAGGGGTCTTGATCTAAGCCATAGCACGTGTACTACACAAAATATTAAATGGTCTCACCTAACACCTTGCACGGTCTACATGATGGAAACACGTGGACTCTGTTGGCGGCACAAGGAGGCTAGATGGGACTCGCGGGTGGTATACATGTTTTTTGACTGGGAGGAGTACCATTGGCCGATGGATCTGCCCTGTGATGGTATGGAATTTTCAAATGTTTTTGACTCAATTTGAGTCATTCAACAGGACAACACGTCGGTGCATCGACGACCTATATTCAAAATTCAGAACTAGCCATGCGATGGTTTTTTGAGCTCTGTAAGTGACGGGTATTAATGGTGCAAGATCTTCAAAGGATATGAGCCTGACCTCCATGCGTGTGAAGGGATACTTCTTGGAAATCATGATGAATAGTACACTGATTTCCATGTACCTGGGAATTAACGGTGGTGATGCAGACACCAGCGAATGATTGCTCATTTACTCATGCTTCAATTGGAGCATTGATGATCATTTCATCAATTCACTCAATAAATATGGGTGATGGCTTCTCATTTACACCATAGAAATTAAGATTATGGTTTCCTATATGCTTCTATAATAGGTAATCACTACTATGAAAGTTGTGAGTTTGGGTGCAAAAATGAGCAAGTCGACTGCTACTCCTTTGCCTATACGTAGGTCTGCAAGGATGAACATGTGAAGATCTTAGGAAGAAGTGCAACGACACGGGAAGATTACCTATCCTAGTGCTTCTTGATGGTGTTTTCATGCACTTCTCAACACAGGTAATGCATAGGTGCATCACCTCTCTTGAAAGACAATCTTCCACAATCAAATTGTAGAACACTATCCCAAGGTCTCTCAGATGTCAGGTCTTGACAATGCTTGGAATATTTCAGTTGTTTATGTGATTTTCTAGAATCACAAGGTGGCCTTATGTGGTTGAAGCTGTAGGGGAATTGAGTTGATAAATGGAGTTCTAGAGGTCTGGAATTGATATGCTTTATTGCAGGCTCAAGCAGCAGTCTTAGACTCCATTATTTCATTGGATTTGGCTTTACAATGTGCAATGAACCTTGGCACAAGTTGTTTCTAGAAAAAAAGGAAAAAAGAAAGGGCGAGGAAGAAAGATGTTTCTTGGACCTGCAACTACTGATGAATAGTGATCATGGAGGTTCCTGCTATGGACAGTTTCCTTAAACTGGATTTCACTTAATCGAAATTCTCACAATATCATGAAATCAATGCTATATTCTAGGGACTGCTGATGTTCATCATTCATTCATTATGGAAACATGAATAAAGATAGAGTTCAATGAGCATCAATGGAATCAAAGTCCAGACTAACTTTGCACAGTCATCTACCTTCAGTAAATGACCAGAAGTATGGACAAGGAAAGCATACACACAGCAACTATCTCCAAAACTAGAAATAATATACTAAATCTACCAAGTTTAAACTGAAGATGCTAGAACAGCAAAGTAACTTAGAGCAAAACTATAACTGAAAGGGAGATGAATCATGAAACATATTGAGAAACCCATAAAATACACCAGAAAATGACTGTATTTGCTTTTTATAATTTCTGCAGCATGCCTTTACAACAACTCAACTCTCTTAAAATGAGAGGAGGAGAGCCCTATTTATAGTTTTCAAAAAACAAAATGAGTGACCAAGATTCGATTCTATTATGTGGCCAAGATTCATCTTACATTAGGCTTTCACCTACCCCCAAATATATTACATTTATATATACTTTCTTGTCTCTTCCCTATTTCGTCATCTAGTGACAGCACTGTAGCAAATTTGTCTTTTAGCCATTTGCCCTCTGTTGTAGCTATTCTTCAAGGAACTGTTCGTCGATGACTGGATTTCCCTCTCACTTTTTCACTATGGCATACTCCATGAAACTCAAGATCAAGGACTGGAGCTTATCTACCTCCACGATGTCGAACTTCAGGATTTGGTAACTCCACTCCTGGGAATTGCTGCCAAGCTTCTTCCAGTCTGCCTCATACTTAGCATCATTCTCTTTGCAAACTTCTGATTGTGTGAAGGCTCAGGCCGCAAAACACATGAACTCGGTGGTGATTTCGGTGGACATCCCATCTTCCATAATCTTCAAGAAGTGGGGCTTGATGTTTTCAGGATTGATCTCGACCGCGGGCACTTTGTATCCCATCATCAGTTTGAGGTACTGAGTACACTCCTCCCTGGACTCCCTTTCCCATTCAATGTCAGGCGCTATCCATTCCAAAATCTGCTCCAGCCTTCTCTTTCGGTGGTTATAATCTCATTTCCAGGTATCCACTAGCTAGTGGTCGTCGTCCTTGAAGGCAAGGTCCTTCTCCCAGATATCACTCGGCAATGCAAGAATGGCCTCAATCTTCAGGTAGGCTACATCGTACTTCCTAGGGAACTTCTCACAGATCTGCCTTGTGTCCTCGATAGTTTTCTGAACCTCTAGGAACCTATTTGTTGCCCGAACAGCCATGTTGATACATGTGTTCCCTATGTCTAAAACCTGCCGGAACCAATTTTTTCGTAGTTTTGTCCAAGTTTCGCCTCTTTTCTAGTTTGTCAATTTGAGCTCTGGACAACAACTGAAGCGGGGCTAATGATGTTGTAGGCTGATCATCTGGAGATGACCACTAGTGAATATAAGTTGTTAGGTCGGCCACCTGCTCCTTTAATTCCTCCTTGAAGATCTTATCCTATTGGATAAGGTGCACTACTGTGGCGATCGATTCCTGGAGATGCTCAACTTTCTGCTCCCTTGTGGCCACTCCCAGATCAATGGTGGAGACGTTATAAGTTATGCCTTGTTTCCCAGCCATCGACATTGCTATTTGCATTGCTCTTGATCTCGAGGCATCCATGGTTATCTTTGATCTAACCCTCGGCTTCTTATATTTTTTGGTGCTCACTTGTGCTCTGGCCATGATGGCTTCCAGCCTTGCCTTGGGATCCTTTGATGTGGGAGTCTTTTGCTTGAGTTGCCTTTGCAGCCAATCAGGCGTTTAAGGTTCTTCTCTCGACTGTATACTTTGAGTCCCGCTATCCTCCTTTTCGAGTTCGACAGTTCTGACAACAAGATCCTTCTCATTTGTTCCCATATCTTCCTTTCCTTCATCAGAATCTTGCCCGGATGTCTCATGTTTAGCGGGGGACTTAGTACATTGCTGCTCCTTGGGTGAATCCTTCTTCTCGGTATCCTCCTCCTTGTTTAAAGCATCCTGATGGTCCCTAGGGCTCTCTGCTTGTTTGTCCTCATGGAGGAAAGCTTCCTTATCACGCTCTAGAGTCTGGCCATGTTCCTCGGTTGGAGACCTATCACCTTTCGTCTCTGGAGCAGCAGTTTCCTCTTCCTGTGCAAGTCGGTCCTCGACCTCCTTGTCCTTAATTTCCTTGAGTTGTTTTACCCACTCTGCATTGAGCTCAGGATCATTCGATTCTCAGATCAGTTCAGCGTCAAGGTCTTCACTGCCCTCACTTGAAGATTCATAGGCCACCTTATCAATTTTCTGACGCTCGAACAAGGGGTGTTCGTGATATTCAAACTCTTCATCTTTCGGCGCCTTCTCAGCCTCAAGCTGCTATCATTCGTGCTCGTCTGATATCTGCATGGTCGCCTTCATCTTTGGTGATTTAGTAGAAGGGGATTCCATTGGAGTGGAGGCCATAGCCTGAGCTATCATAGCTTGGACTATTGGATTGGTGAGCATCCCCGAAAGCTCAGAAGGCACATTCTACATATACTTCACTAAAGACTCTGGAAGGCTTGGGGCTGGCGTTGTGGCAAAGGAAGCGGAAGGAAGGGAAGGAGACATGGAGGGAGAGGTCATAGGCAAGGTGGTGGCGGATGATGAATCCATGGGAATGACCTGCGATATTGGAGGAGACTGAGCAAGGTGGACGGAGATATCCACCACAGGCAGGGAGGAAGCAGAAGCTAGAATTGAAGCAAGCGGGGTGGCGGCGATGATTATAATGGCTGGAGATCCAAACGAGCTATATCTTTTGCTCATGATCCCGAGGGGCAAACCCTTAGGCATCACCATTGTCTCCTTGTCTCCTATTGTTTTTCTTTTCTTCTTAGAGGGCTCTGGCTTGGAAGAATTACGGGCATAGACTTTTGGTTTGGGTAGTTGTTCACTAGCCACCTTTCTTTTCTTGGTTTTCAAAGGTGGTGGGGTCTTAGATGTCTCCCCAGTCATAGCGGAAGCTTCCCCACCTTCGGAGCCACTTGGCTCACTTACATGTTCACTTACAATCTCGGTGTATGTCAGGATGACCCCTTGTTGTTTCAATTGGGCCACCTTCTTGTTGATCCATGCTTTCGTTCAGGCTTCAACGGACCTGGTGAGTACACTAATATCATTAAGCTCTGGTGTATCCCAGTTGATAGCGGGCAGCGGTTGGTTGGAAACTATATTGTAAACTGGATCCACAATTGCCTCTTCATCCTCCTCCAGTTGATCAGGAACCGGGCATAAGTTCACCCCTTCATACATGGATGACGGTCATGCGCATATAATATCACAACCGTACCTCAAGATCATCCCTACAGTTGGCCCAGAAGTCCTCAATGTTGTGGAGGTGGGCATATTCGCGCCCTAGTGCCTTTCTGACATAGCCATAGGGATCCATCCGTGGCCTTGTTGTATATTGTTCAAAATTATATTCTGCCAACTCCTTTTTTGAATATCCTACGCACTAGGAAGTGTGGACCTTATACATCCCCTGACCAAGGTTCATGGGGTAGACGGGGCCCACTAGATGTTTTTCACTTAAGACACTATGAATGTGTCGCAACTACCGAGTCAGCTCCAAGAGAATGATACGGTCATTTGGGTACCGGGGTAGCTTTTTTGGTTTATCTGAGAAGCCTTCGGCATGGATGTAGGTGAACCTTGGGAATTGGATGTACCAGAAGGCATATTGTCTAAGGAGGACCCTAGCACTATGGGACATCCTTCTATGAAAATCTCCTCCCACTGACTGGATGATGTGGGCAATGAATGTGTCATTCACCCTGCAGTAGTTCCTTTTCAAATTTCTAAACTACAACTGAGGGTACTTGTCATAAGGTTTGAGTTCTGGCCTTGATGGATCACTAGGCATCATATTCAACCCCTAATAATGTCGCCGATTGGCAAGGGAATACACCAAGTAAGAGGTCATGAAGAATTTGTTAGTTTTCTTCACAGTGGTGAACTACTCGTGAAAGCAGTCACTAATGATCTCGCCCCAATAGAAGGCAGTGCCCTTACCTCGGAGAATCTATTCTATGAAGTAGAACATCCACTCTTGAAAAAAAACCATGCTGGGAAGACCCATGACTCGGCTAAGCAGAGTTACAAGGTCATGGTAGTCTTCATGGAAATCACTGCGGTAGAGCTCCTGAGGGAGCTTCCCAGCACTAGCCTGTTTGCCCTTCAACCAGCACTAGTTGATGAGCCTTTTACAATCCAATGGGTCTTTTTCCCACACCTCTTTACAGTCTTCCATGGTGGGGACCTCCATGCCCTCAAAGGTGGGAATGTGGAAGGTCTTCGTAATACCTGATCAAGACATATCTACAAGGATATTCCCCTCATGATCCATAATTTTTCTAGTTATCAGACTGGTATGCCTCTACGCATGCCATTACCAGCTCTGGGGCCACTAGGGCCAGTGGGAAACCTACAGCCTTAGCAAGTCCACTGCTTTTTATCAACTTGGCATTTGTTGTTTTTGGGTTCATTCTAACCCTTTGTGTGAACTCATCAACATCAACCTGACCGATGTTGGTATTTGAGACATCCCTCCAAAGAGTAGTGATCCTAGATTGGATGGGGACCCCTTGGAATTTTTATTTCATCAGGTCTTTATCTTCCTTGCCCCTTGGTGGCTTGGCTGTTCCTTTCCCCTTTTTTGAAGCACCGAAAGTCTCTGGACCGAATTCCATAAATCCTGCACAAAAGATGAGAATCAGTGATAATGAACCTGATACAAGGGCCACCGACAAATCCCTGCATGTCAAGATTAGTCCAGCAATCACAATTCATATTTAATAATCATGAAAGCTAGATACTTCACCACTTAGAGAGCAATGCAGACAATCCAGAGTTCCTGGACCAGAAATCCCTTGGCAGAACGCCGCTTGAAAGGGCAAAATGAGAACGGAATTCCCATATGCACAACCCAAAGTTGGATTTGAAGATTTGAAGTTGGAAATGGAAGAAAACCAAATTCTAGCAAGTGGGTCAAAATCCATTTTGGATTTGGAGGTCATTTGATGCCGCATTTGGAGGTTCGGGCATCATCTGCAGGGAAGCCGTTTCAAATGGCGTAGAGGAAAGGGAATTTTGGGCGACAGAATCTGGGTCTTGGATTGCCGTTGCCGGGAAGCGGCTTCAGGTCAGCTGTGTGGAATGGTGGAACGACAGAGGAAATCTGGCAGAGGAAACCCGAGAGGAAGTTTTCAGGAGCAGCCAAAGGGTTCAGAACAACCGGACGGCGAACAAGGCACCAGGACCTGGAGGTCGGGAAGACTCTCGGGCGGGGCCGTTTGGAACGGCAGAGGAGGAACGAAATTCTGAGAAGGGAATTCCGGTGACCAGAATCCGGAAGAAGATCGGAGGAAAAGAGACCAAAGGCTTGGGGTTTCGGCGGATAGCGGACCGGGGTCCGGGATCCGGGAAGATGCTCAGACGGGGCCGTGCGGAATGGCAAAAACACAACGGAATCCCAAAAAGGGAATTCCGGAGGCGAAAGTTTGAGAGGAACAAAATGCGTCGAGAGTTTTGACCAGATGGAAAGTTTTCGGCCAGGAAACGGAGTCTGGAATGTCGCAAGGTACAAGCCGTTTGAAACGGCGAAATAGGGACGGAATTTCAAAAACCAAATTCTGAGGACGGATTTGAAGAGAATTAGGAAGTTTGAATTTAGACGGAATTGGAGGGTCTAAGATCCGAGGGTCAAAAAGATGCTCAGACGGGGCCATTTGAAACGGCGGGGACACCATGAAATCCCGGGAAGGGAATTCTAGAGATAGAAATCCGAAGAAGGGAAAAGGCGAGTTCAAAAAAATGTGGGGGGGGGGGGGGCAGACGGTCGCGGGAAGACCCAGGCCCGAAGGGCATCAGCACCATTCCAAAGAATAGCTGGGATGTGAGAAGGTTTCAAATCAAAATTTGCACGATTTAACAGTGGATTTATGGATTTCTAAAACATGGGTTATGTGCAGAGGGGGCAAATTTATTTAGTTTGGGCTTCATTTTGCATTTTACCTCAAAGGAAATCCAAAAATTTGCAAAATAAAAACAAGGGCGCGCAGATGGAAAACCTACCTCGAAAATCTGAAGAACAAACTGTTGAATGCATGGAGGTCATCGAGAAAACACCTCGAAATCCGATAGGAGGAAAACCAAATTCGCTGGGAGCTCTTCAATCTTTCTCTATCACTCGAACCTTTGATAATGACGGCCGAAAAATTCAATTTTAAAGCAAAAGACAGCAATTAATGCAGCATTAACTCCTCTGTATGGTTGCAGGTTGGGTTGGTGGATTTGAAAATGCAGGGGCAGCGGGAGGTCCGGAGTCCATTGGTCAGAAAGCCGTCCCGGGACAGCCGTTCTAAAACAGCGAAGCCCGAGGGGAAACTCGGCCAGGGAAACCTGGAAAGGGAAATCCGGCAGAGGCAATCCGAAAGAGGAAATCCGGAAAGGAAAACCCAGAAGGGGAAACCCAAAAATTGCCACAAATGCCAGAATTTCGACAAGGAAAACCTGGATAGCCCGAGACTTAAAGTATGGCATTGGGGAACGTGCTACACCTGATTTTGGGCACAAAAATGGGGTACACAAAACGAGGAAAAACAAAAGGAACCAAAAAAGGAAAGAGGGAAAAGAGGGTCCCCGTTCTGAATGGGGCATGTGTGCAAAAGGCACAATAGTGCCCTGGTCTTGAGGGAGGAAGACATGAAGTCTATCACAGGTGTTATTAGGTGCAACTCTTGGCTTAAAATCCAAGTTGTAAGAGTAGAGGTGGTGGCATCAGGAAAAGAGAGAAAGTCTATCGATTATGGGAGGAGGTCAAAGGCCAAGTTGAGGTACGCTCGAGGCTCTTTGGGTTGACATAATTTACCCATTCATGTCTTTGGTAGTTTTGGTGATGGTGATTTGAAGACTAACTCTGATTACGGGTATTTCCTCATGGCTCTGACTAAAATGGTTGGTGTGAACGGGGAGGTCCTCGTGGTTTCTCCAAATACCATGGTGATACTGTGTGATGATTCTAGTTCTAGTTTTGGGAAGTGTTCTAATAAAGATAAGGTGGTGGTTTCGCCTCCCACTAAGGCAAAAATGTGAAGTGGTTGTTTGTACCTTGGTCGTGGTGTTGCTTCGGGTTCTTGGTGATGGTGTGGTTTTTTATGTTTTCCGATTTTTTCGTGATACTGATGTCGATGCTAGTTCTTTTTGGGTTCGATGTGGACGTAAACAACAAGGCCCTAGTGGAATTTGGTTGGGGATATGGTGACACTGATTGGTAACGTGGGTTGTTACAAATTTTGATTCCCATGTTCGACGGATGATTACATCCAACCATTGGGGAATTTTGAAATGCGTATGAAATTATATTTTGAAATGATTTTTTTCTGAAATGTAACTACAATGAGCCTGAAGCTTGTCTCTCTCTTGTGTTATAAAATAGATCTCAAGGCTCATTGTAATGGGTCAAATTTTTGAATCCAAAAGTTCTAGGTGGGGTTTATTGAGCACATCTGATGTAGAGTCCTGGATTAAGTTTGTTGGTAAATTGTCTTGGGTAGGGTCTATGTATGAGATAGTCTTAAATGATCTTATCTAATTACTGATATCGAAACAAATCTAAAAAACTAAAGTATTTTCTCTCTTGTATATTGTTGTGATAGACTAAAAATGAAAGTATCAAATGTAGTTTCATTTGTCTTCGATGGTTTATATGAATGTATGATTCTATTTCTTGCCTTAACTTATTGAGTTAATCAAATGCATGAGAAATAATTATAGCTTTGTGATAATGAACTAAGGATTTGATAAGGAGTGATACTTTAAGTACTATGAATTTTTATGATGTAATACATTATGAAAATCATTCACTGATGTCAGGGTTGAGTATTATGTATGAATGTACATCTTGTATCTGACTCCTACCCAATTTGATAAGGCACTAGCTTATTCATTTAGAATTCTCATAGTTTTATTGAAATCAGAGAATACCCATTCATAGATTCAAGGTCATAAAATTACTTAATTCATATTCTATTCATGATGAGATGCAAATCTCAAAACTACCAAATGTTCTTAGCAACTTAGGCATTATTTGTTTAAGGTTGGTTGAGCTTTTGATAAATTATATCTAATTGCAGTCAATAGGGACAAAATCTATTATAGAAGTGTTCTTGAGACCATGGAAATCATAGGGACACACTAAGGAACACCATCCTTGGTTTCACAGAGCCTAAAGAGTAGGAGCAAAGGCCTTGAGATATTTTCTCGTTTGTTGGCTTCTTAGCCCTAAATATTCTTGAATATAAGGCATGCCATCCCTTTAGAGATATTTGTGCGTAGCAAGAAAAAACACCAACAGAAATGACGACTCCGCCGGAGAGAACTTCTAAGAAATTCAAAAGAAAAAGAAGAATCCCAGGTGCAGAACGTAGTATCATAGAGTCAAGAATTTGGTGAATCCAAACTTTAAGTTCATACGTTGGAAACTTTTGGACCTGAAAGAGGTTTTGTTGCAGCAAAGTGTTAGAGAATTGGTGAGTGACTTCGTTGGTGGAGAAGACCCAAAATGTTATTTACTTGTAAAAGGACTTTGTGTTGCTTGAATTTTGTTCCTCTATAAAAGGAGGTGGAGACTTTATCTAGAGAGTCGGATGAATTGTGAAGAAGACTTCCAGATTTGTTGAATATTTAGTTAAGAAGAAAGGTTAACAACTACTACAAAGTTTCCAGGTATTCTCATAAATTTAAACAGAGCATTATTTTATTTGAAAGGATTTTGTGAGAGATTTCAAGGCTTGAGATGATAAATGGTTCCCTATTAGATAAACTTTCCTTAAGGTAGGGAATAATAGTAGTTATTTTCATACTTCTAGTGTATAATATCAATGATGATATGTGGGGTATGTAAATTTTTCCATTGAATATTTTCCCTGAGAAATATCAAGTATGAGTATGCAGGGCAAACAGTTTTTGTCATGCCCTCCGAGGGATTTTGTTGTTGAGAGGTATATGCTACTATCTTTTAGTGGTATTAAAGGTTTTCCTAATATGATTCCTAAAAATGTTAGGAAAAATTTGCCCAAGTTCACAAGGTAGAACTCTGAATCAGCCTCTAGGCATTTGCTTACATTCATGGATTTGATGGGAGATTATGAGGAAAATCATGAAGATGTTGTCATGAAACTTTTTGTTCAGTCTCTTAGGGATGATGCTAGATATTGGTTCTCATATTTACTAGCATGTTCTATAGTTTCATGGAATCAATTTAAGAATGCTTTTGTAAAACAGTTTGGTGAAAGGATAAATCCAGGTATGGTAAGGAAAAGCTTTATGGAAATTTGTAAAAATAAAAATGAATTGGTCCTTTTTTTCAACCTTAGATTTACAAAGGAAATAAGGGATATCCCAGAAAGCATAATAACTAATGATGTAGAGTGTTTGGTTGTATATCTAGGAGATTTTGACAAAAATGTGGGTTAGTTATTGAGAGATAAAGAGCCTACAATATTATGCCAAGAATACCAAAATTCTATTGACATTAAGAACAACCTCAAATATTCAATGATGAAATGATGTTTAGCTACTAACGTTGATCAGTTTGATACATTTTGTATAACTTTGGTTGAAGAAGCGACCCTTGAGGAATTATGCCAAGAGGGGATAGCCTTTGTTGTCCCAGTTGAACCATTAACACTATGTGTTGATCTTAGTGGGCCCCAGGAGGACTCTCCAGTGTTAGGAAGTGTTGATCATGTTTCTCCTGCTACATGATTATGTGATATAAGGAGATGTTAGGGTGAATCACCCCATGACCTATTCCATAGGTTTGTGGATCTGTTGTTGGAAATACCATAGGGTGTCAGGCCTAAAGATTCAATGTGTATTGATATGTTTTGTGAAATATACTAGTCGGGGACAAGCATGTTTCCAAGTGAATTAAAGCCTAAAATTCTTGACCAAGTGGTTAACTGGATGCAACTGAAAGAAGGAGTTGTGAGTAACCATGTACAATAGCAAATTCTCTTAAAGAGTAGTGATCTTGATCTTGTTAGGAAGAGGCAACAAGTAGTACAAACTAGTGAAGAAAATGATTTAGAATTGGATGATTGCAACCAATTCACTAATGTTGTATGGGAAGATTGTCTTTACGATGATAGGGGTGATGATCCCTATTGTGGTGAAAGGGGTGATATGTCTAAATTGGGTTCTTGGGAAGTAGTAAGGGATGCAAAGATAGATGAGGTCTGAATGGTTGCACCATCAAGTGATTTTACCAATCGCTTTGATTGTGATCAATTTGTTACTGAACATCAATATATCAACTATATACATTATGATTGTCAGTATGAGGGATCTAAATGCAGCCTCACTATTGATGAGTTCTCATGTTGTGGTGGTTGTGAGGATACAAAGTCATGTCTCTCTTTCAATATGAATATCCCTACCATATGAGGCTTAGCCCTCTTTCAAAATATTACAAGGATTCTATGGGTGATGATAAGTTACCAAAGATATACTCTCATCTACAAGGGACAGGGGTTTCTTGGACAAGAATGAGTATAATAGAAAACCCCCTCTTTGATAAACATTCATCCATGCCAATTGATAAAAATACATTTCCTTCTTGGTACAGGGATAACCCACTTTTTGAAGATTCAGATCATCCTTTGGATGTATGGTCAAAACATGGTTGTGAGCAATGCACTAATATGTTCATTAATGATAATGCATATGAAACTTTCACATTTGGCACTACTATGGAGGTTGAGATCAAGGATCAAGAGGAAATCAAAGTCCTTGAAATTTTCTCCTAGGAATGTAACTATTCCCATGAAATCAACTTGCAAATGCCTTAGTCACAAGGAAAGGAGCCCTTTGAGTCTATTAGTGATGAAAGGTATGAGGATATGAGTGTTGATAATCAATGTGTAGATGTTGATTCTAGTGGAAAATGCTTGAAGAATGATGTGTGCACAGATAAGGGAAGAGTTCAAATAATTAGTGACCAGGTTACAGTTATGATGCTCACGCAAATTATACAATGGAATTGAAGCTCACAAAAGATGAATGGCAAGGTGAATCAGGTGCAAAGCGGTTGAATTGTGTCAAATATGATGTTGGACAACATGAGTGTGTGGTTGAGTTTTTTTTCTAATACTCCTCATCTTTGAGGCATCATTATGGATTTGTATCCACTCAGCAGGGATGGTATTTATGTGAAGCAAGGTGAAGACTTTCTTGCATCTATCCCTCTCGCTTTTGATTCTTTAGAGGATTGTTTGCTTAGTATGATGCATAGTGTTTTTGAATGTTTCAAATTTGATATGTAGAGTGAGTGTGATCAAGTGGAATATGGTATTATGGATGCTTCCTTTTTCCATTTCAACTGGACAAGCCAGAGATTGATAAGCAAGGCAAGTATGAGGCAATTGGTATTTGTCAAAGTAGTAAAAACTATTGGGAATTTCCTGACATCAGTATTCATCCAATGAAGGTATGTGAAAGAAGAGCCTTTAATCAGAGGATGACTTGGCTCCGAAGCTTGGAAGGTCTTGAAACACCAGGCTTAAAAATCGAGGCTAGTGGAATTGGATGAAATCTCTTAACCAGGGAATTTTGTAGAGTATTGTAAATTTTGTGTATAGGTGTTCTCTTTTATTTTCCTGTTGTATCTGCTTGTCTTGTCCGGACAAGCTCCTAGTTTGTTGTTTTGGGCTGGTCTGCTTCTACTTGAGATTCGGATTCTCACCATACCCACTAGGGGTATGCGTCCCCAAGCTGGAGCCACTAATAGAGCTTTAATTTTTTTACAAAATTTAGTTGGTTACAAGGGAAAATTTTGTCACCCTTGTGTTTGTTGACCTAGGGTTTAGGGTTTGACAACCTTGCTAAAAAAAATCCAAAACTATCAAACCCTTGCGTTATGTTTTCATGTTGACCCGCTGTATCAAGTCATTGATCGTCTTAGTTATGACATATGGCATCACCCATTTCTTTTACCAGCCCTGTTGCTTAGGTTTTTTGGTCATCAAGCATTTATCAAACTTTTTTATACTTTATGGTTGGCCCAAAATATTTTTTCTTTTAAAGACATGTCTTAAGTCTTTACATATTTCAAATATTTGAAGGGGTCATTGCCCGTCACCTAGCCCATGACCCCTTTCCCTATAATGAGTGTTATGCATGTGCAAAAATCCAAGCTATTGGATTTAATCAATGACATCTAGGCCCTTGCACACTTGTCACACAGTATTAAAATAATGACGTTTGGCTAGGTCGTGTGGTGTGTGCGATTGGGCCATGCATCCTTTTGTTCAAGTGGGATCCATCTCCTGCGCTTGGCTTGATTTCCTATAGTGGGGGATTGACGGCTCTGATGTACTGAGGGGTCCATATCTGAGCCATAGCATGCATATCATGTATAATATTAAATGGTCTTGCCTAACGCCTTGCATGGTCTACGCGATGGCAACACGTGGACTCTATTGGTGGCACACGGAGGCTAGATGGGGCCCGCGGGTGGTATACATGTTTTCTGATTGGGAGGAGTACCATTAGCTGGTGGATCTACCCTATGATGGCATGGAATTTTCAAATGATTTTGAATCAATTTGAGTTTTTCAATAGGCCAACACACTGGTGCATCAATTACCTATATTCAAAATTCAGAACCATCCATGTCATGGTTGTTTGAGCTTTGTAAGTGATGGGTATTAATGGTGCAAGCTCTTCAAAGGATATGAGCCTAACCTCCATGCATGTGAAGGGCTAATTCCTGGAAATCATGATGAATGGTACACCAATTTCCATGTACCTGGGAATTAATGATGGTGATGCAGACGCCAGTGAATGATCGCTCGTTCACTCATGCTTCAATTGGAGCATTGATGGTCATTTCATAAATTTGCTCAATAAATATGGGTGATGGCTTCTCATTTACACCACAACAATAAATATTTTGGTTTCCTTTGTGCTTCTGTAATATGTAATTGCTCCCATGAAGGTTGTGAGTTTGGGTGCAAAAATGAGCAAGTCGACTGCTACTCCTTAGCCTATGTGTAGGTCTACAAGGATGAATGTGCAAAGATATCAAGAACAAGTGCGATGACATAGGAAGAGTACCTATCTTGGTGCCCTAGTCTTGAGGGGGGAAGACATGAAGTCTATCCTAGGTGTTATTAGGTGCAACTCTCGGCTTAAAATCCAAGTTGCAAGAGCAGAGGTGGCAGCATCGGGCAAAGAGAGGAATTTTGTCAAGTATGGGAGGAGGTCAAAGGCCAAGCTAAGGTATAGTCAAGGCTCTCTAGGTCGAAAATTTTTTCCCATTGATGTCTCTGGAAGTTCTGGTGGCAGTGATTCATAGACTGACTCTTATTACAGCTATTTCCTCACAGCTCTAACTGAAATGGCTCGTGTGAATGAGGAGGTCCTCATGGTTTCTCCAATAATTGCGGTGATATCGTGTGATGATTCCAGACCTGGTCCTAGGAAGTGTATTGATAAAGATAAGGTGGTGGTTTCACCTCCCACTAAGGTGAAAAAGTAAAGTGGTTGTTTATACCATGGTTGTGGTGTTGCTCTGGGTTTCAGGTGATGTTGTGGTTTTCTGTGTTTTCCTATTTTGTCATGATGCTGATGTTGGTTCTTTTTGGGTTTGATGTGGATGTAAACGACAAGGCCCTAGTGTAATTTGGCTGTGGATATGGTGACACTAACTAGTAATGTGGGTTGTTACAAATTTTGATTCCCTTGTTGGACGAATGATTACATCCAACCATCAGGGAATTTTGAAATGTGTATGAAATGAAATTTTTCTGAAATGTAACTGCAATGAGCCCGAATCATGTCGCTCTCTTGTGCTATAAAATAGATTTCAAGGCTCATTGCAATGGGTCAAATCTTGAATCCAAAAGGTCTAGGTGGGGTATATTAAACACATCTTATGCAAAGTCCTGGATGAAGTTTTCTGGTAAATTGTCTTGGGTAGGGTCTATGTATGAGATGGTCTTAAATGGTCTTATATAATTATTGATATAAAAAAAATCTAAAAAGTTAAATTATTTACTCTCCTCTATGTTGTTGTGATAGACTATGAATGAAAGTATCAAAGTGTAGTTTCATTTTTCTTTGATGGTTTATTTGAATGTATGATTCTATTTCTTGCCTTAACTTAATGAGTTAATCAAATGTATGAGAAATAATTATAGGCCTGTGATAATGAACTAAGGATTTGATAAGGGGTGATACTTTATGTACTATGAAGTTTTATGATGTAATGCATTTTGAAAATCATTCACTGATGTCAGGGTTGAGTATTATGTATGACTGAACATCTTGTATCTAACTCCTACCCAAATTCATAAGGCACTAGCTTATTCATTTAGAATTCACATACTTTTATTAAAATTAGAGAATACCCATTCATGGATTCAAGGTCACAACATTACTTAATTCATATTTTATTCATGATGAGATGTAAATCTTGGAACTACAAAATGTTCCTATCAACTTAGGGGTTATTTTTTTAAGGTTGGTCGATCTTTTGATAAATTATATCTAATTTCACTCAACAGGGACAAAATATGTGTATAGAAGTGTTCTTGAGACCTTGGAAATCATAGGGACACACTAAGGAACACCCTCCTTGGTTCCACAGAGCCTAAAGAGTAGGAGCAAAGGCCTTAGGATATTTTCTTGTTGTGTTGGCTTCCTAGCCTTGAATATTCTTGAATATAAGGCATGGAATCCCTTTACAGATATCTGGGCCTAGCAAGGAAAAACACCAACATAACCATAGCAATATATATACATATATAATAATATTAAATCACACTTTAACACACACGTGACAATTATAGTTACCATCAACATATCTGACCTAGAAGCTAACTTCTCTTAAATAGGTCACAATCTGAGACTAAGCATGAACCACAAAATAACTTCTTACTGAAAGGATACATTCACATCAAAACATAAATAATGAGAATGATCACAACAGTGACTAACTTGGCTTACCAAAGGACTTGGAACCTTTGAGATAAATATGTACTCAAAGCTAGACATTGGATTTGCACAATCAGATAACCCAACATAAACATTCACACAAGTGCAATACTCCAACCATAGGGTATAGGAGATCGGGCATTGCCCCATGACAACCTGGAAAGGTGGTCACACATTGAATCAATTATCCCTAATTGAGGACAATGGCTAGGGTTAGGGTATAACTTGGGCCTATATGTTCTCTCTTCAACCACCATTGGGATTAGAGGCATGCTTAGACCTGCTAATTTATGTGGAGACGTAGCTTAGTACCTATTCACTCAAACATACAAGTTACAGCACATGTGCATAATAGTCGACGGACTAGGAAAGGAACTCTAGCAATTGTATCGCATTCCCGCATGTCCCCCATCATCCAATGATATGATTCTTCCCTTTTCACCCATCCTAACAACATACTACTGCATCACTTAACTATCCAAATAAATCGGCATAATAATAATAACATAACAATATGCATCATACACACAAAATTACTAACAGAAGCTCATGTTCCATCTACAATCACATCACTTGAACACAATTCAATACCTCTTCATGATAATAAATATAATCAAAATCCAAATTGTAATATCATATCATCATGATAATAATATGTCATAATTATGCTTGAAAATCCTAAAGATAACCAAAGCACTTCCATAACACAAATATTCCCATAGCTTGCATCCTAGTAACTGTCATATCTGAACACACATACACACATCATGATAAACCTATCCAAACATATATAATAAATCGTATCCTAACCTTCAGAAATAGTCCATAAATTCATAATATAAAACATTAGCTGCTTAAAATCATTAGCACATACCTTTAAGTATCCCTATTATTTTACCTTCATCTCCAAGTTCCAAAGCCAAACTACCTGCACATCCATAGTGAGAATGGAGGGGCTCTACAAAACCAGAGTCGAAGGATGTTCATACTTGTTACTTCTAGCCAAAATAAGCCCACATATCATTTAGTTTGATTCACCACCTTATTATCTGTTTGAAGAAAATCATAACATTATAATGTCGGTTGCTCTATTCTATAAACAACAATATTCCTCATAAGGGTGCCAATAAGCATGTTATTGTTTAATTATTATTTTATTAAGGATATTTTAGTTGGGCATGTTACATTTGGTATCAGAGCTTAGGTTTCATCTCTAGGCCTATAAGCCCACAATGGTTGGATTAGGGAATAGTAGACCCTTAATTGGAATTGACTTACCTATAGAATCAATAAACCTAAATTGGCTGCAGGAAATAGGGAGGTCCAAGTCAGGAAGAAAGAAGAGAAAAACCATGAGGGCTTCAAAAAATAAAGTTGTAATTGAAGAGAATCCCAAACTTGAAGACCAACCTAATATTCCTAATGATGAAACTCTAGCACACTCCCTCACATGACTCAAGCTGGAGAGAGGCAAAATGATTGATTCCAATCAATTTCCTAAGACTAAGAAACCTGTCCCATTTAGATATTGGCCAATAGAATGTGGACCTAATGCACCTTTATTGACTAAAGAGGAGAAGGAGTTCCACTGTGCACATCCTGCCTCACTCAAGAGGGACACTAGTACAAAAACAACGATAAATTACTAAAAAAACTACTAAAAATTGGTCACATGACCATTAGCTTGGTCATGTGACCATTAGTAGTTTATTGCTAGAAATTTATAACACAACCAAATTCATGACTAAACCATTTTTAGTCATTTATTGGTTGTTTTTATTGATCAATCTGGTAGTATATTTAGTCGTTAATTTAGTTATTGATTATTATTAATCGTTCATTTATTTATTCATGGTAGTCATTTATTTAGTCATGGTATTCATTTATTTTAGTCATGGTAGTAATTTATTTAGTCATTGTATTCATTTATTTTTGTCATGTTAGTCACATGGTAGTTATTTATTTAGTCATGGTTTAGTCATTTATTTGGGTGAATCAGTGATTCAAGTTACAAATCAAATCTAACTTAATTAATCCTCACTAATTTATTCATATAAATTTCAAGTATCATAGATATTCAAATATTGAGAGAAGCACCATGCAATGAAGACTAAAATGCTTGAACAAATATGATTGATTAGACACAAAGAGATCACAAATCGAGAGGAGCCACAACACAGTATTTATGAGTGGAGAAAAAAAAACTGTAAAAATTTACTTTATTAAGCCTCATTGGCAAATCAAAACCTCAATGGTTAGAACCTCACTGGAAAATAAAAACATATAAATGATGTGCCTTACTGGAAACTTGTCTCACTAACTATTTTACAATGTTTATTGAAGAATTAAAGAGTTCAGAAATGCATAAAAATAAAGAATCACTCTGTATCAATGAATTTATTTTCTTGAAAGTTTCATTTGAATTTGAAACTCAAGAACCTTTACTTCTACACCTGCAACACAATGAATACTATAAAATGTGTTTCTCCTTATTCAAAAGAACATCCATCTCAGCTCATGCACTATTAAATAGTTAATTTGTATCAGTACATTCAATTTTCACTTCAAACACCAACTCACAAACTGGACTGCTATCTAGGCATAAACAAGCTCTTACGGACTCACAAATTGGACTGTTATCTAGGCATAAACCTGAGAGAAGAAATAACATAATGAAATAAAGTAGAATCAATTTTTTTCTTTACAATTATTATGAATTCACTTTTACAGTAGACTAATCTCAAAATCATGGATTTATCTAATTTTTTATTGACAAATAATAAGGATGGCATTACTTGTACATTAGAAAACACGTCACTTTGTCGATTCATAAACATAAACATTTTTGAAGCACATGGGAAAAACCCAGATGGAACATCTAGCCAAAACCCTTCAGCTTGCAAAACATATGAAGAATGAAAAATTCCAGATGGCTGCTATTGGTTTTCGCTCCTCCAAAATCTTCCTCGGTGGTATTCTTCACCTTTCCCTTCTCCAATTTGGCAAGTTGCACCCTGAAAATAAGGTTTCGATGAGGGTTTTAGAGTGTGTTTATTAAAATGAAATTACAGCCAAGATATGATAATGAGCACATTTAGGTTTTTACATTATGGCTTCCTTTACCTTATGTTTTCTACTATTTTTTGTTGCTTTCCCCATCGTTATTGGTTTCAGCTCCTCCAAACTCTTCCTCGTTGGATAACTATACAACGAAATTATTCGAATGCAGTATCCCCTCATCTAGCACAAATCTACCACAAATCGATCTTGCAAACAGGAAAAATGAACTTTATTCTCTGATCAATAGGAAGAAGGGATTAGTTTCTTGCCAGTGGGATCATATCATTCAGTTAGTGTCTCTTCTATGAGGGGACCATTGAAGCCATAGTCGCCAAGCTCTTTTGTAATGGAAAAAAGTAGCGCTTTCACATTTTTTTAAGTTAAGGCTCCTTTTCCCACTTTTTTTCAAAACCCTAATTCATTTCAAATCTCCTTTTCTCACTTTTTTTTCATTTAAGTTTGATTTCAAATGCATTTAAAATCTCCTTTGCCCACTTTTTTTTCCTTTAAATTTGATTTCAAATGCATTTGATTTTCATTGCTAAAGAATATTTCAAAATTAAATCTCACTTTTAAATATATTATTATATTATATTATAATACAACCCACTCCCTCAATTCAAAATATTTCTTTTAATTATCCACTTTAATATCATATGGTCTAATTTTTATTTGTGTGACTAGTCATTTTTTATCCGACGATCAAATTAGTCATTTATAGTTGTGTTGCAAAAAATGAGTAGAATTTAGTCATCTTTAGTTGTTGTGACTAAAAGTGTTAGTCACGTACTCATTTATTTGTCAAATTCTACTAGTGGGATGATGTAAATTCAAATGAGGATCCAGATGAATGTCCTTTTTTCTGATAATGAGGGAACTACTTAGCATGGAAAAAATTTCGTAAATAATGATCAGTATAAATCCATATTTAATATAAATAAAAAAATTGTAGTTGATCAAGAGCATGAAACTTGAAGACTTGTCTTGATGTGAATTAACATGTATATCTCTTTCAGATTACATGTTGTGTACATATAATTATGTAGATGCAATTTTTTAAATGCAAAAACCTTGTGTTAAGATACACTAAATGCAACTGTGGTGCAGGTTGAGTGTGAGTCATTATGGTGACCACCAGACAAGAAGCAAGAAGTAGCAAACAAGAAAATGGGCCAAGCGAGAGGCTAGAAAAAATTTTGGAAAGCTTGAAGCGAAAATAAACCTAAATGGACCATTTGGAACAAGATTTTCGAGGGGTGTGGGAAGATTAGAATATCAGGAACAAGGTAACCAAACAAGGAGAAAGGGGCCAAGGGGATCCTAATCGGGGTCGAATTGAGGAAGAATTGGGGAAATATCTTAAAAAGGTAGCACCACCGAAATTCAATGGCAAGGCCATCAGAGATAGAGCCAAGGTATGGATCATAGAGATGGAAAAATATTTTGGGCTCTGCAACCTACCAGACCAAACCAAGGCCACTTAGGCTGCATATCAATTGTCTATAGAGGTGGCCACTTGGTGGGACAATGAGAAGGTGGAGAGGAGACTTCAACTAGAGGAGATCACTTGGGATTTTTTCCTCCAATATTTCAGGAAGAGGTGGCTACACAAACTTTCTTTGACAAGAAGATGATTGAATTTCAAAATCTAACCCAGGGTGGCCTAACACTAGTTTAGTATTGGGAGAAGTTTACCAATTTTCTTAAGTATGTGCCGCAATATCAATCCGATGAGAATTTCTGGATTTGAAAGTTTATATTAGGATTGAGACCCCACATTGGAGCTGAGGTGGACCTCCATAATCCCCATAAAAAGACAGAATCTTTTCAAAAGGCCATTAAGCAAGAACAAAATTTTCAATAGTTGTCCAATATTTGCAAGGGTTCAAACTTCAAGCCTTGACTCAAAAATAAAAAGTTTCATAAGGGTGATGGACAAAAGGAAAATAAGTCCCATCAGATCAGAAATTTAAAAACAAAAGGTGGCCCTTTGGGAAAGGAAGAAGGAAACCAAGGTGGAAGGAACAAAAGGGCTAATAAGGGAAACAAAAAATTTAATAGTAACCAAAGGTACTCAAAAGAGGATAGGTCTGGAGGTCGAAAAGGACCACGTGATGGGTGTTACACTTGTGGGGGAGACTATTATGCATCTAGTTGCCCTCAGAAGTCAAAGTCATGGAAGGAAGGAAACCAACAACAAACCCCACAACACAAGATCCATGCGATAGTGGATAACATGCAAACAGAGTACCAAGCTTCTTTGATATGATTGACGGTTAAGCTCTATGGCCGAACTATTTCTATTTGGATAGATACTAGAGATACTAAGCACAAATCAATTGTAAATTGTGAATATTTTTTGGTGAGTTGTTTGGATGACTATGGGTTTCTAGTTGAGATTCATGGGATACAAAGATCCCTAGAGCTTAGGAAAATCTTAGCCATGTGGCTCAAGAGGGCTCAGAGGAAGGGTTTTGTCATATATGTTGTGCATTTCAATGAACCCAACAATGAGAAACCATACCTAGATGATTATCCAATTCTTAGGGAATTCTGAGATTTTTTTCCCAAAGATCTCATTGAGCTAAGCCTCAGTCTAAGGCCTCATATAGGATGACCACCACCAAGATTTATGAATTGAAATCCCAATTACAAGAGTTGTTATGCAAGGGGATTATTAGACCCAGTGTGTCACTGTGGGAAGCACTAGTTATCTTTGTGAAAATGAAGGATGAAACCTTACATCTGTGTATTGATTATAAGATGTTGAACAAGGTGACCATCAAGAATCAATATACCCTTCTAAGGATCGATGAATTATTTGATCAGATGAAGGGGCGATAGTATTCTCAAAAATATATCTCAGATTTGTTTATCATCGGATGAGACTAAAGGAAGAAGATATTCCAAATAGTGCTTTCTAAACTTGGTATGGGAATTATGAGCACTGTTGTATCATTTGGATTGACCAATGCACCCGCAACTTTCATGAATCTTATGAACAATGTGTTCTAAGACTGTTTGGATGATTGTGTCCTAATATTCATTGATGAAATTCTAGTTTATTCCAAGTCTATTGAGGAACATGATCAACACTTGAGGATAGTCTTACAAAATATGAGGGAAAAGAAGATTTTTGGAAAGCTATCCAGGTGCTCATTTTATCAAGATAGGGTACACTACCTAGGTCACATTATTTCAGCTGAGAGAGTCTTTGTGGATCCCAAAAAGATAAAATAAATCATGGAGTGGGTGGCACCTCAGAGTGTGATGAAATTACGAAGCTTCATGGGCCTTGCATGGTATTACAGGAAATTTGTGCAAGGGTTTTCTCAAAAAATTTCCCCGAGAAGTGTGACCAACCTTCCAAATCTTGAAGGAGAAGATCATGATAGCCCCAGTATTGACTATACTCGATCCCAATGGTCAATTCTTAGTTATCACCAATGCTTTAGGAGACGGTGTAGGAGCAGTGGTTACGGGACATAATAACCCGGCCAAAATAACCCTGGACAGAATAACTCGGTCACAATAACCCCGGGACAAAATAACCCAGGGTCATAATAACCCATGGTAAAAATAACGTTGAATATACAATTACCAATAGAGGGGAAAAGACTATTTTTCATGATAGTAATGATGAGAATCATTTTTTAATATTCTAGTTTACTAGCTTGATCTAAAATGACCATGGGTTATTTTGTACATGGGTTATATTGTACATGGGTTATTTTGACCACGGGTTATTCTATCCATGGGTTATTATGACCCTGGGTTATTTTGGTCGGGTTATTCTATCCAGGGTTATTTTGGTCGGGTTATTATGTCTTGATACCAGGAGTAGTGTTAATGCAAGATGGACAAGTGGTGGTGTATGAGTCAAAGAAGCTAAAACAACATGAAGTAAATTTTATGCCACATGATCTAGAATTTGTAGCTATAGTACATGCCTTATAGATGTGGAGACATTATCTTTTGAGAAATTTGTTTGATCTCAAAATGGATCATTTGGGATCGAGATACATCTTAAATCAACCAAACCTCAATGCACGAAAGAGGAGATGGTTAGAATTCCTTAGCGAGTATGACTTCAAAATTGAGTATATAAAAGGAAAGGAAAATAGAGTGGTAGATGCTCTTAGTAGAAGAAGACATCTGGAAGCCATGATGTCTATGAGATCCAATTGGAAGCAGCAGGTGATACAACACTTTCAAGGAGATGAGCATTATGAAAGGGTGAAAAGGGCTCTAGAAGAGAATCTATCAAACCATCGATTCTATGGGTATGAGGTTGAAACGGATGGTATCTTAAGATACCAAAGGTGAATATATATTCTAGATTCTGGAGAGCTTAATAAAATAATCCTAGAATAAGTCCACAATGCACCATATTCAAGACACCTTAGAGTTACAAAGATTATTTCAGAATTAAAAACCTTGTATTTTTGAATGAAGCTCGGGAAGGACGTAGTGGAATACATAGCCAGGTGCCTAGAGTGTAAGTGACTTAAGGCTAAGAACGTGTATCTATAGCAGGGCTCCTTCACCCTCATGATATACCTAAATACAAATGGGAAGTGATCAACATGGACTTTGTATAGGGGTTACCTCTAAGTAAGAACATATATGATGTCATTTTGGTAGTAGTCGATAAGTTGACTAAGGTCGCACATTTTATTCTAGGGAATCTTAAGGATGGATTAGTGACCTTGGCCAATAAATTTTTCCAAGAGATATTTCGCTTACATGGAGTGCCAAAGACCATTATATCCAATAGAGATACATGGATGACATCAAGGTTCTGGACAACTTTGAATGTAGCATTGGGAAATAAGATAAATTGTAGTTTAGCCTATCATCCTTAGATTGATAGTTAAATCAAGAGAGTGAATTAGGTAGTAGAAGATATCCTTTGGATGTACTATATGGATCAGCAGTATAAATGGGAAGAGTATCTATCACTGGTAGAATTCGCTTATAACAACTCCCATCATGCATCCTTAGGTATGGAAACTTTTGAGGAATTGTATGGGTGAAAGTCTTGTACTCCCATTAGTTGGGATAGATTGGAAGACATGATCATAATGAGTCTTAAAATGCTAAAAGAGATGGAAGAGAAGATGAGATTCATCAAGACCAAACTGAAGGAGGTGACAGATAGATAAAAGAGCTATGTTGACATGAATAGAGCCTTTAAATAGTTTGTAGTCAGGGATAAGTTCTTTTTAGAGTCCAGCTGCATAAAAGTTGTATTACCTTTAGGAAATAATCCAAGTTCGCTTTGAGATACATGGGCCTGTTTGATGTGTTGGAATTAATCAACCTGATTGCATATGTGACTTATCTATCACCTGTCAACTCTATAATGTGTTTCATGTTTTTTTTCTTAAGTCATACCACCTAGATGCATCTCATATACATTATTATCATCCTTTATAGGTGGAGGATCTAGGAGTGGTGCTAGTGGAGCCCTTTAGAATTATGGATAGACGCAACGCCAAGTTCCTAAACAGAGACATTATTCAATATAAGGTTCAATGGGATCAGTATTCTAAGGACATTGCTACATGGGAGGATGCAGAGGAAATAGAATGCTCCTTTCCTCATTTTCTTTCTTAGATAGATTATTGATGGTTTACTATATATTGTTGCTTAATATTTTGGACTTGTATGTTATGATGCTTTGGCTTGAAAAAAGTATGATTTGATGATGAAATGTACATATGTGAATCAATTTTGTTTGATCATACATCGGGACAATGTATTTTCCTAGTGGGGAAGGATGTCACATCTCAATTCTATTACTTGCATTTAAGAATGTTAAGTTAATTGAAATATTTTAAAAGTGGTATTTATCATTCAGTATTTATGAATTTGATAAATGCAATAGTATTTGAAAAATACTTATCTTTAAATTTTATGATTGAAAAGAGTATTTCGTAATTATTATCAATTAAAGGTTATTGATAAAGTTGGAAAGTGTAAGAACGTGTGTGTGCAGGAATAGGATTGAAGAACGAGAATTTGGTTGAGGTAGAAAATGCTTAGCTGGATGACAAATGGTAGGCAAGGTTGGAATTTGGAATCTCACACACCACAATAAATCATGACATCTGCATCTTTTTTGTAATTGATAAACATCATTCTTGCTTGTGTAGAATCATAATTTGGTAAAATAACCAATCTTGTGAAAGAAACGAATTTAGTGCATCCTTGTCTTACCTTGTCTATCTCAAAGTTTGAATTCAAAATTATTTTGTAAAATGAATTTGATCATATACAATTATCATAAGGAGAACAATTATATTATTTTTTCATTTTGATGAATTTGGAAATAGACTGGAAATGGGAAGAAAATAAAATGTATGCTTGTGAATTTCTACATAAATGTATGTATATACGCATATATATGTGGGTGAAACCATATATACAAGTATAAATATAAACATATTACCTTAGATTTTCAGCAATGAGAGTGTTTGCGTTAATTTGTATCTCCCATAATGAATGGGAGAGGGGACGACCCCTATAATGCTCAGAAATGGAGGGGAATTGGGTGGCTAACCAAAAGAAGTATGGAAGAAGGAATTAAGACCACTATCTCCAAAGATATAAATGAAGATATTCTTGATTAGAGGGGGTGATTTGAAGGAGACAATCTAGTAAGAATTAGGGGGAATTGAAGGAAAATTTGATAGAGGAAGGGGGAATGATATTATAGGGGAGTTGTTCCTAATTTTCAACAGAGGAAAAAGCACCAAGAATCGCAACTAAGAGAGGTATTCTCAAAACTCTATCAAATGTTTCCCTTTTTTTTCGAATGGTATTTCATCCTTATGCTCTATCTTGAAGATATCAAGTATTTCATGAGTTTACTTTTTCTTAAAAATTGTGCACTTGTTATGTAAACCTGTGGATTTGTATTTGTGTTTCGATCACTATTTAGTCAACCCTATAATTAACTATGTTAGCTATGCTTAGGGTTGAGCCACTATGTGTGAGCCTCATTCATTTGGATTCCCTACATGTCCGGGTTCGATATGAACACCCATGATGGGTGACCACCCACATGCTACATCAACCTCTATAGCTTTGGTCATTTGACTGGGCCATTTTCCTTGCATTTATTGATTTGAATAACTTCATTCTATACCTATTTTGTTTGGATGGAAATCAGTAAGGTGTTCAAATTATCTTTTGAGAAACACTAAATGGACAAATGGTTGTTACTATTCAATGACTAATATTTCACATGAGCTCTGTAAGCATCTAGCCATTTCTATTTGAGTGATTCATATTTTTTTTTTACTTTGTATATTGATGAATGACATACATCATTCAACCCATGTTTGATTATCACACCCACCATTCAGTGAGGTGAATATGGTGAATCATTCCCTACCATATGCATGTGTCAAATGATGCTCTCATTGTTCCCTTTTATTAAATAAGATATTGAGCAGTTTCACCTTGATCAATTAAAAGGGGCTTAGGAATGATACTATCGTTCCATGTATAACCCTCAACCAAACGTAGATAACAAAAATGCATAATGTCTGGTCCATCTCAGGCTATGAGTTGTAATAAATCGCTTAAATATTTTATCTCCAATGAAGTGTCTATATGTATTTATATATATGTATATATATATACATGTACATCATCGATTGAATCCTCTATTTAAACTAGAGTCAAAGGATGTTCATACTCTGTTACTTATAGATAAAAGGTGCCTTCATTGTATGGTCAGTCGAACCATAGCACAATAGATAACAGGTAAAATGGAGGTACATAATGATATCCGATAACATGTTATTAATTACAATAACATGCTTATCGACACCCTTATAAGGAATATTATTATTGTTAGAACATAGCAACAAACATTATAGTGTTTTGATTTTTTTCAAATGAATAATAAAGTGGTGAATCAAACTAAGTGATATGTGTGAATATTTTGGCCAGAAAAAGAATGAATATAGAACCAAACATTTGTTCATATTGAAGGATTTATATATATTCTATTAATTTTGATTTATTTTCTTTGGAACTGATTATTCTTAGTCTTGCAAATCATCCATGTTTCTTTCAAAATTGATTTATGATCCATAAGAGAGACAATTGACTATTGATTAAACATTTCATATTGTATTTAAATTGAGACTAGTTGTTATTAAAATATCAAATAGGATATCTAAACGAAGTTGATTCCTTTTTTAAATGTGGAAATTTGTATGTAAGAAATATTTTTCTCTTAATATTCAGAATGTCTACATATATTTATCCAAGATTTAGAAGGCATATATATATACACAAATAAATTATTCATGTATGCATGTACACATACATGCGGTATACCTTCTTCTTTCATCTTAATTTACTCATTTGATTATGATTGTTTACTTTCATTTGCAAAGGAAAGAATTGTAGAATAGTGTTGAATTGTAATATGAATCTTAAGTAAATATATTTATATGATGAATAGATGAATGGAAATCCAAATTTTAAATGTATTACTTGTTGATGAATGATGAAATGGAATGATACAAAGTACTATGATAGATTGTAGCACATTGGAATATGATGCTAGTAGATGTTCTAAAAGGCAAGGATACCCCTTTGTTATGATAATATTTTCTTCCAGGAATGGATGCTAGAGAGTGTAGATTTTCTTTTCCAAATCTAACTTAAGTTGCATTTTATGCAGCATGATCTTGGTCAAGATTTGCAATCATTTTCATTACGAAATAGACTGTTTATTATTTATCCTATCTTTGTTATTTCTTTAATTACCTAACATGGAACTTGCATGTTCTAACAGTAGATAGAAATGCATGTAGTTAGGCAAGCACATATTCCACCTTGCAAATTGTATCTCTTGCTAAGTGTTATGTGCAGGGTCGGGTATTCTTCGATGGATTGAAGAATTTTGAGGAAGCATTTCTTTTTGGTTGGGTGGAAAATCACCTCAACCATGTTCTCATCCACCAATGGAGGCAATATGTCACAGAGGAAATTCAATGGAATTCTATTTTATGTACTTGTATCATTAATGAAATTATTGTATTGACTATGTAGCATTTGAATGCCAATTTAAATTTGTATATTGACTATTTACATGGTGAAATGAATAAATTAAAATTTGTTATTTTATGGAAATGAAATTTCTATGTTTGAAAATAGCTATGGGATTTATGTCTTAAATTTATATTTATAATGTCAATTATTATTTTATTAAGGAAATTTTAGTTGGGCATGTTACAGTTTTTGTGCAAAAACTTAAGAATCCTATGAGTTTCCAACCTTTTATTGTCCCCTCTATTCCTCTTACAAAGGAAGAAAAGGGACCAATGTTGGGAAATGCATCAATACCTCCTTCACAAGTTGAAGCTTGTGCGAGAAGAAACAAAAGTGCAAAAGAAGGCGTCGTGTTATGGCTCGTTAGCTTGCTAAAGAGCATAAAACCTTACTTAATGATCATCCATCCATCCAACCAAATTCTAATGAAATACCTCCCACCCATCCATCCTCGTCATCACTTGACTCCACTCTACCACCCTCGCTAAACCATGAAGCTGAACCTTATTTATCTCAACCAAAACAAAGAATAAAAATATCACTAGATACAAATATGGATGTCAGTGCTCACAATCATGCTGATAATACTAATATGCAGCCTATCATGATACATTTTGACAATAATTCTAAAGATAAAATAGAAGAATAAAAATAAGAAAATAACAAATTATCTCTTATGTTTTCCAAATCGACAAATTTAGATGCGGGGGCAACCATGATGATCCTCCTAATGAGAGTGACCCACCATGTGTTCAAATCAATACTTCTCCTTGTACCGCACTTGTTGTAGTTCCTTTACTGTATTTTCTACCTTCCATTTATGATGAGAAATATTGGGATGTAGAATATTTTCCATATATCGACTTGCATGTGTAGTACCCTTTTGTGTCTTTGTGTGTTTTCTTGCGTGTAATGTGATCTCTTGTATTTTTTTATTGGCATGTATTTTTGTTTGTTATTTTTCTTTGGATGAACCTAATGAGGTAAAATAAATCTCATCATAATAATACTAGAAAAGCCTATTTATATAAGCTCAATCCTTAGTTTCTGCCAATTAATTAAACTTTAGGAGAGATAATTGTTTATCTTTAAGGAAAATTATACAAACTTTATTTCTTATGATTAATTGAGGTAATCTACCAATACGGATTTAATGGGTTGTTTTGAGTGTTTTTGTAGAGAAATAACCAGACATCACACAGCAGTTGCAAAATGTTTAACTAGCACATGCCTTAGTAAAGATTGAAGATAGATGATGGGAACTTGCTCCTGAACATCAGGCTGATGAACCAAAGATATAGTTGATGTTAGTTTAATTTATGTTATTTTCTTTTATTCAAAGACTTCATGGCTCGTCTTGAGCCTTTTTAATTTTTATGTAATGGGTTTAAGACAGTGGAAGTTAGTTGTAAACTGTTATAGAATTTTTCAATAGATATCCACACCATCTAAAATCTAGGATTTAGTTAAAAAATTCTATAAAAATGTAATTTTCAGGAATAGAAGGGGACGCTCAATAGTAATGTAATTTTGTTAACATGATCTATGAATACTTAAAGAAACTGTCTTCTATCAATTAATGAGTTGTTGAGATATGCATGATAATCGTCTTTAATGGAAGAACTTCATAACCAGTAGTGTATGTGACTTGAGAATGAATGTGATATCGCACGAGCTGGCCACTCGAGGGAGGATAGCTTAAATAGATAAGTACTTACTGTTATGTCATTTGTGCTACATAGATAACCATTTAGTAGGAAATCGTTAAGTCTGAAGTTCCGAAGCATTCCTTTTCTACCATTATCATGACTTACTGATTGTAACTGTTAGAATATTTTACTATTTAGGAGGATGTTTTATAGTTTTTTTACTTGTTTTTCCAATTTCGCAGTTTATCATCTATTTAGTTTACTTAATACTATGCTTCCTAGCTTAGTTGTTATCCTTTATAAATTAGTAATCTTATGCTTTCTAGTTTAATATTTCTAGTTAACCTAGAATAAATTATTCCCTAGTTGTGTAGTTAGTCAGCCTTAGACTAAAATTAATTTCAGTTGTCTTTGAGAAATTAGAAAATCTAAAATGAGTTGTCTAAATTATCTTCTATTGCAAACTGCCTTGGACACTGCCTAGTCGACTTATTGATATTTTATATTCTAAAGTAATGGGACCTAACGATAGCCTATCAGACCCCTTTTTTTCTTGTTGGCACAAGGATACAAAGAAACTAAATTTATTGTGACATTCATTTATTTGTACCAAAGCGTTGATACATTTAGGTCTCTTCCACTCTGACCCAAAATCCTTGTTGTCTTCATGTGTTGTTCCTCCCTTATGTTCGTAGTTCCACAAGTATTTGGGGAATGATGTCAATTCCAAGCATGATCATATTATATATTATCTCTTGTCTATACTATGTGGATCTTTGGACCCCTTATATGTTATCTTTATCCTATTAGTTATGTGGTTTGGTTTTGGGGGTAACCCCTTGTCATGAGTCAGCTTTTTTGGGAATATATAATTTGGCATACGATTTTTCGGTAAGCTCTAATGTCTTATCATATATCATATTATTCTAAATTAAAGGAAATTTCTCTTGATTGATGTTAGAAATTAATTTAAGGTGGGGGCATACATTCCATTGTGTGCTTCACTTTGTTCACATGCATTGAAATTTGTGATGCATTTTTGGAAAATTGACCATATTTTGTAGCACCTTATCAAAATTATTGGGGCTATAATTCTTGGTATGGTTGACATGAAAACTCACCTAGTGAATATCAGACTTCACTAGCCCTTATTTGTTTTAATTTGATATTTCATAGAAACTCACCTAATGAATATCACACTTCACTAGCCCATGGTGTTTCTTATCAAAGCTCACCTGGTGAATATCAAAACTTACTAGCTTATAATGCTCGTGTTCATGGGTCACCTATCAAATTTTGGACTTTTTTAGCTTGTGATTCATGAATACCTTGGGTATGGATCCTAGTAAGAATATTATGGATCTTTCTAGTCTTTGATTGTCATACCCCCATTTTTCGCTTGTTTTTATTGTTTTTGCATCATGTAGTTTTTGAATTATGTTTATTTTTTGTATTATGTTAGTTTTGTGTCTTCATTGTGTATGATTTATGTTTGTCATTATGCATTGCACCTCATGTGTCTGTGTTCATCTTTATTTAAATTTTTGTTCCATAGGATCTTGAGCTTGGGGGCTAGTGCATCCCCTAGATTTGATGGCATCTTATCTCTTCAATGTTTGGATTAATGAACCCTTCTTGGCCTATCCTTACTTTAGTGTGAGCATGAGCGTAATTTAATACTCTCAGTAAAGTGGGGGCTAAATCTAGCATCATAAATTGTCACCCTTGATAGTTCCACACTATTTTTAGCTCCCCCTTATGTTCTTGGACCCATTCATGCTTTTAAATTGTCAGTTTTATGATCATATCCAAAAAATTAGAATTAAATTGGGAATATGATTTAATATTTATTAATGACACTTAAAAACCCAAAATAGGTCTAGACTAGGGCACTAGTACCCCTGTCCTACCTATTTTGGCCCCAATTTACATATTTCATTGTTTACATTTTAACATTTATAAATTTAACATTTGTCAACTTTTGATAATTAATTTTGTGGGAATTAAAGAAATACATATAAATACAAGTCTTTTTCACCATTTGAGATAACTAGCATTTTGGAATAATAATTGATCATCCTAAAAAGTAGTCAAGGGAAGAATTATCAGATTTTATAATACTTATTATCAGTCAAGATTCATGTTAGAAATGTATCAAGTTTATATACATGATTTTGTTCATGTTTTATGTTCATTTATTTTGTGAGTACTAAAACTTGTAGGACCTCCAATCAAGAATCCAATTATCGTTAAAGGTGATGATTAAAATGAATTCAATCCATCAAGGAAGGTAGAACTGAATGGTAAGTTCTCCCTTTCCCTCGCAGTCAATAGAGAATTGACGATTGGGGTTCGGTTGGGCCAGGACAAAAATTTCATTAGACAAGAAAGGAGGGCAGTTGTTCATCCAAGGAGGAAATAAATGGTGGTGTGGGGCTGGACAATCACTAAATAATAAAGGGTGGGTGGGTAGTAGGGGTCAGGATAAAAGAAGGTAAAATTTTCAATTTATCATTCATTTTATCCATTTTTTCCTTTTCCTAATCAAGGGTAAGCACTCTTTACATCATCATATCTATTGTGGAGGTGGAAAAACAAGAATAGGGTTTGACTTAGGAAAGCCCCTATGTGGCACAACCCTTTCTCTCCTCTCTTATGGGTAGGTGACAGATCTGAAGTGGATTTGGCAAAGGGTTGAAGACCTAATTTTGCAATCAAACATTCAAGCCTCACATGCCAACAAATTAGGGAAAGTGGAATTCATTATTAATAGACAAAGCTCCCAAGTTGAGTCTAGAAGGGAAGAACCTACAAATAGTGACCATCTAAGATCTATTTTTTTATTTTGAAGATCTGCATTTCTAGGTCTAGGGTGCCAGTGCCCCTGTCCAGCTAATTTGAGCTCAGATTTATATTCCAAGTTCCTTTGTCTTTCCACTCTATTGTTTTGTCATCCTTTTCTATGTTTCTATTTTGTATTTTTCTGAAATCATAACCATTTTCTATATTTGCATAGCTAACCTAAGCACACATTTATATCATCAAATCAAAATAATTCATAATCAACCTTGCCACCTCCAAAAGAAAGAACTGAAACCCTGATCCACCATTTTGGCTCTTCCATTACAGTTAGTAGCCAAGTGGGTATTTGTGATCATTTTTGTTTTCTTCCATTTTGATGTAAGATAAAGTGTGATTTAGGCCCTATATCCCTTTTTCCCACATCACACCACTTTTTTCCAATCTGTCATGCTCTTATTGTATCATATGCCCAATTTGTATCACAACTTTAATGTTAAGTCCCAACCTCAAGGTTGTGAGCATGTGGTCTTATACCATTGTATTTTAAAAGTTGGTCATATTTATATGCCTTCATTTTTATGTGTCATCTTCATGTCTAGTTGGTATACCTCTATTTGATCGTTGAGCTTGTGTTGCTAAGATTTAATGATAAGCTTTCCAATTTTTATGGTACATGTTGAAATAATATTTTTGTGTTGTCACTAATGATCAAGATTGAATAAGTGCATTGATCTCATAAGTTGATAGGGTGTGTAAATTTGTTTTTTTTAAAGTGAAAAAATAAGTATAAAGACGACACATGGTGAGTTCTTGTAACATCATTAGCACACTTCACATTGCAAATTTGGAAATTAATGCAAACATGAAAAATGTAATGTGTAATAGACTGGTTTATTTCCTTTCAATAAGATCAAGAGTGGAGTTTTAAATAAAATTAGAAACATTAATACCCATGACATTTATGGTTTTCAAACTTTGTGTAAACATTCATAACTATAGAGGAGGGGCATTGATTGTTCTGGACCCCAGGTCACAGGAGGGTCTAGAACAATCAGCTACCCTAATCTACCTCATGCTAAAGGATTTTTTCAAGGTAATTTTGATACTTGAGAGGGAAAAAATGAAGGAAAACTGATCTATCACTATCATTTTTCAACTTGAGAGTTTCGAAAACTAGATGAGAAAATTCTTGATTTTGGACTGTAACCTAGGTAGCTCTTTGTCAAAGGACTCTGACATAGAAGATAGATGATAGCGCAACATGCTAGAGTCTCAGTCAAGCATTGTCGTCTGTATGGACAAAGAGTATGAAATATAGTCTAAACTAACAGAGAATTTGCTAGCTACCTAATAGATGCAATTTTATATGATAATGGAAAGCAAAAAACTATTGAATGATTAAAACAAGAAAAATACTTGAACTTGATAGATAAAATGACAAGATCGAAGGTGGAAAAAATCAAACTTATAGTCGGTCCAGCCTCCCACAAGCTCCACAAAAACACAATACCTACACATAGAAGAACGGGGGAAAATGTTGGGTCTATTTCGAGGATTTTCATAGTTAAACCCCCATTTTGGTGTTCCCACATCCACAGATAGCTAGAATAGCCACAATAGAGAAATTACGATAAAGAAAGTAGTGAAATGGAAGAATACCAAGCAATTATAACAGCAATATGCTACTAAATCAAACAATGATGGTAAGTAAAATAGATATCACCTCCCAACAAGGTGCCCTCAAGCATGTGAAGGATGATGTGATCTCGCAAGCTTGTAAGTGCCAATGTTGTTGCAACAAAGAGAGGAGAAAAACCATTAGAGTGTCAACTCAGAGCTTTAACAATGGTGGAAAATGTTGTCAAATGAAGTATGTAATGCTCAAGAAGTGTGTAGAATTGTGAAGTGAAGTTGAAGAATATTGAAGAAGTTGAAGTGAATGTGAGAGATAGTGTTTTGAATGTGAATAGGAGCCCAAAATATTTTTTTGAGTTTATTCAAGGGTGCAAGGGAGTTACACTTCATCACCAATGGAGAAGTGTAATGCCTCTGCAGATTCCAATTATGGGAATCCTATTAGGATGGCAGCTCACCACACAGACGTCCACGCACCACACTAACATCCTTGATAGAAATTCCCCCACTGACACTATAGACAGCCACCAAATGGATGGAAAATGGATGGATGAGGTGGAATAGTATCTTTGGGTTTGATTTTTCTAAGGCAGGGAATGTAAATGGGGAATTTACAAGGGGTGGAAATTCACTCCATTACATTTTACCCCCACTTTAGTGAGCATATGTGCTACCAAATGTGAGGTAAAGTAGATTGAAAGAGTTCAAAGAAAGTATACCTGAACCATCAAGGAAGCAGACCATAATCTGACACACCTAAAAGCACATGAAGAGGAGATGGATTCATAGGTACTCAGTCCTGAGGAGAATTGAACAAATGCATCACAAGTCTACAAACTTATGTAATGGTGAACAAAGGGCTTTGTAGGTGCTTTATCCTATAGATTTGAACAAAGAGAACTTGTAGGATGAAAGAACTTTACAGGTCCTTATAATTGTAAAGAAGGTGCTCCAAGTGCTTGGTCCTGAGGGAAGCTAAATGTGAGAGGCTCTAAAGAGTCTGATGGGCCTTTACAAGTACTTGGGCCTCCAAGGTTGAATGAAAAGTATCTTCACAGGTGCACCTAAAAAGCAACATGTTAATCCACAAACAAAACATGTTAGATATCAAAAATCCATGCATGAAAATAGGTAGACAGTCACACAGATAGTCAACAATTGAAGGAGAGGCTTTCAAAGGGGTCCCTCAAAAACCCTTCAAAAGAAAAGGGGTACGCTCGAGGGATGCTCTGTTTGAAAGAAATAACATTTTTGAAAAAAGATAGATTTTTTCACCAATGATTCTAGCATGAAGGAATCCTTCTGAAAGATTCCTTTGATCGAGGAATTTGAAAGAAACAATGCTCCCTCACAAAGGCAAGTTTTCATACTTCTTCATAAAAAAAATTACTCCTTTCCCAAAGGCAATTTTTCAGATTCTATCTTGCAAATCTGTGATGAAAGAAATTTTTTGCTAGGGATCCATGTTGAAGAATGAAATTTTTAAAAAATAGAGGATTTTCAACGAGGGATTCGTTGGCCACCGAATACACCTTTTGAAAATAAAATTAGTATGATAGACCCCCTTTGGAAGGTGAATGCCAGACTCAAAGCCACGTAACATCCTAAGGAGAGAAGAAAGAATGAAAGTGATGTTGTGGGTCACGAAACATGATGAGATGTAACCATGGTAATGTTGTCACACACGTGAGGGACAACACATAAGCACCACAAAATCATAAAGAAAGCAAAGAAAAAATAGCATACACAAAACACATACATCAAGAGACAAGAGGATTTAATATTTTGGGGTCAGAGCTACTCATAAATATAAATAGATAAGTGTAATATAATAATATATAAATGAATTTTCATCAACCCCCTACTATAACAGGCCATGTAAAGAAAGTTACGTGAAAACAAAATGAAAATAAAAATTGGGTCAACATGGAACGGAGGCCTAAATTCCCCCAAAACTTTGCATCATCCCTAATTGTCAAAAATCAAGGCACAACAAAGGGAAGAATGATGTGACAAGTAGAAGAAGTTTCATGACATAAAACACTCCTATATCCAAGCACCTATAAGGGTGAAAAGGTTCCTCCAGGAACACATAAAACAAGAATGGTGGAATGCAACACACACACATAATCCAATCTACAGATAAAGAAGAGACACCCCTAGTCCTCATCAACCAAGAGGTTTTCATTCTCCTAATCTAGATCATCATAAGGGAAAGGCAGACGAACCTATAAGATCGAGATAGCAAGGGGAGTACCCTGCGACTCTCTTGTGACAAGAGCCAAGGAAGAGAGCCCCATGAGGTCTTCTTCACTCAACTCCTATGAGGTAAACATTATAAATCTCATAAAAATCATCGATAGAGCCAGGACATTGTCTACAGAGTTGAATATGCACTTAATAGGAAAGCCATGTGTCAATTGAGTAGCTGATGAATGAGGCGTCTAAGATCCACTATCAACCTCACCGAAAGATGGGGGTAGTGACAAATTCTAAGGATGTCGAGGTTTCCTCCGTCGCTAAGATGATGCAAGACAATGTAGAACCAACTTTCGAAGAAGGCGATCCCTTATTTTGACCCCCATTACAAGTAGGTTCATCCTCCAAATTGTGCTTCATTAGAGGATGTGAGATCCCAACAAATGAGGTAGAAGGTGAGGAGGAAGAGGAGAAAACCACAATGGACACCATCAAGGTATTTGATATATTCATGGATTTGGGAAAAGGTGGGATTTTTAGAAGGGACGTCAAGAGGGGAGGCTCAACTAAAGGAGCAATGAATACTTACACCCTTTTAGGGTGAGGATCATTAACACTCGTAGGGGGAGCTAAAAGAAATATTTAGGTGGAGGGAATTGAAGAAAAAGGGGTAGAAGAGGAGGACACAATAGAAGGTACTAAAATAGGAGTTGTTGGCTCCCCTTCCTCATTTTGCAAGGCAACCTTCTTAGTGACCATAGCCTTCCTTCGATGCTTATTCTCATGCGTAAGGAAGTTTATTCGGCTAAAAGAGCTATAGGTTGTATCTTGAGGAACAAAATCTCCTATTCAGTCATTGGAGTATCCATCATATTTGTTTCCAATGGAAGGTGTGACTCTGAGATAGGAACAAGAGGAAGAGATGCAAGAGAAAAGGAAACCACAAGCAAGGAATCAGACTCAATCACTTCAATGATAGGCCTCTTCCCATTTGCTATCCTACGAGTAGGAATGGTAGGAGGTCACTGATTCTGAGATGTAGAGATGACTCCACGAGGACCCTTCCCCTTACCATATAGGACAGGTCGAGGCACCATGGGTAAGACAATAAGGTTGAACACCTAACAATTGACCTTTTTCCAAGTGGGCACTATTAGACTCCCTAAGAGACACATAGGAGCTAAATTCGAAGGCACTGCAGTAGAGCGAGAGGTACAAGTAGGTGGAACTGAAGGGGAATAAGAAGAAGCTTGAGTGGACTTCTCCTCCTTCTTTTTGAGTGAAATAGGTAGCCTTGTGTTGCACCATCAAGGAAGCCTTAACTGAAATAGCATAAGGAGAAGGAGGGTAGGTCACTTTCGATGTTATTCCCCCATTCTTATATTTCACATAAGTTTGATACAATAGGTTCGTCCTAGTAAGGAGAAGACCAACAGGGGTAGGCCATAAGTGATCTAATGAGCAGCCTCCACGTGCCACAATCAATTTGTAACCGATGTCATGGACTACATGTATATAACTCTCATGAGCGAACTTCAAGATCTTTTGATTCATCGAGGGGACTACATTCATGGAAACTAGCTAAGGAATGCCTAGTTTCACTCTAAACAAATCGAACCCCGAGATAATATCAAAGAGGGCATTCATAGTCCTGGGCCCAACTAGGACTAACAAGGTGATAGAACCAATGGGAGGAATGGAAATCCCATCATGCGTATGAATAGCTCTTTTAGACTCATCATATCCATCCTTATGTAAAAAAATTAGCAACATGATCTCCTTTGTGATAACATTAACCCAACATGTGGGATCAACGAGAATGCTATTTATAGTACTCTCATTAATGTGATCGACAATGTAAAAAGGAGAGGATTCTCTATTAGAATTCATCAAAAAATCTTGTGAGGTATGTTGGTGTTTAAACTAACAACCTAGCTAGGCTTTGAAATTATCTAAGAGGTAGCCAACCTCTATATTAAAGAGCAACAAAGACTAGTGGCCAACTAACAAGATTCAGTCAAAGACTGACATCCCCTACACTTCTGGCTCTGCAAGACCAAGGTGGGTAAACCTAAACAATTCTTAAAACTTAATTCACTCATACACTGAGCTTGTTTTACAAAACAGATAATTCCCAATGAAACAACACTAAGGGAAGCATTGACAACTTTAAACTTGGCTAAATTCTAAGCAGCTCAACCCTCTCTCAGCCATTGGAAAGTAGGACAAAATAACATAGTAATATTAGAATGATTTTGCATTTAAAATTATTTCTGAGATGCACAAACTGAAAAATAGATCAGTGCCAGTTTTGGGCCATGGAGTCAAACACATAAAATGAATTCTCCAGAAAATAGTCCTCAACCAGTGGATTTAACTTGCTAATGCTTTGCATTAAATGTTAGTGCTTTGCACCAACAATCCTTCTCTTGATATCAATCAGATTCTTCTTATCAAATCCCATCTGCACACCTGAAATCGCAATCACCTGCTCAAAGTATTTTAACCATTTCCTTGAAATAGAACAATGAACAGACAAAACAATCTCATGAAACTTGAGATGATAAACTCAAATACACTTTGTATTATTGAATTTATATAACTGAAAGTGTAGAAAAATGGAGACAATCTGATGATATTCATGAATGTGGAAACACCTTCATGATGTTAATTGCATAAACTGGTTGTATTTACTTTTGAATTCATAAAATTATAGCTTACAGACTCAAACAATGACTCAGAAAATAAAAATCTCTATCTACCCTACCCAATACAAAAACTCAGAACCCTTTACAATGAGAGAATAACAGAAGCTATAGAAGAAGAGAGGCAAGCAGGAGCATCCCTAAATTCGATCTGAAATTGCCATCTAGAAGCTCCATTTACCATTGATCAACTGAAAAGAATATTTCCTTGTTCCTCTACAGCAACAAACTTATTCCCTCAAAAACAACATTTTCTCATCATTGCCTAGCAACAAAAAACATGCCCATGTGGAGATTCAATTATTTTCCCCAGCTGCAAAATATCTCCCTTCCCGTGCAAATTTTGTTTCAGCCTTTTATGTGCCCAACAAGTGAAAAATATCTCCTATTTTACAATGTTGGAGCTACACATTACAATTCCCAACAAATGAAATCTTTCTTTCAAATATTTCACTTGTTTTACAATAAAGCCCCAGCAAAGATAATAATTTCCAAACATTTCCCGTGCCACTTTATTTCCCAACATTTTACTCTCAAGAAACATTTTAATTTTAAATGCTTGGCCATTTAAAAACTTCTATGGGCCCACCCCCTTTTAATTTAAATTTTAAACATTTTACCTCTTTGGAAATGTTTACGGGGCCCACCTCAATTTTAAAACTATGCAACCCTTTGAAAAAATTTAATTTAAAAGCTTTCTTGTGCATTCTCGCATACCTCGCAGGCTTTTGGCTGACGTCACACATTTTTGTGCGAGGTGTGTGAGCAAGGGTGAGACTGCCCTATTCATCGACATTCACGGTAGCCTCCACTTGCAGGTCGAGCCATCCTCTACATTTGCACGGGCTTCCTCTTTGTTCTTCAAGCACGGGCCTCACTAGTGCCTCCTCTTTGGTGTGGGCTCTCCTCACCTACGCAGGTTTCCCTTGGTCGCACCCCTTGAATTTTCTCCTCACCTTATTGGCTGCTCCATGCCCACGCAACATCCTTCATCCACATTTTGATGGATGTTCATGCTCTATACCTGGGTGCGGGCTTTCCTTGCTGCTATTCGCACCCCTCTAGTTCTCTAATGGTCACACCTTGCTTGGTGCGAGCCCCTTGCTGGTTGGATGTGCCTTTCACTCCCCTGGAGTGAGCTTCCCTTCTTCACTGGCATGGGCTTCCCTTCTTCATCTGCATCCCACATCCACTGGCCAACGCACCTCCTCCTACTACTTGCTATGTGGGCTCCTTCATGCATTGATGGATGCCTATGACCTATTCCTGGCACTGGTTTTCATCTGGTGGTTGTGCCCTTCACCTATGGCCAGTGCATTCCTCCCATTTGCATTTGTTTAAAAGTTTCTAAAGCCTTTCGACAAATATATTTTGTGCATAACCAACAATCATAGCATTCATGAGATCACATTTGTCTGGGTGCTATCAACTTAACAGTCCTCACACCATTTTTAATTATTGTTTTGCATTTGAATACAAAACCCTCCTCCAGGAAACACTAATTGTGCCCTATTCACTTGGATGTCTTTTCATTGTGCTTTGGTGGATCTCCATCATATGGCCTACAGCATAAGCATATCCTTCTCCAAACGGTGGCACCATTACCATAGAATTTGCTCTCTGATTTGATAGATGTCTATATCCTTCACTTCGAAACAATCATTATTTGAAATTCCATTCCAAACAAAATCCACAGCTACAAATAGATGTACATTCATATAGTAAGAGACCTCCATTATTTATTCTTTAGATCAAAAACATCAAACTTCTCAATGGTAGCATGCTTGAAGGCATTCACAAATCATCTACAATTTCAAACTATACGGATATTGGTTGGCAAGCACCGACGTAATCAACTGATAGAAATTTCTACCTTGCCAATGCACTGCCATTTACTGCTCCCACAACCTTGATTGCAATATTCTCTTTGAAGAATTCCACAACTGCGCAAAGCATGTTGGGCCCCATGTGGGTCCGACTGAAAAAAAATTCATTTTCAAACAAGTTTCATACTCAAATTGACATGACACAACAACTGGATGCATTTGAAGTGGAATGGTAAACTGGGTTGCCTTCAAAAACTGTTTTCTATCACTTTCAGAAAATATGCAAAACTGACCCAGTGGGCTCTGGAATCAATCTAGAAAACTGGTCAAACAACCTCCTGGAGTAATCAAAACTTGCAAGCATATAATCATTTGACCCAAAAGTATAGTGTAACAAATGGCTCAAATAAATGTATCACAAGGTGGAAAATATTTTCTGGAAAAGTTGCTCAGTCAGGCTTTTTTGAAACAGCAGTTGTTCTGAACCAACTGAAACTCATTCAATTGCCAATTTGTAAAAAAAGTAAATGAACTCCTAACGAGCTGCCATCAGACATGCAAGTTCATTTAGGTACCCTGAGCACGTGTACAAAATTAATTCACTTGAAACATCACTGATCAAAAGTTATTAATGATCAAAGTTGACCACTCTGAAATGTTTTCAGGAATGCAACTGCAAAACAAAACAAACTGCATTTGGTTTCGATCTGCTAAAAATAGAAAATCAGATCATGAGGTTCTGAAAACTAACACCCAAGATCATTTTGACATGGGGAATATGAAACAGCTTGAATTTTGTCATGACAGTGAACTGGTTGTGAAAACCAAGCTCAAACAGTAAGCATTTTCACAAAACAAACAGTCTGCAAACATCAGAACAGTGTGAAAACCCTCCAGCTTCACTTTTCGAAATGTTGTCAGAACTTATCATGGGAAGATAAAATTTGACATGCCTGCTCACATATGTCTACTGAGTATGTTTGTAAATGGGTTTTGCACGACAATCGATAGGCTTCAAAATACAAGCCTCCAAAGTGGGTTACTCGGGACTGATTCTTCAAGTGCACTTCTGAAAGTGCAGAAGCAAAATTTTGAAATGGGCATCTCAAATTTGCAAAACCTAAGAGTGCCATCAAGGTAAAGGTAATAGTAGGAGACCCACTCACAAGCTGCACAGATGGGATGGGAAGATGTATGAAGGAAACCATATCTAAGTACACTAGGAAGGACTTTCTTAGAAGCCCCTAAGGGTTCAATAGCTAGATAGTGACCTATTCAAGGTTTCATTTCACAATGCTTAGGGATTATTCTAGCTACACTGCTAGGGTTCACAGGTTGGGTTGCAAGGCCAAGTTCCCTGTAACACACACACCCACAACACACCTAGAACACAAGATAAGAGTCTTTCAGCACTACCAAACAGAACCAGAATAGTTGATGTCAGGTTCACCAAAATGTAGAGGGGGATTGATGGCTCAAGACCCCAAGTCACAGGAGGGTCTAGAAAAAATCAGTTGCCCTGATCTATCTCATGTTAAATGATTTTTTCAAGGTAAATTTGATACTTGAGAGGGTGAAAAGGAAGGAAAATTGATCTATCACTGTCCTTTTTTCAACCTGAGAGTTTATGAAACTAGGTGAGAAAATTCCCGAGTTTGGACTGTAACCTAGGTAGCTCTCTTCCAAAGGACTCCAACGTAGAAGATGGATGACAACGTAGCATGTCGGAGTCTCAATCAGGCGTTGGTGTGCGTACAAATAGAGAGTACAAAATATAGTCTAAACTAATAGAGAATTTTCTAGCTACCTCATAGATGTAGTTTTATATGATAACAAAAAGCAAAAAACTATTCAATGACTAAAACTACAAGCATAATACTTTAACTTGATAGAATAATTGGCAAGAGCGTAGGTGGTAAAAATAAATCTTATAGTGTGTTTAGCCTCTTGCAAGCTCCACACGAACACGGTACCTAAACATAGTAAAACGAGGAAAAATGTTGGGGTTGTTTCGAGGCTTGTCGTATTCAAACCCATGTTTCAGTGTTCCGACCTCCACGAACAACCAAAATAGCCATAATAGAGAAAGTAATATAAAGAAAGTAGTGAAATGGAATAATACCAAGAAATGCTAACAATGTTGGACTATTTTTGTCATTGATGTCAAAAGGGTGAACAAGCTGCAAATTCGTGATGGGTTTTTCAAGAGGATTTCATAAAGGTTTTGTGCTATATGGAGTATCAAAAATAATTTTGTCAACACATTGGGTGTACACAACATATTATTCATATGGCACCAGACCCGATAGGTCCTATCACCCGATACGCCTTTTTGACGTCAACAATATCAACATCTAAGCCTACATCTCTAAGGATATCAGAGTCAATAGAGGCATAAAGGGCACCATAATCTTCGATTCCTTGATGCCTTTGATATAACATGCTCATGCAATTCTATGATCATCTGATCAATATCGGGGTGACTTCATGCTATCAACAAGACATGGTTGGTCATCCCTACGATGGTCTGACAGTTTGATGGTCCGATGGTCCAATGGTCACTTCATCGACAAGAGTAAATGTCATCACCGGGACCTAAGATCTTTTCTCCTTGACACAGAGATGAGAAGGTAGAATTTCGTAGTGGGACCCAGGTATAATGATGTTGTTGATAGGGATGACGGTGCTAGCACGTGGTATGGTGAGATTGGATGAACCGTCATCCACATCCTTATTGTGGATTACGAAGCATTGACATGGATGATGAAGGTACAAACATGGGGATGACAAGGTGAGTGTGGATCCCAGGTGGAGTATGGAAGCCTTATCGACATGAGTGAACATCATCGGTAGGACACTTAAGGCTATCACCCCTATATAGTGATGACCTTCCTATCGGATGTGGTAGAGCTTCTAAAAAATTTGAAAATCTGTGGTGTGTTTTTCCCCATCAGAATTATGTGCTTTTGTGTTTTGGAGTATGCCTTAGGGTTTTAGGTTATAAACCCTCTCTTAAAATTTGTATTGGTATGAATTTTGAATTTTATAATCCTTTGTTGACCTATATACCCAGTTTCTGATCACTTCGGTCACAAATTAAGCCATTAAGGTTGTTACTTGCACTAGTCCCATCGGTTAGCTTTTTCGGTCACCATCTGCAAGTTATTTGTTTTAATTCTTACCTTAGTCAAGCCAAATATTTCATTTTTAAAACTTAGGTTTTAAAGTCTTCATCCTTAAGGGTTAAGTCTCATCGACCTAGTTTTGGCCCCATTTTAAGAACTAACTATTTTGGCATGTGGAGAAATGGAAGTTTTATGTTCATCGTTCAATCATCACAGGTTGATCTCAATCGTTTCCCACACTCCCGTTCCAATTTTTGGCTTATTATTTTATTCACACGGGATGGCGAGCTTAATCCATGTGTCTTGTGGGCCCGACGTTTTATTGAAGACTGCAGGCAGTACCATAAAGAATCAATGATGATCAACGAAACACATGGCAGCATCCCCACTGCTCCTCGCTCACCCATTCTTGTTTATTTTTTATTAAAATAAACGAACAAGCTGGTGGGCAGTCGCCATATGTCATCATAGGTGGTGGGCCTTAAGTTACTAAGTGGTTGGAAAGTAGGATTTTGAAGGTGATCAATGACAAGCATCACCACACATGTTATCATTTGAGTCATTCCCCACATGCCCGTTCATACTATTTATTAGCATGAAGAATTCACATGGGCTAGTAGGAGTGGTGACACATGTAATCTCTCTATGGTGGGCCATATATCTTTTGCAAGTATTGAAAAAAACCAAAAGCGAATCTACGGAAATTATGGAGCAACGTGGTCCAATCTCCACCATTCCTTGCCACCCCGTTGGTTTTTATTTTAATTCTTATTAATTCCCATGAGCAAGCGGGCACGGTGACATATGTCACTCCATGGAGGGACCTACTAGGTCTTAACAACAACGTGTGCTCTAGTAAGGTCTTTGGTCAATGGTTGATGGTGGGTGATGTGGAATATCCTTACCAATCCCCGCCATCCCATTAGGGCCACATTTGTGCCTCCCATTTTTAGCGAGCGAGCGGGTGACTACCATGTGGACTACTTGAAGGAATCTGATAAATTTTAGCAGAGATGAAGTGCTACTCAAATCTTGCTGAAACTACATTAAGATTTAAAACGTTGACAAATTTTAACCAAGTCCTTAGCACGCATTCAATATTTGGGAGATTCTTGTGGTTCCAGCCATCAATTTTGTCAGGCACTAGTACACGTGGGATAAATAATTTGAGGCAACACAAAGTACGAGTTGATATTCTGAGGATTGATCATGATCGTTTCTCACTATCTTGTGGTGGTGAATTATGAGAAAATCAATTCCCATGGGCAAACGGGTAAATATGACATGATAGGTTTCACCATGTACTAAGTATGTGATTAATTATGCAGATTGAGTGGGTTTTTATCCACTTGGGACATCTGATTGGGAACAAGTATCAAGCACATGAAAATTAATTTTGTCATAATTAACCACTATGGTTAATTGCCCGTTGATTCATTGTAGTGTGTGATCAATGGCTCATATTCAAAATCAAAGCAGTTGGTTGATGGCTCTCTTGTGCGAGCTCCCTTGGAACATAATGAATACATGTTGTAGTTGTCTTTATATTGGTGACTCCTTGCTTTTTATTCTCACCATTTACTATATACAATAATTGAGACTCTGGGAGTGAGCGCACGAGGTTCTCTAAGTTGTTGCAGAGTTTGATCTTGTTGTTTTATGTGGGAGGGTAGTCTTTTTGTGAATTTTTTTATCAAAAATGGGTAAGGCGAGAATTATTTTAGCCTAGTGCGTAGTTCTAGGAGACTTCTTGAGTCTCAAAATGTTGATCCCAAGGAGGAGGAGGATGTGTCTGAGTTTCTTGTAACACCAAAGAAGAAGGCAAGAGCTGAAAATAAATTTGCACAGGGTGTTCTCAAGCATGCATATCATCTAAGGAGTCAAATTTTACCTGAGGAGTCAAATTATATGCAAGGAAAAACAAGTACCACTGATATTTTATGGGATGACATCAATCTCCCATCAAAGTTTTGGATGATCCATCTGGCAGCGGAGATGAAACTGACTCTAACTACCGCCAATATCTCATGGCCATGGGTAATTCAACTGACTCTGAGGATGAGATGGTGATGGCCACTCCAATTTCAATAAGGACACCGAGTGGGCATTCTTATTTTGTCACTGACTCGGTAGAATAGCACCCTACTCCCATCCTGAGCTAATGCTTAGGTTTTTTATCCTTTTTGCTAACATGTTTCTTTGGGCTAGTGTGTGTGACCTAGGTTCTTGTTGTTCTCTACCTATTGTGTTGATGGTGACTTCTGGGGGTCAATGTGAATGTATGAATTTTGTTGTTTGTATGTGCTACCTTTTGCAAGGCTAGTGGTTTTCCCTAAAGAACGGTTTTTTTATATTTTGCTCTCCCTTGTGCTGCAATTGACGATTTACAACTGCCTAGGGAATATTTTTAAGTCTGGTGAAATTAAAGTGAAATTTTAATTAAATGAGACTATAATTTAGCCTCATTCTTTTTGCTCCCTTATTCTATAAAAGGGATTTCAAGACTAATTACAAAGGGTCGATTTCTGAGTCTTAGAAATGGTCTAGGTGAAAATCTATGTATAGGAAGAAATATACAGTATAATAATGATAGGTAGAATAGTAAGAGGTCAAGGGTATAAGTGAAGTATGCAGTAATCTTAAAATGTTTTTATGTAAGCCTCGAAAATGAATGAAAAATATCAAGTTCTTATATATATACTCTCTTATATAATTTCTCCTTCATGTTATGAATGAAAAGGTTAATGATCTTCTATTTCATCTTCAATTGTTTTAGTTGATTGTATGGAATTTTTTTGGATTCAATTAAATGATTTGATTAAATTCTAAAATAAACTCATAAATTTGTGTGGAGAAATATAATATTTGGTAAGAGGTTATGTATAGAATACACTGAGTTGCATGTTACAATGTGGTATGACAATAGTCCAAAAAATCTCTAAATGAATGGCTTATGTATTACTGATTATTACATAATTTGACTTTTTTGCCCAATAGATAAGGCACTGGCCTATTTACTAAGCATATTTTAGATAAACCAGCTAGAAATGCACCTAACTAGAGATTTGGAATGAGAAAAAAAACTCATTTAAAATTCTTTCAATTATAGTGTGTAACAATGAATGTCCTCTCAATTTCTAGCACTAAGTTGTAATTTTTCCAAAGACTAGCCAAATATTTGGTGAAGGATGCTTAGTTGTACTCAAATACGAATTTATATGTGTATAAAATTACTCTTAGGAACTACATATCTCTTAAGTGTGATAAGGAGTACCTTCCTAGGTTTCATAGAGCCTGAATATTAGGAGTGAGCGATTATAAATCCTTACTCATTAGTTGGCCACTAAATTTGACATTTATTGAGCATAAGGGTTGGCTACCCTTAAGAGGATTTCAAAGTTTAGGTGGTTCCCCATAAAAACAACCAACAGGATAGACAAAGTAGCATCGCTAGGACCTTGAAGAAGGTCTCTCCAATACAACAATAGAAGAATGAATGTTGATTGTGGGACTGACCAAGATAACACTTAATGTGTATTGTTGTAACATAGGCACATCAGTAGGACTAGGGATGGCGTCCCCTTGACAGAACGATGAAGTGCTTAGTGGAACCTAAGTGTGATGATGGTTAATAGATGGAAATGAAAGATTGCTCAATATGTCATTTTGCATTGGTGTTGTGAATGACGTGGTGATGAAATGGATGGCATGTATGTTGTGGGACCAATTAGATAACATGGAAAGCATATCGATGGGAGTCTAAATGTGGACCCAACAACAAAGTGATATGATAGATTGATGATAGTGTTTTAAGTGACCAATTATCCAATGGTTAGGGTTTAAAGACACTGCAATGAATGTTGATCACAGGATCAAGGCGTGAAGGAATAGATCGATGGCCAGAGTTCAAATGCAGAGATTATAACAGCTATGACAAGTGTGAATGAGGTTTTGAATAGTAACCAACATGGTAGTGATAATTAAATGATCTATCTATTTCAACAAAAATTGTATTGAGATGCATAGGGCGGTGGTTCAGATGATCGCAGAGACAAGAATCAAGATTAGATCATATTGAAAAGAGAATACATTAAATGCACAATCAGATTTTAGGATTTGACAGAGAGAACAAAATAAAATTCTTTGTATCACAAATAAATTATTTGTGGCTTGATGCAGAAGTAGCTTGTTGGTGAGGTTTTCAAGAGAAGGAAACCCTAACAAGATGTGTGAGCTAATATAGCTGATGTAGAGGATCTCGAGGTAATAATTACAGGTTGGTAAAGAAGGAAGACAATAAGGTATTGTATAGATGTTTTTGAGTCTGAAAGGATTATGAAGTTAGTGAGGGCATAGAGTGTTGAATAGAGAGATGTACAGCTGAGAATACGGTAGAGAAGAGAGTGCAGAGCAAAGGAAGGTGAAATGTAATAGAAAGAAAAATCTAAAAATTCATGAAGCTGGTTAGAGTAGAGTAAGGAAGAATAGAAAGAGAGAGAGAGAGAGAGAGCTTAGGAACTGAATTGATGCATTGTAGGTTGTGAAGAACCATTTGATGCATAGTCTATTGTAAAACTTTGTAAAAGGTTGTAGCCTCCATTTTCACTGAGTTGTAGCTCAAATTAAGGTGTAGTAGCATCCTTGAAGTTGTAGCTTCTTAACGGGGAGTTGTTTCTTCCTTGGTTTGTATCCCTAAACATTGTAACTGAATTTTGATGCTTGTGAGGCTGGATTAGGACAACAAATTCCAGCAACATTTCTCACCGTGGTTTTTTACCATCTTGGGTTTTCCATGTATATCTGGTGTTATGTGTCGATCTCTCTTGTGCTTGTGGTTATTATATCTGTTAGTGTTTCAATCTGCACATTTGATTTTAAGGTTGAATTTGCAAAATTTCTTTTGGGTATTAGAAGGTCTTAATATCTACTGATCCACCCCCCCCCCTCCCTCTCAGTAGATCATTGTGTTCTAAAAATTGATATCAAAGCATTAGGTTCCCTATGAGTAGCTTAACCAGCTCGAGTAGATCTTGGTTAGGTGAACACAATGGAATTTTAGGAAGGCTCAAACAAGCCACCTAGGTTTGATGGAACAAACTATGCAAAATGGAGCTCATTAATTGAAGGATACTTAGTTTCTCATGGAAACTAAAGTTTGGGCACGTTTTGAGACCCAATATACTATACTTACTGCTATTCCTATTGATCCTACAACAAATAAGATTCATGAGGACAATAAGAAAGCTTGGTTTATTATTATGAATAATTTGTCTCACTTTGTGCATAGCAAAGTTATGCATTGTAAAACTACTTATGATGTCTAGGAAAAACTGAAGAAAATCTATGAAGGTGACACCAAAGTGAGGTTGAAAAGTTACAAGTGTTGAGAGAAAAAATTGAAAGTTTGATGATGACCAAAGAAGAGAAGATTGTAGACTATCTTCAGAGATTTGATGATGTGGTAAATGTCATTAAAGGATATGGTGTAGATCCAAAAGAAGAAGATGTGTTGAAAGTTCTCAGGTCCATGACAACTAAATATGATGTCAAGATTTTTGCTATCAAAGAAGGAAGAGAAATTGATAAACTTACTCTGATGAGGTGCATGGTATAATTACTGCATATGAGATGAGAATGCCAAGTGTTGAATCATATAGGAGAGAAGTTGCATTTAAGGTTGTCAAGAAAGAAAAAGATGAAGCTGATAAGAAAGACAAAGTCGTTGTCATTCCATCTGATTATGAAGAAAATGATGAGGAAGAAGCAAACTTCATAAGAAGGATAAGAAGAGGATTCAAAAAGTATAAAGGTAAGCTCCCTTTTAAGTGTTTTAACTGTGGAAGAATAGGTCATTTTGCTTCAAAGTGTCCATATGGTAAAGATGACAGTTCCAAGCAAGAATTTGATAGTAGAAAGAAGAAAGAGTTCTACCCTAAAAGAAATAACTTTGGAAATAAGAAGAAGAGTTTGCACATCAATGAAGAAAGTGAAATTTTGAATGCTCGTGATTGTTCAGAAGAGGATCAAGGCCATGCCCTTGTAATGAGAGATGATAGAAGATAATTTATATTCATGGCTAAAGAAACTAAGGATCAAGAAGATGCACAAATTGAGGACTCGTATGAAGGAGAAGAAGACGTGGTTGTTGATCTTAAAGGAGATCTAATTAGTGCTCTTGAAGATCTTGATGAACTAAGAGACAAATATGATGATCCTAAGAGAGAAAACAAGAAGCTAAAAAGGAATGCTCAAAAGGAGACTGACAGATTAACACAAGAACTTGAAGAGACCAATAAGGTGTTAGTAGGACTAAAATTTCATGTAGAAGAGAATAAAATAATTAAGGATGTCATGAAATCTAAATTGCAATCTGAGATGGATAGATTCTCAAAACTTGAGGTAGAAATAGTTGCCTTAAGGAAAGGATTGGAGAAGGCCAATGAGCAGATCAAAAATGGATTAAAAATGAAAGGTGGTACAAATATTCTGAATGAATTGATAAGTACACAAAAGCTTGCAAATAAAGAGAAATATGGTTTAGGTTTTTTAAAATGGAAGAGTTCAATTATGGATGTCTTTGCAAAAATTTATGAAAGATTTAGAGCAGGAGAAAAATTAGTCCCAAGTAAAGAAATATCTGATAAAGAGGAAGCTCCTAAAGATGAACAAAAATTTGATAAACAAAAGAAATTGGTCAAAGTCAAGGAGAACAAACAGATAGTTCTTGATCAACAAAAGAAGATGCAGAACATAAAAAGAGTAGACAATGATGGATTCACAAGAGTACACTATCCAAGGAGGCCTAGACAAAGAAGATCACCTCATCCAGATGAAGGAAACTAAATGACCAGGTACTCATCGTATTTCAATGGGTATTGCTATACTTGTAACAATTTTGGTCATAGGGCTAGAGAATGTAGAATCATTCCAAGGAAGAATACAAATTTTGCAAGCAAAAATCCATTTTCTCCCTTGGTTGATATGAATATAATTTTCTATAGTTGCAACAACTTTGGTCACATAGCTAGAAACTGTAGAGCAAGATTTACAGGACCAAGTGTGAAATCTGAGAAGAAGAAATCCTCACCTACTAATAAAGAGAAAGGAAATAAGACTTTTGAGATAGAAGAAAAGATAGTTGACAAGGAGCCCAAGAAGATATAGAAGGAGAAAGAGTAGGGCTCTTGCATCACTCAATCTATGATTCAAATGGATTTACATGCAAAGGAACAAGATCTATGGGTTATTGATATTGGATGCTCCAAGCACATGACCGGAGATAAAAATAAATTCATTAAGCTTGAAATAAAAAAAGGAGGTTCGGTAAGCCTAGGTGATAATATTGTTGTCAAGATCCATGGTAAAGGAATTCTAAGCTTAGATGGAAAGAACAAAACTAAATATGTGCTCTATGTGGAAGGTCTAAAACACAATATTCTTAGCATCAGTCAGATGTGTGATAATGGATACAAAGTTGTATTTGATTCTGAAGGCTGCAAGATAAGATTGAATGGTAAAAAAACTACTCAAGGGATAAGGATTGATAGTAATCTCTACAATCTATGTGAAGTGGAAAGCAAAACATGTCTAATCAATCAAGAAGATAAAATTTGGTTATGGCATAGAATACTAGGACATGTAAATTTTGAAAACATCGTGAAAATAAGTTCAAAAGGCCTAGTAAAAAATATGCCTAAGATTGCAAAGCCTGATAACATCATTTTTCAAGGTTGTCAGCAAGGAAAGAAAACAAAGTTTAAATTTCCCACAAAGGATTACTCTACTATGAAATCCTTGGAAATAATCCATACTGATCTATATGGTCTAATGAGGACAAGAGCGTTTCTAGGAGAAATATATTTCATGCTATTGATTGATGACTATACCAGAATGGCATATGTCACATTTTTTAGGGAGAAGGCTTTGGCATTTGAATCATTTAAAAGTTATAAGAAGCTGGTAGAAAATGAGACTAGGAGAAGAATCAAGTGTCTTAGGTCAGACAGAGGTGGATAATTCATGTCAAGAGAATTCATGGAGTATTGTGAAGATCATGGAATCAACTGCTAGTATTCAACCCCAATAACACCACAGCAAAATGGTGTGGTAGAGAGAAAGAACATAATTGTGAAGGAGATAGGTAGACCTATGTTCAATGAGGCAAACTTGGTAGATACATTTTGGAAATAAGTAATACAAATTGTTGTATACATTCAAAACAGAGCACTTATAAGATCTAACAGTGGTAGAATTCCATATGAATTATGGTTTGGTAGGTCTGTATTAGTCAAGCATTTCAAGGTATTTGGCAGTAAGTGCTATATTAAAAGACAAGATGAAGAATTAGGAATTTTTGAGTCAAGATATGATGAGGGGATATTCTTGGGGTATTCCAGCCAAACTAAAGCTTATAATTATTACAATAATAGATTGCATATAATTGTAGAGAGTGTACATGTCAGGGTTGATGAAAGTGCAAATCAGGGTTAGCCCAATAGAAACAATCTTGAAAGTCAGTCAGATGAGGATGAAATAGGTGCACGAGTTGAAGAAGAAGAACAAGAATAAGATAATGTGAAAGAGGTTGAACGTGCTCCTACAAAATATGTGCAAAAATATAATCTTGTAGAACAAATAATTGGTGACAAGAATGCAGGAGTGTAGACTAGAAGGAGACTTGCAAAGGACAAGGAACAAGTAAACTTTTCTCTCTTGTCTCAGATTGAACCAAAAAGTTTTGATGAAGCTAGTAAGGATGAAAGTTGGTTAAGAGAAATGGAAGAGGAACTCAATCAGATTGAATTGAACAAAACTTGGGAATTGGTTTCTAGACCATCAAGAAATAATGTAATAGGCACAAAATGGGTGTTCAAAAATAATTTAAATGAAGATGGAGTTGTGGTAAAAAAAAAAATCAAGATTAGTGTGCAAAGGATACGCACAAGCAGAAGGTATTGATTTTGAAGAAATATTTGCTCCATTTGCATGATTAGAAGCTATTAGGATTTTTCTTGCATTTTTTGTGTATAAAGTTTTAAATTATATCAAATGGATGTAAAATCTGCATTTTTAAATGGAAACCTTGAAGAGGAAGTATATATTGAGAAGCCAGGAGGTTTTCAGCTGACAGAGAATGATGATTATTTCTACAAATTGAGGAAAGCATTATATGGTTTGAAGCAAGCACCAAGGGCTTGGTATTCAAGATTATATCACTATCTACAACAACAAGGATTCAAGAAAGTTTGTGCTAATAGAAATTAGTATCTCAAATCTGAGAGTAAGAAAATGATCATTGTTGTAGTTTATGTAGATGATAATATACTTGGTGGTAGCAGTGATGTAATGTGCAAAATATTTGCTGAAACATGCAATATGATTTTGAAATGTCCATGTTATGAGAACTCGGATTTTTTCTTGGTTTGCAAATTACACAAATTGATAAAGGTATTTTTATATCACAAACCAAGTATGCAAAAAAATGCTTAAAATTTTTGGCACGGAGGATCGTAAACCATTTAGTACTCCCATGGTTACTGACTGCAATTTGAGTAAATCAGATGAGTCACCTGATGCAAATTAGACTTTGTATAGATCAATGATTGGAAGTCTACTATATCTAACTACATCAAGGCCTGATATAATGCAAGCAGTTTGTATGGTTGCTAGGTTTCAGGTAGAACCAAAAGAATCACACATCAATGAAGTAAAGAGAATCTTCAGATACATCAACAACACTATTGACTATGGTTTATGGTATCCCAAATGCAATAATTTCACATTAACAGCATATACAGATGCAGATTGGGCGGGTAGTGTGGATGACAGAAAGAGTACCAGTGGAGGAGAATTATTCCTAGGGAAGAAATTGGTTTCTTGGATGAGTAAAAAGCAAGAGTCTATTACTCTTTCTACTGCAGAAGCAAAATATGTTGCAGTAGCTGCATGTTGCACTCAAGTCTTATGGATGAAGCAGAAATTAAAGTAGATCAAGGTAGAGTACAATGAGCCCATTTCAATTCTTTGTGACAATTCAAGTTCCACTAATATCTCAAAGAATCCAGTGATGCACTCCAGAACAAAGCGTATATCAATCAAGTATCACTTCATCAGATAAAAGGTTGTAGATAAGGAATTCAGCATGGAGTATGTTCCCACCAAGGAACAAGTGGCTGATATATTTACAAAACCCCTTCCTATAGAGCAGTTTGAATACCTGAGGCAGAAGTTTGGAGTAGTTTTTGTCACCTCATATCACTAAACTCTAGTGATAGGGCATGCATCCAGGGGGAGCTTCATTGATCAGTTATTCAACCTTGGTTAAGATTAATGTGATCAAGTCATGTAAATTGCAGAGTTTAAAATTGGAGCATTTATAATGACTTGATGGTTGCAGAGTTCAAAATTGGAGCCTTTCTTCAAGGGGAGTGTACCCTTTTCCATTGATGTCAAAGGGGGATAAATTTGATGCTACACAGAAGAGATGAGATGTATGTCATAGGGGGAGTTGCAATGTTACAATGTGCTAATCAAATTGGTGCAGAGTTTCAATAGTGCCTGATCAAACAGTTAGAGTTTTCCCATCAATGAAAAAGGGGGAGATTGTTTGACTATTGTTGTCATTGATGTCAAAAGGGTGAACAATCTGCAGATTTGTGATGGATTTTTTGAGAGTATTTTAGAAAGGTTTTTTTCTATATGGAGTATCGAGCTTTTGTTTGTCGACACATCGAGTGTACACAGCATATTGTTCATATGGCATCGGACCCGATAGGTCCTATCTCCTGATACACCTTTGTGAGGGTGACGGTATCAGAATCTAAGCCTACATCTCTAAGGATATCGGAGTTGATAGAGGCATAAAGGGCACCATAATCTCTTATTCCCCAATGCCTACAATATAATAATGCTCATGTGATTCTCTGATCATCCAATCAATATCGGGGTGACTTCATGCTATCAACAGGACATGGGTGCTTGTCCCTATGATGGTTTGATGGTCACTTCATCGGCAAGAGTAAATTTCATCAACGAGACCTAAGATCTTGTCCCCTTGATGCAGCGATGAGAAAGTAGCATTCCACAGTAGGACCCAGGTATAATGACGTTGTTGATAGGGATGACAATGCTAACACATGGCATGGTGAGATTGGATGAGCCATAATCCACATCCTTGCTGTCGATTATGAAGCATTGACATGGATGGTGATGGTGCAAACATGAGGATGACAAGGTGAGTGTGGATCCCAGGTAGATTATGGAAGCCTTATCAGCGTGAGTGAACATCATCAATAGGACACTTAAGGTTGTCCCCCTGATACAGCGATGACCTTCATGTTGGATGGGCAAAGTGACATCACCAGAACCTTGAAGAAGGTCTCTCTAATAGAACAATATAAGAATGAATGTTGATTGTAGGAATGACCATGATAACACTTAATGTGTATCGGTGTGACATAGGAACATCGGTAGGATTGGGGATGGTGTCCCCCTGACCGAAGGATGAAGTGCTAAGTGGAACCCGAGTGTGACGATGGTTAATAGATGGCAATGAATAATTGCTCGATATGTCACTTCACATCAGTTTTGTGAATGACATGGTGATGACATGGATGACATGTAAGTTGTGGGCCCAATTAGATAAGATGGAAAGAATATTAGTGGGTGTCTGAATAGAGACCCAATGATAGAGCGATATGATAGATCGACGATGGTGGTTTAAGTGATCGATTATCCAACGGTTAGGGTTTAAAGACATTGCAGTGAATGTTCATCATAGGATCAAGGCACAAAGGAATAGATCGATGGACATAGTTCAAATGTAGAGATATGAACGATTATGACAAGTGTGAATGAGGGTTTTGAATAGTAACCGACATGGAAATGAGAATTAAATGATCTATCTATTTCAACAACAATTGTATTGAGATATGATGCATAGGGCGGTAGTTCAGACGATCGCAGAGACAAGAATCAAGATCAGATTATATTGACAAGAGAATACATTAAATGCACAATCAGATTTTAGGATTTGATAGAGAGAAGGGAAATTCTATGTATCAAAAATAAATGTTGTGTGGCTTGATGAAGAAGTAGCTTGTTGGTGAGGTTTTCAATAGAAGTAAACCCTAATAGGATGTGAGGGCTGCTCTAGTTGATGTAGCGGATCTCGAGGTAATAATTGCAGGTTATTAAAGAAGGAAGACAATAAGGTATTGTGCAGATTTTTTTTTTTCTAAAAAGAGTGTGAAGTTAGTGAGTGCACAGAGTGTTGAAAAAGAGATGTACAGTTGAGAATATGATAGAGAAGAGAGTACAGAGAAGAGGAAGGTGAACTGTAACAAAAAGAAAAATATGAAAATTCATGAAGTCGGTTACAGTGGAGTAAGGAAGAACAAAAAGAGAGAGAGAGCTTAGGAACTAAATTGATGCATTGTAGGTTGTGTAGAACCATTTGATGCATAGTCTATTATATAAATTTTTAAGAGGTTGTAGCCTCCATTTTCACTAAGTTTTAGCTTAGATTAGGGTTTAGTAGCATCCTTGAAGTTGTAGCTTCTTAACAGGGAGTTTTTTCTTCCTTGGGTTGTAGCCCTAAACATTGTAACTGAATTTTGATGCTTGTGAGGCTGGATTAGGACAGTAGATCCTAGCAGAATTTCTCACTATGGTTTTTTCCCATCTTGGGTTTTCCACGTATACATGGTGTTATGTGTTGATCTCTCTTGTGCTTGTGGTTATTATATTTGTTACAATTTCAATCTGCAAATTCGAGTTTAAGGTTGAATCTGTTAAAAAAAAAATTGGTATTAGAAGGTTTTAAGATCTACTAATTCATCCCCCTCAATAGATCATTGTGTTCTAAAAACAACAATATGCTATTAAATCAAATTGCAATGTTAGTAAAATGGATATTCCCTGCCAACAAGATGCCCTCAAGTACGTGAAGGAAGATGTGAGCTCACAAGCTTGTAAGTGCCAATGTTGCTACAATAATGAGAGATGAAAAACTAGTAGTGTTGACTTGGAGCTTCAACAATCATGGAAAATGTTGTGAAATTAAGTGTGTAATGCTCAAGAAGTGTGTAGAGTTGTGAAGTTGAAGAAGATTGAAGAAGTTGAAGTGAATGTGAAAGAGTGTTTTGAAGGTGAATAGGATTTCAAAAGAGTCATTTGAGGTCGGTCAAGGGCACAAGGGCATTATGCTTCATCACCAATGGAGAAGTGTAATGCCTTTGCAGATTCCAGAGGCGAGAATCATATCAAGACAGTAGTGTGCCACACGGATGTATGCACACCACGCTACTGTCCCTGATAGAAATTCCCCCACCAACACTATAAATAGCCGCAAAATGGATGGAAAGCGAATAGATGAGGTGGAATAGCATCTTCAGGTTTGATTTTTCTAAGGTAAGGGGGTGTAAACAAGGAATTTGTGAGGGGTGAAAATTCACTCCATTGCAATAAAATATTTGGAAAAAGGGTTAATACATTTCATAGAATTTTTGAAACAAAACAAATACATTTGATATCATATCACTATTATTCACAATATTCAAAGAAGTTATAGGTGTTGTAGTTAAGGGGAGGTTTGAAATTGAATGTGCATGTAGTGAAGCTTTATAAACCAAATTGTGAAATAGTTCTATTGGTAAGGAGTAAGTGTATCCAAATCTATTAGCCTTCTATGCACTAGAATTGTGTTAGGGTTTCTAGAATTGGGATTCTTGCTAAATTTTCATTCTATTGTTGTACACATTTTTTTTCATAAATAAATTTTGTATCCCTTCATTTTTCATCAGAAATATATTTGGATAAAACCATAGGAAGCCTTGCATTTTCAAAATGAGTAAAAATACCTCCTAGTCCACCTAATCCAATAAGCATCTAGATCAAGATATAGTAGAGAAATTTCTTGGTTCATAAAGATTGAAGAAAACATTACCAATTAAGTAGGGTCTTGTTGGATAGGTTGTAGGACAAGAATGAACATGTTTGGGATGCAATTATCCCTTCTACTAGTTGGGATTTATTTTCATCTTTATGTAATCGTGATGAGAATCCAATAAATTTCAGCAATATATAGAATCTTGACCTAGGAAAACTGGTAGGGCCAAAATAGTATGTCATGGGTCTTAATGGCATTTATAAAAATTATGGCTCTCATACCAGGTGGCTAAGGAATGGTGATAGAAAAGAAGGGTTCACATTGAATAAAGATATGGTCATAACCATTTTTGGTTTGAATCCTATGGAAAGTTAGTGGATATATTTGAATGAGTTGTGTAGAGAATAAAAGAAGGATAGAAACATCTATAAATTTAAGAGGCTTCCACACCACAAACCAAGAGATTAGGTAGGAAAATTAGTAACTACTCTAGTTGAGGAGTTGTATCTATTTTACATAGATACTTTTGAGGAATATTTCTAAATGACCTACCAAGCCTTATGTTAGGTCCTTGGAAAGGATTACAAGACCCAAATACGTATAGAACTAATGATTTTAGCTACTTACATTTAGCACATACATGTAAATAGGTTTTTAAAAGTATGCTTCCTTCTTGGTTAACAGTATTCATAAGGAAATAGTATCAATAAAAAGAGATGATTGGATACATATGTTCATACGATACTTTTTCCTTTATCATATCCTTTTGCATATGGTAAAAAATCATCGAGATCCAACTCTCAAATTGAATCTCATGCCACCTGTCGAAATACAAAATTTCTAGTTGTACATTCATTATAAGAATGTTGGTTATTGTATCTTTGAAGATCATTTTGTAACACCAATTATGGCAATGCTAGGGTACTACGAGAAGAGATTTTCAATAGATTTCATAAAGTTCCTCAAACCAAAGGATTTAAATTTGGAGACCCAAGTTAATCATCATTGGGGTGATTGGTTTCATTTCAATGATCACACAATAATAAGGGTATATGGTCCCAAGGTAGCTCTTCATATATTGTCATTTTATGTGCTAGAAAAAGTAGCATTTGTAGAAACTATATGACAGTTTGAGCCATTTCAATAGAGTTCACCTTATACAACACAAAAAGGGATTTTTCTCTCCTCCACCTATGAAATTTTTAGATTTTTATATTTAGATAAAATTATAAAACTATGTCACATATTTATAAAGGAATGGCTAAAATAAATACAATGTTTTAACTTCAACTACCTAAAAATGATATTTATGTTTTAAATTTTAAAATTATGTAAACTAATGAAACGTAGAACTCTTGATGTAGTTTATGTTTTTTTTCTAAATTAGTTGGATATATTTTTTTTTTAAATTTAAGAGAATAATTTTAATTGCTATATTTAAAAAAAAAAAATTAATGTTGATGGGATGTCACAAAAAAGGAGCAAAAAAAAATCTGATTTTTTCTCCATAGAATACTTGAAAATATAATGCATGGAAAAAAAATTCAATGATGAATATTTACTTTTTATTAATGTTTTTAAGTAAAACTTAATCAAAACATCATACTTTCATGGGATATCAAATTTTATATGATGTTTTTATGATATAAAAAAATATATTATACCCTCTTGGAGGGGATTCTCTCCTCTAGTACACCATATATTTTTCAAAAGAAATTAACATGTTTTAGTATTATTTTTTATATTTCTAATCAGCCTCATGTTTGTTTATAGAAACATACTTACAATTAATTTTATAAAAATATAATAAAACTAATCAAAATATCAAATAAAATGATTCTAAACTCTGAGCTCTAACAGAGGGTATTTTTAGATTTTGGCGAAAGTACCCTAGTCGTAGAAATCTAGAGTTGAAGTTAATTTTTTTTATTTTCCCCAAAAGAGGGGTTAGCTACCACATAGGTAGCCACATATATAGTTTTGCGAAAATTATTTTCAATTGAAATCCTCTTGACCAGGTTTCACTTGGAACCTTTCATGTAAATTGAATCTTGATTCAATTTTTTATTTTAAAAAATCTATTTGATGGTTTCAATTGAAAGTGTTTCACCTAAAACTATATATTCCAAGTGGTTTTGAGCAAAACAGTTTCATCTAAAAAAAATTAGGATGAAACATTTTTTTTAGAAACTATTTTGCTGACCAAAAGTGTGACACAACTTTGTGAATTTACCCATTTCATCCAAATAAGGCTTGGATCTTTTGGATGTCAAATTTTTATATTATAAAATATTTCCTACCCCATACAAGAGATATTCAATCTTGAACATTATATTAATTATATAAAAAAGGTTGTGGGTAGATATGGGTATGAACACTAGTTTGATGAAAGAGAAGACCTAGTTAGAAGTTGTATCACAAGAGATAAGAAAGATACTAGAAGGAGAAAGCGGAGAGAGATTCAATTATCTGAAAGGAGAAAAGAGCTTAACATGAGCCAAATTAAAAAGGAGAATACCATGAAATAAAGACCCCAGTAAAAGAATGAGGGTATTTTTGGAAAATATAGAGACTCTGAGGATTGTCCTCCAAAGGTAGCCCCAAAAATAAGTCTAATGGAGGTTCTAAATGACGAACAAGAAATTTCCTTGCATGAATTGAATGATGAACTATCCCAAAAACTCAAGCTCATTCATTTTCATTATATTATGATGGGAAAGCATCCAAAAGGAACCTAGTAATGGAGTTTTTGTAACCCATGGTTAGCTATGTTGACACAAAAGGGAGTGGTAAGTATTGTCTTGAAGAAATTGATGTTAGGAAGGAAATAACTTCACTTAGAAAAGAGATGGTAGTCATACTCCCATAGGTTAATACACTAATGAGATTCATTTATGGTGATCATGTAGTACAAGATGCAAGGAATATAGCATGTGTATGATTTCTCTCTAATTATGGAATTTCTAAATCTAAGGAGATCAAGATGGTGGTTCTCAGAATGAGAGTACAGGCTAATGTGTAAAGGAGAAGGGAAGAAGGTTAGGTAGAGACTAATATTAATCTATAAAATTCATCCCAACATATCGAGAAGTATTTTGATAAATATATCAATAATATTGCACTAGAGGAAGGGAAGAGACTAGTAAAAGAGAGTGGTTGTACATTATTTTTAGGATGGGACATCTCTTCAACAATATCCTTATACACCATTACAAGAGAGAATACTAATTTTAATGTGCTCAAGGGGTTAGAATAACCTAAATATTTATATTTTGGTTTAATTTTTAGCCCAAGGTAGGAAACATTAGCTATTTGGGCCCTTAATATTGAATACCAAAATATTTATATGTTGGTTCAAGGTTTAGCCCAAGGTATGAAACATTTCTCATTTCATCCTAAATATCCAAAACCTCGATTAGTTCAAGACTTTGAGGAACTAAGTGGGAATTGTATTGTTAGGATATTGGGAGACACAAGTACCCCATAGGCTACTTCCTTGGTTGTTTATATCTCCCTATTCAATGAGGCAACAACTAATAAAACACATGCAAACCATGATAAAATTCAAGTTGAGCTCACTATATTTCTCTATTAATATAACAAGATGGAATATGAGATAAAACATATCCCACTCATGATTGAAAGGACTATGCAAACACCTTCTTCCTCAAAAGGATCTTAAAGAAAGATAGGAATACATTGATGTTGAGGATAATAAACGTAAAAGAAGAAATCAAAAGGGATCATGAGTTTAAATATAGGATAATTTATAAAGAATATAAGGGAATTACAAACATGGTGAGTAATATCTTTAATCAAAGGATTACATGTATCTTAAATAAAGTTGAAAATTCTTAGGGATGTTATAGTAATGTGATCAAAGCCATTGACAAAAAGTGTTAACATGATTCTTCCTTAACACCAATTTTGAACACATGGATACCAAGGGTAGATCACAAAAGAAGGTGATTCATAAAAAAGTAAAATAAAACCCAAGTGCTCTTAGTAACATTGCTAGTACTCACGAGGTGGCAACATTGTTGAACTATGTGTTAGCATACTAGAATAAGCTTGGTGAGGAATTATAGGGAAAAAAATAAATTCAAGTCCTTGGAGGAATGCAAGCTACCATTCATGATAGATGATGATATTAATATCAAGTCTTTGGATGCATGGAAAGTAAAATTGAAAAATGTCACTCTTGTACTTATCAAATCACTATTTCAAGATGGCAAGGTTGATCCAATTTTGTGTAGTAAAATGATGGATAAAGTACTAAAATTAGAATCAGACTTGTAAAAACATATAAGGGATGTAATATTGTTTCTAAATACTAGGTATGTAACACATCAACACAAATAAGAGAAAAAAAATTAGCACAAGTAGCTCTCTTATGAAAATTTTGAGATATGCATTTCCAATTTTGTAAATGTCAAAATGATGTACAAAAAGTATTTCCATAAAATTATTTAGTCCCTTTTTTGTAGTATTTAGTCATATTTGAGAATAGGTTTTGGAGTATCAAATTAGAGAGTGTGTGTGATTAATGATGATTTTTTTCTTTATAAACAAGTGAAGTTTTCTATCATGAGAATTTAGTTTTGAGGGTGGTGAAACTAATTAGAGGTTTGTTGGTTTTCAGCAAAAAAAAAATTGTATTGAGGATGGTAATTATGGATTTTTGAGAGTTTCCTATTCATCTTAAGTCCATAGTAATAAAATATTGCAATGTTTCATTCAATGGAAAGAAGATGTGTAGAGACTTTGGGTCCACTCATTTTTTTGTGTGATAATGGTTAGTTGGTGGCCTCATATTTATTGTTGCTCATTAAACATATTCATATTCATATAGAATTGGGAGGCCTATCAATAACCAGCTCTTATAGATTCATATTTCTATATTGTCACCAATGGAAAATGGTAGGTCATTCTCCCACAAACTCCTATAGTCTACTATGTCTCTCAATTTATCTCCAAGTAGAGGTGGAATGTAGTGACCATTGATCTTCTAGCTCAACATATGGTTGAAGGGTTTCTTGACTTCAAAATTTCCAACTTCAAATGTCACCTATCAATCATCCTTTTCTTTCATGTATCCAACTCCTACAATCACTTCACTATAGTGTATGGGAATTAAATGTAAAATTGACTCCACCATCAATCGTAATGGATTGCAAGATCTCAAGGATTTTTATCATGACTTCATTTATTCTACATTTTTGTCTTCTCCTAAGTGATTCGTTATCTATCATCTAGTGGTTTGAGCATTTGTTTTTTGTTATGTATTGCAAAATTTGAATCGTTCATTCTTCTCATAAGTGAATAAGAGCCACTATTCTAATGGGATGATCTCATTCATTCTCTCTATATATGAGAACGTAATATCATTATTAGAGGAGGTTGGAAAGGTGAGGGAAATATTTGTATTTGTAATATATTTTCTAGGAAATAAAAAGAAAGTGTCATGTTGTTCCAAAATTTTGTGTTAATTCTTAATTATCAGTTACTTTATATGAATTAATGTTCATCAAAATAATTGTCTCCTTCATTATGTTGCTCTTATTGATAAAAAATACTAAGGGTGATTGATCTCCACTTACACATTTGTTTTATTAGTTATCAATATTAGTTCATGCATATTCAAGGAACATGGTAGACCTGTATAAATTGATGATGAGACTATAAATACTAGTGAAGGATAATTAAGAATGATTATGCCTAAATAAATCACAATCCAATAGTTTATATCACAAGGTTGTGCTATTTATTTTAAATTGACAAAAAAATTGTTATAATTATTAAGTTGTAGTATCACTTAACTAACTTTTCTATCCAAAGGATAGATATTGATCAACCTAAAAAATCCTCCCAAAACATTTATGTTTAAGAATAAACATCTGTTGAGATATAATTTAATTTTTAATTTATTGTTTTCATGTCTGAGCTTAAATGTGAAAGGAGTGAGTAAATGTGTTTTCATCCTAGATAGATTCTTATTCTATCCTCATGAACATGTATTTATATTTTTATTGACATATTTTAAGTTGTATTTCCTTTTCAAAATCATGAAAATTCATAGGATAACCCCTATGAGTCTAATAGAGCTCAAAGTCCAAAATAAGCTTATCCACCTCTCATTCGTTGGTCCATATTTTTTAGTAATCTTGACCATGAAAGTACTTTCTTAGGGAAATTTTTAAATCTCCTAGATAATATTAAAAACAAGATGATAACCTAAAAAATGGAACCAAGAAGTTCAACATAATTAATGTATAATCAAGATCATTCTCGATAGGGCCTCATCTATATATTTGCAATGACTCACTACACATGTTAATTAAATGAGATAATAATATGATTAGATTAGGATATAAAAAAACTTAGTAGGTGGACCATAAAAGGTAATAGTGAGAGCCCCCTTACTCTCAAATATTAAGATAAAGAATAATGAACCCATATACAAGTTTTTGGTTGGTTTCAACAAAGCGATGAATAGAATTAGCAGGGTTATCAGACATACTGCATAAAAATCTCTTTATAGCTTATGATCCATGAATGCTCATCATATAGAAATGAATTAAAAGCCAAAGAAATCACTTCTTAATGAGCTAAATCTTTATCAATATTTTCAATAAGCACTTAAGATGATATGATTCAATTTAGAAAGATTAATAAATGGTAAAAGAAAGCCTTATCTGATATTTTTAAGATAATGATATCATGAATCTATTAAAGGTTTTCATGGACACAAGGTCATCATTTTAAAGGGAGCTCAAGGTGTGATATCAATTGATATTCAATCACAAAATAATCCCTCTTAAAGTGTTAAAAGAATCCCCTACATTCATTTTAGATCATATCTCAATTTGAAGAGAACATGCTACTTCCTCAATTACCTTGGTATCAATGAGAAATCAAACGAGAGCAATGCATTTTTTTGTATTTCTTTCATAGTAGAGAAGATGACAAAGGTGAAACTTACCTTAGCATGATGAGAATGCAAGAGTTATTCATAGAAAAGAATTCAAATGTTGAACCTTACACACAATTTAAAGAGGCTAATGATGCTCCAACTTGTGTTGGACCAAATTTTAAAAATATGATCAAGACATCACTATTCATGCCTTTGCATTGTTAAGTAGATGGATATGTGTAATTTGGATTTAGGGACTCTAAAGGTACCAAATGGTATTTTTTGACACAAATAATGTAAAAACAAGAAAAAGGTATCTACTTTAGTGTGTATGACCTACAATTTCTCAAAGAGAAAAAGGCCATCATATTCTCATAGGACAATTTATAGCTATCTAATATATTGTAACCATGGATTCAAGATGTCTATGTAATTTGAACCATATTAATAATTAATGAGAGTTAATATTATCCAACAGTAATGTGGTTGTAATATATTAATGAAATATTGAATGAATGTGTGCTCTCTATTGTAAACTCTAGGGAATGCATTTTTTTGTATTATTACAAAATGATAGTCAAATAGTCAAAATAGTCAAATACTATTAGTCGTAATAGTCAAAATAGTCAAATACTATTAGTCATAATAGTGTTTGACTATTATGACTATATTTTGTCTTGATAGTTTGTTGTTATAACAAACTATTATTAATAATAAGTTATTATTAGCTTTTTATTGTTATATTGCTTGAGGAGTTTTATTATTATTACTATAAAAAAAAAAAAAAAAATTATTTTTTGTTTTGTTCTTTATTGTTTCCTCTTATTTTTTTGTCTTTTTCCTCATTTGCCTTGAATTTTGTGCCCCCTTTCTCCCTCCCTCTCTCTTTTTAGCTCTTGTTGGGTTTGCTACTTATCATTCTTATTTTTCAGCACTCCTTCATCCTGATGATGAATCACGTAGTGTGATTCGAAACGTTGATGGAAAAACATTGACACAATCAAATCCAGAAATCAAATTCGAACAAACACATATTCGATGTTTTTACTTCTTTTTGTAGTCCTTAGATACATGAAAATGAATATTTAGTCAAGTTATAGATTTATCTCATCGATATTTATGATCATGTTCCAATTATATCCTTATAAATTTGTCAACTATACCCACATTCAAATGCAAATATCACCTCTACAAGATTTATCTTAAGTGTTTAAATCTTGTTTGATGTTTTGTATATACAATAAGGAGAACACGCCATGAATGAAATAATGTTGAAATATAAAACGAATATATTTATGTTCTTAGAAAATCTAAGGTCGGATCCCTATGGTCTCATTTTTCTTAGGGAATATCTACAGTTGTAGAATAACTTAGGGTTGCAAATTATCCATTCCAAGTTTAAATGCTCTTAGTAAGTGAGAAAACTCCACTTGTGTGTTACTTTAATTTCATGGTATATCACCATGAAACAACAACAACAACAACAACAAATCTATTATGAGTATTAGATAAGAGTTGTAGGGTTCTTAATTAGTAATATGATTTAACCATTTTCTACTAAGAGATTTTTCTTTGTAAAATAGTATCTTATAATTAATCTTGGATCAAATAATATTTATGAAAAGCAAAAAATAAAAATAAAATGAAATGATGTCAAATTATTTTTTAGTTAATCAAACAAAACTATTTTTCGATGGAAACTACTTGTTGAGATGATAATTATTTTGATCATCACAAATATTGCTCGAATAGTTACAATATTACAACTCACAATAACCAACTTATAACATAATGTGTGCAATGAACATCTATTTCATTATTTCTTTTGTTTAGGCCATTGTACAGGAGGTCCAAACAAGGTAGCCTCTAGTCCACAACAATAAATTTATCTCCAACATGTAGGATTCATCTATTTGATGGATAGAAAAGTTATTTAATGTGTGGAATCCTAGTATTTGGCGAGAAATAAATAAAAATGCGTAGCAATGGAGAGAGAATAATGTAACCAGTGAAGAGAAATAAGCATTGAGAGCAATGAGTAAGAGGAAATGGCAATGAATGCAGGTATTGTGTGAATCTCACGAAGAAAATGACATGTCTTCATTGAGCAGATATCCTCCATAGTTGGCAACCCCACAACCAACATCCAAGGTCATTCGGATGGTTCTACCAGTAATGGGGATACATTATTTAAACTTGTGAATATAATGTATTGCTCCATTGAGAAACATGGTTCCCCTGCCAGGAAATATGAAGTAAGGCTCTTTTTGATCTGCAATCTTGTTATGAGGAATATTGGCGTGCCAGATCTTGAGGAGACTAAGTGGCCATAGGCACATGAATTATGTGGGTCTTCACGGAAGATGTGGTCACTAAATTCCTAGGAGACTAAGTGGCCATAGGCACATGAATTAGCAATTAGTTCATCACCTCTCCCCATCTGCAGAGGATCATTCATATCTGTCAACATCAATGCCACCAGTGAGTCCCATCTCGACGTCATTACACCCACCACAAAAACCAACACTGCCAAAAATAGTAGTGCAGACACCACATCTAACAACTCCCATTACCTCACATTTTAAGTACATTTTAGTTGTAAAGCTAAATTCCACCACCATTTCTAGCATTTAATCAGTCTATAAAAATGATCAGCACACTTCAAAATTGTTTTAATATCAATCTGAGCTAACCAATCATTACATACTAAATAAAATTAGAATTAGAAAAAATCACAAATCTAATGTATCGCACAATATGTGTTACATCCCACCATGATTTCTCTTTTGAATGTTTCTACTTTTGATAAATAAGCTTTGACATGTTTTGAAGTAAGTTAAACAAATCAGGACTAACTACCTGATTTTGGTGGAGTGTGATGTGGGACAAATCAAGCCTCGTCAGGACAAAGAGGGAAAATATCATCTTATAGAAAGGGAGTGTTTGGATGTCTCAAGTGCCATCTAAGTTCGGTATTGTAATGTGAATATCGGTCAACCTAAGTCTTGGACCTTTTCATTCGTTTGGGTGGTAGGTAATCATGTCAAGGACGTCTAATTCTAAACTAAGGTGTCATGTCGTGAGATATTTTGTCAATTAATATCTTATTATCTATTTAATTATAATTATTGTTAGCTATATTATATATATATATAATTCTATGTGCACAATCATCACTCCCATTTCGTGGAATATAAATAAAATTATTAATAATTATACAATACAATCCTAACCTTTTGTCGAGCTCTTTGAATTTTATGTCCATCCTCCTTAATATTAAGTATCGGCAAATTCAATGTTTTAATATATCAAAATTTATAATGCCAACAAGATCTCTAACCCTTTTTTCGAGCTATAGTCATAAAATATTTGTGCCTTGTTAATTAAATGGCATCGACTTTAACCATGCGTGGCTAACTTAGAATCAATTTAATATGTTTTAAGAGAAAGCTCTCATGGAAATTGGGGATTATGAAATCAATAGATTTCTAATGTTTTAAACTAAATTAATCTCCTTAATTCTTTAAGATCACCATTTTTTATGGAGCTATTCTTTGCCTCCACCATCGAGTTCATTCTGCCACGAAAGCCATATCAAATGGGGCGCGATGATTCCTAGTGATGGCGCTAGATTTTCCAACTGAATCTTGGAGCTAAAAGACAAAGAAAATTTCTAAAATGGAGAAAAAAAGTGGATAGGAGTAAAAACCATCTTCATGTGTCTTTGTGCATGGGTGAAGAGGATAACCGATTCTCTAAAATAGTTATGGAAACAGGATTCAGGGGCTTTAAAATCAAAATATGGAGGCTAAGACGGGGTTTAGAGAAGGAGAGGTTAGGAGGAATGTTATCAACATTTTATGCCATTTTTAGCTAGAAGAGGATTACTTAAGAAAATGCCAGTAGAGACTGTGGGTGGGAGTTGAGAACCAACTGAAAATCCTGAAGTCTACCAAAGGAGATTTCCAGTAGCTAAGGAGAGACAATTTTGGATCCGTGAATCACTTGCCATCGAACACCAATTAGAGTTTCAGGTAATCACGTTGGTGAAGTTCTTATTTATTAATTCTTTAAGAACAGAATATAGGAATATGCGTTGAAGTTCTTAGAATATAATTTATGAGTGAGCTCATGCAAACCTATTGAATAACTGGTAAAAATAAAAACTTTGAATGTGTTGTTTCTTTCATCTTACAAATACTTCAAATTCTTCTTACTCTTTCTACTATACTTTCTCTATGCTTTATTCTTCTCTACGAAGGTGATTTAGAGAACCTGAAAAGTTGAAATGCAATCATGACTCGAACAAAAGAATGGTTTTTTGGCTTTTGACGCCTCCTTGAAATGATATCAATTTTATTGTGGAAATAAAGATGGCATCTATATCTAACTTCTATTTCTGAAATTTTCTTGTCTCTTGAGATCTGTGCACAACCTTGAGGGTATTGGACTTAGCTCCCATATTAGATTTTCACATGTAAAGATACCACATTTTATCTTAAACTTTCCAAGATTTACTTTGTTCAAATCTTGTCCAAATTCTTTCCTCGCTATTTTTCTGTTGTGATTTTTGAAAACAACTTCCTTCTGGATCCTATATTCTAAGTACGCTTAAAATGTTGACTTAGTTATAGAAGTCAACTAAAAAGGGTTGCGAGAGGCCTCAAACCTGCTAAGGTTCAAAATTTGACCTAATATGTTTAGTAATATAATATAGAGTTATATAAATTTAACAATATGATGACATTACTTTTAAGAATGTATATTTCCATGCTTGAATTCCTTTAGTGGCTTAAAGTAAAAGAGGCCTTGAACATGTGCTTCCACTACCGAAAATGGGAAGGGTGACAAGTCTAAACCTTTAGGCCACTCTAAAATAAAGAAGACCCATGCAGAGCATAAACTTGAAAAGGATTCCAGTAGGAACAAAAATCTCTTGAACCCTAGTTTGTAGCTAAAATTTGGATAGTTGGTCCAACCAGCCCTAGAAGTAGGGATAGGGCCAAATAACCGGGCAGGACAGGCAGTCCAAAAAATCCCTAGGTCATATGCTTATCCAAGTCGAGCAGGGTGGTGAACTAAGACTACGTTTTGCAGCAAAGTGCAGTTGTACTAAACTATGGCCATAGTTGGGTGTTGTAGCCAAACATGCACTTGTTGTTCACAAGTAACTCAAATACCTAAACAAACCAGAGCTGACGTACTAAGTAGGAAGGTATCCTTAGTAGTGCATCAAGGTTAGTTGGGTAGAGTAACATGAGAGATCAAATGGAAAATGGGACAACCTTGTGTAACCTTTCGTTGAAGGGAAGGGCCACTTCTAATCAGGAAGTGTTTGGGGGACTGCTTAAGTCTGTGTTTGGAGGAAAAGCAATCAAATGATTTTTTCCCTCTCGACAGTGGCATGCCGAGTCTTGGATAGCGTATGAACTAGATAAGGTTATTTAACTCTCACTTTATTGCTCTTTATTTATCTTCAATAGTACTATGAAATATTAATGTTTCTTTTTTTCTTACATGATGATTGAGATACTAATATTTCTCTCCCTTGTAATGAAATTGAGTTTATGGAGTTGTAGCATTCTAACTTCCTTTAAAAAAAAAGATTATCTTATCTTATGTATTAATTTGTTATATTGGTTTCAATTATAATAGCTATTTTATGTTCATAATATTTAGACTGATACACATGGTGTCAGAGCGGGGTTAAACACTCGGGCCTAGGATCTCATTGCGTAGAGTTTGTGCATGATAGTGTAACTAATCCTTGCAAACATTGTGTCAAAAAATGGTTCAGACTAAGCAAACCATCAAGACGTCAATTATAGGAAATGCACGATACTTGAGAGTAAAGAAGGTGAGGGAAGCTTTGACCCGAACCATTGAGGGAACCAATGTAGAAGGAGAAGCCTAGTTGGGTAGGAAGAAACCTTCTCCCATGCAATGGAAATAATTAAAGACCAAAGAGCGAAAAAAAAAACTAGTAACTCGAATGCATGTCAATGCAGTAGCAACCATAGTTGCACAAGCATCAACCTCTAAACCTGAGCCGATCAAACCACTTCCTAAGAATGTGTCTAGTGAGTTCAAACCACTTCTTGGGAATGTACCCAGTGAATTTAGCACTAATAACATGCCTCTGAATCTTAGAGGAGAAGTTGAGCGCCCTTGCGCGCTTCATTTTGTTGAGATAATTGTAATAAGCTCCTATGAGTTGGAAGGGTAGACACCCTCCGCTCCTATTCGGAAATGGAACTTTGTTATTAAAACTATACAGTGAATAAAAGTACAACTTCTAGCTAAAACATGAATTATGGAATAAACAATGATTACTACTTTCCTTAAGTATTTGTTGAATGTTGTGGAAATTATGAGAAATAAAGAAGATAATTTCTCTCAAACTAATAGAAACTTTAATGAAACTTCAGGAAAAGGTCGATAATAACACAATGGAGCACGCTTTGAGTAACCAAGAGCATAATCGAGAGACGGGGCAAGCCTCCGAGAATTTGGAGGCAAAGATGGATTGTATGCTAGCTCTCCTACAAGAAACTCAGGCCAAAGTGGATTATTTGGAGAGAGGCAGGCTGAAAGGGAGCCCACTTTTGAGGATGAAATTGGAATTCGCCATATGGATATTGATCAAAGAAATCCTGACAACTCCCATATGGGTTCTAGAACATCTAACAGGGAGAGGGAACAATTGGTGCGTGAATTAGCCCGTGACATGAAGAAAGTGATCCAACCCAAGTTTGATGGATTGGATTCCAGAGATGCTGCTAAATCTTGGCTAATAGAGATGGGAAATATTTTGAGATACAAAATTATTCTAAATCAGCCAAAGCTATGTGGGGAGCATACCGGTTGGCAGGAGAAGCATCCACTTGGTGGACCAACAAAAAGATGGAACTAGGCCTTAATGTGAGACGGCTCACTAGGGATGAATTTGTTACTATTTTAAGACAAAGGTAGTTGTTGCAATTATATTATGACCAAAAGATGATGGATTTTCAAAATCTAGAGCAAGGGGACATGACAGTGAATTGGTATTGGGAAAAATTCACTCGCCTCCTAAAGTATGTGCCATAATACTAGAAAGATGAAAGGTTTTGCAATAGGAAATTTATCATGGGTTTGAATGCCCAGATTGGTGGAGAGGTAGACATTCATGGTCCCACCACAATGGGCCAAGTTTATGAAAAGGTTGTTAAACATGAATAGAGGCTGAAATCTTTGGCCTCTTACAGGGAGAAAAATTGAAAGAATTTAACTAGAACCAAGCATCCCAGACCTTTAAGAAGAAAGGAGAAAGACCTAAACACCAAAATAAAGGGGGAAAAGGACCCCATGAGGATAAAAGGGAAGATTGTAGAGATAGAAGGAGAATGAATAAGTAGAACAATAATGGTAGCAGGAACTGAGAAATAGCTGAGAAACAAGTGGAGAAATGAGGATCGCCTAGGGTTTGTTTCACTTGCGGAGGGGACCACTATGCTAGCCAGTGTCCCACAAAAATAGCAAGTCCTCCATCCCCGGGAAATCCTTTTCTGTCACAACAAACTACCTTCCAGCAGCAGATCCATGCAGCTCTGGATAACAGACAATTGGAGTATCAAATAACACCTATTAAGACATTAGGTATGTTGTTTGGCACACCCATTTATATTTTAATTGATACCAGAGCAACGGAAAGTTTTTTTTCACCTAAAATTTCAGGTAGAATTTCTATAAGAGCAGGTTATATGAAAAACTCTTGGTTAGTGTAATATGCAAACCAGTCGAAAGCTCAGTTAGAGCAATGTATGTTTGAGGCTAGGGTAGACTTACCCAATTTTTCAACTGAAGTTAACCTCTACGTGGCCCCCTTGGGATCTTATGATGTTATTCTTGGAATCAATTGGTTATGGAGACATAGGGCAAAGGTGGATTGTTTCACAAAAATAGTCGAATGTCTAGATGACCTAGGGCAGAAATTTGTCATTCAAGGTACTGAAAGACCAATGAGGCTAAGGAAGATCTTAGCTATGCAGCTTAAGAGAGCTAAATGCAGGGGTTGCCAGTTATTTGCAGTTAAGATGGAGGAATTAGAAGAGCCAAACGAAACCCGAGAAATTATTTTCTTTGATGATTTGAATTTTTATGAAGCCCAGAAAACTTCATTAGGGGAATGTAGAGGAGACTCAGAGAGGAAATAATTAGAGTGGGATAAGTATCCCTACCTTATGGATTATGCAAATGACTTTCCAGAAGAATTGTTTGGATTACCTCCAAAAAGGGATTTTGACTTCACCATTGACCTCATCCCTGGGTCGGAACCAATCTCCAAAGCTCCCTATCGGATGACCACTACTGAGTTGATGGAGCTAAAAGCACAGTTACAGTAAATTTTGGATAAGGTTTTGATTAGACCTAGTGTCTCACCTTGGGGTGCACCGGTGATTTTTGTCAAAAAGAAGGATAGTACACTAAGGCTATGTATAGACTATCGTGTGATTAACAAGGCCACAATGAAAAACAAATACCCCTTACCATGCATAGATGATATCTTCGATCAAATGTGAGGGGCAACGGTATTCTCTAAGATCGACTTGCTGTCAGAGTACCATCAACTTAGGATTCGAGATAAAGACATCCATAAGACAGCCTTTTGAATAAGGTATGGGCACTATGAGTTCATGGTGTTTCCCTTTGGTCTGATAAATGCACCAACTGCGTTTATAAACTTAATGAATAGTGTGTTTTGGGATTGCCTTGATAAATTTGTACTTTTTTCCTAGATGACATCCTTATATATTCAAAAAATGAGGAAGAGCACCTCATGCATTTACAACTTGTATTGCAACGCTTGAGATAAAATAAACTTTATGGGAAATTATCCAAGTGTTCATTTTACTAGAAGGAAGTGCAATATCTTGGGCACATTATTTTTGCAGAAGGGACTACGGTAGATCTAGCAAAAATAAAGGAAATCCTGGAATGGCCAGAACCAAAAAATGTGCATGAAGTGTGTAGTTTCATAGGCCTAGCTGGGTACTATAGGAGGTTCATAGCTAACTTCTCTAGAATTTAATGCCCCATCACCTCACTTCAAAGGAAAGGAAAGAGATTTGAATGGACAAAGAGATGTCAAGATGCTTTTGATATATTAAAAGAAAAGTTAACTACAAAACCTATTCTTAAAGTGCCTACCCCATAGGGTCAATTTGTGGTCACTATTGATGCTTCAGGGGAATGAATTGGGGGTGTAATTATGTAGGATGGAAGTGTGATAGCATATGAATGAAGGAAGCTCAAGGGCTATGAACAAAATTATGCCCCTCATGACCTTGAGTTAGTAGCAATAGTGCATGCACTGCAAATGTGGCAGCATTATTTGTTGGGTAAGCCCTTTGAACTAAGATTAGACCACCAAGGTTTACAATATTTTTTCATGCAAACTAATTTGAATGTGCACCAGAGAAGATGGATTGAACTAATATCTGACTATGACTTTGAGATCAGCTATATAAAAAGAAAGGAAAACTAGGTTGCAAATGCCCTTAGCAGAAGGAGGCATGTTTCCTCCATGATTTCAATGTGAACTTGTTTTCGTGATCAAGTATTAGAACAATATGATGGGGATGAATACTATAAAAAAGTTAGGAAAGCTTTAAAGGCTAACCCCCAAGACTCTAGGTACGATGGATTTGTATTTGAATTTGATGGATAACTTCGTTACAGGGGAAGAATCTATGTACCCAACTCTAGTGAGTTAAGAAGATTAGTCTTAAAATAGGTTCATGATGCACCCTATTTAGGACACCCAGGAGTGACCAAGATTTTTGCCAACATCAAACCCTTATACTTTTTGAAAGGGATGAAGAAGGATGCTTCTAGATACATGGCAAAATTCTTAGAATGCCAGAGGGTGAAGGCTGAACATCAACACCTGCAGGATTCTTTACCCACATGAAATTCCAGAATGGAAGTGGCAAGTAATTAGTATAGAATTCATACAAGGGATTCCAATGTCTAAAAATAAACATAACACAATCTTGGTAGTAGTGGAAAAATTCACAAAAGTAGCACACTTTATTCTAGGGAATTTAACAGATGGGGCACCCATCATTTCTTGTAAGTTTGTGCAAGAGGTTTTTAGATTGCACGGTATTCTTGAGAAGATCGTCTCAGATAGACGCACAAATGACCTCTAGATTTTGGAAAACTATTTTTACCTCCCTTGGAACCCAATTGAACATAAGTTCCACATATCACCCAAAGACAGATGGTCAGACAAAAAGGGTGAACCAAGTTTTAGAGGACCTTTTGAGAGTATACTGTATGGATCAGCTTGTAGAATTTTTCTATAACAATTCATACCACTCAACGATCAAGATGGCTCCACTTGAAGCATTGTATGGAAGAAGGTTTTGAACTCCTATAAGCTGGGATAAGCTAGACGATAGGATCAACCTTGGTCCAAAAATGCTTTCAGAAATGGAGGAACGGGTCAAGTTGATCAGAAAAAGGTTGGCAGAAGCCAACAATAGGCAGAAAAGCTATGTTGATGCCAAAATGACACCCAAACATTTCATTGTGGGGGAAAATTTTCTTTTGAGAGTGAAGCCTCAAAAAAGTGCCATTAAGTTTGGGAAATCCTCTAAGTTAGCTCCTCGATATGTGGGACCATTTGAGGTTCTTGAAGAAGTCAACCTAGTTGCCTACCGGATTGCTCTACCACCAGCATTTTCAAAGATGCATAATGTATTTCATGTGTCATATTTAAAGAAATATATACCCGGTAATAACCATGTGATTGATTGGAATGCATTGCAGGTTCAAGATCCAGGAGTGGTCACCATCGAACCACTCAAGGTTCTCAAAATGCATAGGCTTCACCTACGTAATCGAGATGTGCACCAATGTCAGGTCCAATGGGACCAATACTCTGAAAATAACTCCACCTAGGAAGACTACTAGGATGTTAAATTGAGATTTCCTCATCTGTTGAGAAACTATGAAAACGAAATTTGAACACTTTAATTTATGTTTTTTATTGACCATTAATCATCGAGGACGATGTTTCTTAAGGGGGGAGAGATGTTACATCCCACCCTGATTTCTCTTTTGAATGTTTCTACATTTGATAAAATAAGCTTTGGCATGCTTTGAAGTAAGTTAAACAATATATGAATGGTAAATTGAATGAATTGTGTAAACTCAATGTTGATTTGAACTTTAATGTGATCAGAGTTTATGATTCTTTACTATAAGAAATTATTATAAACTATTTTTTTCCTTATTTTTGTCACCGAAAAAAAGAGGGAAAACATCATCCAATAGAAAGGGAGTGTTCGGAAGTCTCAAGTGCCATCTGAGTTCGATATTGTAATGTGAATATCGGTCAACCTAAGTCTTGGACCTTTTCATTCATTTGGGTGGTAGGTAATCATGTCAGGGACATCTAATTCCAAACTGAGGTGTCATTTCGTGAGATGTTTTGTTAATTAATATCTTATTATCTATTTAATTATAATTATCGTTAGCTATATTATATATATATATATATATATATAATTCTATGTGTACAATCATCACTCCCATTTCGTGGAATATAAATAAAATTATTAATAATTATACAATACAATCCTAACCTTTTGTCGAGCTCTTTGAATTTTATGTCCATCCTCCTCAATATTAAGTATAGTAAAATTCGATGTTTTAATATAACAAAATTTATAATGCCGACAAGATCTCTAACCTTTTGTCGAGCTATAGTCATAAAATATGCATGCCTTGTTAATTAAATGGCATTGACTTTAACCATGCATGGCTAAATTAGTATCGATTTAATATTGTTTAAGAGGAAGCTCTCACAGGAATTGGGGATTATGAAATCGATAGATTTCTAATGTTTAAAAAAAAAAAATCTCCTTAATTCTTTACTGTCACCATTTTTTCCGGAGCTATTATTTTCCTCCACCATTGAGTTCATTCCACCACAAAAGCCATATTATATGGACACGATGATTCCTATTGATGGCTCTGGATTTTCCAACCGAATCTTGGAGGTAAAAGATGGAGAAATTTTCTAGAATGGAGAAAAAGAGTGGATAGGAGTAAAAACCATCTTCATGTGTCTTTGTGCATGGGTGAAGAGGATAACCGATTCTCTAAAATAGTTATGGAAATAGGATTCAGGGGCTTTAAAATCAAAATATGGAGGCTAAGATGGGGTTTAGAGAAGGAGAGGTTAGGAGGAAAAGTATCAACATTTGATGCCATTTTTAGTTGGAAGAGGATTACTTAAGAAAACACCAATAGAGACTATGGGTGGGAGTTGAGAACCATTTATGACTAGCAATCCTAAAGTCTACCAAAGGAGATTTCCAGTAGCTAAGGAGATTCGATTTTGGATCCCTGAATCACTTGCCATCAAACACCGATTAGAGTTTCAATTAATTACGTTGGTGAAGTTCTTATTTATTAATTTTTTAAGAATAGAATATAGGAATATGCATCGAAGTTCTTAGAATATAATTTATGAGTGAGCTCATGCGAACTTGTTGAATAACTGGTAAAAAGAAAAACTTTGAACGTGTTGTTTCTTTCATCTTACAAATACTTTGAATTCTTCTTACTCTTTCCAATTTTCTCTCTCTTTGCTTTACTTTTCTCTACGAAGGTGATTTAGAGAACTCAAAAATTTGAAATGCAATCATGACTGGAACAAAAGAATGGTTTTTCAGATTTTGATGCCTCCTTGAAGTGATATCAATTTTATTGTGGAAATAAAGATGTCGTCTATATTTGACTTCTATCTTTGAAATTTTCTTGTCTCTAGAGATCTATGCACAACCTTGAGAGTATTGGACTTAGCTCCCGTATTATATTTTCACATGTAAAGATACCACATTTTATCTTAAACTTTCCAAGATTTACTTTGTTCAAATCTTGTCCAAATGCTTTCCTCGTTGTTTTTTTACTATGATTTTTGAAAATAATTTCCTTCTGGATCCTATATTCTAAGTACACTTAAAATGTTGACTTAGTCATAGAAATCAACTAAAAGGGGTTGTGAGAGGTCTCAAACCTACTAAGGTTCAAAATTTGACATGATATGTTTAGTAATATAGAGTTATATAAATATAACAATATGATGACATTACTTTAAAGAAAGCTATATTTCCATTCTTGAATTCCTTTAGTGGCTTAAAGTAAAAGAGGCCATGAACATGTGCTTCCACTACCAAAAATGGGAAGGGTGACAATTCTAAACCTTTAGGCCACTCTAAAATAAAGAAGACCTATGCAGAGCATAAACTTGAAAAGGATTCCAGTAGGAATATAAATCTCTTGAACCCTAGTTTGTAGCTAAAATTTGGACAACTGGTCCAACCAACCCTAGAAGTGGGGATAGGGCCAGATTACTAGCAGGAAAGGCAGTCTAGAAAAGCCCTAGGTCAGATGCTTATCCAATTCGAGCAAGGTGGTGAACTAAGACTATGTTTTGTAGCAAAGTACATTTATACTAAACAATGGCCATAGTTGGGTTTCATAGCCACATGTGCACTTGTTGTTCACAAGTAACTCAGATACCTAAACAAACCAGATCTGATGTATTAATTAGGAAGGTATCCTTAGTAGTGCGTCAAGTTTAGTTGGGTAGAGTAACACGAGAGATTAAATGGAAAATTGGACAACCCTATGTAACCTTTCATTGAAGGGTAGGGCCACTTCCAGTCAGGAAGTGTGTGGGGGACCACTTAAGTCTCTGGTTGGATGAAAATCAATAAGATGATGTTTTCCCTTTCGACAGTGGCACGTTGATTCTTGGATAGCGCATGAACTAGATAAGGTTATTTGACTCTCACTTTATTGCTCTTTATTTATGTTGAACAGTACTATGAAATATTAATGTTTATTTTGTTCTTACATGATGATTGAGATGCTAATATTTCTCTTCCTTGTAATGAAATTGAATTTATGGAGTTGTAGCATTTAGACTTCCTTTAGGATAAAGATTATCTTTTCTTATGTATAAATTTGTTATATTGGTTTGAATTATAACGGCTATTTTATGTTCGTAAGATTTAGACTATTACAATATGTATGTGGGTGGGAAATTTATTTTCATTTAAAAACCTCACACAAACATTATCTATTATTAATGAAACATACAATAATGTTTGTATAAAAATGTATATAATTTTTTTCATTTTTATACTATCTTATTCTCCTTCTTCCTTAAAGCTTTCATATGCATATTAAAATGAATTCATAAATATACTTCTTATATTATGTATGTAGTTTCACATATACAATAGTACATATATTATATATTCATAATAGAATATGTTTTCAATATGATTCTATATATTTAGGTCAAACTTAAAAAATTGTGACACACAATAAAAATTTTATTATAACATTTATAAGACTCTAATTTATAAGGTTTATTCTTATCATGAAAGGTAATTTATATGATAAGAATAAACCTTATAAGTTAGAGTCTTTTAAGCATTATTAGAAGTATTTGTATTAAATGCAATCTCCCAATAAATATTATGCTCTAACATTTTCCATGTCTCAATTTTAGTGTAGTCTGCAGAATTTGCAATTGTTCTCACTAGTTGTGAGTTCTCAAGATCTTTGATGTGCATCATGTTCATGCACATTTTAAGTGATTTTTTTTATGCTATTGAAAGTATTTTTTGATAGTATGATTCTTTTTTTTGATTAAATAAGTAGTATTTACAAGTTGTTGTACCCTTTACAAGAAAATCCGTAAGGGCCAACAAGAAGTTAGCTCAAACTAGGATGAACTAGGAAAGAAGCAAAGAACAAAGGGGAGTTAATCCAAAAACAAATAGGATCCACTAAGGCTCGGAAGAACAGGCCAATAGGCCACACACAGAGATAGTTGATAGATAGTTGTCGAACAACAAAGGAGGATTAGACAACCCCAGAACCTGAGGGAACTATTTTGAATCCAGAAACCCTAGGCCGCAACGTAGCGACAGTTTTGGGGAGTCCCTTCTTTCTCTGAACAATAGACCAGGAAGGCTTAGAAACAAAGTCTGTTGAACAAGGTGAGAGGAGTGGATCCTCAACAACCACCTCGAGTAGAGAGACAACCTATAGTGAGGGAGTCGGCAGCACAAAAGGAGAGAAAGGAGTAATTGAAGTACCAATAGAGGTGATCAACGAGGTTTGGGCAGGCTCAACCTGAACAATGATAGCAATCTCAGCCTGAACAATGACAACAATCTTAGCCTAAACAACATCAGCAGTATCAAGCAACAATGGTTCTACATGACAGAAAGCCAGAAGAGGAGCTTGGATAGACACGGACTCCTTGGAAGAATCAACCAAGGAAGGGTTGTCTTCCTCAAAGGAACCATCTAAAGAGGGAGAAACCACTATGAGGTGGTCTGAGCGAGCATCCTTCCACAAGGTGGAAATTCCCTTGTGGCGAGAAAGAAGGAAATCAAAGGCCAAATGACCAACAAAGAAACATCTCCTGCACCAAAAAGGGAGGCCCTCATAGTCCATAAGTTGTTTCCATGGTTTTTCCTCTACCAATAAAACCATATCACCATGGAGAGGTTTGGAGATGTCCAAATATACTAAAATACGAGCCACTGTAGTATGCCCAAGATCTCAAGTCGTAGCATCCACCTTCGAAAAACTTCCAATGACATTTCCAATAGCTTCAAAACAAGATTCCTCCCAAAACTGGAGAGGAAGATTCGGTAGACGAACCCAAACTGGCCTGGTATTCAACGGCTCCATAAGAGGATTGAAAGAGTGAGACCAATGTCTAATGGACAATGAATGAACACCCCACATCCATCCTCTATCCAACACACAATCTCGCTCTACAGTGGAAGCGAAGGTAACAATTGTTGGCAACACAAGGGTAGACAACAAAGAGGGGTGAATCGGTTGTCTCATAGATTATACTTATTAAACTTATTCTCAGATATGATAATTAAACATGGAAGGAAAAATCATCACCACATCAAAAATACACATAACACCAAGATTTATGTGTGGAAACCCTATTAGGGGAAAAACCATGTTGGAGGTTAATCCACAAGTTTATACTCTATTAAAAGTATAGTAAATGGGGAATGCACATGCATTCAGGCACACTACCTAGAGCTCACTACTCAAATACAAAAAGGCTTATTGCCCAAAGGAAGACACATTGTCTTACAGTCACATTCGGATTAAATCCATCCAAGAGATTTTGAACTAAGAAAATAGCATCTGCTCATGCCTAATTACAGTTCCAGTTAAGCACATAAACTCTGCTCACTCTTCTTCACACTTAACTTCTACCTTTGAATGATCTGAAATTTATTCACACACAGGACTCACACTTCACACTCGCTTGTCTCAAATTATGTACACAATTGCTCATATATATTTGCAACCAAGAATAGCATCTTCATGTCAACTTCAATAAAATATAAAATGAATACAAACTATCATCCCAAAACATAAATAATTATCAATGCAAATCAACCAATGTTGGCCACAACATAGGGAGGACCCAAAATAACATCCTTGAACATGAAAAATCTTCAATAATTATTCCTCGAAGATCCACAACACATTACAATCACCTTGTCGACCATGAACATGAAGAACATGAACATGCAAAATAAAATCACCAATCGCGAGCACAATGATCAAGGCGGATGTACAACACAGATAGAGAACAATATAGAAAACATCCAAAAGCATCATGAATAACCAAAGAAGCATCCACGACAACTGAACTTACTAGAATTACATCACCCTTTTTCAAGAACACCAACTGAAGAAACAAAAAAACTGCGAGAACACAGATACTCATAACTCGATCAAATCTTCATGCGGATCTTAGAAACTTAATATGGATAAAATAGATATACTCGACAACAAATCCTTTAATCCACAACCTCTAATCATCAACATACTAAGCTAGCCAACATACTGAACTTCACTTCACCACTGACAACTTGCAACTTATTTTATTACAATTTTCTCAATATCCTCGACATATAAAGCCTCTAATGCATTAATTCCAATAGTGTTGACATCAATTAAAACCACATACTAGCAACATCTAAAAATCTCCCCCTTTGGAATTCATGGCAACACATGATGTGAAAAACACCATCAACACAACTTTCTCTTAGCACTTTCTCCCCCTTAGATTTTGACTCTTCTCCCCAAATAATTCATAGTTTTTTCACATGAATCTCCTCCCCCTTTGACATCAATGACAAAGATAATGTGTATCTTTCTCCACACAAGCTTTGAACCACTTTTCTAAACATCTAACTACTCCCCTTGAGTAGCAGCCACCACAACATCAATTCGGGTCAAGATATGACTATGGAATACACAGACTGATGCAAGTCAATGCACCTTAGTTCTGATTAGGAGGGGTAATCACCCCTAGCTTCTCTCTGAGATAATCAAAAGTATCCTTAGGCAAGGGCTTGGTAAAGATATCTACAATCTATTCCTTAGTAGGCATATACTCCAATCTAACTTCCTTCTCACTCACCTTCTCTCTCAAAAAGTGAAACTTGATAGATATATGCTTGGTTTTTGAATGCATCACTGGATTCGTAGAAATTTTAATTGCACTTGAATTATCACATAATATAGCAATATGTTCATCATACACAACTCTGATATCTTTCAACATCTGCTTCATCCACAATACTTGAGTACAATTGTTAGCAGCAACAATGTATTCTACCTCTATAGTAGATAAAGAAATGGAATTATGCTTCTTACTTAACCATGAAATCAACTTATTTCCCAAGAAAAATGCACCACCACTAGTACTCTTTTTGTCATTTACATCTCCTACCCAATCAACATTAGTAAAAGCACTCAAAGTAAAATCATCTTCTTTAGGATACCATAGGCCAAAATCAGCTGTCCCCTTCAAGTATTTGAAAATCCTCTTCACAACAGCCACATGAGATTCCTTAGCATCAGCTTGAAATATCCAGTCACCATAGGTGTTCCAACTGGTTTTGAATCTTCCATACCAAACTTCTTTAGCATTTCTTTCACATACTTGGACTGAGATATAAAAATCCCTTTATCTAATTGAGTAATTTGCAATCCCCAAAAGAATTTAATTTCTCTAGTCATAGACATCTCAAACTCACTCTACATATCATTAGAAAACTTCATGCACAAACATGCTCTTGGGGCTTGCTTGATTCCATACAATTCTTTCTTCAACCGACAAACCATATCTCCCTAATCAGTCAATTGAAATCCATCAGGTTGCTCAATATACACTTCTTCTTCCATTTCACCATTTAGAAATGTTGACTTGACATCCATCTGATAAACCTTGAAGTTTTTGTAAGCAACATAAGCAAGAAATAGTCTCATAGCTTCAATCCTAGCAACAAGGGCAAAATTTTCTTCAAATTCAATTCCTTCCATCTGAGAGTATCCTTTACACACCGGTCTTGCTTTGTTTCTAACAACTTCACCTTGCTCATTTAGTTTGTTCTGAAAGACCCATTTAGTTCCAATTACATTTTTGTCCTTAGGTCTAGGAACAAGAATCGATGTATCATTTTTCTCAATTTTTAGTAGCTCTTATTTCATTACTTCCATCCAATGTTCATCTTTGCATGCTTCATTTACACTATTTGTCTTAGTCTTTGATATCAAACAATATTCTTCTGCAATTCTTCTCCTATTTTGAACACATTTTTTCTTATCACCTATAATATGATCTTTTGAATGATTCAATATTACATACCTTGAAGTCTTAGGATGTTCTTGAACTTCAAGCTCTTGTGATCTCACTTTTGCACTTTCACTAGTTCCTTCCTCTTGGCTTTCCTAATTCACCAGAATGATCTGCACTTGATTCTAAGTCTAAACTCAACTATCATTTTGATCATCTAAATCATATCCATAGGTTCTGAATGGTCTAACAGAGTCTTCATCATGTTGACATTATCACTTTCAACTACTTTCCTCAATCTCTTGTTGAAGCACCGGTAGGCTTTACTTTTAGTGGAGTAACCAAGAAAGATTCCTTCATCACTCCTAGCATAAAACTTTCCTATATCTTCATCTCTTTTGATATAGCATTTACTCCCAAAAAATTTGAAGTATCTAACAGTAGGCTTATGAACAAACCGTAGCTCATAAGGGGTCTTATCGGTATCACCTTTGATATATACCCGATTGAGAGTGTATATAGCAGTACTCACAACTTCTCTCCAGTAGATATGTGGGACATTTCCTTCCAACATCATAGTCCTAGCAGCATCTAGAACTATCATGTTCTTCCTTTCCACAACTCCCATTTGATGAGGTTTTTGCAGGGCAGATAATTATCTCTTTATCCCATGCTCTTCTCAAAATGAATTAAACTCATGAAAAATGAATTCACCACCTCTATCTGATCTCAGACATTTAATCTTCAGACTTGTCTCTGTCTCAACCTTAGCCTTAAAAATTTTGAAATTCTCTAGAGCTTTAGATTTTTCCCTTAAGAAAGTAACCCACATCAATCTAGAATAATCATCAATGAGTAACATGAAATAATCTCCTTGTAAAATTCTGACTCTAGAAGGACCACATAGATTAGTATGCACAAGCTCCAATACTTCATTTGAACAATGTTGTTTACTCCAAAATGAAACTCTAGTTTTCTTCCCTAACTGACATTCCTTGCATATAGTATTAGTAGGTTTTATCAACTTAGGAAGATCTCTCACTGCCTGGGTAGAATTTATCTTGATAATATTGTCAAAGTTTACATGACACAATCTCCTATGCCACAACCAACTTTCATCAACTTGAGCAATCAGATAACTTTTACTAGCAGCACTCGGGTGAAAGATATTACCTATTGTTTTTGTACCTGATGCAATCATATTTCTAGAACTCCCCAATATTCTACAATTTCCATCCTTAAATTGAATATTGTATCCTTTGTCAACCATCTATCCAACACTTAAAATATTATTCTTCAAACCTTCCACATATAAAATATCATCAGTATTATGCTTACCATCAAAATAAATGGATCCTCTTCCATAGATTACACCAGCTTTGTCATCACCAAATCTTAAAACACCACCATCATACTTTTCTAGACTTGCAAATTTACTTTTATCACCTATCATGTGATGAGAGCATCCACTATCAATCACCCATTCATCCTTTTCTTCAATTCTGGTAGCTAGAGCTTTCTCCACATTCATGCAACTAGTAGATTCATTAGTTACAGGATTACTTTCCTTGATAGCAATAAATACAAACTCATCCTCACTTACATTTTCGTTATCAGATTCGTCATCTGACACACCTTCATTAGCAGCAAAATAACACTTTCTTTAGAATCTAGGCTTGTTAGGTCTTGGCTTAGGAACTCTTTCTAGACACCTTGAGGAAAAATGACCTATCTTATTGCATGAAAAAAAATTAAGAGGCAATTTCCCTTTATACTTACATTCTCCTTTGGCTACCCTCTTGACAAGAATTACTTCAAGATCATCTAGTTTTCTCTCTTCTTCTTCAATCTCTCTCATTTACTGCTCATACTTGGATAAGTTTCTAGAGGAACTTTCTCCCAGATCATATCTTTGCTTATCTTTTCTAGAGGTAGTAGCTTTGAATGCATATTCTATCTTAGGAAGAGCATCACCAAAGTCACTTAACTCAAAATCAGCAAGATTACCAATCAACATGTCTCTGGTTACATTTGTCACAATCCAGATCTCCTCAATAGCAGAAACTTTGTGTTTGTATGCAATAGGCAAGGATCTGAGCACTTTCGCAACAATCTCTAATTCCTCCAATGTTCCACCAGCACATGTGATATTACACACTAGTCCATTCACTCTTTGCATAAAATCAGTGATGTTCTCATCTTCACCCATTTTCAATGTTTCATATTTCCCTTTCAGACTTTGTAACTTAGCAATCTTCACATGAGTATCACCTTCATACAAATTTTCCAACTTTTTCCAAATCTCATAAGCAGTCTTCAAATCCATTACATTTGTCATCTTGAAATCAATCGGAGCACTCAACAATGCTTCCTTAGCCCTGATATTGTACTCGTCATCTTTAATTTCACCTGCAGTAGAAGGACCATTCTATGGGATGATGCATATATTCTTTGTAATGTTCTAATAAGGTTCATCAATTCATCTCATATGACACTCCATTCAAGTCTTCCATAGAGAATAATTTGTTCCATCAAATCTCAGACTACTCTTCTTATATGTCACCATCTCGGATCACCTCAAGTGATCAAGCTTCTCTAGAGGAACCTACTCTGATACCAATTGTTGGAAACACAAGGGCAGACAAATGAGATAGGGGGTGAATCAATTGTATCAAAAATTATACTTATTAAACTTATTCTCAGATCTGTTAATTAAACATGAAATCAAAAACCATCACCACATCAGAAACACACATAACACTAAGATTTTTGTGTGGAAACCCTGTTAGGGGAAAAACCACGGTGGAGGTTAATCCACAAGTTTATACTCTGTTAGAAGTATAGTAAATGGGGAATGCACATGAATTCATGCACACTTCCTAGAGCTCACTACTCAAATACAAAAAGGCGTACTGCCCAACGGAAGACACACTGTCTTACAGTCACATTCAGATTAAATCCAACTGAGAGATTTTGAACTAAGAAAATAGCATCTGCCCATGCCTAATTACAGTTTTGGTTAAGCACATAAACCCTGCTCACTCTTCTTCACACTTAATTTCTTCCTTCAAATGATCTAAAATTTATTCGCACACAGGACTCGCACTTCGCACACCTCGCTTGTCTTAAATGATGTAAATAATTGCTCATATATATCCGCAACCAAGAATAACATCATCTTCATGTCGGCTTCAATAAAATATAAAATGAATACAAATTGTCGGTCCAAAACATAAATAATTATCAATGTGAATAAACCAATGTCAGCCACAACATAGTGAGGACCCAAAACAACATCCTCGAACATGAAACATCTTCAATAATTATTCCTTGAAGATCCACAACACGCTACAATCACCATGTCGGTCATGAACATGAAAAACATGAACACACAAAATAAAATCACCAATCGCAAGCACAATTATCAATGCGGATGTACAACATAGATAGAGCACGATCTAGAAAACATCCAAAAGCATCATGAATCACCAGAGAAGCATCCACAACAACTGAACTTACTAGAATTACATCACCGTCTTTCAAGAACACTAATTGAAGCAACAGAAAAACTGTCAGAACACAAATACTCATAACTCGATCAAATCTTCTTGCGTATCTCAGAAACTTAATGTGGATAAACTAGATATACTCAAAAACAAACCCTTTAATCAAAAACTTATGATCATAAACATACTGAGCTGGCCAACATACTGAACTTCACTTCACCACTGACAACCTACAACTTATTTTATTACAATTTTCTCAATATCCTCAACATATACAACCTGTAATGCATGAATTCCAATAGTGTTCACATCAATGGCAACCAAATACCAGCACCATCCAACAACAATGGAGAACCCCCTTTCATAGGGATAGAGCTCAATATGCCCAGAGACAACGGGCTTCCAAGAGACAGAAACCCAATCATGGAGATCAAGAAGGGAGGGCCACTAGTTGTTAAACCTGCAAACCACACCCTGCCTCAAATAAAAATCCTCATTTTCAACAATCTCAGGTCTACATACCACAACAAGGGAAGCACGGTCACAGGGAAAAGGCCTAACCCTAGGAGTAGGTAAATATTTTGAAACAGCATCATAAAAAGACTTCTAATGGCAGCCTGAAGCGGCCATAAAGCCAGCAGCAGGGATCCCACCAAAAATTGGCATAGAAGGAAGCTCCTTGGGAGGCAGCACAGTAGTAAAGGAAGGAGCAGAAGGTTCAGAATGACTAACCATCCCCTACAAACCAGCTCCCAAGTGAGCTTGATCAGTGACATTCGTCCCCTACAAACCAGCACCCAAGCTAGCTCAAACAACGACATCCTACAAAAAAGTTTCTCGTTGAGCATCATTTACATGACTCCCACCCAATGACATATTTCCATGAAATATTTAATGATATTATTTTAGAAATATTCTTGTGTTTAGTCATTTTAGAATTTGAAATTTTCATGTATCTGATCTTTATTTAGTTAGACTATTTATGAATGTGATATTCTTGTGTTTGGTCATTTCAGAATTTGAGATCTCCATGTTTCTAATCTTTATTGAGTTAGACTATTTATAATATTGAGAGACTTGTATGTGTATGATTCAATTATTTTAATTGATGAATGATTTATCTCCTTTTGTTTTGTGTTGTATTTATTGTTATGATGTACATTTTATGATTAAAAAATCTTATATTATTATTATTTATACTTATTTTTGTAACATTATTTTGAGATTTATTATTATGGACATGTGGTATTTATTGTTGGCCCTTGATTTACATTATTGTTGATAAACCATTAAATCTTGAAACTTAATATTAAGTATATTGTTAGGATTGAGAGTCTTATCATTGAATTTATGTCAGGACTTATTTATTGTTCTTCATTAGTCATTAATTTAGTGTTGAGTACTACATGTGTTATTGGTTATTGAAAAATAATTATTATCAATTTTGGGATACTTAAGTGATTGAAGTTGATTGACAATATTTTTGAATAGTTCTATTCATTTGAATTCTAAACTTGTTGATTATTTGTTTGGAACTTACTTGGTGTGTTTTGATAAAATTAAGAGTGAGTTCTTAATGTTGGGCTATTTTTTTAATGATGAGTTTTGTATCTCTCTTTAATTTTTATTTTATGGTGGGTGTTTTCAAATTTTCTTAAGGAGAATAGGGTCACTTAGTTGAATTATTTAAGATGTGTTTACTTATTATATATTTGGATAAAAGTTGGCTTTTACTTATGATGTGTTTAAGTAAAATTTGGCTCATAAGCCTTTATGAACTGTTTTTATTAGTCAATTTTTCAAACTCCATGTTTTGAAGTTTGCTTGGAAAATTTAATTTTGAGTTTCTCCTAAGTAATATAAACTTGATGACTTCAATTTTATTCAAATGTTATATGTTAATAAGTCATAAATTAGTGAAATGGATGCTTTTGATCTTGTCTTGGCTGAAACTATTTATGAGGGAGGAATGATGTAACATCCTTAATTCTCATTTTTTTGAATGAAAATGTTTCAATAATTATTAATAATTTTTTGAATTATTTTGTTGCTTATTTTAAGTTCATAGAATTTAATATCATGAATTGGATTATGTAATTAAATAAATCATTTTAGCTAACAATTCTATTAAGACGTGTCTCAACATGTGATTTTGATAGGAATATTTATTGGAGAAGGTAAAATAAGTGTGGTTTGTAAAGTGTGACAAACCTATGATCCAAAGTGGGAAATAAATATTGTTCAAATTATTTAATTAAGATAATTAATTAAATGAACTAATTTTATGTAATTGCTTATTTAAACTCTACAAATTAATTTGATAAAGTTGATAAATAGAATAATTTTATTTAAGTTAACTGATTTTGTTAAAAGTAATTAATATTTATTTTAAATAATAAAATCAAATTAAATTTGAATTATAATTATCTTATTTTAAATTATTAATTTTACACTTTTCAATTTTAGACTTTTGATACTAGAATAATTAGTTAAAAATAACTCTATTTGATTTAAATAGAAACACATTCTAAAATATTTGTTTGAGGGAAGTTTCATATTAGATGAGAATTAAAAATCAAATAATGGGGATAAAGTTATTTTTTTATTATAATAAAGTTTAAACTAAAACTAAACATGTGAGAAAATTACTAAATAATAATTAAATGTTTCTTAAAAGACATACATGAATAAAAAAACATTAAATAAAAATTAATTATTTAAATTGAGGATTAATTTTTTAATTTTTTAAATTAAAGTTTTTCATTCAAATACATTTTAAAACAGATATTTTATAAAAATATATAAATTAGTTAAATGCATTACTTTTATGTATACACAAGCCTTGGAGAAAAGTTGAAATTTTGAATAGGTTGGATTGACACATACGAAAGGTTTTAGAAAATATTTTAATTTATTAATAAAATAAATTATTATAAAAATTTATGGTTACTTACAATAGAAGTACTAGAAAATTGAAAATTAGAAATTTTGAAATGTATAATAAAAATTAATTTATGAGAATTTGGACTCTTAAGGAATGGATTGGAATTAAATATGAAAGTAAATCTATTTTTTTAATATATCAAATCTAAAAATAGATTATAGAGATGAAATCCTAAGTTTCATGTCAATTTTTTTACAAGAATTCATTTAATAGATTGAAATTATCAGCACGGTTGATTTTGATGATCTAAAAAGTAAAAATAAAAATAGAAATTTAAATCCTAGGATGATCATTATTGAATTGGAAAACTAGGAGTTGAAATTGGAAACCTAAGAATAATTTTTGGAAACATGGGAGAATAGGTTTGGACAATTAATGATTATGACTAGATTAGTAGAGGTTTTTTATTAAGGTAAAATGGGATTTTGAAAGGGCCTAGGCCATTGTACAAGAAAAAAGATAAGACAATAAATCTCAACAAAACAACAAAGGGAAACTATCACACACCAACCAAAAAATAATGATTTAACAACTAAAAATAGAAAACAAAGGGAAAAACAATACCTGACAAGAAACCATCCCAAATTAAAGGTGGTTTGAAGTCAATTTTTCCTCAAAATATTTGATCAACCACTACCATCTTTTCCTTAACTCTAAGATTCTTTCACGCAAGTATTCTTTTTTGGAAGAATGAGGAAGATCCATACCTTGAAGCCCCACCTTGAACCTACATCAAAGGGGTCTCCATCACAACTCTATGGACTATAGAAGCACTTCCCCTACATTCCACCTATGCAATTTTAATGGTGGTGTTACAATCACTATCAACATATGGCACTTGAGCCTTTTCTTCAAAATAGGATAATGTTTCTTGTTTCTGAAGAAATCAACATTGTCATGGCCTACTTTCGAGCAAGAAATTCAAATAAACGAAGGTTTTTAAAATTCAATCTATTGTACCCAATTACCCAAATTGGTTGATAAGGTAACCCAAGAAGGGAACACCCTGTCATCTTCCACAAGAATACAAAATCTTGCTAACAAAAAATGTTTCTAAAATATTGTGACTACATCCATTGTAATGTATTACCCAAAATCATTGGTAATGCCCATGAATATCTTTTCATCCTAGTATTCCAATGGAAACCCTAGCAGTCTAACCCAGACTAGAAAATTTTTGATGTCTTCTATCATTGGATTAAAATCCAAAGTCCAATTTTTTAGGTATGGACAATTCTTCCCAAGAAACCAAGGGCCTTCCAAGAGGATCTTAGAGAAATTATATGGGTTTGAAAAAGAAAACAAGAAAAATATATTCAAAAATGTTACAAGATGTATTTCTATATGTATTTATATACTTCATTGATTTATGAAAGAGATTCTTGGGATTTAGGATTTATTGAAACTATGATCGAGTTTTATTAGAAAGATGGATTAAAAATTTTCAATGAATTAGAATGACAATTTTATGTTTTTTAAGTGTTGTGAAGACCTATGTGTGTATCTAATAAAGAGATGATTTTTTAGTTTTCTTGCGAAATGATTTATATACTTTATTGATTTGTGAAAGATATTATATTTGGATTTAGGTTTTATGGAAACTATGATATATATTTATTAGAAATATGGATTAGATATTTTCAATAAATTAGAATGATAATTTTATGATTTTTGAGTGTTATGAAGACCTATACTTGTATCTAATAAAAATATTATTTTTTACTTTTTTTGAGATATACTTTCTAGCTCTATGTAATCTTGTTTTTCAATTTCCTATATTGTTTTGGAAAACCAAACTAGTGTAGAACCTACATCTAGTCTTAATAAATAGTTTTGGAAAAGTCCTAAAAATGGTAGTACCACATTTGGACAATCTATGCTACATTTACAATAATGTTCTTTATGTTTCTAAAGTCCAAAAATGCATGTGCAAGGTCAATATGATTTGTAGATAATGTTTTTTATCTTTTATTATCATGGAATAATGTATATTTTTATATGATGTAATTTTTATCTGAATTACTAGGATAAAAGTTCTGATTGGTCTAAGTGGTATCCCAACATGGTTGGTGAGTTTGTAACTTGTGAGTTGTGACTTTATGGGTTTTGTAGATTTTAGATTTAATGGATTGATGAACCTTTGAAAATGTTAGCTTTTATTTTCCCACATAGGTAGACTTATAGGGACTATGGCTTTGGAAGGATCTTGAAAATTCTTGATAATCTTGGTATTGATGACTAAATTATCGATAATACTTTTATTTATTAAAAAAGGGATGGAATTCAGTGCTATTGGATGATTCTATAACTTTTCTCTTGTTATTTTGTTTAACATTTTTGGCTAGTAGTCCTTGGAGGAAATATATTGTGTTAGAGTGATATGAGATAGGATCGGATTATGGATTGTATGTTTGACATGATTGGCAATTGGATTTATGGGATTGATTAGATTGACAAGATTTTAAGGATAAACTATTTGTATAGGACGTAGAGGTTACTAGTTTCTCACGTAAGGTTGGGAATTTAGATATGGATGGGCTATGAGGGCCTTAGGCTAGAGTGGTGTTTCCCTTATCAAAGTCACTATAAGGGTGGCCAATAGGTATTTGATTTGGATTTGATGGGTTCTAGTACTAGGGTGTTCTTGGTCTTGAGACTCTTGGTTCTTCATGATTGGATAATTGAAGCCTATGGAAAGCCTACTCAAAATGATTCCATCAAAGGTATTATTTTTATATTCTTCTTGATCCAAAAGACTATCAACATCATCATGTTCAAAGAGGTTTTTAGATTGGTATAATAGTTTTAATTACCATGAGTTTTGTTTGGATTTTGAGCATATGCAAATCCAACCACCAAAAGACACAACTTTAATATAAACAAACAAAGCAGGCAAGTTAATTTTAGACCAAAACCAAATGTATGATAAAATAGTTTTAAATTGAAGTCTTTGGCAAGCAAGTTTGCATGAAATAATTTAGTAGTTTGTGAAAAAAAATATTTGAAAAATTCCATACATGGGAAAATGGTTAGATTTGTTTTACTTTTGTTCTACTTGGGCTAATGACTATCTACGATAACAAAAATGTTAGAAATTAAAAAATCCCCTATGCATAAAATGTAGGAATTTATTTTATTTTATTTGAGATAATGCCTCAAGGATATAGTCTTAAGCATTCAAGTTAATCAATAATTCCTTCACACAATATTTTGCACTATTTTTTTGAGGCTAGGGTTTTCACAACTATACCAAAGTGGAAAACCCTTCAAAAATCCCTTTATAAAGCTTAGGTATGAATACTAATACTGTGTTCAAAAAACTTGATATCCAAGGGAAAAACCATTATGACTCCCCTAGGATATAGTAATTCCTTCTCGAATATAGTTGTATTTACCAAACTAATGTTGATCGTCAAAATGACACAAACAACCTAAAACGAAATATTTCTACTCTATTTCTCCTGAAAAAGAAAGAAAACATATAGTAGCCTAACTTCCAAGGTCCTGGTAGTTGGTTCTCAACTGTCTGATGTCACTCAATTGGCCAATGCAACTATAATATTCAAGGGGCCTTTGTTGGTGATAAGGAATACAAACTCTATCGGATTCATCAATATATGTTTAATGAGGGGTTTAAATAAATAGAAAAAGGATAGATCAAGGCACAGATCAGTAAAACATGAACAAAATTCTTTAACATCTAGACACATATTCTTAACAACAAGTGTTTCTTAACATATCAAAACCATAACATGATGCAATTCATAGAACAATCCATACCATTGCATACATTCACAATGCTTAATTTAATCATCACAACCATTCATCAAAATACCACAAGATTCAAAACAAACTCCTCATTTGTTGCCAATAATATAGATCAATAGACATATAACAATTCCATTCATAGACAATTTAATGAAATAATCTTTAAAATTTGGTTTCCCTTATTGATTCACATCAAATAAGAAACATCTATGCACCACAAATTCACTGGCATACAGACCGATTATGGTTCATTAACCTCATCCAAGAAGTTCAATTCCAACATAAAACTGTATAAAAAGTGTATCTAAATTCAACATGAACTTTAAAAAGTATCTTTGCTCAAAGCTATAAAAATCGTATCTGCTATCATCAGGTGGCTGATTCTACTTTCATCAGCCAACCTTTACAATATGGAGCTCAAAATTACATATAGACATGCTACGCATAAATCCCTCTCAATCAAAAATTGAGATCCACTAATCAAGGAACCAAAACTGCATCAAGAAACTAGACTGGTTGATCTTCAGTTCAAATTTTGATTGCCTTGTTGTGCAAAATCTGACGCCCAAAAAGAGACAGGACTAGCTAATGAAAACCTTCAGTTCAAAGGTTGATTGCCCTATGAATTAGGAGAGAAAAGAGGAAGACATGTGACCAAAATAGAATATTTAGCTACCAACTCAATCCTGCATTGTTTTTTCAAGAAGATATTCATCATAGCTGGAGAACACTTGTTGAAGAATGTCCACATCAGGCCCATCGACCCAGCTGTCTTCAAATTTGATTCTTTTCAACTATGTTGAGGCAAATTCCTGCATATCTTTCAATTTGGTCAACTCCCTCATGGAAACTTTCACCTCTTATTTAATATCCATCAGTCTATCCAACAATAAATCCTCTCCATCATCCTCTTTCTGCATGACCTCCTGGAATCTATTGTTCCATTTCTCCTTCAATTGATCCAAAGGCATGCCTTCTTTTACCGGTATGTCTACATTGACTAAAATAGCTACTACAACTTCTAGTTCATAAAGCTTCTCATTCAAGTCTTTACTAGCATCTTGAATTTCATTCCTATGTTTATATATGAAATCGGACCTAAACCAGATTATGCTTGAGGCTTTTTGCAAGAAATATGCATTATCTTCTTCAAGGATTGATTGCTCTAGAAGATTTGATTTTGGAAACTTATTGATATCTTTCAACTTTTGAATATACCCCCTATATTATTCCTCCTATTCTCCTAGGGTTTCAGTATGATGACCCATTTCCTCTATCAACTCAAGTGTTGTTTTATGGATTTCAAAACTGTTTACCAGCACTTCACCCACTTCCTAATTAAACTTGGGAATCCATCTATCCAGCATTCCAGACTTACTCCTCATTTGTTCTAAATAATCAACTTCTCTTTTACTGAGTAAGATTGGAGTTTCTAAGGCAATAGCTTGTTGGGACCTGGGAGTGGAAACATCTCTTAAGAAACTATGCAATTGATCCAATTGAGCCTTAAGCTCATCCTTTCTTTGTTTATCTTTGATCATCCTGGAGTTTGTGGAGGAAGCTACAACATCAATAAGATTCATTTTTTGATTCCTTGTAGGCCTTCCTAAGTTGATTGTCCTAATTGATAATCAGTCAATTGCATATCTTGCCTAGCCTTGTCCACCACTGAAATTGCACATTCAACAATGATCTCTTCTGCCTCTGTGAGCCTTGTGGAATGAAGAACCCTAGCATTTTTCTTAGGTCTTTCCTTTTCTATCTCCTTCATCACTTCTTCCCAATTAAGAGGTTGTGGTGTAGCTATCTGCTTCTTCTCAAGATCCATCTTTAACCATGTAGAAGCACTAGGAGTGGTAGCCATCATTGTAGAGGAAGACGCAACAGTAGTAGAAGATAGTGGCTACAATAAAGTAGCTTTAGGTTGAGAATCAACCCCCTGCACATTTTGTTGTTCCTTTTCTACATTCTCTTGTGCAACTGTCTTGGCCTCTTCCTTATCCTTCTACTCCTATAGCCTTTTATCTTCTCGTTCCTTTTTCAAACGCTCTTCCTCTAACCTCTTTTCTTCAAGCAATTTATCTCTCTCTCTCTCTCCAATTCTTTGAGCTTGTCCCATGCTTCCTTTTCCTTTTTTTGTTTCTTAGCAAGCTCCTTAGCATCCTTTTCCTTTCGCAAGCATTCTTCTTCCTCTCTTTTCTTATAGGCCTCTTCAACAATTTTAAATTTAGCCTCACGGGCTTCCCTTTCTCTTCTTTGTTTAGCCTTCTCTTCTTCAAGATTATGGATCTTTTGTATCATTTCTAACTTTTCATTCTCCTCCTTTACTCTGAGCTCCTGCTCCTTTTTTTGTCGTTGCTTGGCCAACTCATCAGCTTTTTATTTGGGCTCTAAATTTTGTTGCTAGATTAATGCATCAGCTTGTGCCTTTGCATCCATTTCTTATTGTTTTCCCAATGCTTCAACTTGTGCTTTGGCATCTGACTCTTGTTTTTTATGCAATGCTTCAGCTTGTGCCTTTGCATCTGATGCTCTCTTAGCTTCTTCAAACAGCGTCCATTGGTCCTCCTCTGTCAAAACATGCTCAATTCCTACATCCTCAATTTCATCAAGAGGCGTCTCCTCCAATATCTCCTTATCTTACAGAGTACCCTCAGAGTTTGTCTCTACTTCATGGATTTCAACCTCAAGACCCTTTCCCTTAAAATTTTTAGCTTCCTTATGAAAGGTTTCCCTAGGCATTTCTCCACTTGGCCACTCTGTAGGAGGGGGTTGAGTAGAAAACTCATCTATAGCTGATGTTGAGGCCCCAGGTCCTATTGGGACTTCTTCTTCATGTGCTTCAGGTAGATCTTGAGCTAGCACTTCAAGTTCAAACTCCTCTATATCAAGAGGGAATAATTCAAAGGGTTCCTTAGGAGGCATTCTTCTTTTCATCCTCTTGTACCCTTGAGTGGCACCTGTACCTTTCCTTTTCTTGGAAGTTTGACCCCAAGCCTCCTTGGTTCTTAACACAACCTATTGGATGCTTCTATCAAACACTGGCCTTGCTATTTGTTTAATTAATATAGTCTCCTCTGCACCCCAATGTATAGGATCCAAGTTCTTGGCACCTATATTTTGTCCCTCATATAGGGGATCCAAAACCACCCCATCATCTGATAATTCTTCAGGAATTTCCACCTTGACCCCATACTCCACCATGAGTGGGATAGGCAACCTTTCATAATTTATTTTCCTTAAGTCATACTCATCCTGAAGATCACTCAAAAAGTCTTCTAATAGATTGAAGTGCTTATCAAAAATAGAAGCAAGCAAAGCGTTCATCTTCTTCTTTGGATCAAAGTGATTCCTAGTAGTGTACAAGCCCAACTTCATATGCATCAATTCATTGCAAACAACCTTAGCTCCCATAAGGTGTGGAGCGCTATATTCACCCAACTTGATGGGGAACTTATGATAACCAGGCTTGTGCTTTATACCAAATTTAGAATTAACCCCCAAAGCTTGATAAATGAATTCCATTAAAACAATCCTATTTTTGCAACATCTATGGAGTAGGTGAGGGTGACCATCAAATCCAGCCAGCCTAAAATAAGTAAACTTGGGGTATTGGATAAACCAATATCCCCACTTTGTGATGAATGCCATGGCTTCCTGGATCAATCTATATCCTGCATCTCTCATAAGCTGGTTAATAATGACATATAAAATGGTGTCATTAGCCCTTCTAGAATGCAGTTCAGAAGTCTGTAAGGTGAGTTGATCATAATGATTCCATACCTTGTTCTATCCATCAGCTTCTCCCAAACTCCCCACTCTATTTAAACCTAGAAAAATGCCTCTCCTTGCTGCTACAAATAATGACATAAGAGGCCATGAAGAAACTCTTGGTTTCTCTCACTCTAATTATTTGGTTGTGTATGGCTTTAGACACAATCACGGGCCAATGAAATTGTTTCCTGCCATCTAGGATTGTTTGAATGAATGGGAACATCCATTCTTTAAAATCAAGAGCATCCCTTTTCCCAAACACTCTAGAAATCATCATTATAATGTCCCCAACCTCCTTGTAGAACTCTACCCTTTTAGGTTGATCTGGAAGCTTAACTAGAGATTTTTTCTCAGTTCTCATCCATTTCTTATTCAAATAAGTTTTGTTGGCCTCCTTATAATTACTATATATTTTCAAAGCCTCTGCCTCATTGATTTGCCTAGGATTCCTTAGATTGGGCACATTGAGCATAAACTGAAACATTTGAGGAATTAAATCAATGATGGCATTTCCCTACGAATCCACACACTGTCTAGTAGAAAGATTATAGGCTCTAGCTACTATCATTATTAATTCAGGACATTGGATTGACAGAGGAAATATAGTGATATGAGCCAAGCCAGATTCAACTATTCTTTGGGTCCTCCCTATTACCTCTTCAACAAATGTTTCAGATTACAGTTCTTCACAATGGAATGGACCCAAGTTGGTATCAGTTATATCCGCCCAATCAGAATCCACTTTACTGGCAGTGATGGTAAGACCCCGATGATTATACCTCAAGGTATAAGGGAGTTGTACTAGCTTAACCTTTTTAGGCTTTTCTCTTAGTTTTGAAGTCTCTGCAGGTTGACTCCTTTGAGAAGCCTCCCCCGATGCTCCTAACATCTTAATTTTTGCATCAAAACCTAATATTAGATCCACAAGAAGTATGAAAAACTAGATCAGAGATCTCACCTTTCATATACACCGGAGACAGGACCAGGCAGAAGACATCCTTAAAAAGATTTTAAAACACCGCCAGGGTTGAGACTGGAATGGACATTGAACTCGCAACAAACCATATAGCGGGATCGGAGATGGACTCAGAATGATAATTGGGACCGGTATCGGAATGGAAATCGGACTTGGTATAATGAAGAAGTTTCAAATTTATATCTCGTTCCACTTCCGCTTCCGACAGAATGAAAGATATTTAAATAATTTATAATTCATCATAAGCGGGCTCGGAGAGGAATCTGACATCTATTGCAAACAAAGGCTCAAGAATAGAATTAATCCTAGGCCTCAACTCTGGTTAAAAAAAACATGACATCATTAGAAATTTGGACAATAGAACGAATGACATCATGGCCAAAAACGAGGTCACCTGACAAGCCAAGGAGGCTTAAACTAACAGTACCAAACCACCCCCCATAGGACTAAGGGGAAACATAGCAACAAGGGCACAATTTTAAAACTAATCAGAGATGTGCCAAACACTAGTTTACTAAAAACCTTCGACTTAAACAATTAGGGCACAACTTAACCCTACTCGAAATCAACAAGATGAAACGCAACAGGCTCGGCACATAAAGTAACAAATCGAAGAACACCATATAACCATGTAGCAGATGATCAACACCCTAAAAAACCCAGGGCACAACAGTACGGGCGTGAAGAAAAATGAAAAAATGACCATTGCAAAGTAAAAACAAAAGAGAAAATGACAGACAGCTAAATAAAACAAAAACAAATAAAGAACCAAAGATAAAGGAAATGAAACAAAATAAAATAAAACAAAATCAAAGCAAACAAGAAAGGATTTGAACAAAAAGATTCATGAACCCCGCAAATAACGATAGACCAAACAAGCACAATGAACGAAAACAAAGAAGACAAAGAACAAAAACCCTACCTCGAAAAGAAATCCAATAGGTTGGCCTTTGATGCGAATTTGCATGCAAAATGCTTGACCTTCGATTGAATCGTGCTCCCAAATGCTCTACCTCAACTCTGGTTCAATATTACTTGTTAAACAATAATAATAACCAGCATGTTAACCTTAATTAAGGTTTAAAATTCAATTTCATACGTGGGAGGTGCCTGTAATTAATGCCATTAATGCGGCAGTTCAGACGAGGAATCATGGTGGGAATAGGCACAAAACTATTGTGCGACTGAAGTAAAGTCAAACAACAAAAGAAAGGTTGGAGCGGAAATAGAATAAGAACCAGGTTTGAAAACTTTGTCCAATTTTTGAGTTTAGTTCCAGTTCTGTTTCTGATTTCGCCAAAAACAAAGAAAAGGAAAGAAAGAACCAACAAAAATAAGACACCGAGATCAAAACAATGTAATCAACATCGATCCCAAGTCCAAACAAAACAAACCAGAAAGGCGGAGGCGGAGGCGGGATAGAAACAAGTTTGGAACTTTGTATAAATCCCAAACTTAATATCCATTTTGGCTCCGGCTCCACGAAACAAAAACAAGACAGACCAAAGAGACCAAACCAAGAGATGAGCGGGATTAGAATCAGGAAGGAGTCAAGGAATGAAACTCAAAATAAGTTTCAAATCCATATTCCGATCTAGTTCTGGTTCCGATAGAACAAAATAAAACAAAGTGTTGGAAGAAAGAACAACTCCAAACCTTGTTGAAAAACAACCAAGGACAGAAAACAAAAGAGGGGGACACATTTTGACCAAGGAAAAAGATGGGGTGGTTATGCAAGGAATAAAAAAATGGCAACTTGGCTGGAAAAATGGTTTACCCATTTTCAAGACACTGAAGAATTCAGTCACCCAAAAACCATTTGGCTTATGAATCATATTAACTTGAATAAGATCATATATATATAGAATAAGGTTGATTTGGAATCTCAGATGTATGCGCTCATGAACTATTCTAAATCTAAGTGTGTGTGTATATGGTGCATCCTTCTTCATAGACACTTTCTCCACTCCTGAAATGACCACACCTAATATTCAAGCTACATAGGTTGAGTCCTTCAACTGTCATGCAATGAAATCCTGGGCATTGCTTTGCTACCAGACAAGCGTCCATAGCCTCGACAGAGATACCTCTAGTTCTCTCAAAGCATTGCTCTACTGTCAAACAGGCGTCCATAGCCCTGATAGAGATACTTGATTCACCCATTTGATATTGATTTTTCCTTTTCTCTCTTTCTCTTTTTTTTTTTTTTTACTTAGGCTTCACTTGTGGGAACTCTTTATGAACTTTTCTCAATACTCAGGTGCAATTGATCTGAAATGTGGGTTGAGAACTACAATGAAATTCATAACAATCTTGGAATCATATTTTTCACTTGAATCAAAGATACAGCCACCCTGAAATAAATAGGCATTTTACTTAGGCAGATGTTTATCTATTTTTGTGGCAGACTTCGATCATAATTCATCAGATATTCACAATGTACCTTTTTCATCAATAAATTTTCAAACCAACATTAAAATGGTCATAAGACATGAGTTTAGAATGAAATCCTTCAACAAAGATCCCTAAAAATACCTAAATCAATTTCTCTCCTAGTGCTTGTAGCATACTTTGAATAACAACCCCTTTTCTTGGAATAGATAGAAATGAAGATACCCAACGAACAAGACAAACAAAAACAAAACAAAAAACAAAATAAAACAAACAAACAAAAAACTAATTACATATGATACAATATAGTACAGTTTATTTGAAAAATCAAACCTTTATGAGCCAAAGTAATGTTTAAGAAAATTGACCATTAACTAGCAATGGAACAGGTTCTCCTATCAAGGCATTTAAACAAAAATCATTCTCGCCTAGTATCTCAGCTACTTGATATGGACCCAACCAGAGTCTATCAAACTTCTAGTGATCTCCCTTCTTCTCTTTAGCCTTGTCCCATAGTAGCACAAGATCTCATATCCTAAAGTCCTTTACCTTGGCCCTCTTGTCAAACCAGCATTTGACGACAGCTTAATGTTTAGAGAACTATTGCAAAGCAGCATCTCTTTGTTCTTCCATATTGAGCAAGTTGGTTAGTTTGACCTCGATCCTATAATCCTTTGTATAAAATTCTTGCATAAACTTGAGGAAAGGTATTTTCAAATGGATTGGGAATATTGGATTTTGGTCGTAGACTAATTTAAATGGTGAATTTCCTAGGGCAGCTTTGATTTGAGTTCGATTTGCCCATAAGGAAAATCTCAACTAAGTGTGCCAGTCCCTAGGATTGTTTTCTAACAATTTTTTAATTACCTCCAATAGATTGTTTTTAGAAGACTCAGCCACTCCATTTCCCTGAGGGTAGTAATTAGATGAATATTTAAAAATAGTATTATGCTCATAAGCCCATTGAATAAATTTGGCTGAAGAAAAAGCAGGGCCATTATTACATACTAGGGCGAATGGTACTCCAAACCTAGTGGTGATGTTCTCAGTTAGAAACTTGATAACCACTTTTGTGGTGTTATTTTTTACAGGGCTAAGCCTCAGTCCAACGTATGCAATATTCAATTGTAGTTAGGATGAACTTATGACTTGCATAATAGTTTGGATTAATAACACCTACAAAGTCTAGTGCCCATTGAGCGAACGGTCTTACCTCATACACTGGTTGAAAAGGCATTGTTGGATTTCTTTCCCTGGGTGTAGAGGTCTGGCATATATGACATGTTCGAACATCTTGGTATGCATCCCAAACCACATAAGGCCAATAATAGCCTGGTCTAAGAATTTGATGGGCCAGAGCATCTGCAAATCCATGTCTTCCATGAAACTCAACAATGGCATGCTTAGCCTCTTGTTGATCCAAACAACGTAAGTAAATTCCTTGAAAGTTCCTTTTGTAAATAGATCCCCCTTTGAGCAAATAATGAGCACTCTTCATCCTCAATTCTCTCCTCTAAGTAGCATTCATCCCCTTTGGGCATCTGTTGTTGAGGAGGAAGAAGATCAAATCTGTGTACCAGGGATCCTTAGTAAATGACTGCACAGTGTACTGCTGACATGTGATATTCTTGTCAACATCCGCCATTGCCTTTGATAAACCCTGGCCTTAGACGAGTTTCATTGGATGAATTTCTACGTCAAACTCTTATAAAATAGCCATCCATTTTCCTCTTCTTTCCCCCAATTCACTTTGCATCAGGAGGGATTTCACAGCTAGATCAAGAACTATGGCAATAACCCGACTCCAAAGAATGTAATGCCTAAATTTTTTTACGGCTCGAACCAATCCAAAGGCCTGCTTCTCAAGGGACAAGTACCTAATTTTTGCATTCTTAAATGGGGAGCTCATGAAGGCGATAGGTCTTTCCTCCCCCTCACCTCTTTGTTGCATTAAAATAGCTGCACATGAATGGTCAGGCGCGAAAGAATAGATATAGAAGGGATTTAGATAATCTAAGTTGATCAAGACAGGGGCCTCAGATATTGATTGTTTAATCTACGAGAAATTAGATTTGGCCTCATTGATCCATTCTATTTTCACATATTTTTTCATCATATCATTAAGGGGTTTCACGATTTTCGTAAACCCTGTTATAAATTTTCTGACAAAATTAATCCTTTTGAAGAAGGATCTCATTTCTTTCTTACTTCCTGGCCTTGTCAGCTTTAATATGGTCTCTAGTCTAGTAGGGTATATGGATATCCCCTCTTCTGATATGATGTGGCCTAAAGTTTCCCTTTAGACACTCCAAACACACACTTTTTTGGATTAAGGGAGACACCATAGCTTATACACTTTTTTAGAACCTTTTCCAAATCTGCGGCATGGTCTTCTCGGTTATTTGAGAAGATAGTTAAGTCATCCACATAAATAATGATACACTTACCTATTAGATCCTTGAATGCTATGTCCATTGCACGTTGAAAGGTTGATCCAGTGTTGATAAGGCTTGTGCTTTATACCAAATTTAGAATTAACCCCCAAAGCTTGATAAACGAATTCCATTAAAACAATCCTATTGCTGCAACATCTAGGGAGTAGGTGAGGGTGACCATCAAATCTAGCAAACCTAAAATAAGTAAACTTGGGGTATTGGATAAACCAATATCCCCACTCTGTGATGAATGCCATGGCCTCCTGGCTCAATCTATATCCTGCATCTCCCGTAAGTTGGTTAATAATGACGTATAAAAATGCATCATTAACCCTTTTGTAATGAAATTCAGAAGTTTGCAAGGTGAGCTGATCATAATGATTCCATACCTTGTTATGTCCATCAACTTCTACCAAAATCCCCACTCTATTTAAACCTGGAAAAATTCCTCTCCTTACTACTGCATAAATGACATAATAGTTCATGAAGAAACTCTTGGTTTCTCTCACTCTAATCATTTGGTTGTGTATGATTTTAGACACAATCATGGGACAATCAAATTGTTTCTTGCCATCTAGGATTGTTTGAATGAATGGGAACATCCATTCTTTAAATTGAAGAGCATCCCTTTTCTCAAACACTCTAGAAAGCATCATTATAATGTCCCCAACCTCCTTGTAGAACTCTGCCCTTTTAGGCTAATCTGGAAGATTAACTAGAGACTTTTTCTCAATTCTCATCCATTTCTTATTCAAATAAGTATTGTTGGCCTCCTTATGATTACTATATATTTTCAAATCTTTTGCCTCATTAAGTTGCCTAGGATTCCTTGGATTGGGCACATTGAACATAAATTGAAACATTTGAGGAGTTCAATCAATGATGGTTTTTCCCTATGAATCCACACACTGTCTAGTAGCAGGATTATAGGCTCCAGCTGTTGTCATTATTAATTCAGGACATTGGATTGACAGAGGAAATATAGTGATATGAGCCAAGCCAGATTCAACTATTCTTTGGGTCCTCCCTGTTACCTCTTCAGCAAACATTTCAAAGTATAATTCTTCATAATGGAACAGACCCAATTTGGTATCAGTTATATCCGCCCAATCAGAATCCAATTTACTGGTAGTAATGGCAAGACCCCGATGATTATACCTCAAGGTATAAGGGAGTTGTACTAGCTTAAAATTTTTAGGCTTTGCTCCTGGTTTTGAAGTCTCTGCAAGTTGACTCCTTTGAGAAGCCTCACCCGATGCTCCTGACATCTTAATTTATGCATCAAAACCCAATATTAGATCCACAAGAAGTATGAAAAACTAGGTCAGAGATCTCACCTTTCATATACACTAGAGACAGGACCAGGCAAAAGACATCCTTAGAAATCTTTTAAAACACCGTCGGGGTCGAGACCAGAATGGACATTGAACTCACAACAAACCATATAGCGAGATCAGAGACGGACTCAGAATGTTAATCGGGACCAGGATCAGAATGGAAATCAAACTTGGTATAATGAAGAAGTTTCAAATTTATATCTCGTTCCGCTTCCACTTCTGACAGAGTGAAATATATTTTAATAATTTATAATTCATCAGAAGCGGGCTCGGAGACGGATCTGACATCTATTGCAAACAAAGGCTCAAGAATAGAATTAATCCTAGGCCCTGACTCTGGTTAAAACAAACATGACATCATTAGAAATTTTGATAGTAGAATGAATGACATCATGGCCAAAAACGAGGTCACCAGACAAGCCAAGGAGGCTTAAACTAACAGTACCAAACCACCCCCATACGACCAAGGGGAAACACAGCAACTAGGGAACAATTTTAAAACTAATCAGAGACGCGCAAAACCCTAGTTTACTAAAAACCTTCGACTTAAACAATTAGGGCACAACTTAACCCTACTCAAAATCAACAAGCCGAAATGCAAAAGGACCGGCAGGTAAAGTAACAGATTGAATAACACCATATAACCATGTAGCAGATGATCGATACCCCCAAAAAACCTAGGGCACAATGGTATGGGCACAAAGAAAAAACATGAAAACGACCGTTGCACAGTAAAAACAAACAAGAAAACAACAGACAGCTAAAGAAAACAAAAACAAAGAAAGAACCAAAGACAAAGGAAATAAAACAAAACAAAAGCAAACAAGCAAGGATTCGAATGAAAAGAGTCACGAACCCCACGAAGAACGGCAAACCAAATAAGCACAATGAACGGCAACAAAGAAGACAAAGAATAGAAACCCTACCTCGAAAAGAAATCCAATAGGCTGGCCATTGATGCGAATCTGCGTGTAAATTACTTGACCTCCGATTGAATCATTCTCCCAAATGCTCCACCTCAACTCATGTTCAATATTACTTGTTAAACAATAATAATAACCAACATGTTAACCTTAATTAAGGTTTAAAATCCAATTTCATACATGGGAGGTGCATGTAATTAATGCCAATAATGCAGCAGGTCGGATGCAGAATCATGATGGGAACAAGCACAAAACTATTGTGCGACCGAAGTAAAGTCAAGCAGCAAAAGAAAGGTGGGAGCGGAAACAGAATGAGAACCAAGTTTGGAAACTTTGTCCAAGTTTCAAGTTTGGTTCTAGTTCTGGTTCCGGTTTCGCCAACAACGAAGAAAAGGAAAGAAAGAACCAAAAAAAGAAGACACAAAGATCGAAACAAGGTAATCAGCATCGATCCCAAGTCCAAACAAACAAACTAGAAAGGCAGAGGCAGAGGCAAGATGGAAACAATTTTGGAACTTTTTATAAATCCTAAACTTAATATCCATTCTGGCTTCGGCTCCATGAAAGAAAAATAAGACAAACCAAAGAGACCAAACCAAGAGACAAGCAGGATTAGAATTAGGAAGGAGTCAGGGAATGAAACTCAAAATAAGTTTCAAATCCAGTTTCGATTCCGACAGAACAAAATAAAATAAAGTGTTGGAAGAAATAACAACTCCAAACCCTGTTGAAAAACAACCAAGGACAGAAAACAAAAGAGGGGGACCCATTTTGACCAAGGCAAAATATGGGGTGGTTATGAAAGGCATAACAACTAGGAATATCAATAAGATATGTAAGTATGCACAAGAGGCACAAAGTTTTTAACAAAAATAACCAAGCACTAGAGCCCATGAAATAATTGATACAATGCCTTTAAGAAATTGAAAAATCATATAGAATAATGTATAATCCAAGTCATTTTCTAGCAGAATGTATTTATGATTCTGCTCGTGTAGGATGTAGACCAATAGACAAGTCCCTCCATGAAAATTTTAAACATGAATATTTCATGCTTACAATCATATGAGATTATTAGATAATAATTATATTCAAAGGAGCTTGTTGAAAGAGCTTGGAATTTACAAAAATATTTCTAGCATTGGCAATAGAAGACTTCATCAATCCTCTGCTCACTCCCTAGGGAAAAAATGAAGCTCAATAGGAATAATTACCTATAGAATATGAGCTCTACCTTACACATAGAAATCCTTATTCACATAGATATTGGGAATAGGATGTCATTTAATTGCAATCCTAAACATATTTCATGTATCTCCTAAGTCCTTGGAAAGTGTTCCCCAACACTAGGATTAGAAAAAGATTAAATTCAAATGAAATGAACATGTAAATTGAAATTTGCGATTATTCCTAAATAATAGGAACATGTGGGGACGTCCAAGAAGAGCTCCTACAAGATAGGAACACATGGGGCGCCCACATGGAAGGTGGAACCCACCTTGCTTCAGTTAACTATTTGGAGGATTGATAACACTTCAATAATGCATGTTTTATTCCTACAAAATAGGGATTGATATTTACATGTGTGGAGTGGCACTATCAATTCAATTCAGTATAGTTATGGTTCAGCTATCTTCAGTTGCATGTAGTTATTTTGAGTTGCATGCTAATTGACTTGAGTTGCATGCTAGTTGACTTGACTTGGATGTAGTTATTTTGAGTTGCATGCTAATTTACTTGAGTTGCATGACTAATCACTTCAGTTGCATGACAAATAGCAAGTGGATACTTTTAGTTAAGTGGGGATGATCAATCATGCATAATGTTTGCATGAATTGGTGGAGAGATGGCATCTTTCAGTTAAAACCTTTTGAATGAGAAGATATTTACAAGGCTTAGTCAAGTGGGACCCATTCTTGGGTGCCAACTTTGAGGTGATGTTTGCATGATATCTTCTTAACCAAAGTTCAATTAAATATTCAGTTTGGGGCGCCTAAATTGAAGAAAACTTTTGTTTGACTTCATATTATAGTTTGGAATTGTACTTTCCCAATCTAGGCGTAAGTTTTTGAGAGGAGCTTTATGCTCTTGTAATTGACAACTCTTATGAATTTTACATGCTCATAATTTTTTATTTATTGCAGAAAGTGTATAAGAGTTTCATGAAAGTTTATTGCAGGTTGTGAAGAAGGATTGTTGAAGGAAAGGAAGCATATCAATCAAGGACTGATACAGTATTATTGTAATCTTGTTCTAAAGTTAAATAATACAAGCACTATCGATTCTAGTGGATTTTTTTCTTGAAAGGGTTTCTCCACGTATATGTTGTGTCACTTATATCTTCTTGTCTCATTCTACTACAATCTTATGTCTCTTTCTACAATTGGTAAAATTGATCTAAATAGATTAATCATACACAAATAATTGTGACAAAGAACACTTAGTTAGATCTACAGTCACATAGTTTTACAAGTTTTAAGCTACAATATTACCTTCATTTCCAACATTTGGTATCAAAGCTAATGGTTGGGTAGGGTTTGGGATGCATTTCTCTTAAAAGTTTGAAGGTTTTGGTTGTAGTGGGATCTTTTACTATTATGTTATCATATTATCATGTTGTCATTGAGAGCTTGGATTCACAAGTTTTGTGTGAGCTTATGACAGTGATGTGGTGTTGGTTGTGTGCATCATGATGTCATGGGATTTCTTGGTATCACGGTTCAGTGGGAGCATTTGGCAATTATGTGGATCCATTATTATTTATGATGATTTGGCAGTTGTAGGTATCTTCTTGGCTTGAATATTTTGGTTCTACTTGTTATGTTATTAACATTGCAGTTGTGTTTGTAGACCTGGATGATCTTCATGGAGAGGATGGTAGTCACAATGCCATGTGTGACTCAGTATCAAAGTTCAATGTGAGTTGTTGGAAATGATTTGGATTCATCATTTGATGGTGAATGATCTTCTATAGTGATTTTTGGTGTCATGGATGGACTCTTTGTTTCTACTTCTATGCAGTGAGGGTTCATTGGAATTTTTGTTTTCATTGACAAAGGATGGTTATATTCATGTGGTTTGGATATGTTGACATCTTTAGTTGCCATGCAAGAATTTTTTATTCTATGGTTGAAGTGTCATGCTTTGTTTTTGATATGATGGTTATATTCATATTAATCAGATCGTGGATTTCATGTTTATGTTCTTGATTTATGATTGGAGCTTTGGCATTATTCGTAGTAGTTCTCTTTGTATTGGGTACATTGATCATTTCCTTGATTACTTCATGATGGTGTTATGTTGCATTTGGAGTTTGGCATGGATTGGTTGGTTACAGGTACTCATGGATACTTGAAGACATAGGTGAGGCTTGATTTCTCTTATGGTTAGAGACATGTGTTGAGATGGTCACTCTTGTCTCTTGGTGCAGGAAGGCCATTGGCCTTGAATCTTGTACTTGATTTATAATAATGATTCATTGTTTAGAATAATTGTTATGTGTAATGTCAAGTGGGAGAATGTTGGGAATAGGATACCATTTAATTTCAATCCTAAACATATTTCATGTATCTCCTAAGTCCTTGGAAAGTGTTCCCCAACACTAGGATTAGAAAGAGATTAAACTTGAATGAAATGAACATGTAAATTGACATTTGTGATTATTCCTAAATAATAGGAACATGTGGGGACGTCCAAGAAGAGCTCCTACAAGATAAGAGCACGTTGGGCGCCCACATGGAAGGTGGAACCTACCTTGCTTCAGTTAATTGTTTGGAGGATTGATAACACTTCAGTAATGCATGTTTGTTCCTACAAAATAGGGATTGATATTTACATGTGTGAAGTGGCACTATCAGTTTAGTTTGATTCGGTTCGGTTCAGTTATTTTCAGTTGCATGTAGTTATTTTGAGTTTCATGCTAGTTGACTTGAGTTGCATGTAGTTATTTTGAGTTGCATGTTAGTTGACTCTGCATGACTAATGACTTTAGTTGCATGACAGATAATAGATGGGTACTTTCAATTAAGTGGGGATGATCAATCATGCATAATGTTTGCATGAATTGGTGGAGAGAGATGTTTCAGTTAACTAAGATTGGCTTGGGTCCACCTTGGGCACACAAGTTGGCATCTTTCAGTTAACATATTTTGCATGAGAAGGTATTTACAAAGCTCAGTCAAGTGGGAGCTGTATACACCTAAAATTGGTCTAGAGCATTCGATTAATTAAATACGAATTATTTGATTAATTATCCTAATTTCCTCTACTATTTAAATAAATAGAAATATTTATTTAATATAGTTCACATTCACATTCTTCATAATTTCTTCTAATCTTGTCTTAATTAAATAAACAAAAATAAATACTTTGTTCGATTTAATTATCAAATCCCTATTTCAATCTATCAAATCCATCTTAAATTAATTAAATAAAGACAAAACAATTTATTAATTAATTGTCATATTCTTCTGTCTAATTTAATAAACAACTATCCTATAATTCGTTTTATTAAATTATTTATCTTTCTTTTGCTAATTTAAATAAATCAAAAATATTTGAATTAGAGCATAAGGAATAATCCATCTATATTCTCTCAAAAATGAATTAGATATCCTATGTCTAAATTATGTCAAAATTAATTGATTGAAACTTCACGAGAAGTTTTGGAGACAAATTTGGAATTTGATCTCTCAATCCTCCTCCATCAATTCTTCCTCTTCTCTTGCCTGGTGTTTTCATGGGTAGAGACAATCTCCATCTTTCTCTCAATCTCCTCCATCTTTCACCATTCAATTCCCCAAATTGAATCCAAGCCTCTCAAAGCTTTCCTTGTGCATTTCTATAGCCAGGAATTCTATAAATATAGCCTCATTCAACCAAGAAAAGTATCCAGATAATCAAGTTTATGCACTCTTACTCTGCGAGAATTCAACCATCAAGCATCAAGCATTCACACATCAAGCATCAAGCAATCAATTTTTCAACCATGGCTGCCTCCTATAGCTACAATTATTTGTTTCATATATGCTAGTTTAAATTGCTTATCATTTAGTATTGCATTAGCATCATCTCGTTCTTTGAATTGTCATTTTAACAGTCTTATTTGCTTAAACAATCTGAGAGCAATTATAATTTAATAAATCTTTGGAGATAGAGAGAAATATGACGCTTTCAATTGATTACTGTTTTGAATTAATTCAATTAGTTTAATCTTTGATATAATGTCGTATTAAGAAGTGTTTTAATCTTATTCACATATTCACACTTACAATTTGGCACTCACCATGGGGCATTAACCCCAATTTCATCAAAATTATCAATTTTATGGAAAGTGTCACGCAGGTTCTCGGCGTGTTTTTCTTGTAGCGCTTTTGTTAAAAATTTTAGCGCTTCTGGTCACTATTTTAGTGCTTTTGGTCACTATTTTAGCGTTTTCGTTGTTTTAGCGCTTCTGGTACTTCTTTTAGCACTTTTGGGAAATAGCGCTTTTGGGCACTGTTTTAGCGCTTTCGATGTTTTAGAGCTTTCCGTCACTGTTTTAGCGCTTTTGGTGTTTTAGCACTTTCGGTACTTCTTTTAGCGCTTATGGGAAATAGCGCTTTCACACACTGTTTTAGCGCTTTGATAGTTAATCTTAAAATGGTCATATCTTGGTCATACGGAGGTCTTTTTCGAAACTTTGTTTTTTGAAATGGGGTAGAATTTCATAAACTATGCAATGGTGTATGTATTTCTCACTTTTGGTAGAGTTAAACTTTTTAATTTTACATTTAAAGTCAAATCACATTGCAACTTGGTATAAGTTTTAGGGTTTTTATGTTTAATCATTCATCTAACCTTTATATCTTCTTATTTATTGATCTCATCTAACATTTTGAGCATTTATTTCAAGTTTTAAGAGGAATATGGAGCATTAAATTCAAATTCAAAAAAAAAAGTGAAAAAAAGAGTCATTTGATATCCATTGTAATAGTGCTTTCAAACACTCATAGGAAAATAACCCATCATATGTTATTTTTCATGCATGCTTTAGGACCAACTAGCATTACTTTGGGCTTAAAATTAACCATCTATACAAGCTTTGTCAAATTTGGTTAAAAAGAACCAATCCTAGGGTAGTCACTTGGATTAAAATTGATCAATCCTAGGGTAGCCACTTTTTGTTTTCTTAAAGAAAATTTATCAATCCTAGGATAGTCATCACATTTTTACAGTAAAAGTTAAAAAGAACATCATGATTTATGTGAAGCAACACCTTCACATAGATTAGAAAAAAAAAATTGGGCTTAAAACAAGACAAACTTATATGCTATGCTTGTGGTGATTAGGCTTATGCTCTCCCCTTAACTGGGTGACCAAAGTGCCAGATTCACCTTTACTTCATGTCATTTATGCTTTATTAAATCCTTTACCAGGCCTGTCGTAGTGGGAAAAAGTACTCACCCTACGGGAATGACCTAAGTGGGAACAACCAAAGCCAAGTTTTCCAACCCACTATAATAAAAATGCAAGTTGCTGATGAAATTCCAACTTGACAGTAGTGAGCAAGATAACCATCCCCAAAATCTTTGTTCTAAAGATTGGGAGGTCTCCTGAGGGAGCTTATCTATTTGCCGCACGAAACGAAAACCCTATCTATAAACCATAGAGTAGTTTCTCGCCAAGTCAGTATCCAAACATTGTCATACTCACAGTGCAAGGGGAGGGAAGAATCTTCCCCCAAGACACTCACCATATAATTATCAAGGACCGCTTGCTCAAGGGATTCGGTATCCACTTCCGTCACTTTGAGTACACATCTGGCAACGACAAAAACACGGGCGCCCTCTAGGGGGTGACACGGCTATGTGAGTCAACATAATTCAAGATGTGGGTTGTGAGTATAACGATGACCCTTTTGACCTTAAGAGTGAGTTTGTTTGAAGTGTATTCTTTATCAAAAACTAGTGAAAATCAAGAAGGATCATGTTTTGATTCTTAAACATACACTTTTTTTTTTAGACTCTAGATCTTAAAGAAATAACTGTTTTACAAATGCTTGTGTTTTCAAAACATTAATTCAGATAAGATCATCCTAAAAAACACAAAGAAAATAGAAATCTATTGGAAACCAATGTCAGACAGTTAACATCAAAATTTGGATTTTTATCAGAACATAAAATTTCCTAAATCAAAACAGAGTCTTAAACTTGCATAAATTGGACTTTATGATTGAATTTGTTCAAATCAAACCAAGATATACCATCCAAAAGTGTCTCAATAAAACACATTTGATTAGTAAGTTAAGTTTCAGGATTAGTCATCCTACATCAAAGAAACAAAACCCTATAATCAAACCTATCAACTTAGTCTAATCAATAGAATTTATCATTCTATTTGACTTGAGTTAATATCCTTGACACTATACCAAAATAAGATCAAAAGTTTTTTTGAAAATAAATAATATATTTGTATGTCCATTTTAACAAGGTCACGAAGACTAAAAATCCAAAGAACAGGAAATTGAAACTCATACCACCATGGCTGAAATAGATGAGGATCAATTGAATGCTCTAGCTCATCAAATGAAAAACCTTCAACAACAAATCTGGGATGTACAAAGGGAAAGAACCACAAAGAGATATTTGCTTCCAGACATTTGTGCTTGTTCCTCTGACAAAAATCTTGACATGACACCCTCTCCACCAACAAATACATCATCAAAGTTTGATGTCTTTGAATTTTTACAAAAGATCAATAAGCCCAAATTTAATTCCTCAAACACAAATGATATTGAGCAATCCTATCATGTCATGCATTTATCTCCATCCACAATAAGCCAAAATAAACCTCAAGATTCTTTCACTCAAGCTAAATCATCCAATTATTCATGTCAATCTCTCAATCCAAAGCATGCTAGCATAGACTCCACTACACATCAAGATCAAAATATTCTTTCCACTCCATCCAATGATATCAACATTCCACAAATTCTTCCAATCTTTGATCAAGATCCCATTTCTCAAGAATCTTTTGATGATCCCCTCCTTTCACTTTTCATCCAAAATGATTATGTTCCATCTCAAGAGACAAGTATCCTTCCAAGTTCTTCTTCCATATCATCTCATCAATCCATATCATCTCATGATTCTATTTCATCACAAGAGCATGGTATTTCTTCCATCCAAAAATGATGTCTTACCAAGTGATGATCAAGACATGCATTCTACACAATCTCATGATTCCCTTCCTCATCAAGGTCAAGATATGCTTCCATTCAAGGATAGCCTTTCATCCCATGAAGATGTTTATTCTTCTCATGATCAAGATATGTCATTCATACCACTTCATAATTCCTTTCCAAATCAAGATCAAAACACCCCATCATCCCCATGTCAAGAACCTATCACACCTATTCAAGCTATCCATGAACCCCACACCTATAAATTGGGATCCTCCACCTTTATCCATTCTGGTTTACTTCCAACACCTATCCTCTCATCCATGTCATATCCTCCCCAAAATGGACTCGCATCTTGTTTCACAAAAAATACATATCCCATTGGTAAACAAATGTGTCAAAGTATGAATTACAAAGGAAAAATATTAGGCCTTCATGAACAAGGTATCCTAGAACCCCTTTTTGTTCAAAGAAACCCATATCACCATGGCCTTGGTTATACACCTAAGTGTCCTAGTTCATCAAACCTACCATCTATCTTAGGTCCTCATCCTAATCCACCAAATATACCATCTATCATAGGTCCTCAACCTAGTCCATCAAACCTTCCCTCTATCCTAGGTCCATATCCTATTTCTCAAGAACAACAAAGGCACACATCCTTGATGCCCTTTCAAAATTCTACCCACATTAACTCCTCCATAATACCTCCATATCATTCATCTCAATCCACCTCTCCCATTACTCTTGGAAGAAATTTGGATGCCAAATATCAAAAGCTTCTATATCGAAATCTGCATGTATCAAAGGATCAACATGTCTCCTTGAAGAGACATGCAAAAATAAAAGAAAAATTGATCCAAAATCAAAAGAAAATTTCAAAAGGCCACAGAGGCCCATCAAAGCAAAAAGGAAATTTTCAAAGACCACAAAGGTCCATAAATCAAAAAGAAAAATGTGAAAGGCCGCAAAGGCCCACAAAGAAAAAATCAAATTCAAAAATCATGTGGATTCCTAAAAGTCTCATAGAAGCAATAAAATATAAATTGGCATCCAAATTTTCTATCCAAAAGCTTCCTCCAATTTTCCATCTAATAACCTATCACCTTCCAAATCCATTTTTCCTCCATCACTCCACCACCCTTCAAGGTGTGCGCCAATGTTTATCTTTCCATCCTTTCCATCTATCCATCAACAAGCCTTCCAAAATCCTATCCATTATCCAACATTCATCCCCAATCATTCTCCTTTAATCCAAACCTTTGCATAAGTCCTTAGATTCTTCCATCATATCATTAATCTGCCAACATTTAGGAGTCTAATTCCCATTGCCATGGTTTATTAGAGGGATATTTTGTTGTGAAACTTGATGCTTAAGTCCTTCCTCCATTTCCCTATCATCCATATCCTATCTTCCATATTCCTCTTGCACTCTACACTTAGGTACAAGTATCATCCATCTTACAATTCATAGTCATTATCCTTTCTATGCTCATTCCTTACATATCCACCTTTGATCTTGACAAGGTTAAGGATCTTCTTGAACATCATATATCTTATCCTATACGCTTTATCCATATCTTTCATCTTATCCATATTCCATCATTCTTACTAGATACATCCTTTCTTCCTTTCCTTGGTCTTGATGAGGAATAGGGGCAAAATACTTGGGCCTTGTGTCTGTATCTTATCTAGTTAATCTTGATCATCTTCATTCATCATTTTTATCCTCACTTTCTTCCATTCCATATCTTCTAGCTTATCAAAATTCATGTCATCATGTACATTTGCAACCTCGAATCTTGTCATAAAAAACATATTTAAGCCTAGCTACAAAAAATTATCCAATCCTCATATCTTTTGTCAATCAATCATCAACAATCATCAATCTTATCATCATCATGTTTTATGGAATCGATCATTCCTGGCATCTTAATCAATCATACCATTATCATCTTTCTACAAGAGATATTTTGCTTGTGTGACATGTTTTGTAGTGAAACTTTCATTTTGATCTATCAATTATCCATGTTTGCATTAACCCTATTGTGGGGCATCTTGTTCCTTCAATCAACCATATCATCTCATTTCATCTTAAAATATCCTCAAAAATACAAAAAAAAAATCATAAAATTTGAAAAAAGGTGCAATAAAATCTCAAGAACATATCATTGCAATGTAGTCATGTCTCACCCTAGCTTGTGGGCAAAATCCTGAAATCACTAGGGGCGATAAAACAACGAGCTTAGAAAAAAGACAACAAAAACAATGATCGAAGTGCAAACATCAATCACCATCAAAACACTTCGAACATTCGTATCATATCAAAATTCCAAAAAAAAATGTCAAAAATCAATCAAAAATCCAAAAACATGTCAAAAATCAATCAAAAAATCCAAAAACATGTCAAAAATCAGTCAAAAAAATCCAAACAAATGTCAAAATTCAATCAGAACTCCAAAAACATGTCAAAAATCAATCAAAATAATCCAAAAAAAAAATGTCAAAATTCAATCAAAAATCACAAAATCAGGATGGATGATCTAACTTGAATAATGATTGAAATACTTTAAGAAAAGGTTGAACATGTTGCATTTTGATCATTGTTATCATTTCTTTGGAGCAACTCGATGATGTATTGGACTAGAGAAGCAAGGAAGGAGAATGATATTTTTATTGTCTGTTGTCTGTAAGTTAATCATATGAATGTATGAATTGTCGGGGGATGTACTATGCAAATGTATCACCGATGACATTCAGAATTCACACATTGAAATGATTAATCACTGCCTGTTTACGCAATGAATGCTCAGGTCATCTCAGTTAAATCATACCTAGATGCTTGTGTTCACTTGCAATATCAAAAATCATGAAAGTAGTACTCAAGTCGTCACTGGTCTAACATATACCATTGACGCTTGTACTCACTTTCAACATCCAATAAAGTTCTATGATGACAAAAAAGCACAAAAGTACTGTTAAAATGACAATAGTTTGCATATAGTTGCATGATAAAATTAGACTGCATTCATATTAGTTTTGCATCTACATTATAGATTTTTCACACCGATTAATGATATCTATATCAGCCTGCACTAGATGCGGAATCATGTCCCACATCTTTGGAAAAAAAACTCTAAAATCCTCCTATAATCGGTCAAAAATCAATCAGCCTATCAATCTAATCGGCTCTGGTGAGACTTTGATCAAATCTCATGAGCGACTATCATTGAACCTCGCCTATCATGAGGTCAATCAATCAATCTATCATTAATCCTCGCCTATCATGAGGTCAATCAATCAATCTATCATTAATCCTTGCCTATCATGAGGTCAATCATCAATCTATCATTGATCCTCGCCTATCATGAAGTCAATCAATCTATCTATCATTGATCCTCGCCTATCATGAGGTCAATAATCAATCTATCATTGATCCTCGCCTATCATGAGGTCAATCAATCAATCTATCATTAATCCTTGCCTATCATGAAGTCAATAATCAATCAATCATTGAATCTCACGTATCATGAGATCAATAATCTTCTAATCTATCAGGATCAACAATCAAAGGCTGACATGAACAAATATCATCAAACACAAGGAGGAAAAACAGGGCAACATTTTATCATCTAGCAGAATCAATATTTTATATCGGGAGATAAATTATTTCATCATCGAATCATCATCAAATCATCAAAAAATCATCAAAATTTTGAAAAATTCTAAAATTCTAAAAAAAATCTTCAAATCATTAATTTATCTCCCGAGGGGGCATATTATCATCCATCATCTGAAAATCAATGTCTAAGGCATGTCTGGGGCATACGGAATTATTTATTTTTCTATATCATCGATCCTGGCAGTAGCAGCAAAATTTTCTTTGAAGCAACATGTAAACACATCACTTCGAAGAGGGGCAAAATGTATACACCTAAAATTGGTTTGGAGCATCCGATTAATTAAATACGAATTATTTGATTAATTATCCTAATTTCCTCTATTGTTTAAATAAATAGAAATATTTATTTAATATAGTTCACATTCACATTCTTCATAATTTCTTTTAATCTCGTCTTAATTAAATAAACAAAAATAAATACTTTGTTCGATTTAATTATCAAATCCCTATTTTAATCTATCAAATCCATCTTAAATTAATTAAATAAAGACAAAACACTTTATTAATTAATTGCCATATTCTTCTGTCTAATTTAATAAACAACTATCCTATAGTTCGTTTTATTAAATTATTTATCTTTCTTTTGCTAAGTTAAATAAATCAAAAATATTTGAATTAGAGCATAAGGAATATTCCATCTATATTCTCTCAAAAATGAATTAGATATCCTATGTTTAAATTATGTCAAAATTAATTGATTGAAACTTCACGGGAAGTTTTGGAGACAAATTTGGAATTTGATCTCTCAATCCTCCTCCATCAATTCTTCCTCTTCTTTTGCCTGGTGTTTTCATGGATAGAGACAATCTCCATCTTTCTCTCAATCTCCTCCATCTTTCACCATTCAATTCTCCAAATTGAATCCAAGCCTCTCAAAGCTTTCTTTGTGCATTTCTACAGCCAGGAATTCTATAAATACAGCCTCATTCAACCAAGAAAAGGATCCAGATAATCAAGTTTATGCACTCTTACTCTGCAGGAATTCAACCATCAAGCATCAAGCAATCAAGTTTTCAACCATGGCTGCCTTCTGTAGCTACAATTATTTGTTTCATATATGATAGTTTACATTGCTTATCATTTAGTATTGCATTAGCGTCATCTCGTTCTTTGAATTGTCATTTTAACAGTTTTATTTGCTTAAACAATTTGAGAGCAATCATAATTTAATAAATCTTTGGAGATAGAGAGCAATATGACGCTTTTAATTGATTACTATTTTGAATTAATTCAATTAGTTTAATCCTTGATATAATGTCGTATTAAGAAGTGTTTTAATCTTATTCACACTTACAGGACCCATTCTTGGGCACCAGCTTTGAGGTGATGTTTGCATGATATCTTCTTGACCAAATTTTAGTTAAGTGTTCAGTTTGGGGCGCCTAAATTGAGGAAGACTTTGGTTTGACTTCAGATTATAGTTTGGAACTCTTCTTGCCCAATCTAGGCGTAGGTTTTTGAGAGGAGTTTTATGCTCTTGTAATTGACAACTCTTATGAGTTTTACATGCTCATAATTGTCTAATTATTGCAGCAAGTGTATGAGAGTTTCATGAGAGTTTATTACAAGTTGTGAAGAAGGATTGTTGAAGGTAAGGAAGCATTTCAATCAAGGATTGATACAGTATTATTGTAATCTTGTTCTAAGGTTAAATAATACAAGCACTATTGATTATAGTGGAGTTTTTTCCCGAAAGAGTTTCTCCACGCATATGTTGTGTCACTTTTATCTTTTTGTATCATTCTTCTACAATCTTATGTCTCTTTCTACAATTGGTAAAATTGATCTAAACTAATTAATCATACACAAAGAACACTTAATTAGATCTACAGTCACATAGTTTTACAAATTTTAAGCTACAATATTACCTTCATTTTCAACAAAAAAGAGGGCATTGTAATTCTAATATGATGCATCGGATCTCTTGCTATAAATTGCATACGTAATACTTAAATCCACATTAAAGCTTCTAAATTTCACAATGAAAATTGATTAGAATAATTGTCAATGTGTCCAACTAGATGTGCCAAATTGTAAGTAAGATTTATATACAAGAAATATTTCAACAAACTTAAATACAAACTCCAAATTGAATCACATACTCACTTTCGGTAGAATGAAAAGATGAATTGCATAAACAAGATGAATTGAAGACATGATTCAAACCAAAATGCTATCTCTTGACAACAAATTGATATGCTCTACAAATGATAGAATTTTTGTTCCTTATTTTGACAATATTTACTTGCTCCAATCCATGATGATGTAATGATGGATTTGATCTCAATTTATAGTTATTTTAATGAGATGAGTGAATGGCTAGAATTTGATCTTGGATTGTGAGTTTACCCCCATTGATGTTGGAATGGATGTGGAGAGATGACAACTATCACCCATTTTCATGGAGGTAATTAGCTAATTTAGTTGATGGGTTAATTGAGTTGATTCAGTTGATTTAGTTGATTCAGTTGACTAATTATTTTGATTGATGAGTTAATTGATCAATTCAATTTAAGGGGTGTAAATCACTATTTTATTAAATTATATATGGATAATAGATTTATTTTAATATTTGATTATTTGTGAGAAAATAATTTATTTAAATTAATTAAATAATAAATATTATTTAATCGTTTTGATTTTGATAAAGTGGATTAATTAAGACAAGATGAATTAATTTAATGAGTTGATGAGTGATTATGTTGCTAGGCATTGAGAGGTTGACAATTGTATAGATATGAACATACATGAAATTTTAATTTCTATGGTATGTGTATTTTCATAATATGGGATATTAGCATACTACTTGTTAAAGTTAAGAAATTTTAACAATTGAAAAATAACAATTGTTATGCATTGACCCACAAAAATGAGCACGTGGCTTGTAAACCTTATGTACCTACAGCCAAAGCTTCACCTTGATATTTGGACTTGCCATATAAAGTAGCAATGTTAACAAACACCTTTGGGAGCTAAGTGAAGATCTTCTCCTTAAAACAAGCCTCAAGATTCAATTCTATATTTTTTGATAAAAAAAACATGAAAACAAACATGCAATGAATGTTTTAGCTACTATCCTAAATGAGTGTAACTTGGAACTTATAATGCAAAAGGTTGATGCAAGGACCTAGAATGAAACTAGGGTTTTAGAAATTATTGAGATAGAGATTATGCAATTGAAAATGCAATGGTGATAGCATGAACCTATATTTTGACAATAGTGATTTTGATTCTATCTCAATTAAGGATCTCTTCGCAAGCTTGAGTTATAGAAAAAGTGATAAAAAAATCTAGATGATCATATAACCCAAGTGGCACAGCATGATAACTACACCTCTTCTTGTCATCCCACTCAAACACAATTTACTTGGACAATCTCACAAAATAAAACCAATTAACGAAGAACCAACAAAATCCCACTCAAAAACCAAGTGATAACTCAATTCGACAAATTCATTTGTCGATTGAAATCAAATTCAATCTGAATTCCAATCAGAGACAAAATTCAAATTACACCAAAATCAACCAGTGGCAATCTTATTGACATTGACAAAATACAATTAACACTCACCAAGTTTGTTATTGATTACAATTCATAGGCCCCTCTACTTTGGAAACGTTTTGACTCCTCTTGATCGCGACCCCTTCATTGGCACCTTCCATCTGCCATTTTTATTCTGCCTCTTTTATTTCCAAACTTCTGAAACCTCTTTTTATCTGCTGGAATCTTCATCAGCATTTTTACGATTGGTTTTTATCATTCTTTATGGTCTCATTGACCATTCTTCCCATGGTGTTCTGCTCACTCAGCACTCCCGTCCAATCTATTCCTCATTCTTCATATACCTTGTCTTTTATTTAATCCCAAGCCTGAGATTACATGGCACGGCCTGCCATTTGCTCAACTTACATTTGCATGATTCGTTGGTTTACTACTCCCTGGCGAGGCTTAGTCTGCTCTTTAATCTGCACATAGACATTCCTCTATGTATGGCGCCTCTTCTCCCTTTTATATTGCTTGGTGCCCCTTCAAATTCTTGACTGAAACTCTTTATTTCTACCTGCATTACCATGGCTTTTCTTTGACATCCACGACCCCATTCACTCTCTTTTCTCCTCATTATTTTATTATTGCCAATTTATATATTTAATCCATGATAAGTTTGGCCTTTTTAACTTCTCTATATGTTTTTCCTTTTACTCATATGACGATTAGAATTTAATTGAGATTCAATTCAAATAATCGAATTTAGAAGTTGTAATTGACATTTTGTCAATTAAATGACAACAACGTCATCAAACGATCATCGAAACCAAATTGAACTGCCCTCAAAGAATGAAAAGCAAAAGCAAAACAACAAAACCAAACCAAATTTGTTTTTGTCAATGTTGATTGCGCATTTGCCCGGGATGCTCTGCATCACCAAGCCCTTTTATATTTGAACTTGAGACACAATGGATGAGGTGATAAAAAATTATATATGATCAAATGTCATAAGTCATTTTATACTTGACTTAGGTACACAAATTTAAAAGTTCTGATACATGAGCTAAATTATACTAGTTGAGAATGGGTCGACTTGAGCCTGGGGATCCCTCCATAAGCTTGTCATGCAAAAAGTGAAAAGAATTCTAGATGATCAAATAACCTAAGTCCTTTTATACTTAGAGACATAATTTTAAAAGTTTTGATGACTAGTTGAGAAAGGGTTGACTTGGGCCTATGATTAAATTTGAGTTGGAAACTTGAAGGGTCAAATCCACCTACACAAAAACTAACTACATCAAATCTACAAAGTTTGGGTTTGAATGTGCTTGAGGAACATGTTAGAACCAGAAATTTTAATTAAAATTCCAATGTCTTTTTGCCCGCTTGAACCCATTATTTCACTATCTGTTTCATGAAAAATCATTTTACCGCCTTTCATAATGCTAAAATATCTTATACCGCTGCCTTATCATCCATCCTTCTTGGTTGATACCGTTTATCTCTATACCGCGGCCCCTTGTAGGGTGGCTCGCAGTATCATGGTTAGCGACAGTCCTGTAACACTTACCGTTATACTGCGGACGGTCAGAGTGAAGACCGCGGTGAAGCGACAGATAAATGGCGATCAGTGAGTAGTCACCGCGGTATTGTGGCCAGTCACAACAGTGACCACAGTAGCATGATGGGCATGGAGATAGCGGTTGAAAGCAGTCACCACACAATCGTGGACGGTCACCGAGGAGACCGCAGTAGCACGGTGGATGGGAAGATAACAGCAAAGCAGCGGTTAAGGCTGGTCACCGTGGTACCACTGGTGGTTAAAACACGAACCGTGGTGGCGCGGTGGATGGCAGGGGAGCAGTCAAAGTCAAAGCACCGTGGCACCATGGGAAGACAAAACATTGACCGCGATAGAGCGGTAAGAATAAAGAAAGTTTTGGAAGATGAAATATAAAGAGCGGTCAAAGTATAAAGTGAAATAAAAGGCGGGACTATAGTTTTAGAAATATTTAATTTGTCGATAAAGCAATTCAATTAAATATTTTAATTTTTGTCGAAGAATGTTAAACGGTTGTAATAGGAAAATGAAGGGTCACGACCCTTGGGATTTACTGTATAAATGTATTGAAAAATCAGTTACACAAGGGGAGGAGTAGGAACAGTTAGATAATTGTAAAAGTAAAATTGGGGAAATGAAAATAATGTACAGCTCTTGAAATACAACAATGGAGAAAATGTCTTAAACTAGTGAAATTATTTTTGGTGTTTAGTTGTTGTGATGTAATAATCCATATTTTTTATCTGGTTATCTCCAACTTGAGGTCTTTTATCATTTAAATTAGTATATCAAATATATTTATGATTTGTTAAAATATATTTCATTTTGTGTGATTTAATTAACTGGTGTCTGCAAATCATAATTAAATTATTTTAAACAAGTCACGGTGATTTAAGGATTTCTTTTGGATAGTTAAAGAAGAACCTGGATAGAAAATATTCCGGCACAATTTATGCAAGTCATAAATTCAGTGAAGTTATATGTCAATCATAGAATTTCAAAGTGCTTAGCAACTTGAATTAAGCCAGAGAGGGAAACACATACAACTTTTGATTTTTGACTTCATTGACCATGTGGATAGAAGGCACTAATCTGCCACAACCCAAAAGATAAATTTCATGAAAAACAACATTTTAAATTCTTTATTTTGTGCAGTAGGAGTAGTAGTTATGATTTTATCTATTACTTCCAATTGCCATTGTGAATAGATTGGTTGAGTAGGAAATATATTTCAAATCTGCAACACATAGGTGCACCCGCCTAAGTTTAGCAGAGCCTAAAGAGCAAAAAGTCCAATTATTTTAATTGGTTTTGTATGTTGGCCAAAAATGTTGTGAGAGCTTGGCAACCTCTCATGGTTAAAACTTGCATTTTTGAGACCCAACAGTTTGGCGACTCTGCTAGGGAACTATACTCGGGAAAGTTTTTTCAGCCTATCCATTTATAGAGTCAACAAAGTTTTATATTTTTTTGGAGATTTCGTTGGGGCAAACCAAAGCAGTATCAAAATCCTTTTCATTTTCCTACTTTTGGGAAAAGTAGGTGGCGACTCTGTTTCAATTTGATAAATAATGTATAGATATTATGGAACAGTAAAACTTGGTCAATTCTTTTGTCAAGATGGTAGAAGAAGTGTGGAGGCAGCAGTCAATAAGAGAGTTGAAGGAATTGAAACAACAAAGGCTGCAATTGGACCAACAAATGCTATGATTGAATCAAGGATTGCAATTGGGAGTTAAACGTGTCTCAAATACATCTGAATGCACAAATGCCAGTAGATTTTGGACACCACAAGTGCCACCTGAGAACTTCGGCAATGAAGGTAATATGCTCCATTCACAGCAGAACATTTATGCATCTCAGTCATCACATCAAATGAATATTTATTTTGTCCTTCCTAGACAAAGATTTGTAAGCTATCAGAATCAGTAGCTTGAGGAGGAGGATGAATATGCACATACTCAAAGCCAAGACTCCATCATAGAATCAGAATGTAAAGTTTCTCCCTTAGATTCATTTTTTGACATAAAGAGATATAAGGGAGAAGATGGAAACTCTCTATACAAGAGGATGACATACATCTGTATGCAATTACCTCCTCATTGTAGGCCTACAAGACCCACGTTTGTTGCACAATTTCTAAGAGCATCGGAGCCTGAATCAATTTATTGGTCAGAGTCATCAAAGCAGTGTGCCTTTGATGTAGTGAATAAACTTATTGATTTAATACTTGGGACAAGGTATATGGATACTGGCAACAATAAATCTAATAGTGATATTATGGATGATCAAACAATGCAACAAACAAAGGAAGCATATGCTACTGGGATTTCTAATGACAATTTTTCAGATTTGGAAGATGGTGATGATATGGAGGATCAATCATACATCTTGGATGAGGACTACGATGATCAATACCATGGTGACACAATTAATCATGAAGAAGAATTCATGGGAGAAATTTCTTATGAGGACCAAGATGATGAAAATATAGCAGAAAATCTGGAAGAAACATGTTCACTCAATAGTGAGCAGGTTTCAGATTTGTTAACTCTTGAATACCAGAGATGTGCACATAAAGATAATTCTAAAGTTTTGGGTCCATCATACATTTCCTTTGATAGCGAGGGTACTATGTGTAATGATTCATATGATTCCATGTGCATTTCTCAGAGTGAAGAGATCTTTGAAGCTGATCAAGAATCCATTTATGTCCAAGAAGAGGTATGTGACTTGAACAATTTTTGTCTACAAGAGAAAGATGGTGGTTTGCATGTTATTGATGATGAGTGTTTAGCATTTGTTGATTCAAGTATGTATAAGGATGACTGTATGAATCAAAAGTATGTGTCCATACCAATTGGTGGTAGGAAAAGACTGGAAAGTATTTTTGATTTAATTGTTCCAAAAGATATTGATGAGACTAGATTTTTAGATTCCCATGAGAAGCATTCAGATTTTCAAGTCCCAGTACAGCTGCAGGATCATTCAATAGTATATGATAATGAGCAAGATTATGAATGTCCCATTGAATCTGGATACACTTTGTATGTTGAAGGTGATAAAGACTTATCATATGATGATAGGAATTGTGAATTGGAGAGTGGTGAAAAGAACGTGAATCAGGTTGAACACAATGATTTCCTGAAGGTTTTCAATGATAGTGCATGTAATAGGGCAGTTAGAATGTATAGCTTCAAAAGAAACCTGATGAGCTTAAATCAGAATAAAGTCTATAACAAAGGAAAGTGCAAGTTTTTCTTTTGGGTGGCCTGGGGCCATCCTTTATGGTTTGAATTTTAAACCATAGCAATCTAGGAATTTGAAAGGGTCTGGGCTTGCCAGTACATGGACATTCTCAGAAGTTCCCTTATTGAAAACATTGTTTTCCTTCCATGTACAGTAGTGTAGAGCCATCTTCCATCCTCCATTTTCCATCTTTCGTTTCCCATCCCCTTCACCTTTCCATTCCCTCCATCTTCCATTGCCTTCATTTTTCATATATTTTCTTGTCTTAATCTGCTCTCCCAGTGAAATTATAGATTCTTGCAGTGATTGAAAAATCACTCATCCCTAACAGGAGCCACTGTTAGAACCAAATAATTTCATTAAAATTTCAAGGTCTTTTTGCCCACTTTAACCCATTATTTCACTATTTGTTTCATGAAAAATCATTTTACCGCCTTTCATAATGCTAAAATATTTTATACCGTTGCCTTATCATCCATCCTTCTTGGTTGATATTGTTTATCTCTATACCGTGACCCCTTGCAGGGTGGCTCGCGGTATCACGGTTAGCGACAGTCATGTAACAGTTGTCGCTATACCACGGACGCACAGAGTGAAGACCACAGTAAGCGATAAGTGGTGAAGCGACAAAGAGATGGCGATCAATGAGTAGTCACCGCGGTACCGTGGCCGGTCACAACAGTGACCACGGTAGCGCGGTGGGCGTTGAGATAGCAGTTGAGAGCAGCCACCGCACAACCGCGGACAGTCATCAAGGAGACCGCGATAGCACGGTGGATGGGAAGATAACAGCGAAGCAACGGTGAAGACCGGTCACTGCGATATCGCTAGCGGTTAAAACATGGACCGTGGTGGTGCAGTGGATGGCAGGGGAGCAGTCAAAGTCAAAGCACCGCGGCACCGTGGGAAGACAAAATGTTGACTGCAATAGAGCGGTAAGAACAAAAGAAGTTTCGAGAGATGAAATATAAAGAGCGGTCAAGGTATAAAGTGAAATAAAAGACGGGACTATAGTTTTAGAAATATTTAATTTGTCGATAAAGCAATTCAATTAAATATTTTAATTTATGTCGAAGAATGTTAAACAGTTGTAACAGGAAAATGAAAGGTCACGACCCTTGGGATTTACTATATAAATGTATTGAAAAAACAGTTAAACATGGGGAGGAGTAGGAACAGTTAGATAAATGCAGAAGTAAAACTGGGGAAATGAAAATAATGTACAGACCACCTTGAAATACAACAATGGAGAAAATGTTTTAAACTAGTGAAATTATTTTTGGTGTTCAATTGTTGTGATGTAATAATCCATATTTTTTATCTGGTTGTCTCTAACTTGAAGTCTTTTATCATTTAAATCAGTATATCAAATATATTTCTGATTTGTCAAAATATATTTCATTTTGTGTGATTTAATTAACTGATGTCTACAAGTCAGAATTCAATTCTTTTAAATAAGTCACAGTAATTTAAGGATTTCTTTTGGATAGTTAAAGAAGAATCTGGTAAGAAAATATTCCAGCACAATTTATGCAAATTATAAATTTAGTGAAGTTATATGCCAGTCATAAAATTTCAAAGTGCCTAGCAACTTGAATTAAGCCAAAGAGAGAAACACATACAACTTTTGATTTTTGACTCCATTGCCCATGTGGATAGGAGACTAATTTGCCACAACCCAGAAGATAAATTTCATGAAAAACAACATTTTAAATTCTTTATTTTGTGCAATAGGAGTAGTAATTATGAATTTATCTATTCACTTCCAATTGCCATTGTGAATAGATTGGTTGAGCAAGAAATATATTTCAAATCTGCAACATACACATAAGTGCACCCGCCTAGGTTTAACGGAGCTTGAAGTGCAGAAGGTTCAATTATTTTAATTGGTCTTGTAGGTTAACCAAAAATGTTGCGAGAACTTGGCGACCTCTCGTGATTAAAACTCGCATTTTTGAGACCCAACAGAATATGCAATCTAAGAGTTTATAAATACTTAAGGATGTATTTAATTATATTTATGATGGTTGATAAATAATTTAAATCAAAGATGACACCAAATCAGTCAAAATCATGTGCCAAAACAAATCCTTTTAATGACACCCACCAAAAATGAGATTAAACAAAAGAAAAAACAAATCATATACTCTTCACTCTTCATATACTTTTCACCCTTGATCACATTTTTGGAAAGTTAAAAGCCAAGGCCAATGAGACCCTAAAGCTATTCCCACTCAACTTTAAAAAATCAAGGTTATTATGATACTCATACCGAGCAATTAACAATAGGTATTTGCCGACATATAACCTAAGTTTGAATCTCCAACGAATTCGTTCACATCGAAGGATATACATGTTTCCTAGTTTCCCAATCAGGGCTATAGGAGCTTGTCTAATAGTTCTTCAGCCGTTGGGTTACGAATTCTCATCGTAACGAAAAAAACTAAAGGCCTGGTATTACGTACACCTGTTGTAACATTAATTACATTTATGACTTTTCTAAAATGTGCAGCAATAAGACCTCTAGTTTTTAGACCAATCGCATTGGATTTTTTTAATATTAAGAAAAACACAGCTTGCCATACCAAAAATTAGGCGGTAAAAATAGCATAATTGGAGAAATGTGCAAGTTAATAAGTTCATAATTGCTGGTTAAATTTTTGGGTGATGACTATAGTCATCGTTCAGAGTAGTTTCAAGAAAACTGAAACTAAATTTCAATTTAATTTCAAACATGTCACATCGACTCTGAAGTTAACTCTCCTTTGTAAACTATTTTATGATAATTTTGTTTTTGCCAATTACTAGCTGTTTATCAATTATATATGATGTATATACTGTCCGGTTACTATAGTTTTCTTTTAAGTATATGATGTATATGCTGTCCTGATATACTTTTTGTGTTAATGCTGTCCTGATATATTTTGGTGTTTATTCTGTTACGCTTTTTATTGGTGTGTACCATAATTTACTACCATCGCTGCTATTTTGTGATCTTCTTCTGAGATGATTCTGTGTTGCTTGTTTGAGCTATGCTTGTAATAATTTTCTTCATCCAATAATTTAAAAAAAAAATCATTTTGGTGGCCCACCAAAACAATTTTGCATTTCTGATCTAGATTGAATACTACCAATAAGAGGAGTTTTATAAAGACAAGAAAGAAGAAAATAAGAACATAAAATGAAAAACAGTCCCGCAATAAGAATTGGAGCAAAATTAGTGCCGTGCCTATTGTCAGAAATAGCAGCTAGAGATACAGTTATATATATATATCAGTGTTTGGCCAAAACCACCATGGACAATCGCCATGGACCCAGTTGCTTAAGAGTTTGAAACAACACTTGCAAGGGTGGCTTTGTTGAAATGGTAGGCAACAGTAAAACTGTAGACGAGCGTGTTGAGAACAGGCAAACAATAAATCGTCCTCATTTCAGCATCTCAAAATATTAACAAGTTCCAGTCACAGTAAAAAATTTGTAACAGCAAACTGAAGCACTCTTTCCGAGGTGAGAGCACTCAAGTAAGGGAGTCGTGCTGAGGCAATCTATCTGATTTTCCCCTCGGCGGAGATAAAGAGGGTAGCATTTTAAATGCTTTCTGCTCAATCTGCATCGCCACTAGGTTCATATATAGATTGACGCACAAATTGGCCCCTCACCCTCGGTCGCTGTTCTGCAAGCCTTTTCCTGCTTTGATAGCGGACCTGCAGTGAAAATTACAGGAATGCTGAGTCCACTTGCCCTTTGTTAATTTCATTCCCCTATGATTACATAGTTCCAAGTTCTAAAAATAATGAGAAAAAATAACTATATACATTTATCCAGGAATGTTTAATGTAGAACTAAATTCATTGGGACTAAATATACAGGTAACAAGCATGGTAGTGAGAGCAAAGCCCAATGACTTGGAACATATCTATTTGACATTGGAGCATAGCTGGCATTGGTTTACTAATGAAGTTGACTTGGTTGCTGATATACATGCTAAGAGGATTCCAAGTGGACAGTTAACTAGGCCAGACATTTATAAAAGGAACCAAGCCAGGTGACTGATAAATTTTTGCCAGAAGAACTGCAACTCAAACTTTGGCATTATAGCAGAAGGAAGAGTGGACATTATCATAGCCCGGAAATCTTGCGACTTGTTTCCGACTTCCAACAATATACAAGAAAATAAAAAACAGCAGTCTACCTTCTTTTCAAAGCATCTCTCTTTTCTTTTCTGACGAAATTTAGTCAATGCTGCTTCCCTCTGGGCAGATCGATTCTGGTCAACTCCACTTCCACTTCCATTTCCTCCTCCAATGCTGCTTTTAACTCCAATGCCAGTGTCACTCTCCCCATTTGTTCCTGGAGTGACGGCAGCACTACTCTGCCCATTACTATGACCATTCTGTCCATTACTCCCATTATTACTTCCAGATGCACTTCCATTACTTCCGTAGCCATTGTTACTTCCACTCTGGCCGTTGTTACCATCTGGTGTGCACCCAACCACGTTAGATGACCCACACCTAGGGGCTGTCATAGTAACATTATTCATAGATTGCTCATTTTGATTGGGATGCTCATGGCCATGCTTAGACTGCCGATTTTGATGATGGTGATGGTGGTGATGGACATGCTGCACATGGTGGTGATGGTGATGAACACGAGGACGCAACAATTGCTGTTCAGTCTGAGTAGAATTATTACATATTTCTCCTCTTTCATTTGGGTTTTGTGCTTCAGAACTATAGAGAGCTGGACCATTATGGGAGTAATATATAGGATGTACTGCAGAACCATAGACTGCGGGTACACTATCATATGACATAACTCCCGGATGCATGGACATGGGCTTTCCCGTCTGTGGCCCTGCATTTGTAGCTGATAGCATGTCATCTTTGGTAGGCATAGGCCTAGGAAACACGTCTTGACCAGGACCCACCACAGAAGAACCCAAATCTTGGTTGTTGCTACTTTGTGACAGCTGATTATGCACAGGAGCAGGTGTCGATGCATCACCTCCACTTCCTTTTGAGGAAGCCACTCTCTCAACCGGAACTGTAGCACGTAAAGATCTTGTTTTCCCACTTTCAAGGCTAGCAGAGGTCATACAACACTGCCCTCCATATCCTTTAGATAATGAATTGGGTTGGAATGAATCTCCAGATGGATGAGAAACCTGAGCGCCATTTGTGTTGTACCTGTCCATTAAAAGATGTGAAGCTCATTGTTAATTGAGTAGTAAGGAGGGTCACTAATGCATTGCAAGAATCTCATCTAATTATATTTGTCAGTCAGACCACACTATTTATAGAACATTCATCAAATTAGTCCTTGGGCACACAAAAATGATTGAGATTTCCATTGGAGTCACAATGCCTTTCATTCATACAGAACGATAAAAATCAGAGACTGGAAATGGTAAATACAAACTCTCTACCTTGAAAATGCTGAGCCACCAGATTGTCTCAAAACATGCCTATCTTCAGCTTCCCCATCTTCTTCTCCATTTGAACGGGGTCTCTTTAAAGTGAGCTCAAGGAAGGGCAAATGTTTAAAATCAGCCACTGTTTTGTCTTTCATTTGTGTTGTGACCCATTTCTCTAGAACTTCCCTGCTAGCGCAGTCTTCTAGCTCTACATTCATGCTTTTAGGTTTGCTAGCTATGGTGCCAATCAAGTCAGCAGCCTTGTTAGCAGTCTCACTAGGACTACCATCAGTATCCATAGGTTCCTCTATTTCATCACGTTCTGCACTGTTTGCCAGGGCAGTATTTTCCTCCCTAGCACATGTTTGATTACATAGAGCCTTATCATCCTGGTGGTGTTCAACTTCTACATCTGTTTGTCCATGCACAGCAATTTCCAAGTCCTTTCCCATTGCAAAATCTACAAGTCACAAGAAACTGAATTAGTATAACATTATCTAGAATCTGGATCTAAAAACTCTCTGCATTGTATGTAATGCCAATAAACCTAATAACAGCAATCCCTATGTATTAACAATTTAACAGCAGATAATTTGCTGATGTGTCTTACCATATGGTTTCTCATCCTTGTATTCTCTAGAAGTTCCACCTGGGGGCATCCATTCATTTTGGACTATCACTATCTTTGGTTGAATAACTTGTGCAATAGTGCTGCAGTGAGACCGGCCAAGATCCCATTCACTTCTATGTCGAGGACTCTCAACCTCAACAGCTCGTTTTGTCCATGAACTCTGCAAAATTGAAGAAAATGAGACTTCCAAAGCTATAAGAACTTACAGGTGCCTGAATTTGGCAACAGTTAAAAATGGAAAATTTCAGCAAAAGAATACTAGGCCTACCTAAGTAAAAAGAATATTTTATAGCTTTAAATGGAAAAGGTCTCCAGGGATCAGTGGGGCCCAGTATATTGATATCAAGAACACTCACCCATACACAAGGAAGAGAAAAAACAGCTAATACATGAAGATTGAAGAAACTAAGTCTACTGCAGCCTCATTCCTAACGCAATCTATACTGAAAGAGAATATAACTTCATATATTTCAGCACCACATACACAGAATTTTTGCAAGCATTCTTAGCTGGTTTGTGATGAAGGTTTGATAGTATGGTATGCTAATAAACAACCATAGATTGGGATCAAATTAAAGCATAAATTACGAAACAGGGCTCAAGCTTCAGACTACATTTTGTAATTAAATTTCTCTCCACACTTCAAATTTCTTTGTTAATTTTAGCTAATTCAGAAAGGTATATTAGGTCTTCAAGACGAATTACATGTAGATATCATAGGAAGCATGATACGTATCATTCTACAAAAGGTAAAAATTCTTGCGCTTAAACTTTTAAGCTAAATGAACATTTGCAGGCTCTTGAAAGTGGTACCAACAACAGGAATGAAATGCTATGTGCCTTATGCAATATACTTACTTGAGTACCACTTCCATTATCACTCCCATCTCTGATATTCAGACCGATGCTTGCATCATCACTGTCATCATTGCTGCCAGTATTGTTATCAGGATCGGCATCACCATTTGGTGTTACAACATTTTTTGTTTGGGAACCAGTTTCACTACCACTTCCGCTTGACTGAAAGGTTAAGACAACTCATCAGTTCTAGTCCTATCATTGTGATACCTTTTCCACAATTCTACATACAAATGCCCTAAACTAGATAATTTCTCATAGAGGAAGCACAGAAGCATCATCATTGAATGTGATCCTCACTATGTTGCAGCTCTCATTCAAAATTCAAATTTAATAGCATAGGCATGAACAAGGATTTTTATCATCAAAATAAATAGCTCTTCCACAAACAAGAAACACTATGTTGTCCAAAGGAAAAAATCAGAGACAGTATTAAGAAAAGAAAAAAGTCTTTGAAGGAAACTCATTACACTGTGGCACCTCCTCCAGACATGCTGCCATAGATTCTTAAGCTCATTCTTTCTAACAGGTTTTACAAGAAAGTCTACAGCACCCTTCGACAGGCACTTGAAAACAATACCCATAGAATCATGTGTTGACATCACTGTAGACAGGGAGAATCGTCACAGTTAAAGGTCGTTACAATATTAAGACATCTTATTGAACTTTAATAAAAATGGGGCTTATTTTAGTTACAAAACTTACTTATAACAGGCATATTTTTGCAGTTCTGGTGACTCATGATCTTGCACAGAAGACCAATGCCTGAAAGGCAAGGCATGACTACCTCTGTCAAAACAAGATCAAAATGGTTGCTGGGGTCTTCTAGAAGCTTCCATGCTTGCTGACCATTTGCAACAGCAGTAACTGAAAAACAAAATACGGCCTCCAAGTTAGACAACCAGTATGAAGTTGGCAAGTTTCTATGTCAATGTTAAATAACTTAAAATTCGTTGTTACACCAATGCCCATTACACTCTATAAACACAAGGCATGAAGAACTAGGGAAGAAATTAAACCAGCTTATACATGCAATAAAATTATAAATATCAACCATTAGAAATACTTCATATTCTCACTTTGCACGCTGCTGACATGATATACATATTGTGGAGATATGGCTCCAGGAGAATTATTGTATACAGACCAGCAAACTGATCAAGGACATGCCAAACCTCATGAGTTGTTTTATTTTGACTTAAGCATCAGAGCAGTGAGAAAATTCGCTTTGAGAGGCAAAATTAAAAATATACCGGATGCATTACAAACAGGCATCCAGAAAATGACTAACAGGACATCAGATGTCAGTATCGAAGCCTTCTTTTGTCCTTCTTTATCACTTGTTAGACATGACTACTAAGTACATTATTCTCACTATTGTAAAGTATACGAGTAAAGAGATGCAATGAACTGATCTAGCAATAGATGTTTGCAGGGTGCAGGCTCCAAGGGGCCAAGGAATTTAGCTTTTCTTTTTCCATCCCCCAGGAACCCATAAAATCATAATACCTAACGGCAAAAATGCCACCACTCCATCAAAAAAAGAATAAAAAAGAAAGAATGCCACCACTCTAGTTCCATATCACACAATGCAAAATGGACCTTAAAAATAGAACATAACAGAGTAAACATCATAAGGCCACTAGAAAAAAGCCTTAAATTTTCTTTTTGAGATACTAAAAGAGAATATAATGCCCTCAAGACACTATCCCCTTAATTTCATTACATTGTCTGAAAAGTGAAAGCTTCAAGTCATCAAAAGCAGCTATATCGTGGAAGATAACCAAAAGATCTCTATACTTTGAATTGGCCGCTACAAAACTCATATGAATTTGGAAGCCTAAGAAGATTTCTTGAACTCTTAACAAAATAGTGTGCAATATACTCAAGAACATGCAAATATAATCAATTAGAAACTAGAAAGCACAGCTCAACAGCTTTCAGTTGCATAACAAACATGATGGGTTATGTTATGCAGCAGCTGTTTTTATTTACAGGAGATTAAATATCAAACAGACCTTGCAGAAAGATCTTCGCATCTTGTCAATAAGAGCACAATGTCTGCAATATCTTACGCTCCCAGAATTTCCGGAAAAATCCATAAGCAAAAATGAAAAGCCTTGACTTGTAATTATGCAAGCATTTCACATCGGGGTTTCAACGAATGTAGCAACGTACAAATTCCTTAGTCTAGCATACTTCCAGTTTATTCTCACTTGAATAGCACAGCATAAGAAATATGGTATCAAACTGAAAGCAAATAGAAGGCTTTGGATTGACCTTCATAACTGCAGTTGCGTAGGAGAGCGCTAACAACTTGGCGAGTTGAGTCATCATTTTCCACCAAAAGGACTTTCAAACAACGTTGCTCAAGGAACCTTTCCCATCTGATGACAGGTCCTTGGGTCTGTGGCTGTTGTTGTGGAAGGGCCGGTCCTGGAAGTTGTACTTTGGCATCTGGTAAACGCCAATCACCATCCACAACATCATCCAGTGCTTCAGTATTCCTTGATTCATCTTCATCTGAGAGCTCCTGCCCATCACCCATCAAACCAGCTCTGACCTCTTGATCTTCTTGCCCCCGTTTATTTACCTCTGCTATGCAATTAAACCCCACACTATCATGTCGAACGTGCACATCTTTTCGAGAAATGACTCCCTTGATGTCCATTTCCCGGTCATTGTTTTGAGTAGATAATCCATCTCTGTGTCTAAATCTAACCTTATCAGAAATTTCAGCAAAAGTTACCTTATGACTGTCAGATTCCAGGTTCATCATAAATTTCACTTGCTTTGGCACTCCTTGGGCAGGTTGCTTAAATTTACTATCCCCATCTGACTTACCCGTAGTCATGACCCAATATCCCACCTATTCCACCTACAGACAATCTGCTTCTGCAACAAACAGTATCTATCCTTCCGATCTCTGACCAACACCAAACTTGTAACGAAGAACAGCAGAATTTGTGTGCCTCAGTTCACAACTCATCTGCTAAACCTTGACTTTAGGCTTTTATCGCGACCTTTGTCACAGGTAAAAGCCTATAATCACCAAATATTTCCCCTGCCAAAACCTCAATACTCCAGATCTGTAAATGATTTTTTTTTTTGGAGTCACAATTAGACTACAAGTTTGATCTGACTTAGATTTTACTCTGCAAAAGAATAATATTGAGCATTAAAACATGTACGTTTACATCATCTATAGGAAAGCAGAAGGGAAAATACTAATAGAAAATTCTCGCTCATATTTACTGGAAATAAATTCACAAAAGAATGACTGAAACAAGCAAACATAAAACTAAGATAACAATGAGCATCTCATACCAGCAAGGATTTTGCCTAGCTAATTTTAAAAACTTGTAGATACAAAGCTTCACAACCCTATAAGCTAATAGAAATTTCCAGTTCAAATTTACTAAAAACAAATTAATAACATGAAAGTCTGAAATAAGCAACACATAACAAAGAGAGCAATGGGTTAATTCATAAGCAAGAATTTCTCCTTGCTAACTTTAACAGCCTGCAAAATGAAACTTTACAAGCCTTCTTGGTGTCGATTTTGAGAGGAAATAGGTCATTTAGATTGCAGCAACGTAAAATGCCAAAACTGAATAACTTTTTGCGTTATCAACCTTACAGACGCATCGACGCACAAAAACTTCGAATTTGCCAGAAAAGAAACAATTTTTTGACAGTCCTAAACATTTCAAACTCAGAATAACAGACCAGAAACTAAGAAGGTCACGTATGAAAGAGGCAATGACTAAAAACAATAAAAGAATCCCCCGAGAAACCTCGAATTTACCAAAGAAAAAAAGCATCTGCAAGTCTCAGACATTTTAAAAACCCAATACGGCCTAAAAACTCATTTCGTCTACTGTAAAGAAAACGATATTCAACAGTGAAAAGACCCAACAAAATACACGATTGCAAGAAAAAAGAATAATCAAAAACACAGAAACCAGAATCATTTGTTCAACACAACTCCTTAAAGATCACACTCGAGATTAAGAAAACACTGTGTCTGGATCATCTGCAGCTTTATTTCTCATTTCAAACAGCTCTACAGCTCTAAACAAGAAAGAACAACGAATCCCATATTCCAAACGAAAACTGGCAAAACTACACTCAAAAGAAAAATCCTAAGGAAAAGACGAAGATCACAGAAGTAGATTTAGCATTACCAGTGCCGGCCGTGGCAAAAGATCGCTCCAACATCTGTAGATCCGCGAGGGTTTTTTCTTTTCTTTTTTTCTCATAAACATTCCTTACCACACTCGCAGGCTTATAGGATAAAAAATTTGGTCTCACGGAGATATTACGACGTGGCATCCAGCATGGCACAAATGGAGGTCTAGAATGATCGGCAGCGAGAGATGCAAATATCTGCATGCCACTTTGGCGGGATGACGTGGACTTGAGAGGGAGAAAATACGGGAAAATCTAAAGCAGGGCTGAGCATGGACGGGTGTATCAGGGAAGATCGCAAGGGCGTTACATTCGGCCACGTCGACTCTAAAAAAGTAGCCACGTTGTCATGGGTCCCACCCCTTTGGAGAATATCTTCTCCTTTTGTACTCAAAGGTCAACCCAATCACAAACCAACGCCAGGCAGTCGTTATCCATTACAACCGGTGATGTTCCGTCCACGTGCCGGTGCGCACCCTTTTTAATATCTGGTTTAAGTTTGGATAGTGGTAATGGAACATGGACCACAGAAAAGGAAGATTCGCCCATTTTATAAAATCGGGTTAAATGAAAGATTTTGCGTCCGGGGTTTGCTTTTGGATCGAGCTATGCGCCAGCTGACACGTGGCATGTGAAAGAAAAAAATCTAGACTCTTCGCCGATCTCTCGTGTGTTGAGAGGTTTTGATTTACAAAATCTAAATGTCGATTTGGAAGGGTGTAGCAGAGTGGGGCCCACCCTCTCCTATTCCCACCACAAATGTCTTTATTTATTATTTCCTTGCCTTAAAACCATGGGATTCCATGTGGCGACAAAAATGTTTCATGCTTTTCAAAAGGTTAGTGTTTCGTCTCAATCAAAGCCTAGGTTTGGAAAGTGGACTCATATTTTCCTTTATTTATTTATTGCCTACAAACTTCTCTTCTATAGGCCTTCTTTTCGTCTTGTGGACGTTAAAAGTCTAGTCTTCTATTTTACAGTTTATGTGGTTGGAGAGGATTGTTCTTGTTCCCTCATGTTTCTCATGTGAGGGAGCCTTCATGTAAGCAAACTCTTACAAGAAAAAATTAATGAAATGAAATGGAAGTTTTTAATGGCATTTACTAGGTTGGTACTCTATGGGATATGAAAAAAATCTTAGTTGAGTTTAATTTTGTAAAATGTTAGGTTTTTTTTATGTAATAATGGATGTTTGAATGATATGTTTGTAGTTGAGAGTGGTTATGTAATTTATGTTTTATTTGTTTTATTCTCAAGGATTGGCTTTGACTTTCAATTTATCTTTTTTCTATTTTAGGTTTGATTTGTAGTTGTTAAAGCGATCTATATTACGTGTGCACTCTAGAAATAAACCCTTTAACTTTTAAATTTAAATTCAAATATGGGACCAATTTACCTTTTTTTGTGACTATTGTGTGTTGACTTGAGTTGCAAAAGTATTTTGTTTGATCCATATTGTTGTATTTAAAGGGGCAACCATAGTTCATTATAGACCATATGACTAGCATCACTAGATCTGATCATTGCATAATTTTGATTATTATTTGAATACATTATTAGAGAATTTGCATTGCACAAGCATCTAGAGCATCTTGCATGTTTAAGAGTGTTGTCCTCAATCTTTTATCTAACATGGTTTGATATAAAGGAAGTAATTTTCACTACGAAGTACAAACTAGCAAACACCCCAAACTAATTTTTATATAAAGGCATATTGAAGGCGAGTTCGAAGTGACATTCTATAAGTTAAGAAAGATTTGATTCGTGGCCCTAGATAATATCGGTGAGATGGATCATATTTGTGCTTGCAAGATTAATTCTATAATTATGGAAGTGACCTAGATTGATAGATAGATCATCGATTAATTCCAAGGCATTCATTTGATCTTCACTTATATTTCTACATTGTTGGGGAATTATATTCTATCAATTGTCACATCATTTTCAACTAAACTTACCATTTTACTATTTATTGTTTGAAGCATTTAATTTAGTACATTTATTACTTCCCTAACTCTTTTAATCTAGGGTATGTTTTGAATGTTTATGTTATGTTATTTATCCTCATTTTAGTAAACTATTTTTCTCTTCCACCCCCTTAAAGTTTGTATCCTCTCTCTCTCTCTCTCTCTCTCTCTCTCTCTCTCTCTCTCTCTCTCTCTCTCTCTCTCTCTCTCTCTCTCTCTCTCTCTCTCTCTCTCTCTGAGTTCATTTATTCCATGAGTTACTCAAATCTTAATCTTCCCCTGTGAAGGAATAATCATATTAACCTTATTATTGATCTATCCATTCAAATGGTCATTACTTCATTTCTAATATGATTGCTAATAACTCTCATACTAAGAATTGTATTGAGGAACATGAACAACAACAAGACTACTTGATCATGATGCTAAGAAGAAAAAAAAAATACAATTACTTATTGCACTGCATTTCTTCATATTGAATCTCCTAAAAAGTGGCTTACTACTTTACTTAGTGCATTAGTGGGTGCCCCTTATGGCATGAATTTAATTTCTAATATTGGTAATCTCTTAGGATTCTACCAATAATGTATCTTTTCATGCACTCACTCACCCTTTGTCTTCTTTTCATCTTTCCTCCTTTCATCCTATAGCTACCACTTCCATGGCTTCCACCACCCATGTTGTCTATCCTAGTGTGCCTCTTCCATTCCTACCTCTAGCATCACCACCACCTTTCCAACCATTAGAGTTCTACTTGCAACTAATCCTTTCATATCTACATATGTCCATGGGGCTATTAGCACTTTCCCCTACACATGTGTTCCTCGTATGATTCATCTTTCTCATCTTATAGCCATCTTACCTTATAATATATGGCTTCTCTTCCACTTCCATGCATATCCTCTATTGTATCACATGCTACTCCTACTAAGACCATTTCTACTTCTACCTTTGATAAACTATTGAAAGAATTTGATCAACTTAAGAAGAAAGTGGATACTATGTCTACTAGTCATGACTCTATTACGCAAATCCTCCACATTGCACATGTATTGCATTTGAATTTGTTACATATCCAAATCCCATTAGAGTTTTGGCCCTTATATTTAAACTATATTATGAAAGGGGGATCCTAATGTTCATTTACAAGATTGTAATGTTGCATGCCTCGATTTCATAAATGAAGATAAAGTCTTATCTAGATTATTTGCACAAACCTTAAGGTTTTGTTATTTAATGGTTGTAATCCTTAGTAGCTAGTTCTATCCATTCTTTTTATGATCTAGCCACAAAAATATTATGACATTTCCATTTTAATACGGGTTTGAAAATAATTATAAATTTGGTTAAACATGCATAAGGGAATAATGAGTACATCAATTATTATGTCATTCACTTTCAATATTTATATGGTAAAATAAAGCATCAACTAGATGATGATGAGTTATAATCCATATTTCTTGAGAAATTCCTTCTTCTCATCAAATATTATGTTTACTTGAATAGTTTTGCTTATTTCATTGATGTGTGTGCTGATGTGTAAACTGTTGAACTTAAATTACATGCATATAATTGTCTTAAGAATGGGTTCCCCTACTTCCTCTACCAATTCCTACCCTTTGAAATTTTATAAGAATAAGTCTTTTAAAAATTGGAATCAAAAGAAATAATATAAATCTAGTGCCAACAAAGTGGCTACTATTTCCAATCTTCTATCTTTCAAGCATCAAGGACCTATAAATTTTACAAAGTTCAATTAACTATTAGATAATATGTTTCAAACCTTACTAATAATTGATCTCTCTTCTTATTTATCCATTAGACGCTACAGAATATTATTTAAGGGTTTTGATACAAGTATTTTTGTGATTTCCATTGAGTTAACATATGCCCCACTCAATTTTGTATAGGACTCAAGCATTAAATATAAGATCTCGTTGATAATAATATGGTTCATGTTGATGATATGAATGGTGGAGGCAACCATTTGGTTATCGTTGAACACACCTAGAGACTAAGGGGGGTGATGCAGAGGAACCTTCACTTAGCACAACTTCACATAATTGAAAAAATTATCCATCACCAACAATGAAAAAAATGAAACAAACTTGATTCACTTGACAAGTTTCATAAACCGATTCATCTCAAACAATGATTAAGTGCTTTCTAGATCACATTGGAAACATTGCCATCGCAACCCATAATTCAATGTAACGAACTTTCATTAATAACTTTCAAAAAAAAAAAAAAATCCAATCTCTTCGGTGAGATTGAAGATAACATAATTACAGACTTTTCTTCCAATTTTTATGAAGATCCAACGGTGGAAAAGAATTTATTGAAATTTTCCCAAAACTACAAACCCTAGGCAGGGTTCAAACCTTCCCTCACAAAAATGGTCATAATTTATTCAGATATTAATGAAATTTGATGAGACTTAAAGAAAATTAAATTAGATTCACATGGAAACAAAATCAAATTGGTTTCATATCATAATATTTACTGTAAAATCTGTACCATAACGTTTTTCAGACTATAAATTCTGGCAAACATTGTTAGAATAGGGCAATCCCACCAAAATAGTCATATCTCCCACAAAACTCAATATAATTCAATGAGAAAAAAATAATTGTAAACTAGAAACAAATATATTTCCATAAATATATTATATTCATTGATATGAGGCCATACCAGTCTGTACAATGCACAACTTCACCTTGAAAACAATGTAAAAATCAAAAAATGCACACAAAATGGAGGTTTTCATTCATCAACCTTCAAAAACAATGTCTCCAACCCCCCAATTCGAGTTTTGGAGGGTGTAATTATAAATTTCCAACCAAAACCAACTATTTTAAACCACCTTTTGATTAGTTTGTTAACAAAACACCTAAATGACACTTTTTGACAAGTTGCTTGATAGCCTTTTGAGCAACTTTTACAATTTTTGCAACTTTTGATCAAAAGACCCTAAACACACCAAAATGGATCCAAATTATCCCAAATGGTCATAAATGACCTTATTTACTTCAATAAAGACAAAACAAATAAAAAACCAATGTTTCACAATATAACCCAAAATTGCATCAAAGGTGCTATTGCACCATACTCCCCAGAGAGAAAAAGATTTGAGTTCCATCTCAAATAGGAATCTTCTTTCTTGTCTTCTAGTTCCTTTGCAATCTATCCTTCAACTTGAAAATTATCTCGTCCTTCTTCCTCTTCTTCTTACACCATCTCTTCTCTAGCAACCTCTCAACCTTCATGTTCCAAAAGTCCACTTCTTGGGTATATACTTCAGTAGCATCATCTATATCTTCATTCTCATCATTAAAGTACCATATAACAACGTTTTCACCATAACCACAACCCGCATCATATTCTTGCAAATTTGCATACACCTCATTAGCAAGCAAATCTACAACATCTTGATTAGCAACCTTATTATCAATACCAACTTTATCAGCAACATCAACAACCTCTTCTACTTGTTCATCAACAACAATTTCATCAACTGCTTGATTACCAAAAACAACCATATCATTAATCTCAACATCAATATGTTCATCAACAACCAAAGAAGTTTGTTCATCTTCAAGCACAATTGGAATATCATGTACCTCAACTTGTAACTTACTTTTCTCAACAAACTTTACCTCTGCTCCTCATTTTTTGCTGTCCTTGCTTGTATTTTCCTTCTTTGAATAATATTTTTGATGGGCCACACAACTCTCTCCTTCACTGTCAAATGCCAACTTGTAGCTTGCCTTCTTCTCAACAAATCCATCTTCTTCTCTAAGAAAGTCCCTTTAACCTTAATTTTCAACTTCTTTTCCCAACCTAGGTCTTTCCACTTTGCTCTCCCTAGTCTCTTGGCAACAACTAGGTTCTTCTTAACTTGCCAACAACCAAAACTACAAAACTACAAACTCACCAGCCCAGACCTTTTCTGAGCTCTAATACCAACTGATGCAGAGGAACCTTCACTTAGAACAACTTCACATAATTGAAACAATTATCCATCACCAACAATGACAAAAATTCAACAAACATGATTCACTTGACAACTTTCATAAACTGATTCATCTCAAACAATGATTAAGTGTTTTCTAGATCACATTGGAAACATTGTCATGGTAGCCCACAATTCAAGCCAATGAACTGCCATTAATAACTTTCATAAAAAAACTAATAATTCCAATTGCTTCGGTGAGATTGAAGATAACATAATTACAGACTTTTCTTCCAATTTGTATGAAGATCCAAGAGTGGAAAAGAAATTTATTGCATTTTTTTCCAAAACTGCAACCTTAGGCAGGGTTCAAACCTGCCCTCACAAAAATGGTCATAACTTATTCAAATCTTAATGAATTTTGATGAGACTTGAAGCAAAAGAAAATATATTCACATGGAAACAAAATCCAATTGGTTTCAGATCATAATATTGACTGTAAAATCTGTACCATAACATTTTCAGACTATAAATTCTTGAAAACATTGTTAGAATAGGGCAGTCTCACCAAAATAGTCATATCTCCCACAAAACTCAATAAAATTCAATGAGAAAAAAATAATTATAAACCATAAAAAAATATCTTACCATCCATATATTATATTCATTGATATGAGGCCATACCAGGCCATACAATGCACAACTTCAACCTGAAAACAATGTAAAAATCAGAAAATGCACACAAAATGGAGGTTTCCATTCATCAACCTTCAAAAATAATGTCTCCAACCCCCCAATTCGAGCTTTGGAGGGTGTAATTATAAATTTCCAACCAAAACCAACTATTTTCAACCACCTTTTGATTATTTTGTTAACAAAACACCTAAATGACATTTTTTGACAAGTTGTTTGACAACCTTTTGAGCAACTTTTACAATTTTTGCAACCTTTGACCAAAAGACCCTAAACACACCAAAATGGATCCAAATTATCCCAAATTTTCATAAATGACCTTATTTACATCAATAAAGACAAAACAAATCAAAAACCAAAGTTTCACAATATAACCCAAAATTCCATCAAAGGTGCTCTTATGCCAGGGGCTGAATCAGTCTACTCAAAAACTTAAGCCCTTACAGAACTTGAACTTTTCAGCATTCAACCAAATCAAAACCCTTAAACATAATAGTAGCAGAGAAGGATATAACAATATAAAGCTTCAACAACTTCAACAATCAAAGATATAGCAATTCTAATTATAGTCAAATCAGTAGCAATGATAATAGAGACAAGAACACACATCCACAAGATAACGTCAGATTTACGTGGAAAACTCAATGAGGGAAAAACCACAGTGAGAGTTAACTCACAATATAAAGTCTCACTGCCAAAAGGACTTGTAAACTAAGGCTCACTACCTCAGCGCAATATACAAAGGACTTGTAGAATTGAAGCAAACAAAACTTTAGGAGCAAGATACAAGGACTTGATGAGATTCACCATCTCAGAGCAAGATACAAAGATTTAGAGAGATTACAATGTTTTTCAACACAACACTTTGTTGACTAAGGCATTATAGCACATCTGATTATATCTTTTACACATTCGCACTTCTTCTACAAGATCTTCAAATATAATCCACTTTTTTTGCCTGCACACTTGTACACTTCTCCACATTATTGCATCTAAAATGATCTTGCATTTATATCCACCACAACTCTTCAAAGCCTCAATTAGGTCGGCCAAGAAGAAGATAAACAATGAATTCAACAAGTCGGCCACCAAAACATAATGTGATCCTATCCGGAAGATAGAGAGGACCAAAAAAAATTATTTTAGTGTGATCCAAAATAATTCACACATTGGCGCACATCAAACTAAGTCTGCATGAAAGGAAATGTGTAGATGGAATATGAAGCGCATAATCGGTCAACCCAAAAACATAATTCTAACTTAATTTTATTAAGGTGGTTCTAACCAAGATAGGTAAGGACCCAAATCTATCATAACACATCTTCAATTGCTGACAGAGACCCCCAAGCACATGACACAAGCAAAGGAATAAGCCTTGTCAACCAAATATCCACAAATAACCCAAAAATCCAACTCAAGACACAATGCACCACCAAAGAGGCCAATCAACAATGTGTGGATCACATGGGGGTGTTCCATGAACATCTTACAAAATTTCCAAAAACTTATTTCCTACTTTCATATCATCAATAACCATCGTAGACCAAACAAGAACAAAAATACTTTATTCAAGAAGCACAAGATAAATAACCAGAGGATATAACATTAACAGATCAACTTGCAAATCACTTAAAAACATGAAATTGGAACTAAGACACTGCACAAACATTGAGAACACGTTGACCAAGCTACAGGAGCAGAGACATTAATGTGAAGAAATGTGGTGTATTTTTTGGACCAGTCTAGATAACCAACAACATTGTCAACCTTTTGCAATTCATAGAAATATCCTCGACAACGCTGGTGACCTGAAAAGATAGGAGTACAACATCCACATAATACTAACTTTGAATCCCAAATTGCAAGACCAAATCTTCAACATCAGAGAAATGTAGAGCATTCTCCTAAATAGACTTCAATGCAGCTTCCAGGAACAAAACCACTTAAGCAACTTGTGGAGGCCAGAACTTTCTTTTAGAAACATGTGCTTCATTAGGAACATCAGGAGAGAGCATTTGAAATAATATAGACCTTTAGTAACATATATCCATTATCAACAACACTTCTAATCCTCATCTTAAGAACATGAAAAACATCACAAATATGGTAGAAATATACATCTCAAATAAATATGTTTGTTCAATCATATTCTTCTAGAAAGCATGGTATACTAGGGTCACCTCATAGATGTTTTATGTGCATATCCCCACCCAACATATGTACCCCTTTTGTTACCCCAAGCATTTACTTGAGGAAAATAACCTCATTCAATATCAAGGGGGGAGGACTATCAAGCAAACAAACACCATTAAGATCCTCATTAGCTAAAGCAACAAGAGACAAGGAATAAGCATCATCATAATTAGTTGTAACATTAGTATCACATGAATCATAATAATCAATAAATGCATCATGGACACTATGAATTATATCATCATCACAAAAGGAAACATCATCAACAAGAGGTAGTGTATGAGGAAATATAAGAATCATGGTGAATAGGAAAATATGGATGATTGTTAAACAACTTACCATCCCTAGGTGTATCAAATGAATAAAGGTTTTATCTAAGAGATAAATCATTGTCATAGCAATAAAATAGGTATTATCACCATAAATTATAGTGGCATACGAAGTGAGATTGGTTAGGAAAGAGGAAAAGATTTCTAGAATGAAGATATGATAATGTGAATATATGAGAATAGGTCCAAACCTTAACTAATGTCAATCAAATTCAAAAAACAAGATGAACCAAATCTAAAATGACAAGGCAAAAGGAATAAACCCTAAGGCCAAACCATAGGCATGCAATAAATACTATGTTCACCAATTTATCTAGAGGAATGAAGCAATCTCTATAATAAATATCTATGATAACACATGAATAAAATAATCAATATCATAATTAACCTAGATAAATAAATCAAGTTTGGATAAATTATCCAAACATGTAAAAATTTGACACATAAGTAAAGAGATGCTCCATTCTATGTGTAATAATAAAATATTTTTCGTAACATGCACACTCTAATTTTCTTGAGGAATCTAATCTCTATTTTAAATCAATCAAGCTTTGACATATTAGACATTCTACTATTTTAGGTCTAGATTCAAACCCATATGTGTGACCCTAATCTCCACATTTATGGCTCTAAATCTAAGGTGTGATCGTGAACTTTAGATCATGGATTTTAACTTGGTGTCTTGTGTTGGCAGTTGTTGTCATTGATGCCAACACTTGTTGAATTGGTTGTGGTTGTCATTAATACCAACACCTAAGGATATTACATTGCATATGCTTGGGAAAGATAGTTGTATTTCTGGTTGGAATTGGCTATCATTGTTGACAACATTTTGTATGGGTTGTCATTGATGTATGATGGTGTTGCTAATGTTCATGCCTAGATGTCATGCCATATTTGATGATAATAAAAGAAGTATTGAGTATGGTCGATATCAACAAAGTTGGTTTCATAATGATATATTAATATGAGGATTAGAACGGTTGTTTATGGTAGAGAGATGTTTCTAATGGTCTATAGTGTATTATATTCTCTCTTTTTTTGTTATTGCTAAAAGAAATTTTTGGCCTCCGCAAGTTGATTGAGTGTTTCTAGTTCAAGAAGTTGTGTTGAAGATTGTTTGGAAAATGATTTGCATTCCTCCACTGTTGAAGATATGGTCTTGCAGTTTGGGATTTAAAGTCTTTACTATGTGGGCATTGCACTGCTATCTTTTCAAGTCACTTGTGTTGCCGAGGAGGTTTTTGTGAATTGCATAAGGTTGGCAATGTTGTTGGTTGTCTAGACTAATCCAAAAAATGCTTTGCGTTTCTCCGCAATGATGTATCTTCTTTTGGAACTTGGTGAATGTGTTCTTAACATATGTGTAGTGTCTTAGTTCCAATTTAATACATGTTGAAGTGGTTCACAAGTTGATCTATTAATGTTATATCTTTTGTTTATGCATTATGTGTCTTTGAGTGGAGTATTTTTCTCATGTTTGTCTTGTGGTGGCTATTGGTGGCATGGTGGTATGGAAGGAGAGTTTGGAAGTATTTTTGTATGTTCATGGAACATCCCCATGTGATCCACATTGTTGGTTGAGCTCCTTGGTGCTGCATTATGTCTTGAGTTGGTATTCTGGGTTATTTGTGGATATCTGGTCAATAGGGCTTGTTCTCTTACTTGTGCTAAATGCTTAAGGGTTTGTGCCAACATTTAAAGATGTGTTATGTTAGATTTGGGTCCTGACCTATCTTTTTTGGGATCACATTGAGTAAATTCAATTGAATTTATGTTTTTGGGTTGACTGATTATGTGTTTCGTGTTTCATCTACATGTTTTCTTATTGCCAACCTGGGTTAATGTGTGTTGGCATGTGAAGTGTTTTGGATCACATTGGAAGATGCAATAAAATTATTTTTGTTCTTCTCTTTCCATTAGATAGGAACACACTATGTTTTTATGGTTGACTTGTTGAATTCATTCTTTAACTTTCTTTTGGTTGACCTAATTGATGTTTTGAGGTATTGTGGTGGATATAAATGCAAAAAAAAATTATATGCAAGGGGTGAGAAAGTGTTGAAGTGTACATGTGTGTATGGAATGTATTGAATATCTTGCAAAATAATTGTGAAAGTGTGAAGAAGAAATATTAGATGTGTCTTAATGCCTCAGTCAACAAAGTGAATTGTTGACAAATATTGTAAATTTCCTAAATCCTTTTTGTATCCTGCTCTTAGATAGTGAATCTCATTAGGTCCTTGTATCTTTCCCCTAAATTTGTTTTTGCTTCATTTTTGCAAGTCTTGTGTATCTTTCTCTAAGGTAGCGCACCTTAGTTTACAAGTCCTTTTTGGTAGTGAGCCTCTATATTATGAGTTAACTCTCACCATGGTTTTTCCCTCATTGGGTTTTCCACGTAAATCCAATGTTATCTTGTGGATGTGTGTTTCTTGTCTCTTTTATCATTGTTGTTGATGTAGTTAAGGTTAAAATTGTTATATCTTTCATTGTTGAAGATTTTTGAGTTTGCCGAAGGTTTAAGCTTCCACTAATCTACTTAAGGGGTTTGATTTGGTTAAAAAAAATTATGCTACAGAGTTCGAGTTCTAGAGGGGTTCAAGTTTTTGTAGATACTAATTCACCGCCTCCCTCTTAGTATTTGGTGTGTTCAAAATTGGTATCAGAGCCAAGTTCCTTTGAAGAAGCTTAACCACTTGAGGTAAAGATCCAAAATGGAACACGATGGATCATACAAAGGTCTTAGGTTTGATGGGACTAATTAAAATTTCTATAAATTGAGAATGGAAGGCCACCTAAACTCTCTAAGGTTTGGTGTTTGGAAATTAGTCAAAGATGGCTATGTTGCTATTGCTTCTCCTCCAACTGATCCAACTAAAATAAAGTTATATGAGAATCATTCCAAGGCTAAAAATGATATCTTGTGTGGATTGGATGATTCAAAAATCTCGAAGGTAATGAGTTTCAACTCTGTTAAGGATGTCTAGGAAAAGCTTGGCAACATCTATGAAGGGGATACCAAAGTGAAGCAAGCCAAGATGCATATTTTTAAGAGTAGATTTAAGACCTTAAGAATGTTAGAGGATGAAGACATTCCAAGTTATATGTTTTGGGTACATGAAGTTGTTACTACCATCACTGGTCTAGGTGGTGTAGTCAAAGATGATGAGATTATGAAGAAGGTTCTGAGATCTCTCCCTAAATCCTATAGTCATAAAGTGTTTGCTATTGAAGAGTCTAAGGATTTGGATCAATATTCAGTAGATGAAATGTTTGGTGCTCTAACTACCTTTAAATGAGATAATTTGACAAAGATGTTCCAAAGAAGGAAGCTACATTCAAAGCCAATAAAAAGATAGAAAATGAAGTTGTTGATCGAAATGATGACTTTGATGAATTTGAAGCAAACTTAGTAAGAAGATTGAAGAAAGGCACTAACAAATACAAAGGTAAGCTACCTTTCAAGTGTTCCAATTGTGGAAGGGTTGGTCTTTTTGCATCTAAATTTCCCTACAAAGAATCTGATGATGGTAATAAAAGAGATGAAGTTAAAAAGAGTTTATATTCTAAAGAAAATAGATGTTCCTTAGAAGATGAGGATATTGATTCAAATGATGAAACCCTATTCATGGGCTTGAAAGATAGAAAGGGCAATATTGGAGAAAGTAAGAGGTCTGGTACTTTGCAAACTGATAATGAAAGATCTATGGATGTTTGGACTACCTTTCATCCAAAGGAAGAAGAAAATTCTTGGGTGATTGACAATGGTTGTTATAACCACATGACTGGTGACAAGAGAAGGTTCACCAATCTTGAGAAGGTTAATGGTGGTGACATTAAGTTTGGTGGTGATGAGTCAACACAAATTTGTGGAAAAGGTGCTATAATAATTGATGGAAAAAGTAGGACTGGGGATGTTCTCTATGTCAAGGGTCTAAAACATAATCTTCTCAGTGTCACTCAGATGTACAACAAGGGATACAATCTTACATTTCATGCTAATGGTTGTGAAATCAGAAAAGTAGGGTCTAGAAGACTAGTTGTTGAAGGAACAATGACAAATGGTAATGTTTATCATCTAAAGGAGGATAATGGAAGAATATGCTTATTGGATAAATCCAGAGAATGTTGGTTGTGGCACAAAAGAATGGGACACATAGACTTCAAAAACATGATAAAAATCAATTCCTCTCATGCTGTGAGAGATATTCCAAAGATAACCAAGCCTACAAACACTTTATGTAAGGAATATCAAATGGGAAAGCAAACAAAGACAAGTTTCAAGAGCAAAGAGTGCTCTACTACAATGCCATTGGAGCTTATTCATACTAACCTTTGCGGACCTACAAGGACAAATAGTCAACAAGGTGATAGGTATTTTATGTTACTTATTGATGATTACACTAGAATGACATGGGTTACATTTTTAAGAGGTAAATCAAAAGCTTTTGATAAGTTTAAAATATTCAAAGAAAAAGTTGAGAATGAAATGGATATTAAGATCAAATTCTTAAGGTCGGATAGAGGAGGTGAATTTACTAAATGAATTTGATTTTTTTTGTGAAGATCATGGTATTAGAAGACATATATCTGCTCTTAAAACCCCTCAATAGAATGAGGTAGTGGAAAGGAAGAATAAGATTGTGCAAGAAATGGCTTGAACCATGTCAAAATATTTTGATTTGCCTGATATGTATTGGAAGGAAGCAATTCACATTGTTGTCTATTTGCTTAACATAGTGCAATTGAGGGTCAAAAACACTAAGACCCCTTATGAGATATGGTATCGAAGGTCTCCCACTGTTAAATACTTTAGAATTTTTGGTAGAAAATGTTATCTCAAAAGAGATGAAGGAGACCTTGGAAATTTTGATTCAAGTGTGATGAAGGAATATTTCTTGTCTACTCAACCAAGAGCAAGGCTTATAGATTCTACAACAAAAGATTGGGAAAGATGATTGAGAGCACAAATGTTAAAGTAGATGAAGACTTGGGTCAGATCTCACAAGAACCTGAGGTTTGCAAATCTGATATACCTCCTTAGATTGAAGAAGAAGAGAAAGAAGAGAAGGAACCATAACCGTTGAAGACTCTCAAGACTCCAACAAAGTATGTACGAAAGAACCATTTATTAGATCAGATCATTGGGGACATGAATTAAGGTGTGTCGACTAGGAGAAGGCTTGCAAGAGTAAGTGAGCAAGTAAATTTGTGTTTATTGTCAAAGGTAGAGCCCAATACTTTGTTGGTGATAGCAAAGATGGTTGGATAAAGGCAATGGAAGAAGAACCAAATCAAATAGAGAAGAATCGGACTTGGGAATTGGTTCCCAGACTAGCTGACAAGAATGTGATTGGAACTAAATGGGTGTTCTGAAACAAGTTGAATGAAGAAGGTAAAGTTGTGAGAAATAAGGCCAAATTAGTTTGCAAAGGCTATTCACAAGTTGAAGGTATTGATTTTGAGGAGACCTTTGCTCTAGTAGCTAGAATGAAACCAATAAGGATGTTTCTTGCTTTTGTTTCTCATAAGAACTTCAAAGTATATCAAATGGATGTCAAGTCAACATTATTGAATGGTGATCTAGAGGAAGAGGTATAAATTGAGAAACCAGATGGTTTCTAGTTATCAAAAATTCTAGATATGGTGTGCAAACTCAAGAAGGATTTGTATGGACTCAAGAAATCTCCTAGAGATTGGTATGCTCGGCTGGATAAGTACTTACTTTAGTAAGGATTCAAGAAAGGAACTGCAAAAAATAATATTTACATTAAGTTTCAAGGAGATAAGTTGTTGATTGTGGTGGTATATGTTGATGCCATCATCTTTTGTGAAAATGATGATATGTGAAAATTTTACAAAGGAGATGCAGAAAGAATTTGAGATGTCTATGATTAGTGAGTTGTCCTTCTTCCTTGGGATTCAAATTATTCAGCAAGATGGTGGTATCTTTATATCTTAGGCTAAGTATGTAAAGAAGATGTTGAAGAAATTTGGCATGGAGGATTTCAAACCTGTTGGTAATCCTATGGTGACTGGTTGTCACTTAAGAAATTTGATGAGTCTTCGAAAAGTTGATCAGACTCTATATAGGTATATGATTGGAGGTTTGTTGTACTTGAATACTTATAGAGCTGATATCATGCATGCCATATGCCTGGTTAATAAATTTCAAGTTAATCCTAAGCAATCTCATGAGAAATTAGTGAAAAGAATATTCAAATATTTGAAGGGAACTTTGGATTATGGTTTATGATATAAGAAGGATCAAAATCTCTCTCTAAGTGCCTATATTGATGCTAGCTGGGGAAAATGTGTGGATGACCGAAGAAGTACAAGTGGAAGTGTATTCTTTTTGGGAGATAGATTGGTCTCTTGGTTCAGTAAGAAGTAGTATTCAATGTCCTTATCCACAACAAAAGCATGATACATTGTTGTAGCATGTTGTTGCACCCAAGTGCTCTAGATGAAGCAAACTTTGAAGGATGAAAAGGTGGTATATGATGAAATTTAGTGTAGTAAATTATATACTTTTACAATTTCACACTATGTTTGGGTCCCTTAATTTATTGAACTTGATTAAGCTTCTAATTTTCCAAAATTATGCATTCTAAAGCCTTATTTTTCCCATTTTTTGAAAGGAGAACTGACATTAAATAAATGCAATCAATAATTAAATCACCATGGAATATGAGTGTCCTAGACTTATAGGCCTTTTAAGTGCCAAAACCCATTTCAAAATATGTTTTTGGCTGCATTTTAATGATTCAAATTCAATTGGCAATTTTCGGCTTTTGGAATCCTTTTTTGGTGAAATTAGATAAAAACCTATAAATACAGAGTCTTTTTATCATTTGAAATCTAACACTCAAGAGCATGCATTATCTAGCATTAAGGAAAACTTCAAGATAAAATATCATTGTCAAGAGCATTCAAGAGCGGACTTATCATTCATTTGTTGCAACAATCAAGATCCTAACATCATGTTCAAGTTTATGTGTGTTCATGTCATCTTGTGAAAGCTAATATGCATTTGTAACATGCCAATTGTTACTGCAAGTAAATTTCTTAAGTTTTCACTTTCAAGTAAATAAACTATGTTTCAAACCATTGCAATAAAAAAAATCATTTCTAAAGAGAGAAAGAATGAACATAAATGACATAACAAATTCCATTCATTGATTTTAGTTTCAATACAATAATCATCTTGTTACAATAATTCCAATAATTTTAAAAAATTGCATACATAGTTCACCCGAGCTTCAAAGTAATAGGTATAGATGGTCCAAGAATCTTGTACAAAACTTGATCACCAGCTGAGGAGAAGCATCACTCAAGTGTTTTTCTTCTAACCATGAACTCATATGCAATCCCCACACATCTATCGTTGGATAGATGGACCTACTCTTTGATGAAGAGATTGGTGAAGAAACCTCGTAGCATTAACCTTAATGAGCTTAGTGTTGTGTCCTATACAACTAGAACTTGGAGACCTTACAATCCTGATCTAGTATGCATACAAGGAACATAGTGAACTAACAATGGAGCCAAAGTAAAACACACTACTTTGGCCAAAGTATTCTCACTCATTACTTTGAGTGACAACCATCCTATTCACATACACTACCCTAGCTCGTTCTACTTTAGACCATTATATTTATGCATAGGTAAACCTTCAATAGGTAATCCTAACCTCTAATTTGACCTATTCCCTTTTCCAAAACTAGATAGTGTCTCTACCAAATGAACATAAGAAAAGTATAAGTTACCCCTCCTTCAATGGATAACCTAACCCTAGGATTTAACTCATATTCTTTCTAAGTCCATAAATCAATAACTTAAAAGTTATTCCAAATTCGTCAGTCCTAGTATTTAATACTATAGACGTCAACAAAATCTCCTTAATAGGGAGTAAATACAAGCACTTGTATGGAAAACACATCAATCACAATCTTTCCTCTTTTATAAGCAAATAGATTTTTCTCTATTATAAGCATACTAGTGCAATTCTAAAATAACATACAAGACAACAATATTTCAGATTTAAAGATAAAACAAAATAAGAATAGAATTCCATTCATGTCAATCGCTTAATCTAATCGAATCTTGAACTTCCTAGCTTAGCATCCTCTTGCTATCAACATAGAAATCAACCTCTCCTCGCTAATCTCACTAAAAACTCCCTCACAATAGCTCTCAACAAACTAAGAAACTCTCAAAGATAAACTACAACAGATATGAGCAACCTAATGTTGCAAGTAAAATGTATATCAAATGAGGTATGATCAACCTATATTTATACTAAAAAATCAGCTTCACAAGACTATAAACAAGGTTCATTATATGCCACTTCTCAGCCATTTAAAATCGACTTAGCTTGGTAGTAAAAAGGTGGTGAATTCTCATGAAGATAGTCATCAAATCTATACAACAAATTGATTCAATTTTCTCCACAATAGGTTTGGCACATTCATAAAGCACATGTTTTACACAACTAATCGATTTCAAGCATGATAGACTTTAAAGCAATCAAATAATTCATAATGTGGTGCCAACTTTGCAGCAAATTCCTTATTATAAAGCCCACGATTTAGAATAGTGGAAATGGTCTCTTATTTCATGGTTGCACATACTATGTCGACTTAGTCAAGGACTGGTTAATCGACACATACATGTGGTTCAACTTCTTGGCAGTTAATATGTTGACTAGTTCGTTGCACATATTGTGTTGCATTTTATTCAACTTCAATACCATTATTCAGTTGACTATACTCTCACATATGTCTCTTGCACTTAATATGAAAATTTAAATGCTCCTTAATATATTCTTGAGAATTATTATATAGTGCGATATATTCCCCATTCATCGACCAAAGCATATACTTGTTTGAATCGACCTTTATACTTTGCATAATATATGTATAAATCGGCCTCCAATACTTAGCACAATATATATACAAATCGGCCTCTATTATTTTCTATATATATATATATATATCCACATATATATACATGTACATATATATCGATGAATAGCCTCAATGCTATATGTATATGTATATATATATATATATATATATATATATATATGTATATGTATATATATTCATATATATATCTCATGTCAACTAAATATGTATACATTTGATTTTCAAATGAATAAGATCAAGTTAATATTTCACATATAATAACATTTGTATATATATATTTATATATACTTATATGCATGTATACGTATGTATACATATGTCAACATATCCATATGGACATTTCCATTTTCCATTATGTAAGTTTTTATCAATACATGTATATATCCCATATATATACATATGATAACACAATCACATACATAAACAATTACTATCCTATAGATAGTTATATATACATACATGTCGCATTGTCCTCTCAATACCACCATGCTCATAAGCAACCTATCCATAGGCATGCATAGGTACATCTACCTATGTATATATATGTATGTATGTATGTTTATATATATATACATGTCACATTGTCCTCTCAATATCACCATGCTCATAAGCAACTCGTCCATAGGTGTGCATAGGTACGTCTACCTATGTACTCTCATGTATGTGTTCCTTCATGCGTATGGATTATCATCAACCTACGTGTGCATACATATGTATACTTTTAATATATGTACACTTCATCAATCAAACATAGTAATATAAGAAGTACTTGCATGCCCCAAGCACTAACATAAACCAAGAATGCTCCTAACAGAAATAAAACTCCTTTCTATTGCAAGCACATCATGCTAAAGGATAACTTACCAATTCCCAAACACTATGACTTGACTCAACCATTCTATTAGTGAGTGAGTGTGTGTATAAGCTCAATTAGGTTTCATTACCGGTTACTTCACCAAGTTCTTCTCCTGAGTGATACTTCCCCTCGCTTCCAAAGGATTGATTTTGAGCTTGCACCCAACTTAACACATTTTCACGGTAGTCAGTCATTCATCAATACGATCATTTGCATTATCATTTTCATAGTTAGAATATTAAATTCAATAACCATACATTCCATATTTCCATTCCATTAACATCAAATGAAATAAGCATTCATTCATTTTTTATAAGAAAAGTACAGTCACACATATTTATATCCAATCAAAATTCCAAATATATTCACACATGCAATAATTTACCCTAACATAGTAATAGTAAATAGGTAAACGCACAATGGGGTGTGACATATTCCCCCCTTGTGAATCATCATCCCCGATGATTTTATGTAGCAAATATAAACTAAATAAAACAAACAAAACATTATTTTTCTCAAGCACTTTCAAAAGCACGTAGAACAAGAGGAAACGTTTGATCTAATTCGACATAGTCTTCCCAAGTGGAAAAATCTTATGCATATTGGTTCCATTAGAATTTGCATTGCAGAACCTCCCTATTATGCAAGGGAAGCTTACATGTTCCAAGCACCTTGATAGGCTTGATTGTTACCACTCAGGGGTCATGTACCTATAAAGCATTCCAATCAATTACATGATTATCACCCGGTATATATTTCTTTAGGTAAGAAACATGAAAGACGTTATGCATCTGAGCAAGAGTTGGTGACAACGTAATTCGGTAAGCTACAAGATTCACTTCGTCAAGGATCTCAAAAGGACCTACATAGCATGGAGCTAGTTTGGATCACTTTCCAAACTTGATAGAACTCTTATGCGGTTTTACCCTTAACAACACCTTATCACCTATTGCAAAACTCTTGGGTACTCTCTTTGCATCTGCATAGCTTTTATGCCTATCATTGGATTTAGCTAGCCTTTGCTTGATAACCTTAATTTGTTCCTCCATATCAAATAACATTTCAAGCCCAAGACTCACCCTATCTTCAATTTTATACCAACTTATCAGGGTTCGACACTTCCGGCCATATAATGTTTTGAAAGGAGCCATCTTTATTGTAGAATGGTAGGAATTGTTATAAGAAAATTCCACCAAAGGCAAGTAGTCTTCCCACTTTTACTTTTGATCTATGCAATACATTCTTAGTAGGTCATCAAGTACTTGATTCACCCTTTATGTTTGTCCATCCATTTTTGGATGATATGCTAAACTTATATTTAGTTAAGTCCCCAGTGCACCAAAGAATAAGGTTTGCCAAAATCTTGAGGTTATGCGTGCATCCCTATTTGATATAATCTTCTCAAGAATTCCATGTAGTTTGAACACCTCTTGTACAATTTTTCGAGCTATGACATGAGCTCCATTGGTTAAATTCCTTGGTATAAAATGTGCTACCTTAGTAAGTTTGTCAACAACTACTAAAATGGTGTTGTGCTTATTCCTTGACATGGGAAATTCATGCTAATAACTTGCCACTTACTCTTTGGAATATCATGTGGATAGAGAAATCCTATAGGATGATGATGTTCTGCTTTCACCCTTTAACACTCCAAGCATTTAGCCATAAAACTAGCAGTGTCTCCTTTCATCCTTTTTCCAAAATTATAATGGATTCACATCTACCAACATCTTTGTCACACCAAGATGTCCCGAGTATGGTGCTTCGTGAACTTCTTTCCACACAAGATTTCTTATTTCTTCAAAGTCAGGTACATACATCCTTCCCTTATACCTAAGTAATCCATTAGGTTCAAAAATGTATCCATCATATCTTGCATCCTATGGATTATTTGTGTGTGCTTTCTTAACTTGCAAATAGTACTCATCATCCTTGTATTTATGCAATACTTGACCTTTAAAGTCAGTTTGGATAGTTACTATCAAGGCAATATGTATTTTACAACTTAAGGCATCAGCTACCTGATTTTCTTTCCCTTTGATATAACTGATATTTAAGTCATAACTAGCTATCAACTCCAACCATCTTCTATGTCGTGCATTCATATTAGGCCAAGTTAATAGATACTTCAACCCATGATGACCGGTTTTCATCTCAAAGAGTTTTCCTAGAAATTAATGCCTCCACATCTGCAATGTATGAACTACCATTGCTAACTCTAAATCATGCGATGCATAATTTTTCTCATAGGGTTTTAGCCTCCTTGATTTATAAGCAATTACTTGCCCTTCTTGCATTAAAACTCCACCTAAGCCTTCTCTTGATGCATCTGTGATAACAATGAAGTCACCATCAAGATCTAGTACTTTCAAAATTGGTGCAGTAGTTAACTTCTCCTTAAGTAGATAAAATGCTTCTTGGCATTTTTCTGTCCACTCAAACCTCTTCCCTTTCCTCTACAAAGAAGTAACTGGAAAGGCTATTCTGGAGAAATTTGAAACAAACTTCCTATAATATCCCGCTAGACCCATAAATATTCTTACTATTCTTACTTCAAAAACATTTTTAGGTACCAGCCATTCTAGCACTACCTTGATCTTAACTAGATCAATTGAGATACCTTCAGTCGATACCACATGTCCTAGGTATTGCACTTTCTTATGGAAGAAAGTACATTTATAGAGTTTCCCATACAACTTATGTTCTCTTAGTCATTGTAAAACTTTCTCCAAATGCTTGCAATGATCCTCATTCTTTGAATATATTAGGATATCATCAAGAAAAACTAAGACAAAATTATCTAGGCAATCCCTAAACACATTGTTCATTAGATTCATAAATGTCACCAACGCATTAGTTAGTCCAAAAGCGAAAACTGTAAACTCATAATGCCCATACCTTTTTCTAAAAGAAACCTTGAAGATGTCTTCATCCTTGATCCTTAACTGATGATATCCATATCGTAGATCAATCTTAGAAAATGCTACAACTCCTCTCATTTGATCAAAAAGGTCGTCAATGCATGGAAATGGATACTTGTTCTTTACTATAGCTTTGTTAAGCATCTGATAATCTATGCACAACCATAATGTACCATCTTTTTTCACACTAATTACTGGTGCTCCCCAAGGTGATACACTTGGTCTTATCAATCCCTTAGATAACAATTCATCCAACTGCATGTTAAGCTCCATTGACTCAGTTGTTGTCATTTCGTAAGGCACTTTGGAAATAGGTTTCTATCTTGGCACTATCTCAATAGAGAAATAAAAAATCCTTTTTGGTGGTAATCCAAGTAATTCTTCTAGAAACACATCCACAAACTTTTGAAGGATTGGATATCTTTCCATATTTGTTTCTCCAATCTCCACCATTTCACCTTCTTCCATCTTCTGGTAATCTTCTGATCTATAGTTGACCATACAATCTTCTGATTCTATTTCTTTATATTCATCAAGATTTTCCATTTTTACTACAAATAGCTTACATCCTTTCTTCTTAGCCCTAAGTATTTGCATTGCGGAAATTTGATGTATCTTGACTTCCTTAGGTATCCCTTGCAACATTACTTGGTTACCTAAATCATCCAAACATTCTATAGTTTTGGCATGACAGTCTACCTGGGCCTTATGCTTCCAAAGCCAATTCATTCTTATGATAACATCATAGGATCCTAAGGGTGCTACATATAGGTTTACCTCCATAGAAAAACAAGGTAGCTCAATCCTAGCTTCAAAAAAACATCTTTCCACCATTTCTCTTGTCTGGTTTGCATATTCTACGACCCATGACTTTGCCATGTAACCAACTTTCCTAGATATTTTCTTTGCTATTCTAGGTGAAACAAAAACAATATCTATAAGTATGAAAATGGGTAAGCCAAAAAAAATACCTGGAGTCTCCACTAGAGTAACTTGATACTCCACTTGATGATCGTCCAAAGCAGCATGAATCTTTTGTTGGAATTTCACTTGTTGGGAAGGAAGTGGGTTTCTATAAGGCCATGACCCAGAAGGCTTATTGGGATAATTCGATGCATAATGGTATCCTCCACATGTGAAACATCTTGTTGCTTGTCCTTTCTTCCTTGTAGGTTCACTAGGTTTACTAGCATTACTTTCAACATTGTTCACATTACCACCATTGGAATTATTCCTTTTACACTCCTTCCTTAATTCTTTCCAATTATTTCGGGGTTCCTTATCCCCTTTCTTCTGAAAATCTTGCACCACTTCAAACCTCCTTGGAGTTGGTTTAACTTGAACTCCCGTAAACTTCTTACGATTCCTATTCTCTTAGCAGATGGAGATATCTTTGAGCTTTTGCTCCTGCTTGACAACCTTCTCATACACTAGATCCATAGTGGTTGGACCATGAACATCTACCTCAGCCCCAATTTGACTATTAAGCCCCATGATGAATTTCCATATGTGGAATCATTCATCCTTCTAATATATTGGAACATAACGTAACAAACGAGTAAACTTTTCCAAGTACTCATTTACTAACATTTCTCCTTGTCTCAAATTTTGGAAATTAGCGAGTTTTTTGGTCAAAATAGAGTTGAGGTAACCATCTTTTCCAAAATATTTCCAAAAATTCATTCCATGTAAGTTTCAGAGAGCTAAGAGCAAGTTCCATTTTCTTGTTCAACCACCAATTAGAGTCTTCTCCTGCTAACTGGTAAGCTCCCCATGCTGCTTTTGTGACCTCAAAATAATTTTGAATCTCAAAATATTTCTCCATATAGATCAACTAGGCCTTAACATCTTCCCCATTGGTGTAACCTTCAAATTTGGGTGGGGTTATTTTCTTCATGCTCCTAGAAAGTTCAGTGGCCATGCACTTCCTATTAATTCCTTCTGAAGGAGAGGGTGATTTCTCTTTCTCATGTTTGTGAGTTTGATCATGGTCATGAGAATTTTCTCCCTCATCCTCATTAATTGGGATTTCCTGATCTACTTTATCTTTTACCTTTACTTCTTGTTCAAGATTTCCAACCTTGCCAAGATTTGATCCAATTTAGCTTCAACACCCACCAGACCTTGTTCAACTTCTTGACTTCCTCCAGGATTGGTCCTAGTTCCCACCCTCTTTTCAAGAAAAAGGGTTATACCTGAAGGTTCATCTTTATTAGATTCAATCATGTTCTAACTATTTTATGGATGACATTCAAATGAGCATTCATTTGCACATAAAATAAATTTCACATATAAGATTTGAGCAAAAGCTTTTGATAAACATACAATTTTATTTATTTTTGAGGACTTCAAAATCATTTCAATTACATAGAGTGACTATTCATATATTCAAGTGTGGAGTATCCCTCAGATTCTCTCTTCGACACATAACTTAATGGGGTATACCCTACAATTTTTTTCATCTCTCATTTGATATTCTTTATCCCAAAATCGATAATAACCTTCGGATTTATCTTTTGACACATAGTTGTGAGACACATAACCCTTTGATTGATAACTCGAGGAAATTACAATCACTTTTGACATCGGAAGAACTCTAAGGTCTCTAAAGATAAATGTTGGACCGAAACTCCCTTCCAAGGGCATATCCCTAGAAAGTGACAAGGAATCAGACTTTGTTGGTGAAACTAGAGGTAGAGTACAATTGAAATTGGCTTACTTCTCCATCCTTCTATTTACTTCACTAATCCGAGAAAGCTCGTGACTAAAGGTTTCAGTATCTCTTAACCAGACAACATTATCTTAGTTGGTACCCTTTTTCGTATGAACAATGGCCTCTTTTTCCTTCATGGCTTTTATGTAGCACTCATTTCCGATTATTGAATTTCTTGCAATTAACCTGAGATGCACCATCTTCGAATAAGAATCCCAAAACGTTAGTTAATGTTGGACAAAAAGTATGATGAAAACATAGGTTCCAGAGATAAACCTGGTAGCTTTGATACCACATGTAACATGCCAATTATTCCCACAAGTAAATTTCCTAAGTTTTCACTTTCAAGTAAATAAACTATGTTTCAAACCATTGCAATAAAAAAATATATTTATAAAGAGAGAAAGAATGAACATAAATGACATAAAAAATTCCATTCATCGATTTCAATTTCAATACAATAATCATCTTGTTACAATAATTCCAAGAATTGTAAACAATTACATACATAGCTCAATCGAGCTTCAAAGTAATAGGTATAGATAGTCCAGGAATCTTCTACAGAACTTGATCACCAATTGAGGAGGAGAAGCATCACTCAAGCTCTTTTCCTCTAACCACAAACTCATATGTGATCCCCCACACATCTATCATTGGATAGATGGCCCTACCCTTCGACAAAGAGATTGGTGAAGAAACCTTGTGGCATTAACCTTAATGAGCTTAGTTTTGTGTCCTATACAACTAGAACTTGTAGACCTTACAATCTTAATCTAGTATGCATACAAGGAACACAGTGAATTGACAATGGAGCCAAAGGAAAACACACTACTTTGGCCAAAGTATTCTCACTCAGTACTTCGAGTGACAACCATCCTATTCACATACACTATCCTAGCTTGTTCTACTTTAGACCATTATATTTATGCATAGGTAAACCTTCAATAGGTAATCCTAGCCTTCGATTTGACCTATTCCCTTTTCCAAAACTAGATAGTGTCTCTACCAAATGAACATAAGCAAAGTATAAGTTACCCCATTCAATGGATAACCTAACCCTAGGATTTAACTCATAATCTATCTAATTCCACAAAACAATAACTTAAAAGTTATTCCAAATTTGTCATTCCTAGTATTTAATACTATAGATGTAAACAAACTCTCCTTAATAGGGAGTAAATACAAGCACTTATATGGAAAACACATCAATCACAATCTTTCCTCTTTTATAAGCAAATAGACTTTTCTCTATTATAAGCATACTAGTACAATTCTACAACAACATACAAGACAACAATCTTTCAAATTTAAATATAAAATAGAATAAGAATAGAATTCCATGCCTGTCAATCACTTAATCCAATCGACTCTTGAATTTCCTAGCTTAGCCTCATCTTTCTATCAACATAGAAATCAACCTCTCCTCACTAATCTCACTAAAAACTCCCTCACAATAGATCTCAACAAATTAAGAAACTCTCAAAGATAAACTACAACAGATATGAGTAGCATAATGTTGCAATTAAAAATTATATCAAATGATGTATGATCGACCTATATTTATACTCAAAAATCAACTTTAGAAGGCTATATACAAGGTTCATTATACGCCACTTCTCGGCCATTTAAAATCGACTCAACTCAATAGTAGAAAGGTGGTGAATTCTCATGAAGTTAGTCAATGAATCTATACAACAAATTGATCCAATGTTCGCACAATAGGTTTGAAAAATTCATAAATCATATGTTTTAACATAGCTAATTGGTTTCAAGCATGATAGACTTCTAAAGCAATCGGATAATTCATAATGTGGCACCAAGTTTGTAGCACATTCCCTATCATAAAGCCCGCGGTTTAGAATAGTGGAAATGGTCTCTTATTTCATGGTTGCACATACTTTGTCGTCTCATTCAAGGACTGGTTAATCAACACATACATGTGGTTTGACTTCTTGGCAGTTAATATGTTGACTGGTTCGTTGCACATATTGTGTTGCATTTAATTCAACTTCAATATCATTATTCAGCTAACTATACTCTTATGTATGTCTCTTGCACTTAATCTGAAAAGTTAAATGTTCCTTAATATTTTCTTGAGCGCTATTATATAGTGCGCTATATTCCTCATTCATCGACCAAATCATATACTTGTATGAATCAACCTTTATACTTTGCATAATATATGTATAAATCAGCCTCCAGTACTTTGCATAATATTTATACAAATCAACCTCTATTACTTTATATATATATATATATATATATATATATCCACATATATATACATGTACATATATATATATATCGATGAATAGCCTCAATGCTATATGTATATATATTTTAATATATATATTTATATATATCTTATGTCAACTAAATATGTATACATTTGATTTTTAAATGAATAAGATCAAGTTAATATTTCACATATAATATCATTTGTATATATACATATTTATATATATACTTATGTCCATGTATACGTATGTATACATATGTCAATATATTTGTATGGACATTTCTATTTGCCATTACATACATTTTTATCGATACATGTATACATATGTATATATGTATATATCCCATATACATACATATGATAACACAATCACATACATAAACAATTACTATCCTATAGATAGTTATATATATGTATGGCGTATATACATGTCACATTGTCCTCTCGATATCACCATGCTCATAAGCAACCTGTCCATAGGTACGTCTATCTATGTACTCTCATGTATCTATTCCATCATACGTATGGATTATCGCCAACTTGCATGTGCATACATATATATACTTTCAACGCATGTACACTTCATCAATCAAGCATAGTAATATAAGAAGTACTCGCATGCACCAAGCACTAACATAAACCAAGAACTAACATAAACCAAGAATGCTCCTAATAGAAATCAAACTGCTTTCTATTGCAAACACATCATGCTAAAGGATAACTTACCAATTCCCAAACACTATGACTTGAATCAACCATTCTATTAGTGAGTGTGTATGTATAAGCTCAATTAGGTTTTGCTGCCAGTTACTTCACCAAGTTCTTCCCTTGAGTGATACTTCCCCTCCCCTCTAGAGGATGGATTCTAAACCTGCACCCAACTTAACACATTTTCAATAAGGTAGTCAACCATTCATCAATTCAAACATTTGCATTATCCTTTTCATAGTTAGAATATTAAATTCAATAACCATACATTCTAGATTTCCATTCCATTAACATCAAATGAAATAAAAATTCATTCACTTTTGATAAACAAAGGACAATCACACATATTTATATCCGACCAAAATTCCAAATATATTCACACATATAGCCATTTACCCTAGCATAGTAATAGTAAAAGGAAAACACACAATGGGGTGTGACAACATTGTTGATCCTAAAGCATCCAAGCATTTCAATTATCCAAATAAATCAAGTAAAGCAAGATCAAGTTCCTTTGGAGAGATGTGTTTGACTTCAATCCTTTAAGGGAAGTCATTGAACGGTGGTAAGTGGTAGCAAACATTGTTCATTCATCATTTCCTTCCTTTTTCAATATCTTTCTATCAAGGTTTAATTACCAAACTTGGGGTTTGACCAAGGAAAACCCGAGTGATCCCACAATACTAGTTTACAAATTTTGGCCAAACTGGACACTGAATTTATTTTTTCTAACTAAATCTTCACTTTTGGGCACCTATAGTGGCTAAACCATGAGGAATTAGAAGATGATGCAAACTAGAGTTTTGTGACATTTTGTCTGTAGATTCTAAATATATTTTTTTCAAATTTTTTGGAATCAAATTGCACTTCTTTTTCCATCTCCTTTGAAAACTAGTTTTTTTCAGAAAACAACATTTTTAAGGAGTGATGCTCACCATATACAACATAAATTTTTTCCATGAAGGAAAAAATTGTAATTCTTTCAAATTTAGATTTTTAACTCCGATATATAGTGCTTCCAATTAGTCTCATAGTTTTTTATTGAATATTTTTTCCTTAATCAATTTTCGAAGTCAAACGAATTAAAATTTAGACATAGGCAGACCGTATACAACGTAACTTTTTTTGTATGTATCGAAATTAAATTTTTTTGTTGGATCAAGGACTTCAATATCTGATGTACTCATATTTTTAAATTTTTTTTTGATAATTTTCTTTTTTTCCACATGTGCAGAACAAAGAGCTTGATTTTCGGTGAAAAACCTATGTTTAATAAAACTAATAACACAAATACATAATAAAACCAAAGCATATTAAAATTATAGTCGTTGGATAGCTTGTTCTAAGGACTACTTGATTTTAGTTGGGTCTATGAAGTCTTCGCTATTTTCATCTTCAACATGAGCTCTGAAGTGCAAATTTTTTGATTTTTTTTGTGACAAAGAGCGGGATTAGGGAAAAGGGGGGTTCGCTCAAACTAGGGGGGGTTCGAGTGAACCCCCTTTCAAAAAGGGGTTTTCATATGTTTTTTTGGCGAAATAGTCCATACTTGCATTAAATGGGTTCCCTCGAACCTAGGTTTGAGCAAACCATCTTTTGGTTTGTTCAAACCCTTGAGTTCGTTCAAACCCCAAGAACAATTTGTTTTGGAATGGGGTCATTTTTTGCAATTTTCCTTCCTCATTCGAATTGTAAACCACTTTTGTGGTTTACCCAACCCTATACAAACAAAAAAAATCCTCTTTGTGTATGTGTAGATTATAGGTTCATGAATAATTGAAGAGATCTTGAAGGAGCAATTTTGCATTGTTGCACAAGTTGTCATCATTATTGTCAAGCCATGAAAACTAAGTTGTAGAATTTATTTCCAACTTTCTGACAATGGGACTTATGTCAAACAAAAGCTAAGATCCAACATTAGAGGACTGTCAAAAGTTATATTGGAAGTCGTAACAAGGGCCCATTCACCTAGGGACGAACCAGTCCCTTATAAGACCTCAAAAAAAACTGTTGGTGATAGGTACATGCCATCAAACCTTTCTTAGATCTTCTTGCAAATTGTCATTTCCATTTTTGTACATTCTGAAATCTACATTTTAGGTATTAGGTCTTATTGTTCATTTAGTTTGAGCATTTCAAATAATTTCTATTTAGTTTCAAATCTTTCCTATTGTCCTAAGGATTGAGATCTAGGTTTGATTGACTCACCATGGAGGTTGAAAGTCAATATTTGAACCTTGTGATCTCTTTCCTAATGAAATCCTTGGGGAAAGACACTTATTGGGATTCCTAATTTTTATAAACATCACATTTATAAAACCTCGGGGATCCCTTTCCCTATATTTCACGAACCTATTCCTATATTGTGTGATAATACAAGTGCAATTAATATTTCCAAAAATCCGGTAAAGCACTCAAGAACTAAACAAATGTCTATTTGGTATCACTTTTTGAGAGAGAAGGTTGCAAAACATGAAGTCAGATTGGAACATGTGTCTACCAAGGATCAAATTGTAGACATCTTCACAAAGGCACTTTCAAAAGATACCTTTGATTATCTTTGATAGAAGTTAGAGGTTATTTCCCCTCCTTGTTCTAACTAGATGCATAAGTGGTGCATCTATTCAGGGGGATAAATCCATGTCATATCCTTCTTTTTCCCTAGATTGATGTGTGCTAAATCTTAGGGGGATTTGGTAGTAAGGGGGAGCTTGGAGAGTTGAGCAAGTACTTAGAAGATGTGTTGTCATTTCAATTGAATATCTTTGGACCTTTATCCTTGAAGTCATAATATGTACTATTATTTTGTGCAAATGTGTGTGGCTCTTTGTCCTTAATGTCAAAGGGGGATAATGAACAAGTGTGTGTTTCCATGAATGCCAAAGGGGGAGATGTTGGCAGTTGCTTTCATCGACATCAACACTTGGTGAATTGATTGTGGTTGTCATTGATGTCAATACCTAAGGATATTGTTGCATATGCTTGGGAAAGATAGTTGCATTGTTGGTTGGTAGTGGTTGTCATTATTGACAACATTTTGTATGGGCTATCATTGATGTATGATGGTGTTGCTAATGTTCATGGTTGAATGACATACCATGTCTGATGATAATAAAAGAAGTATTGAGTATGGTTGATATCAACAAAGTTGGTTTCATAATGATATATTGAGATGAGGATTAGAAGTGTTGTTGATGGTCTATAGTGTATTATATGATCTCTCTTGTTGTTGTTGCTGAAAGAAAGTTTTGGCCTCCGCAAGTTGATTGAGTGTTTTTGGTTTAGGAAGTTGTGTTGAATATTGTTTGGAGAATGCTCCACATTCCCCCACTGTTGAAGATATGGTCTTGCGGTTTGGGATTCAAATTATGTACTCTGTGCACATTGCATCCTATCTTTTCAACTCACCTGTGTTGTCGAGGAGGTTTCTGTGAATTGCAGATGGCTAGCAGTGTTGTTGGTTGTTTGGACTGATCCATAAAATGCTTTGCATTTCTCTCCATTGATGTTTTTTCTTTTGTGGCTTGGTAAATGTGTTCTCAAGGTCTGTGCAGTGTCTCAATTCTAATTTCATGTGTTGAAGTGGCCTATAAGTTGATTTATTAATGTTATATTTTTTTTTTATGGATTTTGTGTCTCTAGAGTGAAGTATTTTGCTCCTATTTGCCCTGTGGTGGCTATCGGTGGCTTGGTGGTATGGAAGAAGTGTTTGGATGTTCACAAAACATCCCCATATGATCCACACATTGTTGGTTGAGCTCCTTGGTGCTTCATTGTATCTTGAGTTGATCTTCTGGGTTATTTGTGGATATTTGGTCGACAGGGCTTGTTGTCTTGCTGGTAGAATGATGTACAAGCGAAATCTCTTTAAATGGCCTAGGGCTTTACCTTTTTGTAAAACACCTTGACATTCAAATTCAAATATTTTATGCTTGAGTTGATGGGTAATGAATAGTTGAAGACAATTTGGTTTGGAACTGTGATTAATTTTAATTTTAAAAATTGGAAGTCAAAAATGCATTTACAATTTTGAACTAGGTTCAAGACTACACTTGCAATCATAATTCAAACTTACAATCATAACCCCATTAAAAACAAACAAAATAAAGATAAACTATATGTTCACTAAAGAATGAGAGTGAAATTCAAGTGACATTAAAATGGATTCCAACACTTACAAAAATATAACATTTAATTATTAGACTATTTCACTAAAAACAAAGTCAAAAGAACAAATTTAAAATGAATATTTAAAAAATACGTAGTGGTGCACTTCTAGCCTCTAGAAATTTAAAATAAACTCTTTTGGTGGGACCCATTACAAAAATATCAACCCATGTAAGGTAGGGTGTGACGACTAGTTGTAAACATGTGTCGTAGCGAATAGGTACTTAAGGAATTATAAAAGAAAGGGCTTTGCCACAATAGCTCCCACTTTCGGTTACACTCAACGAAAAGATAAGAATTTTGTTAAAAAAAGCATTATTCATTTACGTACTCATTTTTGTGTCTATTCATTCACACTATTGGACAATTTTGTCAAACTCATAATGTAGTCACCCATTGGCCATATTTATCAACCATAGAATTGAGTTTCAAAATGAGTCAATAAATTCTTAAAATAACCCATTTTGATTTGAAGTGATGCCCACTTACTAAGTCAATAATTTCTTAAAATAACCCTATAAACTTTACATTTCATTTGATCAAATGAATTTATAATGAGTTAATATATTACTCATATTAGAAAGTCATTGTTGGATTCAAAAAAAAGTAGTTGTATAATTGGAAAGGAAAATAATCTAGGCTACTCCAATGAGATGCGGGCACATGAATAATTATAAATTTAGTTGGAGAATAGATAAAGGTATTTGTTTCTATCATTAAAGATGAATGATCTTTTAGAATATGAAATTAGGTTTTGTTTAAGAATGGTACTCCAATGCGATGTAAACACATGAATGATTCAAAATTTAATTGTAGAATAAATAAATGTATTTGTTTCTATCATTAAAGATTAATGTTGTTTTAGAATATGAAACTAGCTCTTGTTTAAGAATGGTACTCCAATACGACGTAAACACATGAATAATTAGAAATTTAGTTGTAAAATAAATAAAGGCATTTGTTTCTATCATTAAAGATGAATGTTGTTTTAGAATATGAAACTAGCTATTGTTTAAGAATGATACTTCTTTTTATTTATAATGTGTTAATTTCATGTAAGACTTATACTTTGTTTAGGGTCAAATCTATGGGTTCGAGTCTTTTTGTATTTATAGATCTATTCTTTTGTCATGCGGATATCATCTTTTTGATTTTGCACTTTTATCCTTTGATTCACTAGATTCGTCTTTCTTTTCTCTTATATCTAGAATATTAGTATTTATGAATACCTTTAGAGGATTGCTAATTCACTATGGAACAAGTTCTCCTAGGTCAATCCCTAGAAAAGAACTAGATTTACGAAATGCTAGTGATAAAAAATAAATCAAGCTTTGGTAGTGTAAATGCTCATAGGATGAATGTGTAGATTCTAATTCTTTTTAGTGCACCAATTTGAAATTCTCTCTAATGACCGCTCCTTAGGATGAAAGATGATGTTCAATTTTGAGAGGATTGTGAAAGTGAAAGCAATTAAATGCCTTTAAATATAAGTATATAACAATTTTTCATAAAAACGTGTGTTTAGTTGACTCAAAACAATTAGTGGAATGGACATGATTTGTTGGCTAAATTTGAATTTAATATTTGAATAGATTTTAGATTTGTAGATGCATGATCAATCTGTGCCGCACTTGTGGAAATGACCCAAAACAATAGATTAGTAAGATCTAAGTAGCGATAAATGCTTGATCGTGAGGGATGCCATAACTATAATATGTATGAGAATGCATGTAGAAATGGATAAGGTGTGGATAAGTGTATGGGAATGTGCTTGTATAGGGATAGGTGAAGGTTAGGGGAATGAGCCCAACCTCATACAAGATTGTATCATTTTTTAATATGTAAATACATTATAATACCTTAAACCACACAAGGGATAAAACAAAAGAAAACATGGTCAACATTTTTTTGCATTAACAATTGCAACACAATAGTGGGTAATGTACATTCACACACACATTATCATTTCCCATGAAAATCAATACATAAGGCATGTAGAAACATAATCACCTCAATCCACTTGAAGGTAGCACCCATTTTGATGTGGTACAATGCATAATGTACATAATGCACTAGTGGAAGAAGTATCCCTAAAGAGAATTTAGAATGAGTTTCAAGACAAAATAGTGACATATGTCAATTTAGACTAATAACAAGAAATAGGGGAGATATGTTCTCACTTTGTACTAGTGATTAGGTACTTATACCCACCTCGTAGCCATTCAAAATGAGCAATTATTGCTAAAGAAAAGTTACAGATAATTCTCTAATTTTTTAGTTTAATCAGTAAAGAGTGTAATGCCTATAATTTTATGTGAGGAAAACACACAAAATGTAGCCAATAATTTTTGGAATACAAAATAATTGCACAATAGCAATGTTATGTGCATGTGTATGCTTTATTACCACATGGAACACTATATAAATCCAAACATGCATATTAAGTATGTATTGCCACTACTTATGAAAATCAAAATAAATAGATATAGTGCACATATGGGTAGTGCTAATGAAATGATAAGATGTAAAGGCACTGAAGACCACAAGTGAGTGTTATCCTCAAGATACCCACTCCTTTAAGATACTCTACAAGAAGGATAAAGGGATATACTTGTAGACATGTAAAAATGACCTAACACTTATTGCATAATCTAAATGACATTTTCTCATCATCGAAATTATTATCACCTAATATCACTATATTTTGCATCAATTACATTAAAAACCCTAATTTCCTCTATTAATTGAATAATATTAAATTATTTAATTAATTTACATTTTCATCATTTTTGACTAATTAAATAAATTTTATTTATTTAATAGAGTCCTAAACTAACTTTATTCCTCCCGATTAATTAAATAATATCAATTATTTAATTATGTTGCTAATATACTATATTCCCCTAAATCAATTAAATTAGTATTACTTAATAGTTTAATAAAATCACTTTCCCCCTCTCAAAATCAAAATAATTAAATTAATTATTGAAACATCATCAACAAGCAAATACAACTTTGTTTGCAAAAGACAAACATGACTTGCACGTTCAACTCAAAAAGATTAATTAATTAATTACCCTCACCCACTTCTATGATTGAGAAAATTACGATCCCTTGATTGCTCACTCTGATTGGCTAAACGATTCATCTATTCTTCAATCCCACTGAAGGCTCAACTTGATTTCTTCAATCCCACTGAAATCTCAATCTATTTCCTCAATTCCACTAAACACTCAAATTGATTTCATCAAGCAAATTGATTACGCAATAAAATCCAATGATTCTTCCCATATAATTCCTCTCAACTATTTTTAACCATTGATCGGGATATTCTACTACGCGATCTCAATCGTTCATTTCAAAACACAAAATCTATATAACAACTTCATTTCTTCTAAAAAATGATAAGAGAATTAACACATTTTGTACAACGAAGTAATACCAAATTAATCATCAATTTCTTGGAATCTTTTACATACATCTTCAATCAAAATCAAACAACTTTGAAGCTTTTGCTATGCACAAATGGAGGCTTCACATTGATACAACAATGATCCAACATCATTGTGAATACACTTCGAAATAGGATGGTAATGCTATGTGTTTATGAATTTAATTTATGTTCTCTTCTTTGATTACATAGTTTGATTTCATTTCTTTCGTAGTTTCATTTTGTGAGTAATGGGTATGAATCTAAATCCTTGTTTTGAATTAGATTTTGTTTAATTGTTTAACATTGTTTTCCTCACGCAATATTCGATTTCCCCCTTACAACATTTGGCACGCCCGGTGGGACCATGGTGCTTAGCATTAACATTTCCTTCAGTGTGTTTTATAGTTGTAGGTTTCAAAAAAACATTTGAAAATCTTCACACAAAAGCTACTAAAAATTTATGCAGTCGCTTTCTCATTTTTACCGCACTCACCCTTTTCTTGGCCGCTTCTGCTTTTTCGAGTTGCTTCTGTCTAAAAAACATGATCGCTTTTGAAAAATATAGAACAGTCGCCCATTATAGAGCCGCTTCTTCTTTTCCTAACTGTATTTGTCAAAAAATAACGCAGTCTACATTTGCTTAAAAGTTTCGCTTTTGCTCTGTTATTTTTTTATCCAAAATCTGAAAACAAGTTTTTCAATTTTTGACGCTAATGGGTGGTTGTTGTTGATGTTTTGTGTTTGCTAACTTCGTTGGTGCAAATCTTGCAAGATATGATACATTTTACATCAAGAACAACTAACAAATTTATTGCAGGGAAGGTGAACAGTCGAAGTCTAATTTTTTTTAAGCTTTCATAGTTTAGGAAAAAAATGAATTTAGTGTTTAAAATAAACTCCACAACTTGCACGCCTTTTATTTGGTACTCTAAAAAGAATATTCAAAAAGCTTTCTAGATTAGAAATTTTTTCAAGTGGTGCTTTAAAAATAATCTTTTAGAAGATTTCATAGCTTAGGAAAGTTTCAATTTGGTGCTCTAAAAGGAATTCAAAAAGCTTTCTAGTTTAGGACAAGATTTCAATTTTTAGACTTTAAAAAGAACTTTCCAAGAACTTTCTAGTTTAGGAACGCACTTTGAAATTGGTGCTATAAAGATGAACCACACAAACTTACACGCTTTCATTTTGGTGTTCTAAAAAGAATGTTCAAAGGTTTTCTAGATCAGAATAACACTTCACTTTTGGTGCTCTAAAATGGAATATTGTCTTTTGACCAACGCTTTCAATATATTGACAAAATGCATGATTTCATTTTGTTGACCAATTAAGATAAGGATGATTTTTTATTAAGAAAAGCAGGTTTTGAAGGGGCCCCGAAACCCTTTACAACGGAGAAAAGCAGCTAAAAAGAAAAAAATAGTAAAACCTGCAACCCACAAAATTCAAAACGCTAACAAAAGATAAAGCTAGAGAATACGTCAGCAGCCCTACAACAAAACATCAACACTAAGGCAGAACAACCAAAAAATACAGCAAAAAACTACAACATTTTATCAAGAACATTGGTCGAGTCCATTTTTTCAGCAATGACCCTATCCTGCATCTCGACCACATTCTGAAGATTCTCGAACGTAATGGTTGCCCTTTTCTTTGTCTTGCTCCTCATTTGAAAGCAAGGACCAACCCCCAAATTATTCACCTCATCGAGACCATTATCCTCAATCTTATCCTCCAAGTTCATGTGGTTAACCTCAACAATGGGCACCTCATGTTCACCCAAATCCAAAGCCTGACCAGTCCACTTAAAAGCTTTATCATTTAAAACTGATAAGCCCTTAGCACTAGTTTTTAGAGATTGATTATTGATTTGAACAACAGTCTACAAATGGTTACTAATCTTGCTAATTCTTTCCTCCATACTCACAATCCACTCCTCATTGATCCTTTGAACAACAATTTTCAAAGAGATCAGCCTTTCCTCATGGCTTTTACCAAGTCTATCGATGTCCACAACTAATTTATCAAGAATAAAATTCATTGTCTTGACCTTACCTTTCACCGTCTATTCCTTTTGGTTGCAGTTCACTAACACCACACAAACATTTTGCCAATTTTTAAGATTGGCATTAAGCTTCTTCACTTCCGAGAAAAGTCACTTCACAAGAGATAGCAAGTTATGAGTGTCATCCTTTTCCATTCTACAAAATAGGTCCATGTTGATCTCCTCCCAATTGACCGGCTAAGCATAAGGAAAATCAACATTCTCAACGGGTTCCTCCCGAACCCCCTCTTTTCCCTCCAAATCCTCCTTTATAGGGGAGTCCTCAACTTCAATTACCTCCACTTTCACCCGATGCTTCTTAGGGATGTCGACCAAATTAGCCAGAATTTCAACTCACTCTGCCTTAACCTGCTCAACATTATTCCCAACAAGAGACTCAAATTCATCCTGACTATGACCAATCACCTTATAATTCACAAAACCCTCATTCTCTTGCCCCATATCCACCATTGGTTGCTCGTTTCCCTCAATATCATCACCCATAACCCCTTTAACATTATGAACAAGAGAATCCTCCAAACCTTTTAATTCATCCATACCCTGCTTGACAACACGCTTCCCCTTCTTAGGGCATCTTTTCTTCTCCTTCACATTCTTTCTTATCGAAGGAACAAAACCTCTCTCATTTCAGTATCTATTTCATAACCCTTAAACCATGATTTTGAGTCCTCATATTCATCCACAGACTCACCCTCATCCTCTGAAGGTTCATCATAAAAATAGTCTTCTTCCTCAGAGTCCCCTTCCCACTCATTTGTCGACTCACCATTTTCATACCCATTATTTTTGACACCCTTTTTATGAATACGAAGCTTATGGATAACCGATAACACTTTCATCTTAATGTGATAAAAAATAAGATTCATAAGGCCTTCATGAAGAATAGCCTTCCTAGGGTTCTTCTTATGATACTCTATACTGGTTTCCATGGAAACAAGGAGGTAAAAAGGAAACGAAACCTAAGAGTTGTGGCAAAAGTGATTTAGTAACATGAAATGATAGCCATAGATAACAAAGTACCTACCCTCTAGAGTGAAGAATTGCATAATAGCCAAAACAATGTCCCTCCAAAGCGGCTTAATGGATTTACGGGCATACCCACCACTACCAATGAACCAAAGCTTCTACTTCTTTGAACATTTAAAGAAATTTGCTAAGGTCATCTTGGCCGCTGCTCAGTCCCTATAAAACTTCCTACCCTTCGAAGGAAGACTAGTAACCTCAAAAATGAAGTCCTCGGTGATGTTGAACTCCACACCTTAGTAGCACAAGACCCTGTTGTTCCAACCATTTACAAAAGCCTCTGTCACCTCAGGGTTAGAACCATGGAACCTCAACAAATAAGGGAAAACTCCACCCTTCTCCAAGTGCTCCCATATGGGCTTATTACCACAAAATTCATCACAAGATCTTGGCTCCACTCTGCAATGAGCTCCTCCCATGATGGACTGCAACAAACTACTCACAACCTACTCTTTGATCTTTTGCACAGACAAAGTTAAGCAAACAAACCACACGGAAATTCAAAAAATACCCACAATTCATGTGAGCCTGATAAAAAAAGTACTTGCATACCTCAACTCCTAGCCCATGATCTCAAAATCATCTAAAAAGCAATAATTATACGAGCAAGCACTGAACTCAACGTGCAAAAACCAGCCGAGGAAGAAATAAAATAACCTTTCTCCTCTCTTAACTGCTTCCTTGACATGACAACGCCATAATTAGAGATATTATGAAGATGAAGTGGCATGGAATCATAAGTACTCTAATAATTATGAGCCATCACACCTTAATTAGCTAACCCATCAGAAAGTGAGTTAGCCTCTCGAAAAACGTGAGTATTTCTCACCTCAACAAAAGAATTAATGATAGAAATGGCATCATTAATCAGATGGGCTATAGACCACAACATTGAAGTAATCTTTAGGAGACAATTTGTGATATTAAGGGAATCCCCTTCTAATCAAAGTTTAGTAACCCCTGCTTCTCTAGCCAATAAAAGGCCATGATAGGTTGTTGTAGCCTCTGCAAAGATTAAGACAAGGATTGTTAGAAACACTCAGTTTTTTGCTTAAAATTGGACAAATACTTTTTGATTTGCACACTAATATCTAATTTCTTGAAATCTAGAATACTTCATTTGGTGCACCTAAAAACAAATCGCTATCTTGTACACATTTTATTTCATTTCTTATAGATAGTTTCGCTCAAGGGGCTTAAAAAGAACATTGTGATGAAGTTTATATTGTGTGTTCCGTGTTTGGAAAATTGAGTACCTATCCTCTCCCCTCACGTCTTTTGGTTAATCTTGGGTGATGCAAAATACCTTGAGTTTCACATTTTGGTCTCTTTAATTTTTACCCTTAAAGAGGGGGCTTGCTATGAGACACATCCCATACAGGAGAACTCATATGCAAGGTCTCGAAGCATGTTTATCAATGGGCTATATAAAAATTTGTAAAATCATGAGAAAGTAACTTCAATCCCAAGGCATCAACATGCTACACCTAATCCCTCTCCTTAATTGGAAGGGAATGGTTGAAGAGCCTTAAGTGGCCATCAGACAGTAGTGAAACGATGGGTGTTCTCAGTTTGTTATCATTACAAAACCTATGTTTGTAGTGGCCAACTTTGTCCTTCCAAATATTTCTTTAAAGTGGTGCATTGGAATTTATTTCCAAGAAATTACTTGCCATGTCCGATTTTGGTTGAAGTGTAGAGATTAAGAGTTCATTCTTAACATACCTCTACACTTCTCCCTAGATTGTATGTAAAATAACCCCTTCTACTATGGAGGGCATGAGGGAAGCCCACCAAGAAGAATGTACCCACTTGAGCTAGGATTATGTTGCTTGTGAGTCAGTTTAAACACATTGCATGGTTCCAAAACAACTCAAACACACATCAACATATTCATCAAATATCAAACACTTTAAGGTTAGTGTGAATAAATTTGAAAAAAGCCATTTGTTTGCACTCCTTGAAAGATATCTTAAAAAAATATCTCTAAAGGTTTTTGAACATTTAGGCTTAGATTTCAAGTCGCATTAAATCTGAAGTTAACATTGGAAAATTACAACTTTTTTCGTATCTTAATTTTCACTTGGTGGAAAGAAATGTGCCTTTAAATTTATAGATATTTAGATCCAAAAAGGAGTGTTTGTGGTAAAAGCTTCATATTAGTCTGTACATTTACTATTGTATCATTTTCCATATCTCAAAAATAGGACACTTGAAAAATCAGATCAAACAAAGTCATTCAAGACTGCAAAATTATCCAAAGTTGTTGCCAAACATAGAAACTGGGAAACAAATTTGAACAAAGGCTGATTTTGTTGCTATTTTTGCCACACTCAACCTAAAAATGGCCACAGTCGATCTAAAATATCTATCTTTTTCTCTCTGCCTTATGAAAAACACTAGTAAAAACCCGTCGCTTTTGAAAAAAAACATATTTGACATAGAATTACCGCTTTTGATCCCAAAATTGTCGTTGTTGGCACATTTTTTCAAACACGGTTGACTTTAAACTGGCCACTTTTGACCAAGAAGTTTGCTTTTGCACTCATTGTTCACCAGTCAAAAAATTATACACATAATCTGCTCTTGAAAAATCTTACCATAGTTGCTCTCAAAACTTGACCACATTCGACAAAAATCTGGCCTCTTTTGATAAAAAAACACCACTATTGCTCTAAGATTGTTGCTTTTGCCTTGTTTTTTTTGTGAAAATAAAAAACTGATCTTGAAACCGATTAAAACTTGTGAGAATGACACAATTAGACACCCAAAACACATCATAATCCATTTACACAGTCAAAATTAACAACCTAATTTTAGGATTCAAAATCAAAACAAACAACTTGGATCATTCCTTCACTCAAACTTCTAAGATATCAACATTTGCTTAAACCTCGAGGCTAGTTCAAGTAGGTTTCCCGCAACATATCCTCTAGAAAAATTAAGTGAAATATCGATCCAAGTCTTTCAACATTTTGAGTCCCAAAAATGGCATTATTCTAAAAAAATCACTCAAAATTTAGGGTCTTGAGTATCACAAAAACCATATCAAATCACCATTCACTTTATGACCATTTGGCATCCAATTGCTCCAGTTCAACAACCAAATCTTATGGAACGTATCATATAACCAAGTATCACACAAATTGAGGATAAACAAAATTATATTATTATTAGCTTGAGAAGTTTCATATTTGAGAGGAACAAAACACCAACCTAGTGGAGAAACACAACTAACATCCTAGACGAAGAGGAACGAAAAATGGATCTCACAACTGGAAGGCCCATATTATGACCTCCTTCATGGTAATAGATAACATATTTCAAAAAAACAAAAAATATAAAAACACTCAAAACACTAGAAAAATCCCAAAAACAAAGCATTCTTTCATTCAATAGGTTAGAAATCACCAAACTTTCACAAAATCTTGGCACTTGTTTATGACAAGTACAAGATCACAACATAGAAAAAACATGGAGGCCAACAAAATTAGCTCTAGTATACACCCAAAAAACACCACAAATGATAGAAGTGACCCATGGGGCAATAGACCAAGTGACCTTGTGACTCCTTAAAAGGAACCAACATTTAATGTAACATCAAACCAACCACCAAGCGAGGATGAAGTAATTTGTAGACAAAGAGAAGTGATGGATAGATTAAACCAAAACCCAAAATACGTGATCATAGAAGAAGTGGATAGTGAGGAAAAAATAGATGAGGAAGAATTCTTTCAACACTCCAACAATCCCAAGGTGCTTAAATTGATGGACAAACTGTTGAGAAAGGATCCGAATACTTACTTCATCAAATTAGCACAAAGTGGTGCTATGTTACCTATAGAATTTAATGTGGAAGGTCTTAAAGATCCTAACCTAATTCCCTTAAGGGATAAATTAGTTGTGATAAAAATACCCAAAACAATGGAAATTTTGAACATGCCACCAATCTTCTCACAAAGCAATGACCAACCTAAACAGTAACCAATGGACAAACCTTTTTTTAGGAAATTGACCCAAATTGAACAAGCAGTAGTGTCCCAACAATATCAAGGAGGTCCATCTCAATATATACCTCAAAGTAACAACCCACCAACAAGACAATGCATGTCCCAAAACACTTCATATAATGACCCTTCCCAAATCGTACAAAATCAACAAGGACAATTTTCACAAAAAACCAAAATAAGGTATGCCACAAATGAACTACTTAGGCAACCTTCAAAAAAATCAAAAAAATCAACAAGGTGTGCCACATGGTACCCTCAATCAATAGTTCCAACAATAAGGTTTACCGCCAACGCACTACTGAGGTAACCTTCAAAATAATTTTTCCCAACAACAAGGTGACCACTAATGCACTACTAGGGTAACCTTAAATATAATTCATCCCAACAACAAGGTGTACCACCAATGCACTACCAAGGTAACCTTCAAAAAAATTCATCCCAACAAAAAGGTGTACCACCAACGCACTACATGGGTACCCTTCAACAAAATCAACCACAACAAGGACTACCACCAACACACTATCAAGGTACCCCTTTTCAACAAAATCAACGAGGACTTAACCCAACTTTCACACAACAAGGACTTAATACTCCTTCCCCACAACATGGAATTAATCCTCCTTACATTCAACAAGGACTTAATACTCCTTCCCCACAAAAAGGACTTAATCCTCCTTACATTCAACAAGGACTTAATACTCCTTCCCCACAACAAGGACTTAATCCTCCTTACATTCAACAAGGACTTAACCCTCCTTAAATTCAACAAGTAATTAATCCTCCTTACATTCAACAAGGACTTAATACTCCTTCCCCATAACAAGGACTTAATCCTCCTTAAATTAAATAAGGACTTAACCCTCCTTACATTCAACAAGGACTTAATCCTCATTTCATACAACAAGGACTTAATCGTCCTTCCACCCAACATTGTTACCAAGGTCCTACACCTCCACAATACCCAACCTATGACCAAACGAACATTGTGGGACAAAAAGGCTACTATGCACAAGGTCCACAAACAAACGTACGTACTAAACATAGAGGTAGGCATGTAACTACAAGCCCTAAATCAAAAGATATTAGACATCCAGATTGGAAAACCCAAGAATACCTACACTCTATAGGATATATGTCCATTCCCTTTTGATTGCACCATTACTATGCTCCCCTTTCCTAAAAAAATTGAAATACCAAAATTTGATAAGTACAAGGGAAAGGGCGACCCAGTAGAACATGTGCGATATTTATCAATAGTTTGCATGGAAGTGCAAAACAATGATTCTTACCTAATGAGACTTTTTCCACGTAATATTACTGCTCACACTATGGAATGATTTTCCCATCTACCACCAAGAATTAGGATTTTTGATGAATTGACTAACAAGTTTGTGAACCACTTCCCATTCAACATAGAATAGGATGTCACCATCACTGACCTCTACAAGATTAAACAAAGCCAAGGGGAATCCTTTACATCTTACTTACAAAGATGGAGACATAAAACTAGTAGGTGCAAGTGGCCTATTCCCAACGAAGAACTAGTGGATATCTTTGTTTCAAATGTACAACTGGAAATCAATTACCAAATCACCATATTATGCCCCAATAACTTTGAAGAGACTATTGAAAAGGGACTACACATTGAAAGAGCTCTCATAGCAAGAGGAGTTATCAAGCTGAACAACTCAAAAGACAACCCTTTTATTTCCAATGAGAAACCAAAGATTTGGGCCAAGAAAAAAAATGTTACCAATGATAGAGTAGTTGATGTGAGAGTTGTATGGAATGTGCAAAATCCCAATGTACTGCAAAATAAACCTCAAGTTGCACAAATGAGCTACACTCCCAACAACGTACAACCTATCCATAAAATACTCAATTAGATAACCAACAGATAAATCAGGGAGGAAAACAAAGACAATATGACCAACCATGAAGGACATTTACTCAATTAGGAGAAACACTTGAGACAATCATGCAAATATTAGTTCAACAAAACCTCATCAAAGTCAACGAGCATCCAAACTACGAAGAGTCGAGTTTTAAAACACCATGGTACAATGAAAAAGACTTATGTGAGTTCCAAAAGATCAAGGGACATACGACAAATAACTACATGAGACTTAAGCATAGAGTAATCTCACAATAGTGGTTTACACTTTTTGGCCAAACTTGACATTGAACTGAACTTTTTTAACTAAATCTTCACTTTCAGGAACCTATAGCTGCTAAACCATGAGGAATTTGAAGATGATTCAAACTAGTAATTTGTGAAATTTTGTTTGTAGATTCTAAATATATATTTAAAAAAAAAATGGAATTAGATTGCATTTATTTTTCTATCTCCTTTGAAAACTATTTTTTAACAGTAAACATTTTTAAAGAGTGATGTTCACCGTAAACAACATAATTTTTTTTCTATGAAGGATAAAATTCTTTTTTTTTTTTCAAATTTAGATTTGTAACTACGATATCTAGCATGGTCATTAGATTTCATAGTTTTTTATTGAATATTTTTTTCTTAATTAAGTTTTCAAGTTAAACCAATTATAATTTAGACATAGGCGGACCGTATACAACATAACTTTTTTTATATGTATCTAAATTCAAATTTTCTTTTTTTGTTGGATCAAGGACATCAATACCTAGCATAGACAAAATTTTCAGATTTTTTTTTGGTAATCTAGTAATTTTCCACATGTGCAAAACAAAGAGCTTGATTTTTGGTGAAAACCTATATTCAAAAGAAATAAAATTAAATATATTTAAAATTGTACTTTTTGGGAAGCATATATAAAGACTACATACTTACAAAAAATATTTTTTAAATGAATTCAATTGATCCCACAAAAGGTAAATCAAAAGTGTTTTTTTATCAATATTTTGATAGGTGTAAAGGAGACTTGATGAGGGTGCAACCTGAGACACAGAAAATCACACAGAAAACTGAGATCCTTATTATTTTCAAAAATGAAAATCTTACATGCAGAGGATCTCAAATCCTCGAGTTCTGCAATACATGCAAATTACAAAAAGAAACTACAGAAATTCCCCTATTCGCAGCATGCCATCTTCTTTTCCCAAAAACTACCCCATAAATAGCCCCATTTCCTCCGTTTGGAGCCAAAAACAACATTCTAATTATACACAAACTTTCGGAAGCCCTAACTCAAGATCTAACCATCGGATCTTCAATGATAATACATTTTCGGAAAGGTTTTGTGAAAATGAAGTGCCAAAAAGTGGGGCCTAAAGGCTAACCATTTTTGTTTTCCGCCAATTTTCGGGCCCATCTGGAGCCTTTAAGTCCCTCAAAATTAGCTTCGAAGATTTTGTAGGGCAAAAAGCAAAAACTGAAACTTGAATAACTTTTGAACCGGGAATGATATTCGCCTGATTCTTTCACCAAAGTGTTTATTATTCTGTCTTGAAGCTTCCCTTAAATTTTTTTCTCCTCACGCCTTCAAAATCATACATGCTAAAAATAGCAGTTGAGCAGAAAAAGCAGAAAAGCAGTTCTGAAAGTTGGGAATTCTTCTTCGATGAAAAGGGTATCCAGAAATGAAAAAAAGCATATACAAAACTCTAAATGAAAGTAAATATATTTTTGGGTGATGTAGGATTGCCCTTACACCACTGGATGCTCCTGCATTAGACACCCAGGGTAATTTGAAAAGTGACCCGGTCACTTCTCAGATGGTTGAGGAAAACCCAAACGGTCAACCTCTGCCTTAGACAACCAGGATGAATCTTCCACAGGCCTTCCTCTCCACTTTACCAAATATTCTTCATACTGCCTGTTTCTGGTACTCCTTCCCACACGGCTATCCAATATTTCTTCGATCTCCTCCTTTTTTGAAGTAGGTGTTGGAATACCACACTGTTCCATTGCTAGTACTTCCTCCGTGCCACTCTCATGATATTCTGTCAAATCTGCAATGTTGAACACAGGGGAAATATTGAATCCATCCGACAACTCTACCTTATATGCATTCCCTAAATCATGCCTCTTCAAAATTTTATAGGGACCAAACTTCTTCATCTTCAATTTGTTATAGGTTCCTACTGGAAACCTTTCTTTCCTCAAGTGGACCATCACTTCATCACCAATCTGAAACTCCTTATACCTCCTTTTTTGATCTGCCTTAGCCTTATACTGCATATTCATCTTGTTAATGTGTTCTTTTACCTTCTCATGCATATTCTTGATGTGTTCTGCAAAGTCTTCAGCTTCAACACTTGTCTTCTTCTTTTGGTCCATCTTTCTCAATTCTGGAGCAATCCTAGGACTACTTCCATACACAATTTGGAATGGTGATCTACCAGTGCTTCTATTGACAGAATTGTTGTAAGAAAATTCTGCCTGGGGTAAGATCAAGTCCCATCCCTTTGGTTTATCTCCTACCAAGCATCTCAGTAGGTTACCTAGACTTCTATTCACAACCTCAGTCTGCCCATCAATCTGTGGATGGTGTGCAAAACTAAACTTCAACTCTGTTTTCAATTTCTTCCACAAGGTCCTCCAAAAGTATCCAACAAATTTGGTGTCACGATCTAAGACTATACTCTTTGGCAGACCATGTAGCCTCACCACCTCTCTGAAGAACAAGTCAGCAATGTGTACTACATCATGGGTCTTCTGGCATGGGATGAAATGTGCCATCTTCGAAAACCTGTCAACTACCACAAATACTGAATCATTCCCTCTCTGTGTCCTTGGCAAACCAAGAACAAAGTCCATACTTACATCCTCCCACGGCCTCTCCAATACAGGTAAGGGCTGATACAACCTGGTATTCTGACTCACTCCTTTAGCCATTTGACATACCCTGCAACTTTGTACAAACTTCTTCACATCTTGTGACAACTGAGGCCAATAATAATGCTCGCTGATAATGGAAATGGTCTTATCTCGACCAAAATGTCCTGCCATTCCTCCACTGTGTTTTTCTTTTATCAGGTTCTCCCTCATGGAACACCTCGGAATACACAGTTGACTTCCCTTAAACAACATGCCTTCTTGAATTATGAAATCCAGCCACTTTGTCCTGTCAACTGTAATAGGTTCCTTGCAAGCTTTCCAAGCCTCTGCAAAATCAGGATCTTTTGGATACAATGTCTTGAGTTCACTAAACCCAACCACCTCAATCTGCATTTCTATCAACAATGTATGCCTCATACTTAAGACATCTGCAACCCTATTTGACTTCCCACTCCTATGTTTTAAAACAAATGTATAAATCTGCAAAAATTCTACCCATTTCATATGCCTCTGATTTAATTTTCCTTGACTACTCAGGTACTGCAATGCTTGATGATCAGTATACATAACAAATTCCTTCGGAAACAAATAATGCCTCCATTTCTTTAATGCTTGAACTATTGCATAAAATTCCTAATCATATACAAAGTACTTTCTCTTTGCATAATTTAACTTTTCACTGAAATAGGCAATGGGCTTACCTTCCTAGCTTAACACTGCTCCAATGGCACAACCACCGGCATCACAATCCACCTGAAACACCTTATTGAAATCCGAAAGAGCCAAAATAGGTTGTTTTGTCACCTTCTGCTTCAAGAGATCAAAACTCCTTGCTGCTCCAGTGCTCCACTTGAACTCTTTTCTATCCCCTCTCATTGTTTCAGTTAGGGGTGCACAAATACTACTGAAGTTTCTAATAAAATTTCTATAAAAACTTGCCAAACCATGGAAAGATCTCCCCTCAGTAGCAGTTCTTGGGGTAGGCCATTCCAGAATAGCCTTCACCTTCTCTGGGTCCATCTTAAGACCTTCTGTCGAGACAACAAACCCCAAGTACACTAACTCCTTCTTCACAAAACTACACTTCTTCAGATTAATCAGCAATTTCTCTTCTCTTAACTTCTCAGAGACTCTACCAATATGCATTATATGCTCATCCAGTGACTTACTGAATATCAAAATATCATCTAAATACACAATAACAAAGCTTTCTAGGAACTCTTTCAGTACCTCGTTCATGAGCCGCATGAATGTGCTCAATGCATTGGTTAGCCCAAAAGGCATGACTAACCACTCGTACAGGCCATCTTTGGTCTTTAAGGCGGTCTTCCATTCATCTCCCTCTCGAATCTGGATCTGATGATATCCACTCTTCAGATCAATCTTTGTGAAGTATTGAGCTCCACTCAAACAGTCCATTAGGTCATCCATCCTTGGCAGGGGAAATCTATACTTGATTGTTATCTTGTTTATAGCCCGAGAGTCTATACACATCCTCCACTCCCCATCCTTCTCTGGTGCTAGTACTGCAGGTACTGCACATGGACTCAGACTCTCTCGAATCAAACCCTTTCTCAACAACTCCTCAACTTGTCTGTTCAACTCCTCATTTTCCGCAGGAGTCATTCTATGAGCTGCCTTATTCGGCAAACTGGCTCCTGGGATCAAGTCAATCTGATGACTGATCTTCCTCATTGGTGGTAAACCCTCAGGTACATTATCAGAAACAATATCTTGAAACTCATTCAATAACCCAGAAACTTCTACTGGAACCTTCTCACTACCCTCCTTATCCATTTTAGGAATCAATGCATAACACACACGCTCATGTTTCATGCCTTCTAAAAATTTCCTTCCATCAACATAAAAAATTCTAACACTACTGCATACCTTTTCTTCGGCCTTCTTCAAGGGTTTCAACTTATGGCGAACTCCATCCTTCATCAGAGAATAAGTGTTTGCATGGCCATCATGTACAGCTCGCCTGTCAAACTGCCACGGCCTCCCCAGCAACACGTGACATGCATCCATAGGGATGATATCATAGAGTACCTCATCATGATATCTTCCAATCTTGAACTTCACCAGGCACTGCTCATTGACTAGAACTTTGTGGTCTTTCTGCAACTAGACAATCCGATATGGATGTGGATGCCTTTCCCTCTTTAGCTTCAACTTTATAACCATTTCTTCTGACACTAGATTATCAGTGCTCCCACCATCAATAATGACGTCACAACATTTTTCTTCACACTTGCACCTTGTGCGAAACAGATTCTTCCTTTATTATGGCTCCTTCTCTTCAGTCACCAGGGCTCTTCTAACCACTAGGGCTTCTCCCCTTTCAGCATCATCTAAATGCTCAGATTGAGCCTCCTCATCTACATGCGCAACCCTTGCATGACCTTCTGGCCTTTTGTCTGTCCTTCCTTGGTATTGTGGACATTCATAGGCTCGATGCCCTTCTTCACCACATTGGAAACAAGTTCCTCTGAAACCACCCCTTCCAGGTCCTTGCCCAAATCTTCCTCGTCCTCTACCTCTTTGATCACCACCATTCTGATCATGTGGGCGGTATAAGTTATCATTCCTCTGGCTTCGAGTAGTACCCACATCTTCACTTTTCTTCTCATCCTCATTTCGGCTTCCAAAAGATCTTCCGCTACCCCTTCCGCTTTGACCTCATCGTCCTTTTTGCTTACTGTTAAATCTTTTGTTCAGCTTCTCTTCAACTCTCAGCAAAAATTGGTAAGCATCCTCAATGGTGGCCATTCTGACCAAGCTTAGCTCCTCTTGAATGCTTGGCCGTAACCCATTAAGATAACGGGCTACCTTCTCCTTTTTGGCCTCTGCATGTCCCGTTCTGATGATTATCTTGTGAAAATCTTCTGTGTATTCTTTCACAGATCTACTTCCTTGCTTCAACCCTTGCAATTTCTTCAATAGATCTAACTCATAGTCCATTGGCATGAATTGCTTCTTCAGTTTCTCCACCATGCGATCCCATCTGGTGATCTTTCCTTTTTCTCTCTTATTTATTTCTAGTTGGACCTCTTTCCACCAGATACTAGCGTGGCCCTTCAGCTTCGTTTTTGCAAAATTAACCCGATCTGGGTCCTCTACTTCTTCATACTCGAAATACTCTTCCAACTCGTTGATCCAATCAATCAACTCTTTCAGGTTTAGACTACCAGAAAAATTGGGAACTTCTACTCTAGGTCTTTTTTCGATCTTCGAAATGGCCCTTATCAACTGCATTTGATCTTGATCAATAGCTTCTTCTTCCTCTTCTACATCTGAATCTTCTACCTCTTCTTCATCCTCACTTTTTTCTCCCCTTCTTGGGTTTACGCCTCTTCTTAACTCTCTTTGTAATGCATTAATTTGTCTCTGGAGGGCTCTGAAACCCTCGGCCGCTAATGGATCTCTTCCACCAGCATTTCTGGCACCACCTCGCCTACCACGCGCCACTCTTGGAGGAATCTTGAATATCTTGAACCCACAACCATAGTCCTGGTGCGAACTGCCTCACGATCGGCGATCTATCCACACGCTCAAGAAAACCCGCTCTGATACCACTTGATGAGGGTGCAACCCGAGACACAGAAAACTGAGATCCTTATTATTTTCAAAAATGAAAATCTTACATGCAGAGGATCTCAAATCCTCGAGTTCTGCAATACATGCAAATTACAAAAAGAAACTACAGAAATTCCCCTATTCGCAGCATGCCATCTTCTTTTCCCAAAAACTACCCCATAAATAGCCCCATTTCCTCCGTTTGGAGCCAAAAACAACATTCTAATTATACACAAACTTCTGGAAGCCCTAACTCAAGATCTAACCGTCGGATCTTCAATGATAATACCTTTTCAGAAAGGTCTTGCGAAAATGAAGTGCCAAAAAGTGGGGCCTAAAGGCTAACCATTTTCATTTTCCGCCAATTTTCGGGCCCATCCGGAGCCTTTAAGTCCCTCAAAATTAGCTCCAAAGATTTTGTAGAGCAAAAAGCAGAAACTGAAAAACTTGAATAACTTTTGAACCGGGAATGATTTTCGCCTGATTCTTTCACCAAAGTGTTTATTATTCTGTCTTGAAGCTTCCCTTAAATTTTTGTCTCCTCACGCCTTCAAAATCATACCTGCTAAAAATAGCAGTCGAGTAGAAAAAGCAGAAAAGCAGTTCTGAAAGTTGGGAATTCTTCTTTGATGGAAAGGGTATCCAGAAATGAAAAAAAGCATATACAAAACTCTAAATGAAAGTAAATATATTTTTGGGTGATGTAGGATTTCCCTTACACCACTGGATGCTCCTGTATCAAGACTCCATTATAGGTATGGTATAAAACTACCCGGGTTCTATCCAAGGGGGTTTGGTCTAAGGTGGTTTGATCAAGCCATCTTCAATTGAAATCCTTTAAATGGAACTTTTCAAGGCTTAAATCATTATATCTTTTAAAAATATGTGATTTCAGCAAATATCGGGATGTCCCAAAAAGTGTAAACCACTATTGTGGGATCACCCCATATAATACAAGACTTAATCGACAAGGGATAAGTTGATATAGAAAATTATCCTAGAAATAAAGACCTCCAAATATACATGAATCCAATTCCTAACCATGCTAAGAAAAATGACAAAGGGAAAGAATAAGACTATCACAACGCCACCTACACCTATGGTGACACTGTCCTAGGCACCCTCTCCCAAACATATGACACTAGGGTCAATATGTTAAATATACAAGGTAGGGACCCTGAATGTAATGTAACCACCCATCCAGGGAAAGTCACAAAACAAGGAGCCCCACAACCCACAACTAAGTCATCCAATGACTATAGTATTGTGGAACAACTAAAGAAGACTCTCACTTTGATCTCCATCTTAGAGTTGCTAAAATTATCACCCACACATAGGGAGATCCTAGAGAAATATTTGGAAGCATCAGTCCTTAATGACCTCAATCCTGATCAATTTCAAGCCATGGTTGGCAAAATCATGACCAATCATCATTTAGTCTTTTTCGAGAAATACCTTCTACAGAAGTCGTTCCACAACCAAGCCCTCTATATAGAGGTTGGTGTCCACAAACATATGGTCAAAAGAGTATTGATAGATAATGGTGTAGGTTTAAACATATGTATTTTGAAATTTATTAAACAACTGGGATATTTTGATGATGTAATTAACAAAGGCAAGAGCATCACTATAAGGGATTATGACGACCTAGAAAGAAATTCAGAAGTTAGAATCAGGCTACCTGTATAGATAGGATCGACAACAAAAAAAAAAAAACATGTCAAGTACCGAACCTTGAGCTACCATATAACCTTCTTCTAGGATGCCCATGGATTCATGCACTACAAGTAGTTCCCTCGATATTTCACCAATGTCTAAAATTTCCTCATGAAGGAGAAGAGGTTACTTTATATGCTGATCTTGAACCCTTCCACTACTATGCAAAATTGGAGGAGGAATATAACAAAATCCAACGTGTACCTAGTAATGATATATTATTTCACTCCTCATATGTTGACCCATCAAACCTACCATAAACCTCGTCTAAACCCTCATCCAGTGAGAAACCAAAATATGAGTCCCAAGATTCAAGTACTTAACAAAGGTAACAAGAACTATCATTTGAATCAAGCCTTTTGCATTGGAATGTTTCCCCCAACACCAAAGATTTATGGAGGGCCTAAGGAGTTCAAACATGTTCAAGAAGTAACAATGGTAGAAAAAGCCATGATCTTTACCAAGTGGGGAGATATCAATGATGAGGAAATATTCAAAGAGGACCTCTCATCAATGATCTACAAAGAAGACCAAAAAGAACCAGAGCAACTACAACCCCTTTTAATTGAGCCAAGCAGTAAAGCGTATCAACTAGATAAATAAATGGGATACACCAGAAAAGGTGGCATTGGGCTACAAAAACAAGGCAGAGCTGAACCTATTATAGTGGAACAAAGAAAGAAGAACATGTGACTAGGCTATGGTTTGATAGATGTGGTTACTCCAAATATTGGATGTACCTCTTTTAAGAAAGGAGCTCCTTATACTGACATTAAGACATCAAATATCTACCATCTTATAGACAATGATTTACCCATTGAGGACTTATTTGAAAGTTTTAGCATAAGTATACCCTATCTGACCTAGCAAACCTACATTCAAAGATTGTACTTATGAAACAAACTCTAATGAGTATGAACGGGATTCTCCTTCCTTTGTCACCTCTAGTGATGATGACCTAGATACCCAATTGGAGAATGATGTCAAAGCCATATTGACCATATTGACAACTTCTGTAAGGTTTGTAGATAACGATGAAAACCTACCCATTTTCTACCCACAATTATTAGATTGGGACCAACAACACCATACACGTGTTTTGGATCAATTCCAAAATGATGAAGAAATTACAGAGTTTATGGGACTTCAAATTGATATACCATCAGGAGATCATAAAGTAGGGTTTGTCATGGAACTCGAACAACAAGCATATTTTAGAGGGTAGATTGTGTCCTCTAGGTGCAAAATTGAAAAAGACAATGTAAAAATTTAAAATGAGACCCCCTAGGGAAAACCACTATGTGGCTCTATCGGATCTTGAAAAGAGAAAAATAAAGAATGAATCTAAGGGTGAAAACCTCTCTGAGGCACCCGAGGATGGAGAATTCAATCTCCCTATTTCTGAATATCAAGAGAATTCAACACTCCTAGTTGAAGAAGTGGAACCTATAATTTTTTGCACAACATAAACATCTAAGATCACATATCATGCAACATCACTTGATCCTAAAGAGAAAGTGAAATTCTCAAATTTCATCAATGAAAGGAAGATACACTTCACATAGACATATGCAGACATGCCAGGGCTAGATCTAGCATTGGTCGTACATCATCTAGCCATATTTCTTGGAGCTAAACCTATCAAGCAGAAGCTAAGAAAGATGCATCCCTAGATAACACTTTTGGTAAAATTAGAACTAAAGAAATTGCTAGATGTAGGCTTCATCAGAGAAATTGATATCCAAAATGGATCTTGAATCTAGTACCGGTATCAAAGCCCACTGGGGGCATAATAATCTACACAAACTTTAGAGATCTAAACAAAGATTTCCCAAAAGATGATTTCCCTCTCCCAAACACTGATATGATTTCTGATTTAACTGTAGGACATGAGATGCTATCACTAATGGATGGCTTCTCTAGCTATAATCAGATAAAGATATCCCCTGAAGATTAACATAAAACTACATTCACTTATGCATGGGGGACCTTTTGCTGGAACGTCATGCCATTCAGTCTAAAGAACACACGAGTGACCTATTAGCACACAATGAATATAATCTTTCATGATATGTTGCATACAATTATGGAAGACTATGTGGATGACATACTAGCAAAGTACCTCAAAATAAAAGACCACTTGACCAATCTTGCAAAGGTGATTGTCAAGCTCAAATAGTATAACTTAAGGCTCAATCCGAAAAAGTGTGCATTTAGAGTAACATCAAGGAAACTACTAGGATACATAGTATCAAAGAGAGGCATTGAAGTAGATCCTGCAAAAGTAAAATCCATATTAGAAATTCCTCCTCTGAAGACATTAAAGTAGCTTATAAGTCTACAGGGGAAACTATAATCCATCAGGCTATTCATCACGTAATTGACAGACAAGTGTCATTCGTTCACGCATCTCCTATACAAAGACATCACATTCAAGTGGGATGGAAGTAGTGATCAAGCATTCCAACAAGTCAAAGAATGTCTACTCACTCCTCCAGTACTAATGGAACCTATTCCAAATAAAGCAATGATACTCTATGTATCTACAACACAAGCAACATTAGGAGCTCTCTTAGCACAACTAGATAATAACAAAGAAAGGGCGTTCTACTACATTAGCCGAACACTGGTGGGCTATGCATTGAATAATTTTCCCATAGAAAGAGTGTGTCTTTCTGTTGTCTTCGTAGCATAGAAAATCAAACACTATATCTTGAATAGACAAATAAAGCTAGTTTCAAAGGTAGATCCACTAAAGTACCTATTAGCAAAAGAAACTCTAACAAGTAGGATTGCTAAATGGGTGATGATATTGAGAAAGTTTGATATAGAGTACGTAGACATGAGAGCCATCAAAGGACAAATCATAGTAGATCAACTAGTTGAAGCACCAATGGAATATCACTAACCTCTCATAATAGACTTCCTAGATGAAAGCATATTGCTAACAAAATAGACAAGTCATTGGACCTTGTATTTTGATGGGTCCCAAACTCAACATGGCTCAAGAGAAGGTATATTATTTCTCACACTACAGGGAGATAGTATACCTAAGGTTTACAAAATTGTTTTCCCATGCAAAAATAACATCTCTATGCAGCACTAGTCACAAGACTGAAAATGGGAATTGAATGGAGGATAAAAGAACTACAGGCTTATGGAGACTCTCAACTGGTAATCAAGTAAGTAAATGACAATTATCAAACAAAGGATGAAAATTTACTGCCATATAAGAGAATGGTGGATAGTTTCAAACAATATTTTGTCACCATCACCTTTGAATTGGTTCCCCTATCAACAATAGAGCAACAAACGTTATGGAAATGATATGTTAGCTACTCGACATCCTAGAGAACATTTCTAAGTATGAATTCCTTGTGGAACAACTCTTAATACCGACATTCGAGATTCTAGAATACGAACTAGTGTGTGTTGGTGTTGGTCCTAACTCACCATGGTACCATGATAAATATGACTATATCCAACATGGTATTGTACCTCCTCACTTGACAACCACCCAAAAGGAAAACTTTGTTCATAGGACTTCCTAATTTACAATACTAGGAGACACCTTATATCATCAAAGTTTAGATGGTACTTTACTCCGATGTCTTGACGTAGAAGAAGTGCAAACCACCTTACAAGAGGTAGATGAAGGTGTTTGTGGTTCCCACTCTAGTGGACCTAACCTAGCACAAAATTTAATAATAACAATATACTATTAGACCTATATGGAGCAAGAAGCTATTGCATACACAAGAAAATGTTGCCAATTGTAGTAGCACAGTGACCTCATTCACGTACCAACATAGGAGCTAAGACCTATCACGACACCATGGCCTTTTTCATAGTGGGGATTAGACTTGGTAGCTAAGATCTCTCCTGCTTCATCAAATGGGCATAAGTTCATCATTACCACAACTGACCAATTTACCAAGTGGATAAAAGTGATTCTATTAACCTACATCATTGGTAAATAGATATCCAAATTCATCTTGAATTATCTGATATGTTGACATGGAATTATCCAAACCATCATAACAGACAATGGGACCTCATTCAAGAACCAAGATTTCAAAGATATTTGTTCCAATTTATGCATCCAACATAGATTCTCCATGGCCTATTACCCCAAGGAAATAGTTAGGTTGAAGCATCTAATGAAACTATCTTGAAGATACTAAAAAATATTGTTAATGACACTGGACATGATTGAAATTTGCAACTAAACCCAACCTTATGGGCTTACCGAACCAATATCTGTACCCCTACAGGTACCACACCATTTTACTTAGTCTACAGATCTAAAGTTGTCTTACCCATCAAAGTCAAAATCTCTTCACTATGAATCTCACTCAAAGGCATGGTCAACAATGAACAGTATCAAGTATCCAAATTAAATGAGTTGGAGCTCCTATATGAAAGGCATTTGAGCTCGTTAAACCATCTTCTGACTTATCATAATTGGCTCAAATAAACTTCAATAAAAGATCAAAAATAGAAACTTTCAGGTTGGTGACTTGGTACTCAAAGAGAATCAAAAGGTACAATTGAATTAAGATGGTAAAGATAAGTTTGAACCCAACTGGTTAGGCCCATTCATCATCACAACAAGCTATGGCTTTGGAGCTTACCAAATGGCTTCTCCTGAAGGAGAACCCTTAGTAGAACTGTTGAACAACAAGCACCTCAAAAATTTCTATACTTGAAACACATCAAAATACCCTAGGAAAAAGGGTAAAAATACAAATAAAATCAATCAAAAAGTTAAAAAATAAAAAAAATCAAAAAGAAATAAAATAGTAATGAGAAATAAAATGTTCTTTAAGTGAAAACCACCTTATGGCGCTTCTAGAATAGGTACCGTAGTGAAAATATAGCAAACATGCACTACATTTGAATAAGACTTGCATCATTATCTATCAACGCTATCTGAAGCATCCACCAATTCACCCCATAATAAAACATGTGTCCAACCATGGCTTGATGACTAATTAAGTATTGAACCTCGTTGCACCATCAACATCCATCTCCTCTATAGAAGGTAATCATGTCTCAAACTGGGGGCAACTTCCTGAAACTAGTAGTGGATTAGATCCTTGTATGTCCTATCATGGTTGAAAACATAAAAATCAAAATTTTTGTGAAAACAGTAAAATCAAAACAGTCACAAAACAATCAAAAAGTCAAAAACATGTTCTTATCAAACCAAGTCAAACTATGTGGTCTTTGCATGTACAATGTAGGCAAGGCTTATCAACCCCCGAGGCCTTAGGTCAGTCCCCTTCTAGGTGTCTATCATGCTTTATTTCAACTTAGTCAAAAATTTAAAATTCAAAAACATTCAAAAAATAGAAAAAATAAAAAACATGTTCTTATCTAAAACCAAGCAAACTACGAGTCTCTACGTTTACAACGTAGGCAAGACTTATCTTTGACGAGCCCCTAAGGCCCTAGGTTAGTCCCATGAAAACAAAAAAAACAACATCATATAAACTCAAAAAACCAAAAAAAATCGTACCTTCATCATCACCAAACACAATAAACTTTCATCCATAATAAACAATCATTACAATCACCCTTTGACAATGCAAAAAACAAACAAGACAAAAAATCAAAATAAAAAATTCCAAAGTGAAGATCGAAATGATTAGAAAATTATCAAGTGAAAACTAGGCCAAAATGTTAACTACCTATCTATTTAAAATTCACCAACAACATCCTGAGATATGTCTTAATGGCTCTGTTCCTACAATAGACATCATCAACACTAGATAATAGCTTGAAAATTCAAAACAGATATGGCAAGTGATATTGCAACATTGTTTATCTTTTTATAGTCTTATATTTCTTTTATTTATCATAATACCACATTCCCACGATCTCTTGAGGATTTCCATAAGGATTTAGAGAAGAAGGAATGGTCGTATTAATATTCGATTTTTGTTAGTTATATTTGTAAGATTTTTTTGTAATACTACCATGGCGAATACTTGCTTTGTTTTGTGTATGGAAGTTATTTTGAGACAAATCATGTAGCGGTTGCATGTTAGGTATTTCATACCTCTTGATGTAACTAGTCTAAAAATCTTTAACACAACTCAACCATATATTCTAATAGGGTTTTCGTATGTCTGGTATGAGCAAGAATATTCTTTGTATGCTGAGTCAAAGTCCACGCAATGGATACAAAGCTATCTTGGTTATTAATACCTTGGTGCATCATGTATGTTTGCTACATCAAAAAGGATTGTTAAAGATATGAAGACTCTATGCAAAGAAAAAGAAACTCATCAATAACTAACAACATCAAATTTCTATCCATCATCAAATATTTCTAAAACATTGTTGCGAGCTTGACCTAAAAAATGATTTTTTTGGCCAACCTCTTGAGGGGGCAGCCCAACATCCCGCCATCATTCCACTGACCAACGGGGCATATAATTTTTTTAAATCTTGATCTTAACATCAAATTATTTGAAACAAAGCAATTGATACTTTGTTTCAAAGAGGGGCAAAATGTAGACATGTAAAAATGACCTAACACTTATCGCATAATCTGAATGACATTTTCTCATTATCGACATCATTATCACCTAATATCACTGCATTTCACATCAATTACATCAAAAGCCCTAATTCCCTCTATTGATTGAATAATATTACATTATTTAATTAGTTCACTTTTTCATCATTTTGACTAATTAAATAAATTTCATTTATTTAATAAAGTCCTAACCTAACTTTATTCTTCCTAATTAATTAAATAACATCAGTTATTTAATTGTTGCTAATATACCCTATTCCCCTAAATCAATTAAATTATTATTAATTAATTGTTTAATAAAATCACTTTCCCCCTCTCTAAATCAGAATAATTAAATTAATTATTCAAACATCATGAACAAGCAAATACAACTTTGTTTGCAAAAGTTAAACATGACTTGCACATTCAACTCAAAAAGATTAATTAATTAATTACCCTCACCCACTTTTATGATTGAGAAAACTATGATCCCTCGATTATTCACTCTGATTGGCTGACCGATTCATCTATTTTCTGATTGATTCATCTATTCTTCAATCCCACTGAAGGCTCAACTTGATTTCTTCAATCTCACTGAAATCTCAATCTATTTCCTCAATTCCACTAAACACTCAAATTGATTTCATTAATCACACTGATTATGTAATCAAAATCCACTAATTCTTCCCATATAATTCCTCTCAACAGTTTTTAACTGTTGATCAGGATATTCTACTACGTGATCTCAATCGTTCATTTCAAAACAAAAAATCTATATAACAACTTCATTTCTTCTAAAAAATGATCAGAGAATTAACATCTTTTGTACAACGAAGTAATGCCAAATTAATCATCAATTTATTGGAATCTTTTAAATACATCTTTGATCAACATCAGACAACTTTGAAGCTTTTTATTCGCATAAATGGAGGCCTCGCATTGATACAACAACAATCCCTAAGAATGCTGACCTCCAATCCATGATTGATTTTCAACCCATTAGCCTATGCAATACCTTCTAAAAAATCCTCTCTAAAATACTTGTGAACCACATCAAACTTCTCCTTGAAAACTTCATCAGCCCCACTCAAAAAGGTTTTGTGCCTGGTTGTCATATCCTTGATGCTACCATAACCAACCATGAACTCCTTCATTCCATGGACAGATACAACTATGCTAGTATGGCCCTTAAATTAGATATATCAAAAGCCTATGATAAGGTCATACAAGACTTTATCCCTAAAGTTTTAATCAAGTATGGGTTTGATCAATCTATGGTTAAACTAATAATGGAATGTGTTACTACGGTTAAGTACTCTGTCCTAGTTAATGGGGCTCCTTTTGGGTTTTTCTCTGCTAGGAGAGGTATTAGACAGGGTGATCCCCTCTCACCCTATTTGTTTATCATGATTACAGATGTGTTGAACAACATTTTTTCCAGTATGCTTTTAGAGGGGTTGATAAAGGGAGTCAAGGACGCCTCTTCTTTAGATACGATTGTGATCCAACAATTGGTGGATGATACTTTCCTATTTGGGAAAGCCTCTATGATTGAAGCCAGGAAATGGAAAAATTGTCTTAACAACTATGATGCTTGCTCTGGTCAGTGCATTAACTATAATAAATGTATTATTTACATCTTTAAAATCACTCCTAACCTGCAAGCTAGGGTGACTTTTGTGCTGGGTTGTATGAGTGGCTCCCTTCCTTTGGTCTACCTTGGTCTTCCCCTCACCATCAAGGAGGTCACTCCTGAATTTTGGAATTCGGTCCTTGAAAGAATCCAAAGGAAACTGACTGGGTGGAAGGGCTCCATCCTTAGCCATGCTGGTAAACTTCAACTCCTCTCTATTGCTCTTCAGGGTATTCTTGTCTACTTCCTTTTTATATTTAAGATCCCTAGATATATAGCTGAGAAATTTGAAAGGATTAAAAGGAACTTCCTCTAGTCTGGGACCGAGGACAAGAAGAAATTTTCTCTAGGTAAATGGGAAAAAGTCTGCTAGCCTAAACATTATGGAGGGCTTGGGATAAGGATTGTCTCTCACACTAATAAAGCTTTAATGGCCAAAGTTGGTTGGGATCAACTGAGGAACACTAAGGATTGGTGTAAAATTATGAATGCTAAATATCTTCAAAAAGAGACCTTTAGTTAACTGTCTCTCGGAGGTTCACCCTTTGGGTTCCTTGGATTGGAGCGGCATTTTCAGCCTATAGGGTCTCCTAAGGATGGGGATGAAATGGAAGATTAGTAATGGTGATAAAATTAGATTCTGGGAAGATCGTTGGTTACTTGATACCCCACTAGAAATTTTTGAATTTAGAAATCTAAAAGAGGCAATCTCAACGGTTCTTTGATATTTATATCTGTGACTATCTTATTGGGCCTCTTGGTGCTAGGAAATGGAATGTTTTGGATTTGTGCTGCCCTTTACCCCCTGAACTAAGCCTCCTGGCTAAGTCTCTGCAGGATTTACTCTCATTTACTAGACTCCCCTCAACATCCTTAGGGGATGAATTCTTTTGGTTTAATGATAAGCAGGGATACCTTTCTATCAAATTGGCCTACAATCTGTTGATGAACCAGGGTGTTTTTATTGACCTTTGGAAGAAGGTTTGGAACCATCACATGATCCTGAAAGTTAAATTCTTTTGGTGGAATGCCTGCCACAACGAGATTCTTACCCAGGACAACTTGAGAAAAGAGGATTCCAGATCCCCAACAGATGTGTTCTATGTAAATGCAATGAAATATGTTGACCACTTATTGTTACACTGCCCATTTTCTATTGATGTATGGGGAATAGCTATGGAATGCTTAGGCATCCAATGGACCATGTGTAAAGATATTAAATCCTTTTTATTGAGCTGGAATGGACCATTTGTTCACCCCCTACCTTGTGAAATCTGGAACCAGGTACCTCCCATTATCTGTTGGTGCTTATGGAAAGAGAGAAACAATAAGATTTTTAGGAACATTGAGAGGTGTCTGAAGGAGGTCTTTGGTATTGGTTCTTGGCTCATTAAGGAAAAAATTTCTCTTAAAAGGGATAAATCCGATTAAAGGACCTTCTGAGAGAAATTTTAATGGCCAGGGCTTGGCACCAAAAATTGGATGAAAGCTCCTATTAAAACTGCAGATCCCTGGCTAGAAGTAACACTATATGGAAGCCTCCAGATAGGGGTTGGTTTAAGCTTAACTTTGACGGGGCAACTAAAGGCAACCCGAGTAGAGCTAGCATAGGGGGAGTTATCATAGATTTCAAAGGAAATTTTGTGACTGGTTATGTTGGGGGAATTGGCTTCCAATCTTCTATGATTGTGAAAGCCTGTGCGCTGCTCAAGGGATTATAGATTGTTGTTTCTATGGGGATATAGAACCTTCACATTGAAGGTGGCTCTAAGTCTATTATTGATGTTGTTAATTTTGGCAGATTACTGGGGTGGAGCACTAAGGACATCCATTTAGACATAAGGATTTTTGTGTCTAAGTTAAAATTAAAGTATATTACCCATACTTATAGGGAGGGTAATCGTGTGGCTAATGCCTTAGCCAACTTTGGTTCACATTGGAATTCCTTTAAGTGTTGGTGCAATTTGGGGAACCTACCCCCAAGTATTCAAGGTCTTATCTTGAAAGAACAAAGCCCTTACTTAATCTATGATGAAACTAAACATGTGATTTTTGGGGTTTAATGGGGGATCCACATGCTTGTTGATTGGGCTATGAGATCGGGTGCTAATGTTGAGGTGGCCTACAAGTGACAAAATTTGAAAAATGAGGTGATTTTTGTCTCTAGAAAAAAGGACATCATGAGTAAGTATGACAGGTTTGTGATCAAGGCCAAGCAGGGTCGTACCTTACGTTATCTCCTTATGGGGATTATGCTAAGCCATCATATTTTCATAAAATACTTTGTTTTAAATACTGATGTGACCTTTCATTATGAGAAAATTCTCCTTTTTGGCCCTATCCTTTCTACTATATTGTATCCTCTTCTAAAGGTTGAGCTCCTCATTATTACTAAATTTGGCCCCACGACCATCTTGCCTAGCTTTTTGTGTAAGAACAACATGGCTGACAATCCTTACTTTCCCATCATGTCTTGCTTACCTAGTTGCAAATATTTGAAAGCTCCCATTAATGATACTGCCAAGATTGCATTAAGTGATTTTCCTCCTCATGCGTGCATCTTGCACTTCGATTCAATTAACCAACGCTGCTCTGTTCGACTAAAAATCTTGTGTGCAGAGAATTTTTTTCCTAAACATTCTCTCTAACCTTTTACTCTCACTAGTTCTATGGTTTTTCATTGCACAAAGTGGCATCATGGGTGGTGATCGTGTGTGAAATGAGCCCGATAACTATGGTGAATTCTGCAAAGACCTGTTGGGCTGGCATATTTATGTTGAAGGCGGTTTGGCTCCCCTGATGGAGAATCTAGTGGGTCATGACCCCAATTTATCTGTGAGATTTTCCAACTCTTGGAAATATAGAAGAGTGAATCTGGGTAGAATTTCCTTCGAAGTTAATGAAGAGGTGATTGCACAGGCAATAGGGCTACAGAGCACTTGTAAAAAATATCTGAAGCACACCAAAACTTTGGATAATGATAGCATGGATGCATTTTTTATGGGGAATGAGAAGATGATTTGTAACCATTCAGGATTTGAGAGAGAGGCCCTTTCGCAGCCATGGGACCAAGTCTTCTTGGCCCTCATGAAGTACGTGACTCTTGAAGGTAGATACAAAAAAAAATTCTTCTACCATTTCCCTCTGTTAAATCACCTTAGGCATAAAATTATTTTAAGCTTTGCTTTCTTCTTGCTTAAGGATTTAGAAAGATCTGTTAAAAAATGCATTGAAGCCACTGACCTTAACCCTGATGATAACCCTCCCCTGTCATTGCACCAAGTTCTCATCATGAGACTCTACCATTTCCATCTTGCGTTATGCCCGCCCAAACCTATATTTGTTGTCTGTGTTGAGGAAATCAGACCGCTTGTTGTGGCCAACATTTCGCTAGTCGATTCCAAAGGCCCCATCCAAAAAACCCACCTGGTTGCTGCTGATACTCACAAACCTAAACCTACTTCTAAAAAGCTTAAAGGAAATGCCCAGGCTAGTGTTGCGGCTAGTCTTTGTGATCTCAAATCGACCCTTGCCAAGCCTGTTATCAAACCCACCCTGAAGAAGAAAGGCAAAGAGGATGCAAAGGGTTTGAAGGATCCTCTGGCGAAGGAAAGGAAAGGTAAAAATGTGGTGGGGAAGGAATCTAAAGGGGACATGGTGGTTGTAGTGACGGTTGTGATAGGTGGTGAGACTATCATCAAAAGGTCTAGTAGATTGGCTAAGAACAACAAAAAGTAGGTGGTTTTGGACTCAAAGGAGGAGCGGTTAGATAGCAAGGATTTTAAGGATGAGGACGTGTTTGGGGATGAGGAGGAGGAGTATGCTGGTGAACCCCACTCCATCCCTGATATCAACAAATTGCAGAAAGAGAACTCAGCTTCCCAGTCCTCGAACCCGCTGGACGAGGAATGTGTTGATACTGTGAAGGTTGTTGATGATGGGAGGAGCGTCGTGTGTTACGGAAGATAATGGATAGTCTAGATAAGAAACTATGTGGCTTGACCCATTTTATGGTTAAGATGGTTCTCTTTGCTACCAAAACTCTGTCTGTCATTATAAAGGATGAATTGGATGGGAAAAATGTTGATGAAGATCAAGAATGGGTTGGAGATGATGTTGTTGATCTGCTGTTTAAGAACTAGGAAAATCATAATTAGTTTTTTGATTTTTTGTGTTTTATCTATGTGTTGTTGTTCCACGGTCAGTATTCACTTTTTTGGCATAGTTTCTATGTTTATTGGAATTGAAATTTTTGGCCCTTGTGGCCCTATGTGTTAAGGGTACAACACCCTATAAATGTTGCTTACCTTATCAAAAATAATGATCCAACATCATTGCGAATACACTTAGACACGAGATGGTAACACTATGTGTTTATGAATTTACATTATGTTCTCTTCTTTGATTACATATTTTAATTTCATTTCTTTTGTAGTTTCAGTTCGTGAGTAATGGGTATGAATCTAAATCCTTGTTTTGAATTAGATTTTGTTTAATTCGTTTAACATTGATTTCCTCACGCAATATTCGATTTCCTTCTTACAACAATACCCTTATGAGATGATAACCAACAAGAGTACACAATTAATTTTATAGAACATACCTAGCTAACTAAAAAACATAACTAAACTATCCTATAGAGCATGACAACAAGAAATCGTATACTACTAGTTTCTCTCTATTACATTAAATTTTTTAAAGTTAGAGTAATTATAAAATTATGTTAGCCTTTTTTAATTTTAATAAGAGATTAGGAAGAGAGTAACATGATGAGTGAATGATAATATAAATTTAACATACAATCTAATAGAATAATTAATGAAAAGGAACATACTAATTATTTATTTCTTATAAGATAAGATGACTCTAACTCCTTTGAAGTGTACATAAACAATTAAGTAGATGAGACATATAACTCATCTAAACAGTCTTGAACATGTAGGTAACAATTAGGATGTGTATTCTACCTTGTCTTATTCTTTAATTGTAATTGTAATTTATTTATTACATAAAAATCATGCATAATGTTGTTTTGAAGACTAAATCATTAAGTTAATATATACTGTAATTAGTATTTATCATACAAAAATATCTAAGTTGAATATCAACCAAAATATTAATATTGGTGCAACCAATTATTAAATGATTTGAACATATAAATTTCTTAAATGAAGATATATTTGTATGAGTTTTAAGTGGGATAAACCTTTGTTAGAGTATTCATGCGTTAACTAATAATTAATTAATCTTTAATAAATTATTTGTCTAATTCATTTCATGCACTTAAGCTAAACTTAGGAGTGTTTTTTTTTTTTTTTCTGTTAGCTAGAGTGAGCTTTTATTAGATCATCATGTCTCATCACATAGGATGATGGCATATGCCATGATATATAATCCTTTTATCATTTAGAGTTGATCCTATAAAGAACTCACCCTCATTGTATTATCTACAGATCTCATTGAAGACTCTCGAGGTTCATTCTATAAGCTTTTCTTGTTGATGATATAGCATATTATTGTTTATGATATATCAGATTATTGTTTGCATCTCTCTTGCGTGAAATGTCTTTTTATTCATTATTTGATCATATGTCTTGTGTTTATTCACATTTATAAAAACCTTATCCAAAGTACAATTCAAGGGAATTTACTAATATAGAGTGACTTTCTATACAACACAACAAAAAATATGTATTTAACCATTTAAATTTATATTGAATCCAACCAAAATTTACATGTCTATTTTAACTCTATTTTGATTCAATGGTAGATCTTAATATATGAGCGCATATAAAGCTCAAATTATATTAAGGTACAAATTACAATATGTAATTATAAACTCTAATATTATCAAATATATGCATGAAAAATTAAAAATATAATATTATGCATAAACCCTAAGGTAGATCAACAATAGTGTGTCCCACTTGCGTGACATTATAATTTGACGTAGGTTGATAGAAAAAATCCTTCATTCAAAAGTGAGTCAAAAATCACCTTCAAATGAACATGAACTGTTAAAGGTTTCAATAAAAAGGACCTTTGAATGAAGGTAATTTTCATAAAATAAAAAAGGGACCTTCATTTCAAGGTCCTTTCGATTCCTTTTATGAAATTTTTCTTAAAATAAATAGAAACAGATCTTTGGATGAAGGTCCTTTTTCTCCCTTCTATTAAAATTTTCTTTGAAGGTATTTTTTATTTTTTTGTCAAAAAAAAGATGTACCTTCACTTGAAGGTCTTAGAAATGACCTTTCCACTAGAGTCCTCAAATTTTCCTTAGAATTTTTTATTTCCAACCTTGGGTTGAATCAAAAAATGGAATGAATATGATAAGATAATTTGCAAGATTGTAGCCCTTAAAGTAAGATTTCTAAAAAGTATAATTTCTAATATATTTAATTTTATTATTATATTTATTTTATATTTTTTAGCGAACATAAGTTTTTTAGTGACCATCAAGGTCTTCGTTCTACATGCATGGAAAATAATGATTTTTTTTGAAAAATACATGTACACTAGGTATTGGTGTTGTTTCAACAAAACAAATTTAATTTGGATACACAAAAAAAATGCTTTATGGAATAAATCTATGTGTAATTTATAATTAATCTCAATTCAAAAATTAATAAAAAATAAAATATGTAAATAAAAATTATGTAAAAATATCTACACACTAGGTATTAAAATCTATATTCAATAATTTTTCAATTTTATCCTTTTGTAAAAAAGGTTATGCATTATGGAATAAATGCCACTTTTTAAAAATATTGTTAACTATAAAAAATAAGTTATTAACACTTGCATAAATAAATCACAAATAATTTTAAAAAATACATTTACAATCTAAATATAAAATCACAAAAATCACTAATTCACATCATCTTTAAATTCTTAATGGTTTAGTTGCTATGAGTGACAAAAAGTTAAAATTTGATTAAAAAAACTTATTTCAATGTCTCGCTATTATGAAACCAACCCTATCATCATGTTTAATCTAAATTAATTTAAATTCTACGTAATTTATATGTTTTTATTATATTTACAACTTAAACAAAATATAACTAATACATTTAACCCATTTCATAACCAGTAAATGTATAAATAAATCTATAAAAAAATTAAAAAAAGAGAATATAATGTTAAATGGTAGTCTAACATAAAGTTAAAAGAAAAAACATAAGAAACCCCAAAAAAAATTATCATGTTTATCTTGTTTTCTCTTGTAATAAGAAGATAGAAAGTGGTAGCCATAGATGACAATGAGAAAAAGTGTGAGAAGTTTACGTTAGTAGTTGAAGAAGAGAGTTGTAGTTTCAAGATAAGTAGGGGAAGGCATTTTAAGGATGAGATAATATCCCACAAAGGGCCATAACACATACGAGAGGGGTCATACCCCTCACAAAGGGTTGTCTTGTCTTTAATGAGGTTGTTTCTTTCATAGGGGTTCATAGATTTTTTTTCTTATGATTTTATTTTATTTATTTATCATTTAAATATATATTTTTACTTTTTGAGAAGGCTTAATAAACTTTCAAAAAATGCACTTGCGAGGTGTAAGAAAACACCTAAAATCTTTTCAAGCATAATCTCAACCTATGACAAAATGAGATCCTTGGAAATAAGTATGAACATTCATCAATGCATAAAGGATAGAAGAGTTTTTTTAAAAAATGTTATGCAATTGTCTTAGTCATGTACGTAAAATATGAAAGTATACTAAGACACATGAATTATTTGATAAAATACATCAAAGAAATGTGGTTTGATGGAATGACATGTTTGTAGGATATTCATGAAATAATAAAAATATTTTACATATTTTAATCCATTATATATACTATCATATATTTCTTTCATGTTGGGTAGTTTGAGAATGGGAAAAAATAAAATATTTTCATTATGTATTCCTCAAACAATATTCATGTGCCTGATCATGCACACACACACATATAAAGGGGGGTGTATGGTTTAACTCCTTTTAGTTTCTATGAATGATAGATTTGGAAGAATTTCTATTTTATGGAAATTAATATTTATTTTATAAATAGAACCATTTGAAACATAAACTCATATATCTTTACTTTCCCTCATAAGACATAGGAAGAAATTTTAAAATTCTCAATAAGAGGCATGACATCTGTATAATTTCTTACATTTTGGTAATACCCTTTAAAACTTGAATATGTTGTGACACTAAATTTTTATTTTTTTTAAATTATGGAACTTCACAAAAAGAAAACAATCTTCACCACCTTCACTATAGTAAATGGAATTTTTTCAATCATCATCAATATATTCACTCCAAAAACCCCATACTAAAAAATCATGCCACTAGAGAGTGTTTTCCACATAATAAAGATGACATCATCAAGCCATCTCTCGAGCTAGGATAATCAACTAGGACCTAGGCAAGCACTTACATTATAAATAACATGGCTAAGATATTACACATTGGAAATTGATAGGTCTAGATAATAGCTTATTTTATGTTGTTTGTATACATGTTCCAAGATAATTTTAGGTACACTTTCCAGACAATGTTCCTACATTATACTATCCTTTCATATCCATTATGCAGACTTGAACCTTAAATATGATGATGGGATTATGGTTATAATACATTAGTATTATATGGTTTATATGAATATATGTATGGAATGTTGATGGAATGCTATGAGTTAATTATGATAGTTATCCTTGTGTACATGTTTTGTGGAACTAACTTTTTTGTAGCTAAAGAGGAACCACAATGCAATAGTTGTGGGATGAACCTGTAGCAAAAGGAATGAATGGACACCGAAACAAGAGAAGCTATAGGTTAAGTTGAACGTGATGATCATTGATTAAAGGCACTTAATGAAATTTGGACATGCGTTATTATAACTAGTTAAATAAATGCTAAAGAGGAGGTCTCCTTCACTTATGGAATTTTGACAAATGGTTTTATGTTTACATGCAATTATGTTTTGACAGAGTTCTAGTCCTGATAGGATTCTCTTTCCTTTTCAGTTATAGGTTAAATAAATCAATCTTAATTCTACACTCTATTATCTGGGAGTGGAGTTAATGATTTCAGTTAAGTTGTTGTTTTGAATAAAGATTCCCTCAAGATTGTATATAGCTATTGGTTGAATTTGTAGGATAGTTAGCTGGTTTTTCTCAGGTTTTATGTTATTAGTTACTTTTAGTTTCAAGACATGAAAAATATTCACAATGATTGAGTCCAATATATGGAAAGATATTTTGTAATCTTTTATGATATGCAATGAATGGTGTTAATATTATGGAATGTGTAGAATCTATTAGATAGGTTTGGGTTCGGTTAAAGTGGAAATAATTACTTGAGCATGCCACTCAAGGTATTGTTCTTCACTTCATGTTTCAGTTATTTGTTTATGTTTAATAACTGATATTAGTTTATCATTGTTTCATGAACCATATGCAAGTCAATTAGAATTTCATCTCTTGCTTATTGTTGATAAATTCTTGTGAATATGAATGTAATGATTAAATAGTAGCACTCAGGGGGATAGTTCAGTTGAGTCATTAGTTTTTATCAGTTTTGAGTTATTGCAACATCATTTCATTAGTAACAATTTAGTTATAGTTTAAGCTCTAGGTACTCGTAGCCACTAGTTCTGGTTATGTCTTTTACTATTTTGCAATTCTATGAGTTTTCCAACAGTAGGATAACTTAAGTAGGATAGTTTAGGTAGATTTGAGTCCATGAAGTTATATATAATGTTGCACCATCATAAGCTTACAAGCCTTGGGTTGATAATTTAACGTGGTCTTAAGCAATGTAAAGTGGATTGTTCAGCCAGTTAAACCTCTAAATTGAGTAGGTTCTACCAATTTTAAAATACACTAGCTTAGAATCTACATTTCTAGCGCTATTGCTGAGGATGGTGCTATCTTCATAGACCCATTTTTATAGTTTTCATAGTTAAATTTTCTTTCCAACATTAGGATTGTTAGATACAATCTTTTTTTGACACTAGAGATATACTAAAATTGTGTAGGACCACTGAATCTAAAGCCATATTTCATGTATAAGGAGGAAAAGAGATTCCTTGGGTAGGTTTCTTCCCTCCACACGATAGGAAGCTATAGCCAAGGTTGGTGATTATAGTACTTAGAGTGAAGGTACCACTGAAGAATAAATTTCCTTCTCACCAACATCTAGCACACATACAAAAGGAACATACTACACTATGGGTGATGCAACTAATGATGATGTTGAACGACCAACATTTAAGTTCCTCATCACTAACTAGCAAAGGGCTACAATATTGAAGAACATTCCTCCTTCAACATTACTAATCTTCTATGGGTTAATGACTGAGGACCCAAATACATTCATCTTTAAATTTGATGTCCTATGCAGAAGTTATGACTATACTTCTAATGCACATAGGCTAAAGCTATTCCCTACCACCCTAAAAGATGTAGCTTTGAGATGGTTCATGGGATTAGGTAAGGATGTTGTTCCTGATTAGGACACTATGAAGACAATGTTCCTAAAAAAATATCAGGACTATTGTAAAGGACCTAACAGGAGGAAAGATGATATTTTCATAATGAAACAAAAGGACGATGATCCTTGAAAAGATTAAGTGGAGAGATTTCAGTTTGCTCTAAAGAAAAACCCACAAAACAAGTTGTTAGAAGAGTCTCTCAAGTTAGTATTTTTGAGAGGAGTCAATGGCGACTGTATGGATGCCTTGATCCTCATTGGACAAGGAGATATTTCTCAAATACCATTTTCAAAATTTTGAAAGGTTTGCAGGAATTGTTCCAGGACCTTTACAAAAAATCTACGAGGAGATAGAACATCAGTTATTGGTAAATCATCTATAGGGGTTTCAAAAATAGAGCTAAGCAATATGTTATCCAACATGAAAGAGGATTTCATTAGTCATTTGGTAACTCAGTTGGATACTCTCCAGATTAAGAAAAAGCAGGAAGAAGTCGAGGCTATGCTCACTAAATATTGTCTAAGCTATAGGCAAATAAAACAAAATTGTAAATGCAAGAGAGTGGAAAGTATCCAACAAGATAAAGTTGAGAAACCTGACTTTCAACCAATTGAAGGAGAAGATGGACAACTCTTTTACATAGCACAAAGGAGGCCATGGAAGCAAAGAAAAGGTATGCCACAAGACCCTCTTAGCTTTAACTCATCCTTTCCTATTGAGAATAAAAAAAATTATGCTTGGAACTCTTAGCCCTGGCAAGCAAGCCAAAACCAGTGGTAGAACCCTCAATAATGGCCACAAGCTTAGCCAAATTGGAACCAACAGCCAAACCCTTGGTCATAGAAATTTTTTTAGGGTTCCAGTTATAATCCATAATGGATGGCCTGATAGAATCAATGGCATCCTCAGTGGTATAAAGGCCAACATTGGCAACAGTAAAATATGAACTACCACCAGCCTATGCTCCCTCCTCCACCATAACAACAAGCTTTAATGCCTCCATCAAATCCTACATACCATCCACCCAAGCAACAAAAAATACATGCCCAACCTACACATAACCCTAACACTAAGCATGTTCAACAAAATTATACTAACGAAGCTATGCAATACCCCACTTATGGGGTAGAGGTGAGTGATGTCCACCTCATATCAGGGAAACAACTTGCTAGACCTTCATCCCCTCAAATTACAGAAATGGAGGATGAGGAATTTGTAGTTGAAGCTTCAAACAAACCATCTTTGGAACCTGAGTCAAATCAGGTACACTAAACTACCTCAAATACCAAGCCACCTTTTCCTAAACACCTAGCTATACAAAATCATCATACACAGGCTAAGATAGATCTTTTAGGTCAATTGAAAGATGTGAGCATAAAGATTCCACTTATCCAAACTTTTAAAGACATCTCTATGTACACCAAAATTGTAAGGGATCTATGTCTTAAGAAAACAAGTAGGAAAAGAAAAGATCCTCAGATAGTTCATGTCTTGGGAAATCTCTTAGACATCATGTTAGGGAACATTACAGTCCCTAAGTATATAGATCTTGGTAGTCCAGTTGTGGACGTTAAGATTAATGAAACCCTCATTAATAATACTTTGATAGACTTGGGGGCAACAATCAATATCATGGAAAAATAAACAATGCAATTGCTTTAGTTGGTCAACCTCAGACCTACACAAACTATTTTGCAGCTAGCTGACAGGTCCACGGTCAATCTTGAGGGAATTATTGAAGACCTAGTCACTGTATTCAATTCTTGGGAATACTCTATATAATTCATAGTGCTACAACCCAAAGTCAATCTAGCAAGTTACCCACTCATCCTAGGCTGGCCTTGGTTAGCTACAACCGATGCATTTATAGGCTGTAGGTCTAGTAAAATGATAATATCCAATGGGATAGTTACAAAGAACTTAGTTCTTTATCTACTGACTTAACCATATGTAGACCTTGAGCAAACCATTTGGCCCAATTTGGATGAGGAGGAGGATAACTATTCTCTGCAGAAACCAATGACTATAGAGCCCCTTATTGGATGACCAAGATGAAGATGCACTCATTTCTCACATAATCCAAAATGATTGTGGTAGGAGCCTGCAACAATGAGACTGCCTCATATGCCTACAAGACCCCTTACAAAGTATTATGCCCACTAATTCTACAAAAGAGATATCACAACTATTTCATTCATTACTACCTCAACAATGTCTACCCATCATACCAAGCCTTTATCTCTCGTCAGTTCAAGAGGCATCAAAGGAATTGAAAATCATGTCAGGAAGGAAGTTAAATATCAATAATGCCTTGACAGAGGAATAGAAAAATTCTTTGCAATCAGTGCTACAGGCACACTCAACAACATATGCATGGGATTACCATGATATGAAAGGCATAGATCTTGATTGATGTATGCATATGATTTATATTAATGATGGCTATAGACCCATTCGACAACCACATATATGTATGAATCCTAATCTTAGGGAGATAATGAAAGATGAGCTACACAAGCTCCTTGATGTAGGTTTTATCTATCCAATATCAGATAGTGAATGGGTCTCACCTTTGGTAATTTTTCCTAAGAGAGGTGTGAAATGGAGAGTTTGTGTAGACTACATGGAATTGAATACAACCAATAGGAAAGACCACTTTCATTTGCCCTTCATACATCAAGTACTTGATTCTCTAGCTAGGAAGAAGTACTTCTCATTTCTTGATGATTTTAGTGGTTATTGTTACCAATTTTCATTACAACTCAATTGGTGGAATTGATTTTATTTTGTTTGATCTTAAAGTGGAAATATAGTTAGTTGCTACATGATTTTAAATTGTTGATCACATTTGTTCTATTAAGTATTAGTTATGCATTGTTTGAGAGAACAAAATTTAGAGTCATTGCTCAATAATTTGTGGACCAAATGAAGTACAAATCTGATATACAAATGATTAAGCATTCATTGCTTTAATTTTATTTCAATAACATTGTTACATTACAGATTTCATTTGATTGCGAGAATACAAATGACAGTACAAATTTGCATTTTGATGCATTTCTTTTCAGAATGAAAAGCAGAAAGAGGAATTAAGAAATCCACACAAGTCGTGGAGTTAAATGTTGCAATGCATTGAAGGGAGCACCCTACACTACTAAACATGCAAGAAGTAAAAACACATAAATATGGACATAATCATCATTGCCTTATTATTGTCCGCCGATGCAGAAGTGGTGCACCATTTTTCGTCCTTGAGCTCCAATCGACTTGCAAAAAGTTGGGAAAGTCCCGTTAGAGCTCTGACTATGAACATATCTACATGAAACACCAACAGTAATGGAGAATGTTGCTAACAGTGCACTGAAACTATAGACATGGAAAATGTACAATTTTGATCTAGCACACTGGATCTTGATTTACTAACACTATTTCATCCTGAATCATCTCCTTTGCTAGTCATTTAATCGAATAATCTATATTTGATTAAATTCATCGCTCTTCATCTCTTAATTAAATAAATCCACTTTATCTAATTAAGTCATCATCTCCTGTTAATTAAATAAATCAATTTTATTTAATTATCTATAAAACGCCTTTTAATTAAATAATTCATTTTATTTGATTAAATCCCTAAAGTCTTCTTATTAAATTGAATAAATTAAAAATTATTTGATTTAATCTAACATTATCCCCTTTAGTTAAATAAATCAAAATCATTTATTTAATTAAACCCTTCCTCTCAATTTGATTTAAATCAATTCATAAATTTAAGTCTAAATTGTCACATCTCCTAAATTCCACATTAAATTAATTAAAATTTGATTAATTTAATCTTAATCTATGTCACATTCTCTAGAGAATGCAACTTGCACAAAAAATCAATTACTTTGCTTTATTAATTCATCTATTTTCCCTCACATGGCATAAAAGGGGAATATTCCCTCAAATTTGATTTCAAATTCAAATGGACTTAGTCCTTCCAACAAGGCATTTAAGACCTCTTACATGTCATTTGCATTGAGCCAAGTGACATTAACTCCATTTCTTTCATCCCCCCTAAACATGTCACTTCATCAAATTCAAAATTCAAACTTGCACATTGATCAAAATGTGCTCAACCTTCAAGCATTCACATCTTGACAAGTGGCACTTGGCCATTGGATGTTGAATGATCTCACATTGCTTATTTTCACTCTCTCTTCCATTTTGGAAATCTACAAATGAGAGACTCTTCCTCTCATTCTATCATCCGCAATTTGAGTAAACTTATTATACTCAAATCCATCTTCAAACATAGCCATTCTCATCTCTTTTTATCAAGTTCTTAGCTAGGTTATGCAGGAATTCAACCAACAAAGTGGATCAAAATCACAAAGCTTACAAATGAGTTGGGAAAGAGCTGATTTTGACACATCAATTGGCACCAACTCCCCCATGGGATTGATAGTTGTTCATTAAAATATGGTTTATTTACTTTCATTTGCATTGTTCTTCATTTTTCTTCCTATATTAATGTTTCAATCTAATTTCACGGGGAATCCTTTTTTCTTGCTTGCATATGATCTAATATTGTGCTTGTTTGACTTATTTGTGCAGGTATGAAATTGGGGTTCACAAAAACAAGCAAGAAAAGTGTAGGAATCAAATCTGAAAGTGTAAACATCATGATATATATTTTTTACTAACATTGTTTGTTTCCTGTGCAGGTATAGGAAAAGCCATGAAGCTGATTATTTTATGAAGACATAAAGCATGTGGAGTAAAATGGGCTCCCACAAGGGTAGAGATCGACATGCTGCCCCTTAAAATTACAAGTGGGTCAAGTAAGAAAATAAATTATCTTGCTCATCTAAGCCTTTCACAAGAAGAGTAAAATAGATTTAAAATGGAGTAAAAGAGTTTTTTCAGTTATCAATACATTAAATCTATCATTCATTCATAACAATCAAGTCTGAGTGATAAAATGAAAATTACAAATGAACAATAGATTTAATTGATTCAATACAACTGAAAACTATCAATTTTGTATTTTGAAAGGTTTAATTATTGTTGTCATATTAATTGATTTATGCTACCCCAGGTCTGTTCACATTATTTTATGTTGTTTCATATTGTTCAGTTTTGGAGCAAAATTTTTCTATCTCATAAATAGTGATAGTGAACAAGCATACATAATGCCTTATCAATGGAGCATTAGTAAAAGCATATGAAGTGTTTGAGCTGAGAATGCATATTGTTTTCTGAAAGCATTCAAGTTATGACATGGAAGCTGAAGTACATCGAACGAATGGGAATATGCATCAAATATGATCAAGAATGGTACTACAGTGGCTGAAAGCCAAAGGATGTTTATCAAAGGCATGAATTTAGCCCTTAGAATAGGTAAAGTTTGCAATTTCATTGCAACTACAACTAAACAAAAAATGCAAATACATGGAGTCTATTTCAGCTTTCAAAGCTATTTTTACACAAGTTTTTCAATAGGGTTTCCAGAAGTATCAATGCGAGGAAATGTTCAAGTTTCAATTGGTTTTTTCCATTATTACCAAATACCATGATGGGTGTTCAACAGTTCTAACTCAAAATTCAGAAATGAGCAAAGTTATTCCAGAGATAAAGAGTTTTCTTTCATTTTTCTGAATACCCATTTGAGGATTTTATTCAAAATGCAGATGCTTTCATATTACAGAGTTACCCATATGAGGGTTTGATTTAAAAACATAGATTTATTCAAATACAGAATACCCATGCTGGGTTTTGATTTGTAAATACAAAAATAAAGGAGTTTCATATGAGGTTTTTTACAAAAATGCAGATTTCTCACTATTTCCAGCTTACTCATGTAGGGGTTTTTTTCTTCAGAAAATGCTAATGTATGAAATACCATGGTGGGTCGAGCTTGAGTTTTAGAGAGGTGAAGGATAAACATGATCTCTTCTAAAATGAAAACATAGGAAAACATGTTTGGAGTTATTTTTAAGCTTTTCAAATGCAGATTACAAGTTTAAATGCCCATTTGATACATAAGTGGCCGCGACCTGGAGGTTCTTGGTTCATCATTTTTCATAAGGAGACAAGAACCTATTTTGAGCTTTCTATAAGAATCAAGATTTGAATAAAGGATGGATTTAAGACAAGAGTTTCATCGTGAAATTTCATTAAGCACATATGTCTATGGCGCGGCCTGTGATGGGAAAAGAATACAAAAAAATTCCAACTTGTTTTCCCATACAATGTCTTCATTATTTTATATCATTAATGGAGTTTGTTTCATGAAGCTTTGCTCGTAATGGAAGCTCAAATGGTGGCCAAGGAGGAGCAAAAATAAGGAACAAGCGACTAAACACAAATAAAAACAAAATAATGACATGCTTGGCCACAACTTTAATAGACTTTTTGTTGCTTTCAAAATACAAGAAAAGCCATAAAATCGCCAGAGGTCAACTTACCATGGTCACAAAGGAGGAGCCGACCAAGTTAGGTGAAGAAATCGACCAAGTTTCCAAGCTTTTCCTGTAGAAAATCTAGCTCCATGGTGGCGGCGCATTTCTTCCAAGCAGAGCCAAACTCTCCAAGTTGAAAAGTGTTAAATGATAGGAGTTAGGGTTTTCCCCTTAGTTTTGTTCATGGTTGCCCTAACTCAAACTTAGGGTCTATTTTGCATTTTAAATCAAGCTTAAGTCAAATGTCTTAGGTCGATTTTGATTTAGACTTCATGTATTTCTATTTACCTAAGTCCTTAGGCATGTTAGATCGAATATTTCATGGGATTTTAGGCTTTAGGTATTTATGTAAGATAGGTTTAATGCCTTAGACAAAAAGTGGAGAATGAACAATGCCATGTGCCTTAGGTTTTAATTGATTTTGAGAAAATTAATTAAAATATGAATGTAGGGTTACTTATGCCTTAAAGTCTTAGGCTTTATTTTTTAAATGATTTTATAAAAAAATCAATCAAGTCATGGAGATATGCCTTAGATTAAAATTCAAGATTTAGGCATTTTTATTTTTCAATTGATTTTAAAAGAAATCAATTAATTATGCAATGTACTAGAGACTACTATTATTTTTATGAGAAAAATCAAGTAGTGTAAATGGAGGAATAAGGTTAATGTTTTGCAAAAGATTTATCTTTAATTTCAAAACTAAAACAATAGTTTATAAATTATTTTATTTCTTATTGTTATTTTTAGCAGTTTGTATGCAAAGATAAGTTGATTTTTCTTCTAGTCCGATCTAAGCTGCATGGTGAAAAGATGAGTTGTTTTATTTGCTTTAAAAGAAGATTTTTCCTATTTTTAGAGTTCTCATGGCATGCACATTCAAAAAGTGTATTTTTTCCACTTTTATGCCACATTTTGGAGTAGTTTTAGGTGCCTTTCCTTGAGATTTTTTCTTGAGCTCGAATTAGGGTTTTAGTGATATATCTTGGAGAAAAACTTAGTATTTTTCTAGTCTAGATTATTGATTCTTGCTCTCAGCAAATACAAAGAGTCTTGTAACTCATAAATTTTAACTTAGACTTGTAATACTCCTCCAGTTAATGAAATAAACATTCCTACTTCTCAATTTGTGTGTCAATTGTTGTTTCAGTTTGATGTAATTTGTGATTTATGTTTACAAAATCCTTGTCATGTCCTAGAATTGCAATTTGGTGCAGAAAGTTCAAAAAGTACGGGTTGCATGTTGTATTTAAATTCGAATCTTCTTGCAAATCATTTATGTGTTGAGTGTTCATGAGAGGTTGTGAGACATTGTTTTGTTTTCTGAGAACTATTTGTGGGAAAAACTAGTCATCTTTAAGTCTTGAGAAATCATTTTAAGTCATAGGTTTAATTATAGTTCATCTTTCTACCCTTTTCCTCAATAAATCATTTATAATAGATTATTATTCAGAGAACCAACTCACTTTGGAGATTCCTTGTTTGTTTAGATCACCCACATCTGAAGAAGGTTTCCATGTGTCAACAGATAGTTAGATTTTCTGCAAATTTAACAAGGGTGCATATTTGATTGATAACAGTTATAACCACATTAAAATTGCTCTAGAGGATCATGACAAGACTACATTTACATGTCCTTGGGGGACTTATGCTTACTTTGTTTTTCCCTTTGGCTTATGCAATGCTCCAACAACCTTTCAAAGAGCAGTACTTAACATATATTTTGATTATACACATGACTGCATGGAGATATACGTGGATGAATTTACTACTTATGGTGAAAGTTATGTGGAAGCTCTTAGTAATCTAGAAAAAGTGTTGAAATGCCGCAAAGAACACAAACTATCACTCAACAATGAAAAGTGTTTCATGATGATGACATAGGGAATTGTATTGGGACACTTTATATCAAGTGCTAGAATTCAGGTTGATCCACACAAAATAGAAATAATATCTACTTTACCTATTCCTCAGAAAGAAAGAGACATTAGGAGCTTTCTTGGCCATGCAGGCTACTACAAGCGGTTTATCAAATATTTTAATAAGATTTCTACACCACCATTTGTTTTGCTGAGTAAGGACATTGAATTTGATTGGACATCAGAGTTTCAACACTCCTTTGAAGAACTGAAGAAAGCTCTGACTCAAAAATTAGTATTGAGAGGTCCTAATTGGAATCCGTCTTTTCACATACATATAAATGCTTTGGATTTTTCTATTGGAGCAATTTTGGGTCAAAAGGATGGCAACAAGGAATATGCAATATATTATATTAGCAAAAATATTCAAGGGGTAGAGTTGAACTATACTATAATAGAAAAAGAGATGCTTGTTGTAGTATATGCTATTAATAAATTCAGACACTATATTACTGGCTATTCAGTCTTTGTCCATACAGGTCACACAACAATCCAGTATTTGGTGAACAAGCCAGTAGTTGGAGGTAGGTTGGCTAGATGGATACATATCTTACAGGAATTTGACATTACCATAGTTGATAAACCTGGTAAAGCAAATGTGACGGCAAATTTCCTGTCAAGATTGCCAACATAATCAATTGAAGGAATGGGGGATGATTCATTTCCTGATGAAAAAATGTTTTCTTTACAAGTACAAATACTTTGGTATATAGATATTGCCAATTATTTGGTCACAAGGTAGATTCCACAACACTTCTCTCTGAGGGAGAAAAGGCAGCTGGTTCACAAATATTTTCCATACTCTTGGGTATCTGGTTATCTATTTTATACTGGGCCTGATAACATCATGAGAAGATGTATCAAGGAAGATGATATCTTTGACATCATGAAGGCTTTCCATGATGATCCATGTGGAGGTCATTTTGCAGTAAAGAGAACAACCTTTAAGATCTTCACATCTAGCTATTATTGGCCTACTTTGCATAAAGATGTTGTTAAATACACTAGAAGCTTTGATAGGTGTCAAAGGATGGGAAGGCCAAACAAGAGTGATGAGATGCCCTTACAACCTTAGTTGAAATTGCCACCTTTTGAAAAATTGGGTTTAGACTTCATTGGGCCAATCTCTCCTACATCTAACAACAAGGAATATATCCTTGTTTGCATTGACTACTTGACAAATTGGTGGAATTTAGGGCCTTACAATTCACTAGAGATGGTAATGTCGCTAAGTTCTTATATGAAGATATTTTTACTAGGTAGAAATTACCTAGATAAATAGTCATAGATCAAGGGCCCCAATTTAATTTTGATCTAATTTCCAAGTTGATTGAGGAATACCAAATTAGACACAAGAAATACACACCCTACCACCCACAGGATAATGGTTAGGTGGAAGTCACTAATAGGGAGACTAAAATTATTCTTACCAAGATAGTGAAACTACATAGAAAAGATTGGGTTTCAAGGTTACCTGAAGTAGTCTGGGCATACATAACTACATGGAAAACCACCACTGGGTTTACACCTTATGATTTAGTCTATGGGAATACATCAGTCCTTCCTATTGAATTTGAATAGAAAACATTATAGACAATAGTAGAGCTGGAAATGGATTTAACAGAAGCACATAAGGAAAGGTTGCATACTTAAATGGGTTGGATGAGCTAAGAATGGAATCAATACATCATATAGTAGTAGTAAAATAACATAGGATGAAGTGGCATGATCAATATATAAAAAGATAGGAGTTCACTATGGGGGATTGGGCACTGTTATATGATTCATGATATAAAGACTTCAACATGAAATTTTAGTTCGAATGGTTGGGTCCCTATGAGAATAACAAAGTTTACCCTAATGGGGCAATACAATTACACACTGTAGACATCTAAATTTGACCACTTATATTTGGCCAAATTTACCCTTTTCATCTAAATATCCTTTTATCCACATTAGTTAAATAATGTTACTATTATTTAATTAATACCCCTAAGGTATTTAGTTAAATAATTAAATACCTTGCCCCCTTTATCCCTTTCTTCCAAGGAATTAAATAAATAACCCACGTATTTAATTCCCTTTATGTCCCATCCACACTTAATCCTAATTCATCTCCTAATCCCATCATTAGGAATGTGACACATCCCTAATCCATGATTAGGATGTGTCACATCCTCCAAATTTTTCAAGTTGGCTTCTAATCATCATTAACCACCTAATCCTTCAACCTTAATCTAATCACTTACATTTTCTAGCATGTCCTTAAGTCAACCTTTCATGGTACTTACCTTTTTTGGGTTGACCTCTTCCCCGTGAATTAAAAGTTGACACTTATTCCCACCATGCATTTGTCTTCCCCATGACCTCTCAAAGGTCACATCAAGTACATGGACAAATAAATCCTTTTGGAAGACCTTGTCTTATCCATGGGTCTCTCCCAAGATTATGAATTTTAAATTCACTTTTATTCTTCCAACACCTTCTCTAATCCCCATGGTGACAAAAGTAGACTTTCTAAAAGTCCTCACTTATTACTTTCAGCCCCACTTGGGGACAAGAAATCCCTTTTTTGGGATATCCTCTTCAATCCCAAGGTACTTGCAAGTACCTTAGGACCACATGGCCTTTTCCACATCATTTGTACCCTTTCCATCTCACCATGTCCTTTGGACACTTCATCCTCGAAATGGAAAGATGTGAGAGCTTGTGAGTCCTCAACTCACCATAGCCCTCCATCTTGTCCATAGTGGCTCAATCTTGACCGTTGAATCCTCTAGAGAATTCAATTTCTTCTATAAATACCCCCCCTTCTCATTCATTAAGGGACCTTCATGCATTATTATCATACTTATGCTCTCAAGCCATTTTGCATTCTAGCCATTGTTATTGAAATTCTCTTACATTTTGCATCTTACATCCTAGCCATTATTGCATTTATTCGCCCTCATTAATCACCCAACTACCACTACCATCACAATCTTGCCATCAAGGAGCACATATTCAAAATATCATCAAGGGCCAATCAAGGATCAACACAAGAAGTTATATCATCTTATTGTTTTTATCTTTCTTTATTTGTGCTCAACATAGCCTAATCTTGAGGTGGTTTGGTGTAGTTTTTATCTTGCATTCTTTAGTTAGTTTTGCATATTAGGAGGTAATAAATTTCACTAAACACACACACCATTGATACAGTTCAATTTTCCCTTCTTGTCAATGGCCATAGATTGAAATTATATAAGAATCCATTACAAAAGGATGACTTCATATTTTCACTGTTCTAGAAAAATGGTGCTCTCAGTGAACCAAATACAAAATTTGATACATAGAGTACTACTTCAACAATACATGATGGACCTAGTACTTCTGGTGAACCAAAGACTGAGCTACACAGCTAAGCCCCTGGGCTCACTCACAATTATTTTCTCTTTCTCTCACAAGCATGCATTGCACATTATAATAATGTTCACAATATCTTCAAAGGGATTTGTTATCGATATTTACAAAGGGTCTTCATGCAATAGGACCTACAACTTCATACTGTAAACATTCAAAATGGTCCTGACACTGCAGGTATCCGTAGCAACGTCTAGCAGCCGAAAAGAGTATTCAACTCACTTGGTGCCATATTTATTACAATTTTATGCACATTCATTCAAGTATATTCATGTATCATATCCATCATTTCATGTTAAGTATCGTAGCATAATTATTTCATTGCCCACTCTCCTTCCAATTACTTGAGCTGTTAAATTGCCATATCGTATTTGTCATCCCATCCCATTATATCCACTTGCCACCCACTATTCATTACCTTGCAATTAATATCCGTCACATCAAATCAATGAATAGATATATTCTTTCTAGTTTCCATGCACAATGGATGGTTATTTCTTCAAGGCAGTACTTTAGGTACACTAAAATGATTATTCTAGTTTTTCTTAAACTTTCATGCACTTTTTCATATTACTCCATGCATGCAAAATATTATATCACTAATTACCATCATTTCGACTTTAAGCCACCTCCAAGTCATAAACATGAAGTGAGGTCACTTCACCAATTAAGTTGGGGCCTCCGTACACTTTACATGGTCTTTTCACTAGTCCTTTCGAATCTGCCACCCAAATCAATTTAATGAATAAAATGAGAAGAAAAACCCTTAGTTGTGTTTTATTTTTTCTGCTACTTCCATTGCCATTTTTAAATTGCTAAACTTGAAACCCTAATAACTTATGAGAACTTCAGCTTAGTTTAGACTAGAGTTGAACTTAGAAGGGAACTTGTAGTTACAGTATGGTATAGTAGTAAGGATATATGAGGAAACAAGGGTTTTAAAGTGGTAGAGAAGTTTGAAGGTGGTAGGAAAGATTGAATTGAATTTCCAGAGCTGAATTCAATACATTGAGAAGAGGAGTAAGCAAGGATGGGAGGAGATGTTATAAGAAGGGAGCCAACAACTTACCAATAAATTCTGGAGGACGCAACAACCCTACCCATCTTTACAAGGGTTGGTTGGCTCGACTACCTTTTGAAATTAACGAAATTCAATGATCACTTAACAAGAAGATTTGCAAACAATCTTCAATATGATGAGGCGATGGTAAAAGGATTGTTAGTTGACGCATGTAAAATTGCAATTGTGCAAGTCATAGGAATATTGAGAACAAGGATAGAATTTCCAACTTGGGGCGATGCAGCTGCAACTCGAGAAGAATTTTGTATATGAGGAGAAGAGTTAGATTCCTCATCACAAGGTATGAAGAGAATTTCTCTCCATTGGTTGTCGAAAATATGTGCCTCTTACATTATTAGATACATTAGTTGCGATGGTAGGCAAAATATTCTATATATAGTTCATTTCAAATTACTTGGTCATCTCAGGCATAATAGGTTATCAAATGTACCAATTTTTTTGTATAATTTGTTGAAATGAATGGCCTCATAATACCAGAGGAAGCAAAGTGATACCTCTCTTTCCCATCACTATTTAATTACCTTGCTGATAAAAAGGAGTTTAAGAATTCAATACCCACAAGTAAGGTGGGAAGATTTCAAGGAATACATAGACATTAATAGTTTTTTGGATACACCCGTAGTACATGAGGATCCAAAACCCCAAATTGAGCCCCAAAATGAATATGAAGAGGAAAACCCCCATGTATCACCTGTGGCTTTGCCTACATGTAGCTAGAGTGTGCATGAGGATTCTAAAGAACCAAAATCTAGGCCACCTACAGTTGAGAAATTACCTTCTTCTTCAAGGTCCCGAAAATATAAGAGTTGGAGAGGTAGTGCATCTACCTCTTATACACCCTCTAAACCAGAAGAAAGGGAGAATGCTCCAAATAAAAAGAGGGATACTCAAAAGGAGAAGGAGTAAGTTTCGAAGCAGAAAAAGAGTGTTAAAAAGGGAAAGAAGAAAATTGAAAAAGAAATACTCACACCCAGACGCTCTGGCAAATTTTGGAAATAAGGGGCCAAACAGGAGAATATAGGGGAACCTGAAGGAAAAGAGATGAGTAAGGAACAACCTCAAGGAGAAAAACATCAACAAGAACAATAAAGGGAAAAATTTATGATTGTAGAAACTAACTCTAAATTAGAAGAGAATTTTCCTGGTAATGTGAATATACCAGTAAAAAAGAGAAGGTATGTAGTGACAACTTTTGATTTTGAATCAGAAGATATATTTAATGCCAAGAAATTTAGATCAAAAGCCTTTCTCATTCCTAGATATTATGAAGAAGGTAATGAGTAGTTTGAAGATGCAAAGGAGGTCTACCTTGAAGAAAGAGATGTAAGGAAAGAACTCCAAGAGGCACTAGATAGGATTAAACACCTAGAGGAATTGGTACATAATTATGAGTAGAAGGATAAAGAAAGGGAAGTAAAAATGTAGGAGATGGAGGGGAAACTGTAGCTATATGGTCATGGCACTAAATTAGATTTGTTGGCACAATACATTGTTACCAAGATAGGGGACAAAGAACTAGGAGTGCCAAAGGAGAAACCCCCTCCTCTCAAAAATTATAATTATCATACAACCTTCTCACTTGGCTACCAATTGTGGAAAGTGACTAATGAATTTGCACAAGAAAATGAGAAGTGGAGGAAAGAAAAATAACAATATGTAAAGGAATAAGAGAAAAGAGATATGGAATTAAATAGAACAACAGTTCGGTTGGAGGAAATAGCAAACAAGGTTGCACAAATTGTTAGATGTAGGCATCCACCAAGAACTTATGCACTACTTTTACAAGAAAAGGTTTTTATTGTTTCAGTTCAATAGATTAGTTAGCTAGCATTCAATTAGCATGAGTCAAACTTCCAAGTTTCTTGAAATTTTTGCTGCTTCCACACCCGAAGAACAAGATCATGTGTGTGTGTTTTATTGCACAACTATGTAATACTTGATGAGATAGAATGGAACCCGTTAATCTTTGTGAGAGATCTTCAGATCAGGGCACTTTCCTCTTACTATAGGAATGAACATATTAGAGGTGAGATTATGCAAGAGTATGAAGAGAAAGATAAATCCATTGCACTTCCAATCAGAAGAGAGGCTAAGGATCTAGATGCAGTCATTGATGAATGACTGAAACTTCTTGCACATAAGGGAGTAGGTAAGAAAATCATGAAGCTCAGGGAGGTAGACTATGAAAGAATGAAGATGTTAGTTGTAGGTATTGGACAACAATGTTACAAGCATGTACAAAATAGATGGAATAGTTTAACACCTGAACTATAGAAGAAAGAGCCACCTTATGTGTATAATTTTACTACTACACTTTAGAGGGAATGCAAGTATATGGAAATCGATGTCAACAAAGGAGTTCATTGGGTACCACTCACCTTCCATCCACCTATACTCCTCTATCTAGTCCCACATTCAACTGGGGAGAAGGGTGATGAATGCGAGAGAGTAGGAACTATCAGGATGAGCCAGCTTTCAGAATATCAAGGTTTTTATTTGAGATAGATTCAGGGGGTTAACATAGTTATGGACTTGAGACAAATTGCTCTGTAGTACAGTCAAGATACCTAGTGTTTTGCTTGGGGACAAGCAAAAGTCTAGTTGGGGGAAGATGATAGGTCTAGATAATAGATTATTTTTTATTGTTTTTATACATGTTCCAAGATACTTTTAGATACACTTTCCAAACAATGTTCCTACATTATACTATCCTTTCATATCCATTATGCAGACTTGAACCTTAAATGTGATGAAGAGATTATGGTTATAATATATTAGTATTATATGGTTTATATGAATATATATATGGAATGTTGATGGAGTGCTATGAGTTAATTGTGATAATTATCCTTGTGTACATGTTTTGCGAAATTAACTTGTTTACAACTAAAGAGGAACCACAACGCAATTGTTGTAGGATGAGCCTGTAGCAAAAGGAATGACTAGACACTAAAATAGGGGAAGCTCTAGGTTAAGATGAACATGATGATCTTTGATTAAAGGCACTTAATGAATGTTGGACATACATTATTATAACCAATTAAATAAATGCTAAAGAAGAGGTCTCCTTCACTTATGGATTTTTGAAAAATGGTTGTATGTTTACATGCAATTCTATTTTGACAGAGTTCTAGTCCTAATAGGATTCTCTTTCCTTTTCAGTTATAGGTTGAATAATTCAATATTAATTCTACACTCTATTATCTGGGAGTGGAGTTAATGATTTCGGTTAAGTTGTTTTGAATAAAGATTCCCTCAAGCTTGTAAATAGCTATTGGTTGAATCTATAGGATAGTTAGTTGGTTTTTCTAAGTTTTATGTTATTAGTTACTTTTAGTTTTAATTCATGAAAAATATTTAGAATGAGTAAGGCCAATATGTGGAAAGATCTTTTGTAATATTTTATGATATGCAATGAATGGAGTTAATCTTATGGAATGCGTAGAATCTATTAGCTAGATTTGGGTTCAGTTAAAGTGGGAATAGTTACTTGAGTAGGCCACTCAAGGTATTGTTCTTCACTTCATGTTTTAGTTATTTATTTATGTTTAATAGTTGTTATTAGTTTATCATTGTTTCATAAATCATATGCAAGTTAATTAGAATTTCATCTCTTGCTTATTATTGATAAATGCTTGTGAATATGCATGTAATGGTTAACCAATAGCACTCCAGGGGATAGTTTAGCTGAGTCATTAGTATTTATCATTTTTGGTTTATTACAACATCATTTCATTAGTAACAATTTAGTTACAATTTAAGCTATAGGTACTTGTAGCCACTAGTTCTGGTTATATCTTTTATTGTTTTACAGTTATGCGAGTTTTCTAGTAGTACGATAACTTAAATAGGATATTTTAGGTAGCTTTGAGTCCATGAAGGTGTATATAATGTTGCACCATCATAAGCTTACACGCCTTGGGTTGATAATTTTATGTGGTCTTAAGGAATGTAAAGTGGGTTGTTTAGCTAGTTAAACCTCTGAATTAAGTAGGTTATACCAAGTTTACAATACACTAGCTTAGAATCTACAAAAATCACATGGATAAAGTATAAACTACAAGAAAAATAAATAAATTAAAAAATAAGAGATACACCTCACTTCCATATAAGATGAGAAAATTACTAGCTCAAACACACACAAAAATCAAATACATATTACACCTAGCTTTTAAAATCATCACAAGTTGTACTTGAGCTCAAATTTTTATTAAAATAATAATAATTAATATTTTAAAAAGACAACAAGCTAACTTAAATAAAAATTACGAAATAAGGTGTTTATGTCTTAGAGTAAGGACGAAATTTAAGAATCTTCTTCCACTTTAATCATTTTTCACACCAAATTATCACCAAGAGAATCCAAGAATTCTTCCCCCAAAATTTTCTTATGTTGTCCATACCAAAACAAAAAATTCAACTCCCCAAAAGAAAAAATGAAAAAAACCCATAAAGGCCAAAGATGAGGCTTATATAGAAATGGCATATCACTCTTCTCCATCCAATAGGATAGAGACACATTGTCCAACCTATCACTAATATACAAAACTCCCTTACATCACAATAAATTGGTTATGGAAATTCTTGTGAGACCATATGGACTTCCCAAAATTAGGAGGTTTATTTCCCATTCAACCAACTTGGAAGGTTATGGTTTCACTGGGTGTATCTCCACCCAATAACCCATGCATTCAAATCATTTAAAATTTTAAGAGATTCTAAAGTACACAAAAAAAAAACCCAAAATATAGCCAACACTCTTTCCCAAGGACCTACTCATAGGTAATTGGTTAGTTTCTCAAAAATTATTTTAAAATATAAAATTTTAGTTTTTACACGTAATTTTTTTTTTTGCCTAAGAATCCATATCTAAGTTTGCACTGTTACATACACTTGTTAACATGTTAGAATACACATAAACACTAATCATTGAAATAAAATACTAAATATAAATAAAGACACTTAATAAGATAATATGGTTCCCACTTAGGGCTCTTTATCCACACCAATTTAAGACATTTGGCTTATTGGGACAGATGTTCAAAATCCCATTGCTTCAAAATGTGAAGCAAGATAGAAATTATTGTTCTTAATCATTCTCTTTTTTTTTCCCATTGGTGATTGCATATGCCTATAAACTCATTGAAAACATCAATAAATCCATAATGTATATAGTTGAAGCATCATAGCTGAAATTACATCATGCAAATAAAACAATTAAAGTAAATTATACATAATAGGTTTGAATCATCATGATAGTTAACATCAAAATCACATTTCAATAGTGACTAGCTTATATTAATTATTTTAATTTTAATTCATATTATGAATGCTATAAATATTCATAAATTCCACTATGTTCATGATGGAACAATTATAATAATCAGTTTGAGTCATTATACGATGCAACATTTTCAATCTATTTACATTAAACATAATAGTGTTAAACACAAATATGATTTGGAGAGATTTTGTGTGGGATTTTCCTTTGGTTGTAGATGGTCTGTAGAAAGGTGGATAATCTTCCAAGACTAACAAGATTTCTCTACCATGTTGTTCATCCCCTACTTTTGAAGGTGGGATAGCTTAGAAGAAACTTTATTTTGAAGGGAAATATTTAAATTCAAAATCAGGCAGATATTTTAAAATCTCCTTATTTTCACTTGTTGAAAAACTACAAGCTCATTCAATATTGCAACATAATATAGAATAAAAAAGTAATCAAATATATCAACAAAAAAAGGATTTACATGATAAAACCTTAGTAATATTCTAGGGAAACATCCACAAGGAAAATTATTTGTATTCTTATTCCTTAGAGAAAAGAAACTATAGTACAATCCTCATGCGGCTACCACATAAAAATATATAGTATTTTAGCTTAACCACCATTGTCAAAAACTAGGGCCATTTTTGATTAAGCACCTAGATTTACTCTTTAAGAAAATTAACTATAATTTTTTTCTTCAAGGTATGTTTCTCTAAACCCCCATTTTGTGGGGGTCCCAACCTAGCGACCCTTGCACCCCTTAGGTAAAGGGGGTATTGGCCCCCTTGAAATCCCCTAGGGTAGGTTGGTCTCCAAACCACACCGTAAATAGGTCCAAAATTTTAAAACCTTTTTTATTTGTATTCACAATTCCAACATCACTCTCCTTTTGATAATGGTGGGGTTGGTGTTAGCCTATACTCTAATGGTCTATCACTAAATATTATTGATGAAGTTATTGATAGTTCTCTTATTAGGCCAGATTATACCTGTCATAAAATTCTTTAGTTAATGTACCAATATTGATTTGGTTAGGAAATAGGTTATCTTTAGATAGAAGATAAGGTGTAGTTTGGAGGTGGGTACTCTCCTTAAAGGAATATTTCTATTTTTATTCTCCCCAAGGGAGGATTGCATTGGGATTTTGATTAACATCCTTTAGTTTATGAGAAAATCTATTTATTTAATGTAAAAATAGAAATCAAGTTTTGAACTTGTTTCAAACCTTTGTTTTATGGCATTGACATTGGTTAGAATCCCAAGACTCCACATTGAGTAAGGAAATGGGGAAATCATACATGGAATCACTACCTCCTTTGGTCAATTCTTGACATTGAACAATGTAACTAGGAATTGTTGAGCACTATTCCTAAAGTCTCTTAAATAATTGATAACAATGCTATATGAGATGAGGTATTTGATGAAGAGGTTAAGGCTATTGTTTTTTTAGTTGAGATAAATAAAACTATTGGAATTCATGGATTCCCTCTTGAATTTTTTCATAAATATAAGGATATTATGGTTCAAGATATTATAGAGGTTGCTAAGGAGTTCTTATCTAATGGAAATATCTTGAGGGAGTTGAATAACACTTTTTTGGTCTTAATAACTAAGAAGTTTGGTGCAAATAGTCACAAGGATGTTCATCCTATTAGTCTTTGAAATATAGTCTATAAAATCTTGTCCAAAAAATTGGTCTTAAGAATTTAGCCCTTGCTGCTCAAGATTATATATAAAAATTATAATGGTTTTGTTATAAAATATAGATGCTATTATAATTGTCCATGAGATCTTACCTTGATGGATAAAATTAAGAAAGAAAGTATGACACTCTTGAGGGACCAATATATCTAAGGCTTATGATAATGTTTCTTTGGATTATTTTATCTAAAGTTATATAGACTTATAGCTTTCATGTAAAGTCCTAAATTTGATGAAGGATTGAAATTCTAAACCTATTTACTTTTGAAACAAAGAAAAACGGGTTCACCAAAATGGAATGAAGAAAAATAGGTTGAATGAATGGATGTTGTTGTAATGTATGGTTCACTTATCTTTATTTTAATTTCATTAGGAAAAGAGATCTCCCAAAGTAGGATTGACTTTCAACCAAAAGGTGAGTCAACCCTAATAGGGTATCTATTGTTTCCCTTGTGACATAAAATGACAAATATGACTGGAATGCACTTTGGGGAGATAAAAATAAAATGCCTAATGAACTAAATTATGCAATGTAAAAATTGAAATACAAATTTAAAGGATAATACAAATAAAAACTACAATCTTCCGACATATCTAAGAAGGAGAAAATGATGTGCACATATCACCAAAAGTGGTTATTGAGTTTCCTGCTAGGATAGATTCGCCCTAGGGAGAATGGGTCTTTGAGAAGGGTTCCAAAATCTGATTTCATAGTCCTCTAGTCCCTGATATGCACTCCCAATTCCTCTGGATTTTACAATCGAAAAGTCAGAAATAAATTTTGTAGGTGAGTTTTCTTGGGTTGACAACGTTGATGAAAACTTTGACAACTTTGAAAAAATTGCACTTTTGATCAATCTTCAATCCTTCTTCACTTGCAAATCTACAAACATAAAAATAAGGAAACATTGTTTGTTTTTGGTGGATAAGGGTATGCCTTGGTCAAACCTTGTTTTGGTAATTAAACCTTGATAATGAAAGGTAATGACAAATGTAAGGAATGATGAATGAACAAGACTATGCCATAACTCACCAAAGCCTTAATGGGTGCACTTAGAGAATTAAAGTCAAACACATCTCTCTAAGGACTAGATCTTGCTTGAATTGGCTTGAATGGTAGCTTGATTTGATGCTTGAATGCTTGGAACCTACATCACAATTTGTTAGCTCCAAAGCATAATATGAAGACGCATAACTTTTACATGATAATATGATATTGATTTGATACTTTAGATGCTTGATAAATCTGCTCTTCAATGCTCTTGATAATAATATTTTCTCATATGAAATTTTAATTATGCAAATTAGATTTGAATTGATAAAATAACTATGTATTTATAGGTGTTTATCCAATTTCCCAGAAATTAGATTCCACAAGCCAACATTTGAAACATTAAAATTTTGCCAAAAACATATTAAAGATTCAGTCTTGGAACTTAAGGAGGACCCATTCACCCTTGGGCAAATGGGTCTTGGGACCTAAATCTAGGACACACAATTTACAAGGTGTTTAAAATAATGTTAGCATTTGTTTAATGTCAGTTTCCCTTTACGAAAATGAGAATAATAAGGCTTAAGAATGCATAATTTAGGCAATTAGAAGCTTGATTAAGTCCAATTAATTAAGGGACCCAAACATAGTGTGAAAATGTAAAGGGGTACATTTTTCTATACAAAATTTAGCCCTAGTTTAGTGAGAGTACGAGCCCTATGCTCAAACTCACACTAAAGTAGACAAATAGGTCAAGAGATGTCTAATTATAAACTTGTTATAAATATGAGAATAATAAAGATCAAGGAGGATGATCAATCCCTCAGGATCAAAGATCCCATGGAAAACCAACAAAGGCACAAAGAGACATGTGAATATAGCAGTGACACAAGATACAACATCGTACCATACCAAAATTAATGTAAAGAAAAAGATGAACTAGAAAGTTGTGTTATGCCAAGTCCATCAAACATGCTCTCATGGCACCACATGCAAGAAATTTGTGTTATGAATGGTGGCCATAAGAAACATGCTCACAAGTGCAATTCAATATACACTCAATGAGCCTAAACAAGTGAGAAACACATAGGTCTAGTGTAGTCTGATATACACTAGGTGTGTACCCACAAAACAATTGGCAATGCGAAAGTCATGATAGGTCTACAAGCTCCTATACATCAACCATACCTAAAGTTATACTCCCTAATAGCTTTGATAAGGCACCACATACAACAATCACAAGGTTAGCAAGTTGTGTTATGCTAGACACTCATGAAACAAAGGCACCGCCAAGCAAGTTGTGTTATTCTTAGTGGCCAATTTTTTTGGTTTAAGATAGTCAAAGGGGTTTTTCTTAATTCATGAAAGGTCTCACTTTAGGGAATATCACACTCAATATCACCATCAAGAGAGGACTAGTTGAGAGATAAAAGATTCACACCTTAGGGAATACAAGACATAACATTACCACTAAGAGGAATATCATATGCTAAGAAAGGTGACAATCTTGAAGGAAATCAAACCTAATGTAACCAAAAATAAGACACACCACATTAAATAAGAAGACCACACTTTGAAGAACATCAAACTTAAGCAAGCAACAAGCGGGAGGCATAATGCCCCCCACTTTAAAGGAATTGCTCAATGCCATGCTATGAGAAATTACTTTAAAGTAGAATATGATAAAAGCCAATAGATGAAAGAGACATTAGAGCTTATTTGGTAAGCCCTATGCCAAACATGTGTTTCCAAATAAATCTACATCATTAAAAGGAGGTTACCCCCCACATGCAATCCTAAGATAACACATAGGGGATCCATGGATTTTGGGTCAGTGTATGTCTTTGCTACGGTGATATAATCAAGCTCAGAATCACCATCATTCCCCAAATAACTCATGGAACAATGAGCATAAAGGAAGAATGACACATAGACAGTGAAAAAAAAGGAGAAGCCTTTTGGGTCAACATGGAAGAGACCTAAATATCTCGATGATTTGCATTGTCCCCAAAAGGAAACACAAGACAAATAAAAAAGATAATGGTTACGAAAAATAGAAGAATGATATGATAGATTCGCTTCATTTGTATCCTTGCACCAATGAAGTGACAAGGATCATCCAAAGTAGGCTCACAAACATAAAGACATTCCAAGAAAAATAGTATGGGGGATCAAATTATGCATATGAAATCACACAAATAAAAGAAGATATAAAGCTAGTATGACACATGCGAGCTGACCTAAAGCAAGTCGTCTGCATCCCAATCTTGTTAATTGTATACAAAAGGTAGATGACTAGCCAAAGGGGCAACAATGAGTGTTGAACTAGGACAAGGCTATCTAACCCCTTGCCTTCCAAATGTAGGACAAGGATTTGTCGAGATAGGTGATGAGAACATTCTCCTTGCAATATAAAAATGATTTGCATTAAACATAATAATGAGATAGTGAGGATACTATGATTTTATAACTATCACATGATAAGGAGCAAAGTGTGTGCACATTAGCCAATTATAGTATCAACTAGATTTTCGACAATATTACATTCTTAAAATATATTCTTTAAAGAATGAAACTCATCAGTAATATGCCCAAGTGTTCTATAATATGCATACTAAGACATGTTTGTACTCTTTTCTTTCTTGTTTTCTCGAATTGGTGGTAGTGTAATAAGTCCTTGGTTAAGAAGGGCCTATAAGGCTCATTCGGTCTTGGTTATAGCATGGAGAGATGGTAGCTTCTTGAGTTTATAGGGCTTGGGTTTCTCACTTGATTGGGAAACTTTTTTAGGTGGAGGTGGAGGATCTAAGGTTACTTGATCATGCTCATGAGGCCTTAATTTGTGTTGTGAAAGATAATACCTTTCCCATTAGGAGAGGTAGTGGGAGGAGGATATCCTTGATATACTAGTCCCTTGGTATCTTCTAATGGTATTTTCTCTATAAATTGATGGATTTCATGCTATTTAGTTATGTCACATCCTTGTTTTCTTAATATTTTGAAGCCTTGACTATAAAGTTCTTCTAAGTTGATGGGTGTATCAATAACTTGAGCATAGGATATAAGAGTATCACTATTGTCCTTGTTAACAAGTTACTTCATGATTGAGGCTTGTTTTGAGTTTTAATTTTAGGATGTAAAATGTTGAACATATCAAATGATGGGATTATAGGAGGTGTTTGCATGGATGGATAAACGGATGCATTGTTCTCAAGGTTGTGTAGGGAGTCTTGTATGAATTGTTGCATGTTATGTTCATCTTGGCCTAAGATTTCCACCTCACAGGGACATTCATTAGGAGGTGAAGGTTCATGAGTGTTATCAATTTCATTAGGATCATCTCCAAATATACAATTTGAAACATCAACCAAGGATCTTAAGGTCATCCATATGCTACCAAAACACATCTCCATAATGAAGTTTAATGCAAATTTTTAGATCTGAAATGATAATTGGCTGAATGTAAAATGCAAGAACCTAAATATGATGTATTTTTAATGAAAATTTCATGTTTGGACTAGGAACTTGTATTGACCAATTAAATTGAATGCAAAAAATTTAAAAAAACTATAATGCCAAAAACTAAAATTGAGATATGAAAACAACAAGATGTAAAGTAGACAGAGATAAATTAACGCCTAGAAATTTAGAAAATTACCTATACAAGGAAATAATCACCCTAGGGAAAATGGGTCCTTGCACAAGGGTTGAAAAATTAAGCTACAAGTTTCTGAGTTGATATTTAAGGTCTCTGATTTAGGTTTTAAACGAACAATTTCAGTTATAGATTTCCAAAAATTTATGATGAAAAACAAGTGCAATTTTGATGACAAACAACAAGCAAAATGATAATTTTCTAGATGCAATTTTTTGATATAAAAGAATGAAAAACACTAATATGAAAACTATTATGTAAAATGAATATAATATGTATACAAATTTTTGAATTTTTGAAGTTTTAAACAATGCAAAATGCAATTTCAAAAGCCTAAATGAAATGCAAACTAATGCAATTTTGAAAACCCTAAATGAAATGCAATGCAAACTAATGAAAAATACTAGATCTAGGGTTTGAATGACCTCCAATTTTAGAAATATTATAGTGCAAGAACGTTGGGTTCACCAAAATGAAACAAAGAAAAATAGGTTCACTAAAATGGAACGAAGAAAAATAGGGTGAATGAATGGATGTTGTTGTAATGCATGATTCACCTATCTTTCTTTTAATTTTATTATGAAAAGAGATCTCCTAAAGGTAGGATTTAATTTCAACCAAAAGGTGAGACAACCCTATTAGGGTATCTACTATTTCCCTTATGATATAAAATGATAAATATGACTAAAATGCACTTTGGGGAGATAAAAATAAAATTCCTAATGAACTCAATTATGCAATATAAAACTTGAAATGCAGATTTAAAGGATAATAAAAATAGAAACTACAATCTTTCGATATATATAAGAAGGAGAAATTGATGTGAACTTGTCACAAAAGTGGTTACTAAGTGTCCTGCTGGGACAAATTCTCCCGAGGGCGAATGGGTCTCGGACTAGGGTTCCAAAATTTGATTTCATAGTCCTATGATCACAGATCTACACTCCCGATTCCTTTGGATTCCACTATCAAAAGTTCAAAAATAAGTTCTATAGGTGAGTTTTCATGGCTTGACAGCTTTGATGAGAACTTTGAAAACTTACAAAATTGCACTTTTGATCAATCTTCAATCCTTCTTCAACTACAAATTTACAAACACAAAGAGAAGGAAAAATTGTTTGTTTTTGGTGGATAGGGGTTTGCCTTGGTCAAACCCCGTTTTGCTAATTAAATCTTGATAATGAAAGGTAATGAAAAATATAAGGGATGATGAATGAACAAAGGCTATGTCACAACTCATCAAACCCTTAATGGTTTCCCTTAGAGGACTAAATTCCAAGACATCTCTCTAAGTATTGGATCTTTCTTGAAATGGCTTGACTGATAGATTGATTTGATGTTTGAATGCTTGGAACCTACATCACAATGTTAGCTCCAAAACCTAATATGAACACACATGACTTGGACATAATGATATGATCTTGATTTTTGGTTGTAGATGCTTGATAAATCCTCTCTTCAATTCTCTTGACAATAATATCTTCTCATATGAAATTTGGATTATGCAACTTAGATTTGAATTGATAAAATAACTATGTATTTATAGGTGTTTATCTAATTTATTGAAAAAATAGATTCCACAAGCCAACATTTGAAACTTGAATTTGAAACATTAAAATGATACCAAAAACATATTAAAAATTGGGTCTTGACACTTAAGGAGGACCCATTCACCGGTGAATGGGTCCTGGGACCTAAATCTAGGACACACAATTTTCAAGGTGTTTAATATAATAGCATTTTTTAATGCCAGCTTCCCTTTTAGAAAACACAGATAATAAGGCTTAGGAATGAATAATTTAGGCAATTAGAAGCTTAAATAAGTCCAATTAATTAAGGGACCCAAAAACAGTTTGAAAATGTAAAGGAGTACATTTTTCTACACTACAACTTTGTGATAATAAACCTTTCTCTCTATGGCTATTTTTCTTTGGAGTGGAGGGCTTAGGCAAGGTGATTCTCTCCTTATTTATTCATCATTCTTGCTGAAGTTCTTAGGATGAATATTTCAAAAAGTATCATGGATGACAATCTTTTTGGTTTCAAACTATTCTCCTCTATCACTCCCTAATCTCATCAATAATTTATTGATGATACTATTCTTCTTAAAATATCTTGTTGTCTCTAGCTCAAAAATAAATTTAGAAAAAAAAATCCTCTTCTTTTTCAACATAAGACTAACTCTCCAAAATTAAATTTCCAATCTCTTGGCTGCAATATTAATCACATTCCTTATAAACTTGTTGGGTGAATATTTTGTAATTCCTTTAACAATTACAAAATGGTAGTTTCAACAACAGCTATAATGAGAAATTAATCTCTCCTCTCATAAAGGGGAGGCTCCCTTCTTATTTCTCACTAAATCAACTAGTAATTAAACTATTCTTATGTCACTACAACTATCCATAGTGGTGTTTTCATCATCATATTCTCTTCTTTCAGAATAAATGTTTCCTTTTTCAAGATTACAATAGTATTCCCTTGATGTTTACCACATGTAACAAACTAAAAAACACTAGTTGGAGAAATAATGACCAATATCTGATTCAATTAGATGTAAGAATAACTAGAATGATACTAGTAAGAGATGATAACAATAAAATCAACAAAAGCCCAAAGTCTTATGTTACTTTCCATGATGATTTGAATGGTAACAAATGTATCAAGTTGAAGCTCAAAGACTATCAATGAACAACACAAAAAGATCCACAAGAACATAGCCAATAATCACAACTCAAAGACTTCAAGTTATTAACCAAATTCATGCACAAGAACATAAATATCCAAACACAATATTGTATCTCAAAGTCTATCAATATCAAATATGAATTCCCTTCAACAATGAAAATTTATGTTTCTTTAATAAACCAATTTCAAGCTAATGTGATAAGAGAGACGTAAGAACAATGTAACACACAACAAATATGCTCCAAAATAAAGGCTAGATGCAAATCTACTTCTTTTATTGATTAATCTTGATATGCACATTCAACACAAAGATTCAAGTATGCTTCTGAAAATGGGCAGTGTTTTGCTTCAAAAGATCAAAGGTCTATTACAAAAGAAACTCCATCATATATATAGAGGAGAGTTGAGAGCTAATCTAGGAAAGAAATAACTAATTTTCCTTATTCAACAAGAGAGTCCAATTTGATTTAGGACTTCTCTATTTTTTATGTAATTACATTTTGGAAAAAGACATGTAAAATGTCAAAAACTAATTAAATAAAGCATACAAAATATTGAAAAGTAAACTAAGGAAAAAACAAGGCATGTTCAACTTTCTCCAAGAAATCCTCATAATTCTTCATGAATTCTTGAACTTATTCATTATTAGGACCTCAAGTATGCTTGGAGATATCAAGGACTCTTGTGATTGAATCCTTCACAATGTTGCAAGCTTTCTCGTGCCTTTCTAAAAACACCTTGAGGTTATCTAGGGTTAATTAAATATCCAACAATTTGTCCATCAAAGCCACTAAGAAGACTTGATCTTCAAATTCTTTCCGGATCAGGGATGTGAATTCTTGAACAACTCCATTAGAGGAAAGGACTTTTGGATTATCATCAAGTAACTTACAAGGTGGCTCCTCAATTTTGTTGACAAGATGTAAATCATTGTCTTCGCCAACTTCTCAAGAATCCTACAATTCTTTGATCAATTATTTGATGATATTGATCTTGTGTATCATTTTTCCTTTACCTCAACAAACATCTCTCTATTGAGAATTATCCCAATTTTGACCAATGCATCAAGCTTGAGTTTTTTCATCTTGATCCAAGCTTCTAAACTATTCTCTATTTCTTGCTACTCCTGGGAAAATGTATCAACAATTTTATCTAACTTTGATCTTATGCTTTCCATATTCCCCATTCTCTCTACATAAATTCTCATAAGTTGTGTTCCATGCGCTATCATTTTGTCTAGAAACTCGACGACTGCTCTACCTCTTGAATGCACCTTTCCGACCTTCTGAATAGTTGGATCATCAATACTCATGGCTATAGGCTCTATTGAATCCGAAGATTAGGTAATATTTTGGAGCATTGAAGTTAACTGCTCAACTTTTTCCTTGTATTGATCTTTAACCTTCTTCACTTCATCAAATTTCTAAATGAGAGAATTCAATGTAGACTGTACATTTATCTTGGAACTTTTATGAGTTACCTTTCCTAACTCAACCCTTGTAATGGAATATTCATAAATATCCACTTCATCGATAGACCTATTAGGAGGAGGTTGTGTTACCTCTGCATACCTGTATCCTACTTTATCCACTTGCAATATGGAAAGAGTCTTTGCATTCTTCTTGGATTTTTCTTTACAGGTGCCAACTATCCAAATTTGAATTCATTTGGAGAGACGACTTGCTTCTTCCCTTTTGATGTCTAAGATGAAATCCAAGAAGGAAGTGGAGAAGAACTTCCTTCTAAACCAACAAAAAAGTTGTTGTTACAATTGGTAAAGTGTTAGTCAAAATTGCACAAAGAATTTCCACACTTGTAATGTGAGTAGACGCAGTCATAAATTGTTCTAAATCAGATTGAGAGGCTATGTCAAAAGAAGGTTGTGACAGACTTGGAAAATATGTGGGAGATCCAAAGAAAATTTCCAAACCATGTTTAGGACTATCAAAAATTGACCCCAAAGATGGGGATGAATGAATTGATTGGACAGACATGGTGGAAGGGATAGTAAATGTGACATTAAGAATGACATAATGCGTAGGAGTGATAGTAGGAGCCGATGAAGGTTGTTCAACAAAAACAACGAGATAAATGTGGGTAGACATAATAGTAACAATGGGAGAAGAAGTAACAAGTGGATCCTATCTAGGATATTCTCATGAGGAGACACTCATTCTTCCTCATGTTGTTCATTCTCTTCTTTCCCTTCTTCTCGAACTGATTCCTCTTCTGTGCCTATGGACGACCCTTTAGTTTTTTGAATTTTACCCTTTTTACAATGAATGCAATCTTGGGTTTAGAATCCTTGCTTGAGCTAGGAACATCACCCTTATTCTTCATCCATATATCATATTTCCTACCTGCTTTTCCTTTAGGTTCCTCCCCTTCTGATCTAGTACTAAAAGGTTTCAATTGTATACATTTTTCTTCTAGCCATACATTTGTGTTGGCCAGGATAGGTTCAAATCTTTCTCTAATTGATGTTGTCTCCTTCTTGGACCATTGAATTGAAAGAAAAGGAGCACTTGCTACATTATTCCTCTCATAATCTTGATTCATGATGTCCTCATCATCGTTCATATCCTCGAGAACATCATCCAGATAGAGATTTTTAATATTCTCTAGAGTCAACCGGCAGTAATCTAGCTTTCTTATCTCCTCCTTTGTTTTATAATCTTCCCACTCATCTTCAATCCTGTTTACGTGAGTGTAGGCCTTCTTAATTTTATCTTTCATGCCCTAGTAATCAAAATAGAGCCTCTTTTTATGAGTCTTCATGGTGACCCACTATATCTCAAATTCTACAGCTTTAGCTTTTGGGGATGTAAAGATAGAATACTTGCCAATTGAGAGTGGAAACTTGAAGCCTGGTTTGTGAGACTCCATCTTCTTGTTGTGAATTTCCATATTCTGCCCGCAAATCTCCATTAGAATAATCTTGTCATGGGATACCTTGGGAGCATGTAGGGAAAACCGATGAAACAACCAACTCTTAAATAGGTGAATGTAGGGAACTGCAAATACAAGCAACCATATTTTTTTACCACTACCCATGCTTCATTATAAACTCTTTTCTTTTCAAGTTTAGGATCAAACATGCATAGGAAAGGAGCGAAGAAAGCATCTTTAAATTTTTTTTAAATGATGAATACTTCCATCAAGAGTTATTTGGGGATTGTACTTATATATTGTATTTACTCTTCTATTTCCATCTGATGTTAACCCTAGAAAATTCCTCATTGTAGCAGCAAGGTACACCATGATGTCATATAGAACTTCAGTGAAGTGTATACCTTTATCAGTTGATCATGAATTAAATCATTGATCTGATAACCCCAAAAGATTTGTTGCTTTTTCCTCATTGTGATCCTGATGTATAAATACATCTAGTCTTGAAAGGTATATGTGGTAGGTGATCCTTTCACTCTGTTGAGAAGAGAGATCAAATCATTCACTTCCTCAATGAAGTCACTTTGTGGAAATATCTTAGGACATCTTGAAACACTTGGTGTCACAACCCTCTTTAACTCTACATTTATGACATTCTAATAATTAATCTTTTATGTGTGCTTCAATGATTATTAATTGAGTAATTTATGCATGAAATTAAGGTATTGGGTGTACATAATGTTAGGTTTGCGATATGGGTTGGATTTATTTATATATCTATATAGAATAATTAATTTAAAAGTTTATTTTTTTATACTGATTGATATATATATATACTAACAAGAAATAATACATAAATGTTTTTCATTTATAATAGCTAAAACAAGAATAGGAGTTACATTGGTTTTTGTAAGAAGTCTTTTAAAATTCATTCAAAAGATGAAATTTAACTATTTACAATATCTTTCCATATAATTATGAGTTATTAATCACATGAAAAAGATGTTGGAGGTGTGTTGGTTATATAATTTATTTTATTCTATGTCTACTATGACGCTTACCATCAACCATTGAGATGTTTTAAAAATACAAAATAATGCCATCTTGAAGGGCAAAGGAGTTTCATGCAAGAGAAAGGGACGTGTATGCCAATAAAAAGGGGGACAATGAAGGAAGAGGTACCACCATGTGGTGAAGATAATCATAGATAGTAGGGAAGCTGGTTGCAAGAGAGGCAATTGAAAAGTGGAAGGTTGAAGAGGAGGAGTAGGTGAGACTCCATAGACTAATTGCTAAAGATTTCAAGGAAGATTCGAATAGGTAAGAGAATCTTGTTGCTATTGTTCTATCTGTAGTATAGAAGGCTAATTTTATGAATAAATGATGAGAATGTGGAACTTCATATATTCTAGAATGAATCGTGGAACTCAACTTAAATTGTTTTTGCTTGATTTCTTCTATAACCCATTTTTTTATAGCTACCTTTTTATATGCCCTCGATATCTTGTGCACAACCTTGAAGCTGTTCTTGCACCATTTCTAAATAATGGTTATTTCCTGTTTTCTCATCGCACATTTTTAGTATGTGAAATATTGTGATTGAATAGCATCGAAACCTCACATTATATTTTACCATCATCACTCAAGAAATGTATTAAAATTCTGGTTTTCCCTATAAGCGGTAGCCATTGAGAATACAATTATCTATTAGTTCAAATAAATTTTGGTGCCTTCTTATTTATTTTTGATAACTGTAGTTTCTCTCTAATTGTTAAATCTGACTCATCATCTTTAGGATTCCACTTATAGAATGTTTGGATGCTTAGAGTTAGCACGTTGCACCCAAGGGTCTTTGTGCCAAGGATCTTAGTAATTTTATTTATGGGACTCATAATTTTTTTGTATTATATGATCTTTTATGTTGGGAGGTGAAGCTCAATCGTTAAATAGTTACTCTGTCGCCTTCATTCATTTCCCGTTACTCTATCTTTGGTAAACCGTTTTCTATTTATTAGATCATATTTACTATTGTAGGATAGACTATGAGTGGATACATCATTATATAAGTTGAATGTTGTTGTATGAGAAATAGATCAATAAAAAGGAGTTTTCCCCTTTCTCCCGTGGATGTAGCCATTTTAATGGTGAACCACGTAATATTTGTGTTATGTGTTTGATGTTTGTCTCTATTTTTATTTGTTGTTTCATTATGTTTAATCTACTCTTTTTATATGTTCAACAATTGGTATCAGAGATCGGTTAAAGTCAAGGAGCAGATATGGAAGATAGTGTACTTATTTTAACTGAACAAGAAATTGAAGCAAATGTTTGGGTGCTAGATACAGGAGCTTCATTTCATGTTACTTCATGTAGGGAAATTTTCAAAACCTTTCAAAGCGGTGTTTTTGGTAAGGTCCTTCTTGCAACTAATAAATCTCTTGATATTGTTGGCATAAGAGATGTTTTGTTGATTCTAACAAATGGAAAAAGTTGGCTATTAAGGGATGTCAGGTATGTTCCTCAACTGAAACATAATTCAATTTCAGTTGGGCAATTGAGTTCTCAAGGATGTGGAGTAACTTTTGAACTAAGTAGATGTAAGGTGACAAAAGGGGCCTGAGTGATTGTAGAAGACAACAAATTAAACACTTTATATGTGTTGGAGAGTCACAATGAAGTGGGAGTTACGATGACAATGGTGGATAGTGACACAGAGCCCTGGTCACATGGGCAAGAAAGGTCTTGAGGATTCACACAAAAGGAATCAATCTCTAAAGCTAAAAGGTAACAAGAGGGTCACATTTGATCTTTCCAATCAAAAGGAGTGAGAAGAAGTGAGGAATTCCATGAAACGTAGGGTGAGAAATTATGATTTCAATTCCACATATAAGAAATTAAAAGCACAAGTGGTGCTTCATGAAGAAACAGTTGTTGTTGCTATTGAATGTGGAATTTCGTTGATGGAAATAGATGAAACTCCCTTGGTTGCACAATTTGTTACAGAAGCCTTTCCAATGGATGAAGATATGTCATCTATTTAAGCATAATTGCAGAATCAAGAAGTTGGGGATGAGAATTGCTCTGAGAAGAGTGTCATGATGATTGACCCTGTTGTGGAAGTTCAAGAGGTACCTTGCCAAGAAGTGGAATCGGTGGAGGCACATAATCTTGTTTTGTCTGAGACAACAGATAATGGAGGGTATGGGAATGGTGATGAAACTACAACTGTTGATCTTGTCAGGGCTGATGCAACCAAGAATGATGGTGCGCCAACATAAGATTTTTTTGGGTCATCAAAAAAAGACAAAGTTGTTGTGGTACCAAATACAGAAGATGGAACACCTTTGTTTCAAGAAATAACAGTGGAGAATGATCGCCATATGCTTCTAAAACCAAGGGAAGATGAAGATGACAACATTATTGGGGGAGAAAATGGAGCATTCGACATTGTAGAATGGAAGAGATAAAGATTTGGGTGTAGTTCAAAAGCAAATGTCATGCTTTGAGATGATAAGATAATATAGAGAGAATAAAAAGAAGAATTTGAGGATAGATTGAGGGCATGTTGTGAAGTTGCACAATTGAGGCATTTACGAGGTGAAACCATATCAAGAGATGATGAATTGCTAGGGGATGGTGATATTGCACCCAAAAGGGATGAATGGATGATAGCTCTCCCACCTAAAAGGAAGCCTGATGTGACCATGCATTCAACTTTCTTTAGCAAGTCTGAGAAAGATGAAAGACACGATACAAGTATTTGGACCGACAATCCACTGGAGAAAGATGAGAAAACAAAGATGCATTATCTTGAGGAATATAAACAAGTAGTTCTTATTGCAAGGGATACTGGGATTGATTGGCTTGAAAATAAATGTTCTTCTGCTATAGAAAAATTGATGAAATAAATAAGTAATCCATATAATTGGTCTGAAAATCCTCTTCTAATAGAAGCCTTGGAAAAGCTAAGGATTTGTGATTTGAACATGAGATTATCATCCCCATAAAGGATGATTTGGATGGCTAGCCAAACTCAAAGAAGAGAGAAAATGAAGGAGAAGAAAGAACTAAGAAGGCTTTGGAAATTCTTGAATTTGACCTCCAACAAGCTACTGCAGAAGCAGGGCATGATAAAATCAAGTTTCAAGCTGCAAGGTAATTGATACAAAATGGGTATGAGGTGTGCCCTAAGAATGGAGACATCTGGGTAGAAGCCTTTTGATTGGTCAATCCAGATGAGGCCAAGGCTATTATTACACAGAGTGTGAAGGTAAATCCAAATTCTGTGAAACTATGGATGCAAGCAACAAGGCTAGAGCAAGATGATTTTGACAAAAAAAAAAATTGATTCTGACTTGGCTTGGAAAAGATTCATCCGCTGTGTTTTTGAACAAAATTTGGCGACACTTAAATCTTCATTTTGGACTGATATCAAGACATGACATTGAGTCTGGAGTAGGGGAAAATATATGAGCAATCTTCCTTGCAGCACTAGTTGGACTTCAAGTGGGAGATTGTTGGGAGGTGAAGCCCAACCGTTACAACAATTACTCTACCGCCTTCATTCATTGTCCGTTACTCTATCTTTGGAAAACCATTTTCTATTTATTAAAGCATATTCACTGTTGTAGGGTAGACTATGAGTGGATACATCATTATATAAGTTGAATGTTGTTGTATGAGAAATAGATCAATAAAAAGGAGTTTTCCCCTTGCTCTCGTGGATGTAGCCATTTTAATGGTGAACCACCTAATAGCTATGTTATGTGTTTGATGTTTGTCTATATTTTTATTTTGTTGTTTCATTATGTTTAGTATGCTCTTTTTATATGCTCAACACTTTCCTCTCTGTAAAATAGTATAAAAGAAAAAATCAAATACCAAAGTAGTAGTTATTTATAAGAGATCCATGGTTGAGATATTTGATCAAAATTATTGTACCTTTTATCAATTGAATCTATGGAGGTCCTATGGTGCTTCACAGATTACCGACAGAATCACTTATACTAATGTTCTCGTATGGAAACCTTTGGTCGCTTGTGTAGTGTTTTCTTTACACTACCATATAGTTTCGTGAGTGGAGTATAGGTGGTTTCTACTTTTCCAAGCCAGTGTTATTAACCAACTTTCAATAATCAGTCTTAAGGGATGTGAGTCAACTAGAGATATTGATGTATTTTTTCTATAGTCTCTATTTTTTCCAATAAAGTCTTCTTCTTTTCATAATTTCTTTGGAAGCATTCTATCAAATCAATCATGAGCATATTATCCATTGTTCTTTCCCTGATTGAAGATTTTCCTTTGCTATGTTCGGGTAGCAATTTCACATAGTCTAGTCTTTGCAAATGTTTCTCTTGGCCTTGTCATCTCTCTTTTCATTGTATCTCCAAATTCCTAGAGTTCCGCCTGTTCCACCAATACATAGAAGCAGTGCACATTATTTTCTTCACTATGAATCTCTATCGATCAAGTTCTATTAAGGAAGAGTATTGAAAATATTAAGTAAATTCATCTGCTCCATTTCAATGTTTGCAACTCAGTCTCATAAAATCCTTCATAAAAGTAATGTATAACTCTTTTTGTTTTTAAAACACCGTGATTTTTCTTGAATACAATATATAATTATTAAGGCATTTAGATTTGGTTTCAGGGGAGGTGATCGGTTTTCCTCAAATTATTGTTCTTATTCATTGCCTCAATGATCTAATTGTAAATATTAAACAAGAAGATAAATGGAATAAAAAATAAAAATAAAGAAGACATGAGACACAAATTTATAGTGGTTCGACGATTGCCTACGTTCACTCTCAAGCAGGGAATCACTTTATTATCAATCACCAATACATGACCTGCCACATATTTGTACAAAATTGGGAGAATATGAATGGTCGTGTGATCGTTGGGATTCACATCCCAACAATCTCCCCCGTGAAGTCCAACAAGCACAACCATGCATTGTCATCCCCTGCATTTCCACTTCTAACTCACCTTAGTCTTCATATCTGAATATGGGCCAAGACACACCAACAACTCCATTATTTACAAAGCCTCTATAAAGACCCTTATTCTTCAAAGCTTCAATTACTGCCACTTTGACATCAAATTGCTTCATTCCTTCAAATTCCTTACCTCCATTTCTATTTATCAAGCCTTCATTCGTGAATATATTTATAAATTCTAGATTATGACACTTACCTACAACAAAATAATTTAGAAAATTTGTTGTAGATATCTTAACAACACCAATTCCAAATTTTGGATTAACAATGGGTATGTATTATGGAACAGAGCATCCACAAGGCTCCTATTCTACATACACTCACAAATGAGGGGTCAATGCCCTCTCTTGGTATCACAACAGTACCCCAAGAGGCCCATGATGTGCAACAATAGGCCCCCTTCCAAAGATTGCAGGGCTCAACAATAAAATCCACTCCTTGATTTCTGCCCTTGTCTAACCCTTCTCCCATGCTATAATTTTCCTTGTACCATCCATTATCCAACACAAAAAGTGTCATTGCTAAAACTATAGACCGTGTGTATACAAAGCCAGTCATTATTTCATTCATCAAAATTCTTTTCATAGCTTCAAGCCAGGACTTCCATGCCATGTCCCTTTATTTTAAAGCCTCCTCATAAACCTACTACAACTCAACGAGCTGGGTCGATCCATTCTCAAAAATCTCTCAGGCTCTCTTATCTAATTCTTCAAGCTTTGAAGCAATTGTTTCGCTAAGCTTTTTGGCCTCTTGCAATGAATCCAATGTTTGCGCACTTATAGATTCTACTGCTATGAGTTTCTCCTTGGTCTTGTATTCCACAATATTTGGCACACACTTGGACCTATCAAAGGCCTCCTCAGTGGTGAAGCTGATAAATTCAGAAATGCATTCTTTCACAGTTTCCTTGGCATTGGACTCCATCACAATTGGGTTCTAGAGGATTATTTCTTGCACCATCGCAACCCTCTCCAAATTGCATGTGCTCTTTGGAGTGAAAATACTTTGTCCATCACTTCCAATTACCACCATTGTTGTTGTTCATTCCTCTGAGCTTCTATCATGGGCAGCTGACAGATTCAATTCCCAATCTTGCATCCCTCCTGCATTCTGAATTCTATCAGCCTTATCGACTACCTTCCTTGTTTCATTCCTTTTAGGGTTCACACACACACACCCATCTGTGCACCATCCACCACCTCGATAAAGATCCCCGTCGAGCATCAATCCTTAGACCTCTCTGAAAACATCTTTGAAACCCCTCCTTTTCCACCCATTTATGACTTATCATATAGACCCTGCGTTTCCTCAAACCTTTACTCCCTTGAAAAATAGAGTGACATCCCTACCATGGCTTGGTATTTTTTTACACTTGTTGACCCCAAATCTTGCCACCCTCAAAACACAGAGTGAGGGGCTCAAAAAAGAGGACCCAATTGATTCAACTCCACTTCGGCATCCCATGGCATTTGCATAGAGGCCATATCCACATTATGATTTGTTTGCGGGAGGTCCCACACTTTCTTTTCCTCATTTGCAACAACATCATCTTTTGCATCAATATCATCAACCAACATCTTGTCCAAACCAAATGGCCCCTGACACAAATGCATAGGGGCAATAAGCTTGAGACCCGTCCCGTGAGGCCATCTCTTTTTGTCATGGGTGTCCTCGCCATTTGCAAAAAGAGTGGGAAAAGAAATTAACCCAACATCCTCATCCTCTTCAGTTGAATCCTCCTCTTTTTTCCAGCCATCCCACCAGTGTACACGACATTTCTTTAGAACTTTCACATACACATCACTCTCTCTTGAAACTAAATTGTTAAGAAATTATTTAATGACAAAATTAGCCTCATCATCTTCTTCCATCTCTGCTCAACCTAACCACGACTTTGATACCAATTGTAAATATTAAACATGTAGAGAAATGGAATAAAACAAAAAAATAAAGAAGACACGAGACATGAATTTATAGTGGTTCCGCAATTGCCTACATCAACTCTCAAGTAGGGAATCACTTTATTATCAATCACCAATAATAAAATTAACCAATACATGATCTGCCACATATTTATACAAAATTAGAAGAATATGAACGGCCATGTGATTGTTGAGCTTCACATCCCAACACCAATCTATTCCAAGCCGCAACCTTATGCCTTCACTCTAACTTGCTTTGTGCCAAGGTTAACTATTTTAGATTTTGTGTTGTCTTTGTTCTTAGTCTTGGTATCAATTATCCCATCTTCTTATCAAATTTTATTCATATAACTCTTTTTCTTGTAAAATCTAATTATCATATCGGGAACTAGAATGAATTCACTGTAAAACATATATGTAGACTTTCTTTCACTGATAATTATATTGAAAATATTTCACCAATATATTCTTATAGACTTGCGACTTGAGTGCCAATACGCTAGCCTTTCCATAGGCCTATTGTTTCTTGTAATTTTGTGTTTGCACTATGTTAGTTTGTGTTAAATGTGTTATTCGCATATTGATAAGCTATAAATGTAGTCTATAAATAGGAGAATGATAATGAATTGTTCTACTTACATAGACTCATGACAAATGAAATATTTCATGACACATGTATTTGGTTCAATTTAAGTGTCATAGTTAAATCAAGACTAATCAAGGTGAATCGACATCTAGAAGGTACTTTTACATTCATTATTTTCAACTGTGATTCAATGAAGTAGTTGTTATACATCTTATGTTCCTTATTTCTTTATTTCCAACATCGTGCATTATCTTCCTTGATTAACATTATGACTTAAGACAAATACCTTAGGAGTTTTAATATGCTTTAAATATTCCTTATTATTATCTTAGTGGTTAATAAGTAGATTTGGAAATACATGGACTATATAAAAAATTATGGCGATGATACTGTCCTCTTTATCCTTGCTTTTAGAAAGACATTCCATTTAAGTCCCATGATGTAATTATTTTCTCTTATCCTTTAATGTCAAATGTTGAGTTGGTTGTGTTTAATAATATAAATTACTTTGTCTAGTTGGTTAATTGATCATAGAATAATTGAGAAATGGATATTGATCAAAAATATTTCTAAGGGTTGTGCATTCATATTATTCAAGGAACTTTCATTAGGTTATCTTATCAATGGATAGTTAATTTACCCTCAAGGCATTTACATTCTTTATTTCAATTTACTTTGATAAGAGTAAATTGGTGTATACAATAAAGTAAGGAACTTATATGTTATTTCTTGTATTAGTAATTAAGTGAAAGAGTATGCTTCATGTATTATTTAATCCAATAGAATAAGTGATGATGTTGTATTTTATTCTTTAATTTCATCATTGGTATCAAAACTTAATTGTATGCTCTCACCTTGCCATCATGGATCTTGGTGATAAAAAATGGGGTTCAAACCAATGTTTATTGATAACTTACATTTTTGTTGCTAAATAAATTTCAAATCTAGGCATACCATCCGATTTTGTGAATAACGTAAATTTGTTATTGTTGTTGCCCTAAGTAGGTGGCAACTGATGGTTATTGTCTGGGGAGTGGGACCCTAGAAAAATTTGCATTCCCACTAAATACAAGTACTTAGATTTTATGACTTCCATTAACAAACCAAGTTATTAGTAGTCCTATTTATTGGGATTAAGGTGTCTTAACCTTAGATTCCTAACATTGATTTAATTGATGTAATTAATGTATTTATTTGTATTATTTTAATTCCTATGGTGTCATGTCACAAATTGGGACCCACCTACTGGGTGGCGTCCCCATTGGAGGTGATTGGATGACACATGATCATCCCAAGTGGAGATAGGCATACCACTTTGGAATCCATGACATATGTCAAATTCTATGACATGTCATAAGGAATATTTGAATGCATGGAGAAAGTTGGTGCCCAAGATGGGTTATGACAAGATGTAATAGAATCAATTATTTTGAATTGGTTATGACAGATTCTCTTATAGATCCTATGACAAATTCTATGGCATATTTATGAAATATTCTATGATAGTTGTAAGGCATCTGCCATAAGCTATTTTTAGCATATTTTAGGTCCCCAAGCTTGGAAGAATAATATTTTCATGTTTGAAACTTGGAAGGGGTGTAATGGAATATGTTACATGTGTCCAAAAGCATGTCTAAGGCATTGAAAATTGTTCCATGTGATTTGGACGCCCCTCACCTTCTGGATGCTTCTTGAAGCTTGTAACACTTTATTTATTAAGTGCCTTGAGTTCTAGAATGCATAGTTTATTTGCAGGTAACGAAGTGTTGTTGGTATCACTCCAGAATAAGTGTTTGTTTTGAAGCACTTGTGTAGAAGCTTTGTACTTGGAGATACATTGTATTCACTATTTGATATAATATAGAAGTACTGTGCTTTTGGAGGGTGGGGTTTTTTACTCAAAAGGGTTCTCCCCACGTATATTTGGTGTATGTTATATTTGTGTACTTTTTTTGTTTCCACTATTCTCTATGTGTATCTCATATTGTAACCAAATAAGGTGTTAAAATGAAATTTTGTGACTCTCTCCTGATTAGATTAGTGTAGGAAGTTGTTTCCGCTTACTCGATTTCTGTTCACTATTCTTGTTCGAGGGCTTGGCTAGAGTCCATGTGGATTCAAAATACCAATATCGTTGGGTGGTGAGCAAGACTTACTTGGTCTTTTGCATATTTACAAAAGCTTGGATAAATTGTTGGTTTTTAGAGTAAATTGAAATTTGTCGAAATGTGTCATCTATTTATAATAGTGAAATTATCCTTATATAAAATTATTTTATTTAAAGAAAAATTAATAGTGGTAATTTCAAGTTTATCTGATGTGGTTGTTACACTTGTCCTTGGGTTTTTCAAACACTTACTATTAATCACTCTCTTACAAGTATTTTTTGTATACTAGGCCATGAGAAAGATTTGCTAAATAGTTCTATATCTAACGTCATGACCACATTTCTATTTGCATCCCTAACACTTTGGTCATCTTTATTGTAGTGTGCTACAAGTTGGAGAATTTTTTTAGGATTATGAGTAGCAATAAGGCTGATACCATTTGAATGTTGCTCTGAACTACACACAACATACCATTATCTAGTGGTTGCTTATGATTCCTTTCCATAAATTCATACATATCAACATGTCCAATTTCAGTATCTTTTATCTCATCAATGTTCAAGGACACTGAAGTCACTAGGAAAACCCCTTGGTATTTGTACTTCATGGCCTTGGCTTTGGTCAAAGAAGGACTTGACATTTGAGGAGCAATTAGCAAAAGATTGTATCCTTTCAGGAATGCAGATGTGAAAGTCTAAAATGTGTGCACAAACAACTATATTAAAAAGTTCAGTATTTTCCTATGTTAGAAAACTTACAAGGTCAAAAATGTAGTAGTTGGAAAAAATAAAGCTTTTGCGGGTAAAATAATGGTTCAGATGCAATGATGTAGAAATTTTCTGTGTTAGTAAAAAAAATGCATTTTTGGATGTAAAGGTGTTGAATTTTGATGCCTCTACAAGTGTTTCATTGCTTATGTGCAATCATGCTAAATATCAACAATTTTGTATATTGGTGTTACAAAATGTGCAAGCTCAAAAAAATTTGTCAACCTTGCAAATGGGGGTAGAACTTTCAAAGTGCAAGATCAAAAAAATTCATTGACCTTGCATAAGGTAAAATTTCATTAAGTGCAAAAGCATGGAAAAACTCCTCTTTTGTAGTTTTCACTTAATGTTTGATGTAGGATTGGTGAATTTCACCAATCCTACATATTGCAACATAGACATCTTAATGCACTAGTGGTAAATTTTACCACTCGTGCATATTTGATGGGTCAGACTATTTTCAATGTTTAAGCGAAAAAACATTACTACGCTTACATGTGGGCTTAGGGTTTGTTAAATGTCACAACAGAGAAATTTTCTACTTCAACATATCATAAGGTACTTTAATGCATCTTCAGTGAAAAATATAGACTTCACATACAATACCAATGATGCATGGAAAAAACCCTAATGGGTTCGTCAGTAAATTTCAAGGAGAAAACGCGTAGAGAATAGGTTTGTCAATTTTCAAACTTATACAATGTGAGGCTTTAATCCAAAAATGCATAGACCTAGATGTCTTGGTTTATTAATTCATTCAAAAACACTAACCTCACTAAAACATGCAAAATGGAAGATATCAATGTACAATGACGAGTTTGTGTTTTATGACCCGCAGAGTTTAAAACCCACATTGGAAAAACAATGAATTAGTAGGAAGGAAAACCCTAATGGGTTCACAAAGGCATGATAAAAAGGGAAACAACCAATAATCAAAATCAAACAAGATTTAAAATAATAGAGAAAACAAGAAACACAACATGAAAAATAAAAACCCTAAAAAGGCATAAACATGATTTAATTTACAACGAAGGTGAAAAAAACATACCCATAAGTGAGAAAAATGTGAGAAAACCCTAGTTGGTTAGATGAGAGATCCACTCAAGATCCATGCATGATCAAACCCATACCTCACAATGAGTGCGCAAAGAACATTGGAGGGTAAAAACTAAATTAAAATGATAATAAAGAAAACAAAAATAATTTAAAACTAACATTAATGATACTTGTGTGAAGTCTAGTTGTACCATCACTAAAATTTAATGCTCATGTACCTTTAATAAATTCGATAGATGGTATATAGGGTCAGTGAAATTAATTGACCTTGCATGTTTTTTTTGCATGAGTGTGTAGGGGCATTGAAATTCAATGCTCCTACATGAGCGAGAAAAACACTAACACTGAAAAATTAAAATTTCACATCTTTATCCATTTTGTAAATTTCAAAAAAATGAAAGAGGTTAATGCTCAAAATGATGTTTTTAGGTTTGGGACCACACACACTTGGGAAAATATGATCTATCTTGTTTTGTGTGCTTAGAGTACATAAGCTATCAAACATACAAGTTTCATATGGGTTATCTCATGAATTGAGTGTAGATGAATTTGAGGATAACAACTAGCTCTAAATAGGGACCTTCCTTCGATCATCCTTTGAAATGATTGAAGCGAGAAGAAATTTAGACTCTAAGTTCCTTCATCCATCCATTGGCCTATAGATTCAAGTGACACAAAAAGACACAAAGAGACAAAAAATAGAAAGACAAAAAAATTGTACAAATATTTACAAACTTATTTGACACCTCCCCGAGTGAAGAGCTTTAGATATTGTCCATTGTGAGGTAGAGAAAAATGAGTCTCATCTTGGTATGCTAGCAAGAAACTATTTTCACCACAAAGTTGGTGAATATTGAAAGGTCCTCACCATAATGAATCAAACTTTTCATGCATACCCTTAGGCTCTCTTCTTTTGTCCCACAAGAGGACTTCAATCTCCAACCCAAAAATCAAGAGACTTCACTTTTCTGTCAAAAATACTTTAGACCTAACCTTGGTGTTTCACAATGTGATCCACCACCTAAACACACTTCTCCTCCAATTCAATGAGTAACATGATGTACTTATCCACAGAGCTGTCAAAAGTCTCATCTTCTATGGCCTCAACCAATTTTAAAGTGGGCAATTTCAAAGCGATAGGAATTTCTGCATTCAACCCATACAAGAGTTGAAACGGCGACATAACAATTGCCCATTTTGGGGTAATTTAATCTGCCCACAACACATCATACAATGATTTGTGTCAATACCTTTGATTCTTATCTACCATCTTCTGAATGATGGCGACCAAGTTCTTGTTTCTTGATTCTGCTTGACCATTACATTGAGGGTAATAATCTAAGGAATGTGACAACATGATCCCATTCTCGAAGCATAGTTTTGTTATCTCACTAGACAAGAATGAAGTAGAATTATCCACTACTATTTTGTTTCAAACACCAAACTGAGAAATGATGTTTTCTCTTAGGAACCTACATACCACTTCCAAATTAGCATGCTTGACTGGTATGGCCTCCACCCACTTGGTAAAATAGTCAGTGGCTATCAAAACATAAAAGTTCCCTGCATTGGATGGTGGATTAATGGCGTTGATGAAATCAATACCCCACTATTGGAAGGGTTCCTTAATGATAACCAGCTTGAGGGGAAGTACAACTAGATTGGGTTTCCCCTCAAATTGTTGGTATAATTCACACTTATATACCTAGCTGTACACATCTTGGAATAGTGTGGGATAATAGTAAGTTTTTCTCACAAGATCTTATGAGCAATTATTGGTGCTAAGAAATGTACACCACATGCCAAGTTCTGAAATTACTCCAACAAATTTCTTTGTTGAGATTTATCTACGTAATGTAGAAAGGTACTTTGAAGACTCCTCTTGTACAAACCGTTGTCCCAAAGGATGAATATCATAGCCTTGAGTTTGAATATCCTCTTTTCTTTGTAAGTCAAATGCTCTTGAAATTGTTCATAAGTGAGAAATTGTGCAATGTTCGAATACCATTCATCAGTTGTACGGAAAAACAAGACAGTGATAATATCCTCATCATTTACTTCCTCATCACCAATGATTTTTTTAGTGGCTAATATTCACCAATTGGCTAATAGTTGAAATTTGGGAATCCAAAATTGGCTAAAAGTTTGAGCTATAACATGACTTGAATCGCCACATTTTTACAAAATTTTACTATAGTCTTATTTAAATCACCAAAGAATTTATTTTATCAAAAAAATTATCTCAAAATCTCACCACAATATTTGATACATGATTAGATCAGATTCTCCTAAATTTTATAAATTATACTAGAAATCTATAATAATTCACCAATAGTATATCATAATTATTAGTTTCTTTAGGACCATAATTCTAATATTTAGTTTCCACCAATGATTTATAATATAATTTAATGGCCCTTGTTGTATTCCACAAGGTTAAATGTACCCATGATCTGTAATGCTCATAGGGCCCATAATTTTGAGTCTCATGAGCATTATAGATTGTAGGTGAATTTTACCTCATAGAGTACAACGAGGGTCATTAGATCAATAATCTAAAAGCAATTTTGAGTCGCATGAGAATTACAAATTGTGGATACATTTTACCTTGTAGAATACAATGAGGGCCACTATATTATGTTTTAAAACAATGGTGGCAAGTAAATATTATAGTCTACCCTTTAAACCCATCAATAATTTCCACACCTTGGCCCCTACTTTCTTATGAGAATTATTTTTAGATTGGATAGATTCACCATCATAATTAATGTATTTTCCTATTTTTTTCAAGATTCACCAAAATTGTCTACAAAATTTTAGTGTAAAAAAAAATTAATATTTTTTTGAACAATTGGAAAGATTTTCCAATGGAAATTAATATTTTTTCGTAAAAAAATGAAATATTTGCCAAGTTTTTATATATTTTTTTGAGGGGGATTTCTTAAAGTTATCACTGCTCATCACTTAATAGTTCTTCTAGTTTATTATCAACAATGAGTTGATACAAACCTTTCCCATGTACCAAATTGGTCAGCTTGATCTCCATGTCGTATTATTGGATCTCAACAATCCACTTACCTCTCTTGGTTCCAAACTCCTATTGAGTTAGGATTGACTTAACCATATAATCTAGCACCAATGCAATGACATGGGAATTACGGATGTAAAAAAAATGCTTCACTAACTTAACCAGCACAAAAGAATGTTTCTCCATTGGAGTGTATTTCAACTCATGAGCCTTAAATGGATAACTCATGAATTTAATAGGAGATTCAATCCCCTCATTATTCTATTGCACCAGTATTGTGGATAGTGTATGCTTGGAAGCATAGCTATACATGATAAAATCCTTGGTGTAGTCTAGGAAAACTAGCATTGGTGCATATGCGATGGATTCCTTGATTTCATTGAATGTAGCTTTACCTTCTAGGCTCCACTAGAAGATAGATTTACCCTTCATCATATCAAAAATATGACATGTATTTTCTATGAAATTACGGAAAAATCTTCACAAGATATTTACCTTTCCAAAGAAAGAATGGATGACTGTCTTACTTGAATGGAAATAAAGACCTTGTATAGAATTGATCCATTCTAGATCAATCTTGATACCTTCCTTAGACACAATGTGACCAAGAAGTTTACCTTTGGTAACCCCAAAAATTGACTTCTTGGGGTTGAGGGAAATACCGTGCTACCGAAACCTCTCAATAACTTTCTACAAGTGATGAAAATTTTCTTGGCATTTCTTTGACAAGATTGTCAAGTCATCAAGATAAAAATAAATAAACTTACCCATGAAATCATGAAAATCTAAGTCCATCGCTCTTTGAAAATTAGTGTCGGTGTTAATTAAACCAAAAGGAATCCTGCAATAAGAAAAATCACCCCATGATGTGGTGAAGGTAGTCTTATGTTGGTCTTTTTCACTTACCTCCACTTGATTGTATCCTAAAAAAACTATCCAACATGGATAGCATTTGGGATCCTATCACTATCTTCAATACTTCGTCCATTACTGGCAGTGGGTAATTGTCCTTTGGCAACACTTGATTTAAGTTTATAAAATCCACACAAATGTGGATTTCCCCATTCCTTTTTTGTACAAGAATTTATTTTCTATCCATGTCGAATGGTGAATAGAAAAAATAATCCTTGCATTAAGCATCATTTGAATTTAAGAAAGAATAGTACCTAATTTTTTTGGATTGTATTGCCTTTATTTTTTCTTGTGAGGTAAAGAACCTGCCTTTAGGGGAATCTCATTTTGTACCTCTTTTAGATGGAAATATTTCAAGTCTTCATAAGAATAGGCAAGAAATTCCATGTACTATTACAACAATTCCACAAATTTATCTTTCTCATCTGATATGCAACATTTGTTGATGTTAACCATCTTAGGACTTCCTCAATTCCCATGTTGACTTGCTCTAATTTTTGACATAATGGTCATCTTTTTCAAAAATTCTCTCAAGAGATACCAAACCTTTGGGAATATTGTTCCCTTTGAGTTGCAACACTTCTTCGCCAGTGTTTGGATATTTCTTATAAATTCTCTCGCCGAGGAGATTTGTTGCCTTCAAAATATAACTCATTAAAATTTTCATCATTCTCAAGAAAGGCAGTGATCAAATGATCATCATTGAAAATCTATCAGTTATTTGAGTTATTTGGAACACTGGGCCAAAACGCTAGCTTGCTAGCTCAATAGTGTAAGTAGTACCATGAAAGTATTTATGCGAAATAAAAAGAGTAGCTAACACTGCTAAAGAATCAACTTTATCATTATACTCCATGGGTACCACAGATATATTGAATGCATCAAAACCTTTGATGCAATCCCAAACAAGATTATGGTAATGCCTTAGTCTCTCATTTTTCAATTGATACAGGTATTTTACTTGAGAAAATACTAACTCATCATCACCTTGAGCATGATTTTTTTTAATTCCCTTCCTGCGTGCAACCTCCATACCTAACAATAATGCCTCATGCTCTATTGTGTTGTTAGTATTATCAAATTGTAGCTTGAAGGAAAAAGGAAAAAAATTCCCTTGTGGAGCTATGAACACTATTCCTACACCATATCCCATAGAAGAGAAATTGCTATCAAATTCCATAACCCAAACACCATTTGGATCACCTAAATTGTTAGATTCAAAATCTGAAGCCTCTTCATTTGAAGAAGTTTCACCATCTAAAGAATACATACTATTTGAAGATGATTCATCAGTTTTCAATTCTTTGCTTGAAATTTTTCCTAATAACTCATAATCCTTGTTAGTTTGAAAAAAATATTTATCTGTACCTAAAGATTCAAAAAGGATTTGAGCCCTTGGGCCATCTAACTTTGTTAGAGAAAATTTACTCCCTTTCTGGAAGTAATTTTTGCATCACACCCTTTACAAGTATTCTATCTTCTGACCATTCCATATTAATTTCACCTCCTACATCCTTGTAGAATTTACATCCTAGCAATATCCTATATGATGCTGGGATGTCAGCTACTGAGACAATCATTTTGATCTTGTTTGGGAATGCAAAAAATACAAACTATGCATCCTTAATTTTCCCAATAAGAGGCATTTGTCTATTCTCCATTGAAAAGCAATGACCAAAGGTTTTTGTAAGATTTTATCCCAAAGCGATAGCTACTTTGGTGGGAATTACATTGTCATAGGCACCAAAATCAATAACACAATTTCTTAACTTGTAACATTTGACTAACAAGGAGATATAAAACAAATCTATCTTCCTGAGAATGGATTATGTCTTGAGAGGAACCTTGGATTGGATGGGTTCCATTATCTTTAATAAACTTAAAAATTCTTTCAAACTGGTCAAGATTAGTCTTGAGATATTTTGTTTCTGACATTTGTATCTTGGTCTTCTTTTCATGTTCAATTATATCAAATTATTGTAAAGAAATTATCAAAGAAGATGGGGTGATTTCATTGGTAGGCTTAGGAACCAGAATACTAGTCTTTAGAATTGGAGAATTATCCATAGGAATAGAAGAAGAAGCAGGAGAATGGGAGGTATTGACTTGCTTGCTCCCAACTATATCTTTCAATTGAACTGGAAAAGGGCGCCCCCTCTTAGCAATAGTAATTGGTGGATGCAGGCTATCCTTTTCTTTTGATGCATCACCTTTCTATTGATTGAGTTGATTTTGTGAACAAGTAAAAACAACATAAGCATCAACAATAGGTTAATCCTCTTTATCAAACTCCTCTTCATAATTTAGATGCCCAATATTAAAGCCGCCAGTTGGATCTTCTTCCTCCTCTTGGAAGAGATTGACATTTTCTTTTGATTAATATTTCGATTATGGAAAATATTCTTACTCAGCTTCATAGTATCCCATTACTACATTTGTGGGAGGTTCCTCAAGTGCAAGCCTTTCTTGTGGTGTTGGAAGTCTATTCTAGCTCCTTTGAGCATTGCTAGAATAATTGGAAGAATTAGGATAAGTCCTCCTTGGAACGTCTTTGTAGGCGGGAGTAGATGAACCTTGAGAAATTTTCTTCTTCAAAACTAGCAATTCATTTTCTAACTTTTGCACCATAGGATCCATGGTGCTCAAGGAATTTTGAATTGAAGATGTTTGTCCTTTGTTTCTATTTATTTATTTTCTTATCTTTCTAGCAAGAATCAAATAATCTTCAACCTCAGTAGCCAATTCTTGATCTACTATAATATCAACTAGATTATCTCTTTGCAATAGGAAACTCACCTCTGGTAACTGAGTGTTAATGAAAAATCACTTCAAATTGTAAGGTGTTGGCTATGCATCAGCTGGAATCCTGGTTGTCAACTTGTTAAATTTTGCCACAAACTCACATATGGGTTCTTGTATCTCTATCCTCATTGTTTTAAGTTGAGCCAACAAGGCATGGGCATCCATAGTAGACTTAAACATTTCCTTGAGGTTGGTTCAAAGAGTGTTCCAATTTTTGAAAGTTCCAGTAGCTATATTACAAAACCAATCAATTGATTCTCCTTGTAAAGTTTCAAAGAAAAACCTTATTGAAACATCCTCATGTTCCACACCAAGAACCCCACATATAATATAAAATGAAGTAATATGCTCGTTCGGATGCTACTTTCCATCTCCATAGAATTTGGGGATGTTCTTACATGAAACTCAATGAAGTTCATGCAAAGGTGCCGCCAATCTCAAAGGACCAAAGGTGTTACCCTAGGGACCATCAGGTGGTTGAGTTTCCATTCTACCTTGATTTCAAATGGAGAGATAATATACCTCTGAATTGGTGTAATAGGCAAAATCCTTTGAATTCTAGAAGCTCCACTTGGAAGATGTGATCTAATGTGTCAATGAGGGAATCTCCTTGTGTATTGCAAAGGTGATATCATCCTTGGAGGAAGAATATCAAAGTTTTGTTTCTACAACAATTCAAATATAGGATCAACTTGACCTTGCATCCTTAGACCGTGCATATAGTTTATATCTACCATAGTACAATCTTTGATAATAAATAAAAATCAAAAGTAAAAAGATATTTACAAATCACAATAAGACACTAGTATACTTGTCTACTTCAACCAAAAGCGTGAGGCTTTGGTTGCATGCTTGTATCCCCAACGAAGTCACCAAAAAATTGTTGGGTGAATATTTTGTAATTCCTTTAACAATTACAAAATGGTAGTTTCAGCCACAAGTATGATGAGAAATTAATCTCTTCTCTCATAAAGTGGAGGCTCCCTTCTTATTGCTCACTAAATAACTAGTAGCTAGACTATTCTTATGTACATTACAACTATCCATAGGGTTGTTTCGATCATCATGTTCGCTTCTTTTAGAATAGATGTTTCCTTTTTCAAGATTACAATAGTATTCCCTTGATGTTTACCACATGTAAAAAACTAAAAAACACTATTCGGAGAAATAATGACCAATATCCGATTTAGTTAGACATAAGAATAACTAGAATGATACCAGTAAGAGATGATAAAAAGAAAAGAAAATAAAATCCCAAAGTCTTCTATTGATTTCTGCGATGATTTGAATGGTAACAAGTGTAGCGAGTTGCAACTCAAATACTATCAATGAAAAACACCAAAAGATCCACAAGAACGTAGCTAATAATTGTAGCTCAAAGACTTCAAGTTATTAATCAAATTCATGCAAAAGAACATAAAGCTCCAAACATAATATTGTAGCTAAAAGTCTATATATATCAAATCTCAATTCTCTTCAACAATGAAATTTTACGCTGCTTTAATAAACCAATTTTAAGATAATGTGATAAGAGAGGCATAAGAACAATCTTACACATAAAAAATATGCTCTAAAACAAAGGTTGGATGCAAATCCACTTATTTTATTGATTGATTTTGATATGAACATTCAACACAAAGATTCAAGTATGCTTCTCAAAATGGATAGTGTTTTGCTTCAAAAGATCAAAGGTTTATTACAAAAGAAAATCCCTCATATATATAGAGGAGAGTTGAGAGATAGTCTACGAAATCAATAACTAATTTGACTTATTCAACAAGAGAGTCTGATTTGATTTAGGACTTCTCTATTCTTACATGTAATTAAATTTTGGAAAAAAGACATTTAAAATGTCAAAAACTAATTACATAAAGCATGAAAAATATTGAAAATTAAGCTAAGGAAAAAATAAGGCATGTTCAACTTTCTTCACCATATTTCTCCAAGAAACCCTCATACTTGTTCATGACTTCTTGAACTACTTCATTATCAAGACGTGTAGTATTGAATCCTTCACAGTGTTGAAATATTTCATGTGCCTTTCTAAAAAAACCTTGAGGTTATCCAGGGTTAATTAAATATCCAACAATCTTTCCATCAAATCCACTGAGAAGACTTGATCTTCAAATTCTTTCTGGATCAAGGATGTGAATTCTTGAACTCCATCAGAGGAAAGTACTTTTTGATTATCATCAAGTAACCTACAAGGCGGCTCCTCAAATTCATTGACAAGATGCAAATCATTGTCTTCATTGAATCCTCAAGAATCCTACAAGTCTTTGATCAATTCTTTGATGGTATTGATCTTGTGTATCATTGTTTCCTTTACTTCAACAAACATCTCTTTATTGTGACTATTTTTTCCTTGACCAAAATTAACTTAATGGGTGGCATTATAACTCATGGAAATAATAGATAATATTTGAGTTAGTGAAAGGCTTGCTAACAATGGTTCGTCCATTTGAATGGAACATATTGGTGCAGTCATGGAAGGAGGGTTCCAGAAGGAACAATTTGAATCGTGCAACAATGAGTCAACACAATGGAAACAACACAAATAACTGATATGTGAACATAAAACTTCATTGAATCAATAATAAAACACACAATATATGCCTCACGGGTGACTATCTAGGGCTCACAGGCCTTCCACAAGGGAATTCAACAATACAACTGGCCAATACCCATAATTACATGCCCCCGAAGGGTTTATGCAAAAATCTAATGAATCCAAAAACCTCTAACTTAAAACTGATGATCTACAATGAATCAAAATGCTTATACATGTGCTTATCAAGCTCCACTATAGGTCTATGTAGGCTACAAGAGTTAATAGACCTGATGAATGTGAATATACATGAAGGTCAACCTCAAAATATAAAAATATAACTTGCAAATCTCCAAGATAGGTCCCAATGAACCTAATATGCTTGTATGATGTCCCATTAGGCTTCCCAAAATCTATAATAGGTCCACACTAAGAATATGGACTAGGTTGGCCCCAAATTCTTTGACTGGTAAACACAATGAAATTTTGAGATATAACTTTTAATAGGAAAATGCAAATGATGTGAAATTTGGATATGTGTTAGATGTCAATGTGTAGATTCTATATCCTTCTTCATGAGCTAAGAAACAATCATACGATAAAATGTGGAATTTACTACTGAATACAATGCAAAAAAAGAACTATTTTTCGGTTGATATAGGATTTCTTTACAACCAGGGATGCTCCTACATCAGACACCTAGGGTTGGAAGAAAAGTGAGTCCCTCACTTTCTAGGGCTAAGAGGAAAACCAAACCGGTCCACCTCAGCTTGAGAAATCCATGATGAATCCTCCACTGGTATATCTTTCCACTTCACAAGGTATTATTTGTATTGCTTGTTCCTAGTGCTTCTTCTAGTTCTAGTATCCAAAATCTACTCAATCTCCCTTGTTTCTTGATGTGGTAACTACTATTTCAAATCAAATTCATCACTACTATTGATCGAATTTCCTTCATGAAACTCATATATGTCTGCAACAATTAAAATAGGTGATATACCCAATGTCTCAAGCAACTCAACTTCATATGCATTTCCATAATCAAACTTACTTAGTATTTTACACGGTCCAAACTTCCTCATATTCAACTTGTTGTATGTACCAAGTGGAAATCTCTCCTTCCTCAAATATACCATTACTTCATCTCTGATAGAAAATTCCTTATGTCTCCAATGCTCATTTGTCTTCTCCTTATACTTATTATTCATGTCTTCTAAATTATTTTGAACTTGATTATTCAATGTTTCCATGAAATATGCAAATTCTTCTACCTCTACACTCCTCTTATTTTCCATACTGATGTCCCTTAATTATGAAACACCTCTAGGATGTACTCTGATAACAATCAAAAATGGTTTCTTCCCTATAATTTGGTTCACTGAATTATTGTATGCAAATTTTGCTTGTGGTAAAAATATGTCCCAACTTCTTGCCTTATCTTCAACCAAACATCTCAACAAGTTACCCAAACTTCTATTCACTACCTCTATTTTTCCATCTATCTTTGGGTGATATGTTGAACTGAACGTCAAATTTGTCTTCATATTCTTCTACATGTCCTCTAAAAGTATCCAATGAATTTGGTGTCTTTGTCTGAAACAATTCTCTTAGGTAATCCATGCAATCTCACAATCTCCTTGAAAAATAAGTCAACAGCATGCACAACATCATTAGTCTTCTTGCAAGGAATGAAATGTACCATTTTAGAAAAAAAAAACCACTACTACCATTATAAAATCATATCCTCATTGTGTTCTAGGTAATCCCAATATGAAATCCATGCTCAAATCTCCCCAATGTCTCTTCGATATTGTCAAAATTTTGTACAATCCAGTATTCAAAATACTCCCTTTTTGCAACTTGACAAATTCAAAAAATTTAAACATACTTCTTGAAATCCTTATATATCTATAGCCAAAAATAGCGTTCACTTACCAAAGCTACTATCTTATCCACTCCAAAATTTCTTGCTAAACCTCCATTATGCTTTTCCTTGATCAAATTTTCCCTCATTGAACTCCTTGGTATACACAATTGGTTTCCTTTGAATAAATACCTTCTTGAATGAAATAATCCATCCATTGGCTTCAGTTTCTCATGATTGGTTCTATAATTTCTCTCCATGCTTCTCTAAAATCTGCATCATTCTCATACATATGCTTCAATTCCTCAAATCCCAGTACTTCCACTCTCATATCTTTCAAAAATATCCTTCGTCTACTCAATGCATCTGCAACTTTGTTTGACTTTCCACTTCCATGCTTCAACACAAATGTATAACTTTGCAAGAATTCAACCCATCTCATATGTCTTTGATTCAACTTTCCTTGATTGTTCAAATACTACAAATCTTGATGATCTATATACAACACAAACTCCTTAGGCAATAGGTAGTGTCTCCACATCTTCAAGGTTTGAATTATGGCATAAAATTCCCGGTCATAAATTTAATATCTTCTTTTGGCATCATTCAATTTCTCACTGAAATGGGCTATAGGTCATCCTTCTTGACTCAAAACTACTCCAATTGCATTTCCACTTGCATCACAATCAACTTGAAATACTTTGTCAAAATTTGGTAATGCTAACACTAGCTTCTTGTCACCTTTTTCTTAAATAATTCAAAACTTTTTTGTGCTCTGGATGCCCACTTATAGTCCTTCTTGTCTCATCTCATTGTCTCTATCATGGGGTTACAAATGCTGCTAATTTTTTTGATAAACTTCTGGTAGAAATTAGCTAAGCCATGGAACGATCTCACCTCTCCAATGTTTACTAGTGTAGGCCAATCTATAATTTATTTCACTTTCTCAGGTTCCAACTACAATCCTTCAAAAAAAATAAAAAATCCAAGGTATACTAATTATTTCTTCATGAAACTATACTTCTTGACATTAATCAATGACCTCTCTTCTCTCAATCTCTGCAATACTTGCTATATGTGCAACAAATGTTCTTCTCTAGTCTTACTAAAAAATAGAATATCATCCAAGTAAATAATGAAAAACTTATCGAACAATATCTTCAATACCTCATTCATCAATCTCATGAAAGTGATCGATGCATTGGTCAATCCAAATGGCATCATTAACCATTCATTCAATCCTTCATTTTTCTTAAATGCAGTCTTCCATTAATCCCCTTCTTTGATCCTGATCTGATGATATCCACTCTTGAGATCAATCTTTATGAAATACTTTGCTCCACTCAAACAATCCATAATGCCATCTATCCTTGGTAATGGGAATCTATGCTTGACAGTGATCCTATTAATTTCTCTCGAATCTATACACATTCACCACTTTTCATCTTTCTTTGGTGCAAGTACAATAGGTACCAAACTTGGGCTCAAAATTTCTCTAACCAATCATTTACTCAACAACTCTTGTATATGTCAGTTCAACTCTATAGTATTTGTTGGTTTCATTCTATGTGTTTCTTTGTTTGGAAAAATTTCTCCTGATATTAGGTATATATGATGACTAATACTCTAGATTAGTGACAATCCCTCTAATACATTCTTTGACATGATTTCCTCATATTTTTTTAATAGTTCTATAAATTTTGTCTGTGGTATATCTTTAAACTTCCTCCTTTCTTTGAAATCAATTCAAAACACATATTCTCATGCCTGAATCCATCCAAAAATTTCCTTCCATCTACCTAATATAGTTTGGCAATTCCAAATAATCCAATCTTCTCCTCTTCCTCTAAAGGTATCAACTTGATTCCCTTTCCATTTGATGTCACAATATAAGTATTTCTTCTTCCATCATGAATTTCTTTCTTATCACATTGTTGCGGTCTTCCTAACATTAAATGGAATACATCCATAGACATAATATCACACAATACTTCATCTCTATATGATCCAATATGAAATTTCACCAAATATTTCTCATTCACCAATATATTATGCTCATCTTGAATCCATGCTATCCTATAGGGATTTGGATCTTTCAATCTTTTCAAATTCAACTTGGTTACCATCTCCTCTAAAACTAGATTGTCAGTACTACCACTATCAATCATAACTTTACATACCTTTCCTCTAAACTTACATTTGGTTCTGAATAGAATTTTCCTCTGCAGTGGTTCCTCAGTCACCTCTTCATGCATCAAATCTCTTCTCATCACCAATGATTCACCTTTCTTAGGTTTCCCAATTGAATTAGGGGATCCAATAGGTTCTTCATCCACACAAGCTTTTCTTTTGGTATGCTTAGGTTTCTTTTTAATACTTCCTTGATGACACTCAAATGCTCTATGTCCTTCACCTCCACACTTGAAATTGGTTCCTCTAAATGGTTTTCTCTAAGATCTTCCTTCATCTCTCTGGTATCCATCATTACTGTAAGAATTATGACCTTCTCTATTAGTGTGGTAGAAATTTTTGTCTTCTCTTCCTCTGTGGTATGATTTAGCATCCTCTTCTTCACTCCTGTAAGGTTTCACATCTATTTTTTGCTCCACATAAGGCCTTATTTCTCCAAACTATGGTCCATTCTTCTGAAATATTCCTCTCGCACTTCTTTGTCTTTGTTCAAAATTCTTGTTTAGCTTCTCTTTCACTTTCAATGCAAAGTGGTACGCTTATTCCATCGATATCATATTTACCAAGCTCAACTCTTCTTGATTTGTTTTCACCATCCATTGATATATTTTACAACCTTCTCTTTCTTGCTTCACTATGATTGGTTCTTATTATCATCTTGTAGAATTCTTCAGTGTACTCCTTCATAGATCTTTCCTTTTTCTCTTAGGTTCTGCAATCTCTTCAACAATTCCAGTTCATTGTCTATTGATATGAATTGATTCTTCAATTTTCTCACCATTTTGTCTCATTTGTTGATTATTTCTTTACCTCTTCTATTTCGGTCTAATTGAGCTTCTTTCCACCATAATGCAACATGTTCGTTCAACTTTATTTTTTCAAATCTAACTCTCTTCAGATCTTTAATTTCTTCATATTCAAAGTATTCTTTCATCTCATTTATCCACTCAACCAATTTGTCAGGATTCAAATTTCCCACGTAATTTTGAATTTCAACTCTAGGTCTTTTTCTAATCTTTGAAATCACTTTCAACATCTTGATTTGATTTGATTCTTCTCATTTATCATCTAGGATTTCTACAAATTGATTTGCATGTTCTAATTCATCATCACTTTCATTATTCTTCCTAGGGTTTAGGCCTCACCTTCAATCTTTTTCAACAACATCTAACCTAACTTGTTTCTTGTGTATCATCTCTAACATTTCATTCATTCTTCCAAAAATATTCACCATAGCAGGCGCTCTCCTTGGTAGCATATCTCCCCTCAAATTTAGTGCAGTTTCCTCAATTCGGTGATCTAGCTATAAGGGTTTCAACTGCCTTACAATTGGCAATCAGTTGAAAAAATTTAGTCTACCTCAATTTGGTGATATTTTCACCTCAAGGAATGCCTTCAAGAATCAAAAACTTTCTTTGATACCACTTGGTGCAATCACGATAGGAGGGTTCCAAAAGGAATAGTCTGAATTGTGCACCAATGAGTCAACACAATAGAAACAACATACAAAACAGATATGAAAAAATGAAACTTCATTGAATTGATAATCAAACATGCAACATATGCCTCATGGGAAAGTATCCAAGGCTCACAGGCTTTCCACAAGGGCATTCAACAATACAACTAGACAATAGGCCTTATTACATTCCCTTGAATGGTTTATGAAAAAAATGTAATGAATCCAAAACCTCTAACTTAAAATTGATGATATACAATGAATCACAATGCTATAAATACACTTCTCAAGCTCTAATATAGGTTTGTGTTGGCTACAAGAGTTAATAGACCTGATGAATGATCATACATGAAGGTCGACATCAAAATATAGAAAGATAACTCCACACAAAAAGAGATAACTTGCAAATTTATAGGACAGGTCCCAATGAACCCAAGATGCTTGTATGATGTCCCATTAGGCTTCACACAATTTGGAATAGGTCCACAAAGAATCTAGACCAGATCACCCCCAAATGCTCTGACTGGTAAGTAAACATAGTGAAATTTTGAGAGTGATAAATTCCAATAGAAAAATACAAATAATATGAAATATGGATATGTGTTAGATGTTGATGTGTAGATTCTATATCCTACTCCATGAGTTGAGAAACAATTATGTGGTAAAATATGGAATAAACTACTGAAACTACTATTGAATGCAATACAAGAAAATAATTATTTTTTGGTTGATACATGATTTCTTTACAACCAAGGATTCTCTTACATCATGTCCTTGTGAAGAAAATGTTGAAAAGGATGGCGTTTGTCTACTAATTAGGTGATGAATATGAAAACAGACTATAGTTTCCATTGTAGACTACACAACTAAGTCAGATTGGATGATGGAAGCATATCCATGATAACTTTTACCTTTGTAGGATCAACCTCAATACATTTGTGAGAGATGATATATCCAAGGAGTTTTCTAGAATTAACCACAAAAACACACTTCTTAGGATTCAACCTAACCTTATATTTTTATAATTGATTGAAAATATTGTCAAGTACATCCAGATGACTATCTCTTGTTAAATATTTTTCTAATAAGTCATCAACATAATCTTCCATAATGGTATGCATCAAATCATGAAATATTATAGTCATAGCCCTTTGATAAGTTTCTCCAACATTCTTAAGGCCAAAGACAATTACGTTCCAAAAATAGGTACCCCGAGGACAAGTAAAATTTGTTTTATGTTGGTCTTAAAGAGTAATGTTCATTTGATTATATCTAGAAAAATCATCCACTAATGAAAACATTTCATATTTGATTGTAAGATCCAATATAAGGTCAATGTTTAGTAAGGGGAAATCATTCTTGGGACATGCCTTATTCAAATATCTGAAATTTGTACATATTTAGATTCCTCTAGTTGGCTTCGTCATTGGTTATGGATTAGATATCCATTCAACATTGTCTATAGGTCTAATAAAGCCAACATATAACAACTTTTTAAATTTTGATTTAACCAACAAAGTAATCTATGGGTGCATATTTCTTAGTTTTTTCTTGAATTTTTTTGCATTGGGAAACATAGGAAAATGATAAAGGACTAATTCAGGGTCTAGTTTGGGAATGTTAGCATAAGACCACACAAAATTTATTTGTCTTTCAGAGAAGAAGCTAATGAAATTTGGCCTTTTTCTCTTTATCTAAGAAGCTGCAAAGTGTATAATCTTGGGATTCTCGAGTGCACTGATATTGATGTCCTTTGATTTCTTTACCAAAAGTGGATATTTATCTTGAATAGTAGGGAGTATATCCAACCCTCCATCCTTTGGTGTCTCAGAGAGGTTTTCACCCTTGGATACGTCCTTTATTTTTACTTTTTCTTGATCTAAAGGCACCTTTCGATTTTCACTTAGAGATTTATTCCTTTTCATTTTTTTTTTTAAATTTTGCAACTGGAAGGTGGAATAGACTCGCCAAAGTAGGTAGTAGTGTCAAAGTCTATGGTAAATACAAATTTATGATCACCTTGAGGTATACCCTCTCGAAGCCCCATACAATCAAATATAGCTTCATCATTTTCAAAAATACCAAACCTTGGTAGTCCTTTTTATCCTAATCAATTAGTTGTGAGTGGATTAATGGTAAGTTATCATCAGTATTTTCAAAGCTTAGGGATGAGGTATATATGGTAAGGATCAAATAATTATCAAGGTCCCAAAAGGTTTCAATCTAGGCTTGGTCATTAGTATGTTGGTTCTTAGGGGGTTGGTCTTAGTATTGTCCTTAGAAGCTTCGACATCGTCATAAATGTTAGCATCTTTACTCAAAAGAAACTTAGTTCTAGGATCATTCAATCTTAATGGTTGATATCCAAGACCTTTGTTCCTAGGTAAGATTTTAAGTTAAATAGGTTTATTCCTTGTTTCTATAATCCTAGGTCATTGTGCCCATCATAACCTTTTTGTTTCACGATAGTGAATCCTTTACCATATTGTTCAACTAGAAAGTGAGTAGGTTTTTCATCTTCTTCATCTTTGTATATCCAAGTACAGATGTCATCATCTACATATTCCTTTTGTAGTTCACTCCACTTAGTGAAAGTAGTGGGAGGTTGATATTAAATGATGAAATTAGGGTCCTTTTGAAGAGGGTGTGGCTTACCATAATATTTAAGTGAAGCAACAAACTTACCACTTCAAAATGAGCTCTCAATGTATTTTTTGCATCTATTATCTTGAACCTAGACCTTATTTTCAAGAAATGATATGGTTGGATTGGGAGATTTGGATAAAGATGTGGGATCAATGTAGTGGGATGAGATGGGCGGTGAGGATTCCCTATTGATAGGTACTTGATATTCAAAAGTCCCTTTTAAATTACTATAATATTGGAAAGGATCAAGGTCACTTGATATATTGATTTTAGTTCCATTGTAAGGGAATTTTAAGCACTAATGGTATATGGAGGGAATAGCCTTCATGGTTTGAATCCATGGATATCCAAGGAGAAGGTTGTAGGGAAGGTCCAAGTCCAAAACTTGTCATAGTATATCTTCAATACCTGGACCAACTCTAATAGGAAGGGTGATAACCCCCTTAGAAGAGTGCTTTGCATCATCGTAGGCTCTTATGATGATCCTTTTTTATTTGTCAATACATACTTCAGAGAATCCCAATGTGGTGACCAATTTTAGAGCACAAATGTTTAGACCTACTCCACCATCTACCAAAACTCGTTTGATTTTGTGTTTATTGATAAAGACTTTAAGGTGGAAGGCATCATTAGAGGCTTATGTGAAGGGAGATCATGCTCTGTAAATGTAAAATTATGTGTGGCAACTAGATATCCTACCATGACCTAAAATCGCTTGAAATTTAGGTCACTAGGAACTAAGGAATCTTGTAGAGCTTTATCTAAGATAGCCTTATGCTCAGGGGATACACGTAGCAACTCTAGATTGGATATATGAGAAGGTGTCTTCCCTAAATGATGCAAAAGGTTATATTGGTTTTTTAGTTGAGATGTGGAAGTGGCCCCTTACATAGTCACTTTGGATCTATGTGTGGTAATTTTACACACAGGATTCTTACTCTTGATGGTTATGGTTGAGAAACCATTTTTGATCTATTGGATATGGTTGACTGTGTATTCATAGGCAACCCAAGTGTAGTTGGCTTGGTCTTTGGTGTTTGTCCCTAAACTGGAGGCTTTTCCTTGTCCATGATTTTACAGAGGATATTTGAATATGGCATGATATGTGTTAGAGGATCCATGTGGATTATCAATCACTATGTCTCCCTATTTTATGAGGTCTTGGATAATGTTCTTGAGTGTAAAGCAAGTAGAATTTTTATGCTCTTTGGTACTATAATACTCACATAAATCATTAGTGTTCCACCAAGATAGTTTGAAAGGTCTTGGCTCATAATGTTATATTTCAAGAAGTTGAATAACATTGGATTATAGCAAATTATTCAAAGTTGATTCAATTGGTTCTCCTAGTGGCATGTATTTTTTTCTTGGATTCATGTTTTTCCTTAGAGGACCATGTTGTGTGTTGTTCTAAACTACATTTTTCAATTGATTATGAGTTTATGATTGGTTGTTTTTTGATGATTATGTCCCAAGTTTGGAAGGTCCTTTAATAATAACAATGGGATGATCCTTGTTTATCACTTTCACATCCACCACGCGATCATTTGTTACATTTTGTTTCATGACCAATTTTTTGTTTTATCATGTGATGTGCTTGGATTATTATTAGTCTCTTTGAAAATTTTCACTATTCCTTTTTCAATGAGGGTTTCTTGATAGGGATGCCCTTCTCAATGACTTCCTCAAATGTGTTGGAACAATGGATTCAAAGGTGCAACATCAATTCTGAATTATGTTTTTCCACAAAAAATTGAACTAGTTGTTTTTCTAGTATATGAGGACATTTATTGGAAAGGTTTATCCATCTTTGTAAGAATGAAACAAAATATTCTCCATCCTTATGTGTGGTTTTCATAAGTTTATTATTGATATCCCATGCTCATTTTTATTGGAGAAGTGTGTGATAAACTTATCAACGAATTCATTCCAAGTCCTTATGCCAAGAGGTAAATGAGTGAACTATTTCAGTGCTTGTCCTCCACGACTACATGGAAAAGATGCATCAAGTATGTGTGATTGTAAACAACATCTAAGAAGGCCATGTTAAACTCCTTGAAATTCTCTATAGGATCTCATGTACCCTTGTATTTTTCAAGTTTTGGTACATCAAAGTTTATGTGGAAAGGTGGAATGTATATACTATTAGTCACTCAAGGATTCAAGCCTCCAGGGTCATATGCAAAAACCAAAAACAACCTTCCATAAGAGGGAAATGCAAGAACATGAAATTACAACAATGGATGCAATATATGGGAAACATGAAATACTCAAGATTGTAGTGGTATATTGGACTTGCACAATTGAAAAATTATCTCAGCTAACTGAACTGAACATACAATTTACATATGAAGCCTTGCTTATATAGGCAAGGGTGATGATGTACAAGCATTAAATGACTGTGTCATAATTAAATTACAAGAGCTGATATCAAATGACCTAGGACACAAGCATTAAATAAAATCCAACTAGAAAAGATAAGTGACAACTAATGCTTAGCTAGAAATATTCCCCCTATAATTAATGCTAACTAGAAAGATACCCTCCTAGGACCTAAGTGGACTTAAAAATGTAAATAGGACCTAGATAATCCTAGATAGGAAAAATACCTATTTACACCAACACCCCCCCTTTAGTAAAACTTAGGGAGTAAATTATTATGCAACAACACAAACATGGGTCCTGGATATGAGGCCATGTTAGGTACCCAAGTACATATGCAAATGCAATCTCTCACAAATGAAGAAAAGGAGAAAATCTAGTAGGAAAAAACTCCTCCCCAAAAGAGATGAAATAAAAAATACTCTCAATGATGCATGAGGGAAAAAAACCCCATATGAGGAAAATGACCCCCCATAAGAGAGAAGAAGAGAGACTATGCAACCCCCCTCAATGGCGAGTCTCTTGCAAGGGTAGAAGCTCGACATTGAATGTTGAAGATGATCTAATCTCACTGAGCAACATTCCTCACCTTAGGAAGAATAAAAATCAAGATTATATGCAGGATCTCTTCCCATTTTGAAAAGGAACATGAGGGAAGAATAATGATATGTGATGTCTCTAAATCATGCTCAAGTGTCTCCATGTTGATGTTGAAAGCTGGAAAACTCCAAATAGGCGTTCTAGGCCACACAACTGAAGATGTTAATCCAAAACCTCTTAGAGATGGATGTAGAACACACTCCAAAGATAGAGATACCTCCTCTGAAGAAGAATCCTCCAAGTGATGCCCAAAAGTATCCACACTCATATGAAGTTTGAAAGAGTGATTGTGTAGAGAATAAACAAGAGGGTCAAAGAATTACCTTGCAATAACTAGAGAAGAATCATTTTCATTGGAGAGAAGATGTATGCAATCAATTATGTCTACCAAATCTTAAATGTGAGACTCGACAAAAAACCCACCAATGTCAGTCAAGTATGCATCCCAAGTAGATGTAGCTAGAAGATGATGTAGATCCTATTGTAATTAATCACAAGAGGCCAAATTTGTGCTAATATAAGCATCATGAAATGCAACATAAGATGGAGGATTTTAAATACAAGGCTCAAGAACAAGATCATATGTGAGAACACCCAAGTTCAAGAAGCCAAATATCTCCTCTGAATCATGATTCACACTAGAATTGTGATAAAAAAACCAAAAGAACAATGCCACCATTAGAAGAAAAATCTGCAAAGGTATACAACAAAGATGAATTTGATCAACCATCTAAGTAGTAATAATCTCTCTACTCTCCAATTATTGAATGATGATTAAATTAGGAGTGAACTCCATAGCCCTCCCATATCCACCATCTGTAATATGATATATGGAAAGAAGATTGTTCATAAAATGAGGAACACACAAAACATTGGAAAGTGTTTTCCCTAAAACTAATAGACCCCTTCCCAAGTACACTCATGTATATATTATTTCCCATCAAAATAGGAGACAAAGTACAAGGCTCAAAGAGAATATAGACTGAATATGTCATATAATGAAATGCTCTCGAATATAGAAGCCATCTCCCTGATCCTGGACCTAAAAAGGACAAAGAGTTATACCTATAGTCTATTTTTTTTCCTTTTTAGACTGTTTTGAAGAAGAAGACATTCTAGAAGGAAAATCAGCCAGATTCATTTTGAGAAGATGTTTCAACTCATCAATATCATTCTTGTAACAAGAATGTTCATCATGCCCGAACTTCTTGCAATACAAAAAGTAGAATTCTCCTTCTTAGATTATTTATTTGAGGAAGAGGATTTATTCTTGATTGATCTGAATGTGGACCGTTCTTTGATTTATTCTACTTCTTATCATTATTCTCCGATTCTTTCACCTGACAAGCCAATAATGCCTGAGATTTAGAAGACTTGATGAAACCCATCAAGATAAGATTTTGTTATTCATGTATCAAAATCGAAGAAAATGATGTAAATGGTGTAGCATATTCAAACCCCATAGTCAACCTATGGGTATGAAAGCTAGAAACAAAAGCAACATAATCAAGACCAATTTTGTTCAATGAATTTTAGACTAACTAAATGTCCTTCTTATCAATTCCATATGCTTTATATTTTTTTTTACATCATTACCCTTAGTGATGTTGTCTTCGATGTTTTCAAATTTCTTAGGATCAAGGCTCATTAATTCATTATCAATTTGATAGCCTCTTACTTCATTTGTAGAACCATATAATATTTTCAATTTGTCTCAAGCCTCATGAGAATTCTTGCATGCTTCAATTTGGAACAATAAATCTTGATAAAATAGTTTACAAAGACATCCAAGAGCTTTGGTGCGTTCAATAATCCATTTTTTCTCATCATTTGTAGGTTTGGGTACCTTATTTTCAACATATAGAGAGTGACCTTCATTCATTAGTATACTCCATGCATGTTGATGCCATGTTGGATAGTTATATGATGTTAGCAAAGGAACCTTAAAATGATCCATAAAAATAAAAGAGCACAAGAAAATAGATCAAAATAGTGCACAAAGAGAACCCCCCTAATCAATTGACCAATAATCCCCAATAATATGTGTGGCACTTTATATGTAGTGTGTTTACAATACCAAAAATGTGTTCTAGATTTACAATGCCAAGATGGATGAAAGATTGAAAAATTACAATAATATCTCATAAAGAGATTCTCAAATTGAAGGTAACCTTTCCCAATATGATCTACATTGAAAATGAAGCCTTCCCAAGTGGACAAAACTTCTCCAAGTTGTAGTATGTCCAAGTAATCAACCAAAATGCAAAATTGCATAAATCTGAATAAAACATACATGGGGCTGAATCTAGAAAAAATGCATAAATATAAATATAGAGCTTTGTTGGAGTATAGGACCACTAAGAGTGAGGTGAATCAGTGGTCAGATAAAACCAATCTCAAAACCTTAACACTCTTAGCCACAAAAAACTTTAGATATGTTTTTCATGAATGAACACAAAGATGTGAAAATTTCAACAACACAAGTGAATTTGAAATTTTGAATCATGCACAAAGCAACACATCGTCAAGGAAACATGAGACACCAAATTAATGAGTGGAAAAACCCAAAAAGGGTGAAAAAACAACTTTGAACAATCGCTTTACTATATTCAAAGGGCACCAACCTTGATTACATTTAGTGAGCACCAATCCATCGAGAGCACCAACTCTCCTTCGAAGTACCAATTCTGAAAACACTGAAGCACCAACTCCATTCTTTGAATACAAGAAGATCAATATAGAGTACTACTATGTTTACATCAACAAAAAAAGGTTATATATTTATTCTATAACTCTTATACATACACATTATCTCTCCCAATTTGACACAAACAAAAAAATATATCTAGGAATTTCAAGTACTCAATATAAAGACCCAATTAACATTTTTTACCATTCTACAATCACCTTTCTTTTCTATGAGGATCAATTACCATTCTGCTCAGACAAAACTTTATCACATACCAAACTCACCTTAAATCAATTGTCAAACAATTTCTTGACACCTCTAATATTGCTCTACTTCATGAAGACTTAAAAAAATTCTCCTTCATCAGTGATCTGTTGTTCTCAATCTTCTCATACATATAATGTTTTCTTTTCATAGCACTCATTGTCAATCATAATTCTCTTCCATACTCAAACCATTGTATTGTCAAAACTTACACTGAATTCATTAGATTTTTATTCTTCACAAAAAAATTCTTTTCATCGATACACACCTTTTCAAAACCTCACTCCATGCAAAAGATAAAAAGAACTTAATAGATTTGGTGCCAAAAACAAAAAAAATGCATACAATTATTTGCCTTCAAAATAGAAACAATCAATGAAATTCAGACTCCCTTAAAAAATTTGTCCATAGGAAATAGTTGTTGAGAAAATTAAATATTAACCCTCGGTCACTTTTGTCTCTTGAGACAATTTTAAATAGAAATCGTTGATCCTCAATTGAGAAAATTTCAAAAGAGGCTTAACCTACTCGACTAATTTCAAGCATAGGAGGTTCAATTCATGAATGAGACTTAACCCCTTAAGAAGTTCATATAAGTTATTTGTGATCGATGACAAAATTCACTTTCAAATTATAACGACAATAAATTTTTATAAACTATGCAAAAGGAGTCTTATAAAGAGATATTAAGGTTTTGAAACAAACCCTCAAACAAATCAAAGCTCTACCATTTATTTTAAGCAAACCCTAAATACTAAAAACAACCATTTTTATGACAAGCCATGTACCTTGACAAAACTTAACCCCTAACACATGGATAAGCATCAAAAAGTATAACCCTTGAAGCTATGTGGAAGCATCAACAAGAAGAAACCTTGAAGTCTTGACTAAATGAAGAAACATGAACATGATATAATACATCAACACCATCAACATGGCACTCTATTATACCTTGTCTTGAATGAGCAAGCATGACATCAACTAATCCACATTACATACCTTGACTGAATGACTTGAAGTACCTTGATAATGATGAATGGCTTGAAGCAGTGAAAATTTTGTAATCCCTTTTAACCGATTACAAAACCTTGGTTTCAATCATAGTTATGTGAGATATAATCTCTCCTCTCGGAAAGGGGAGATTCCCTTCTTAATTCTTATCGAAACTAAGGAAAAATAATTAGATATTTACAATAATGTACACTATACTAATGATATGGGTGTGTGTCACATTCATGATTCTCTTTTTTTTCAAAGAATATGTTTTCTAATGTTTCACAATTTTATCTTCTTGATGCAATACAACTTCAAAATAAAATTAAGAAGTAATTCCAATATTCCTATCTTGTCAAAGAAAATCCTAGGAATACCGACATGATAGTGATAAGTAAAAGATAATAAAAATCTCACTAAGGCACAAAGTCGTTATGTAGATTCCAAAAATGAATCCTTCAAGATAGTAACCAACATTGTAAAAAAAACACAAATTCTTCTTTATACTCCACGATAAATTTCATGAATAGCATGAATAAATATAAGCACAAAGTCTTATAGATAATTCACCAATAGTATCAACAATATCACAATTTCAAGTAATAGGTGTAACTCAAATTTTACACAAATTTACTTGAAAGATATTTCAATCTCAACGACTAATCACTGTCAACTTCAATCAAATCACAGATAATTGTTCCCAACACAAAGTTTGGTGTGCAACTTCACTTCTTTATTGATCAAAAATAGATTCAAAAAAATGAACTCAAAGTTTCAATGTGTGCTTCACAATTGGGCAGTACTTCGTTGCATAAGATAAAAGATACCTATTACAATATAATCCTCTCTTATTTATAGATGGGAGAGGAGAGCTAGCCTAGGAGAAAACCTAACTAACTAGCTGACTTATTCAAAAATTCCTTCCATGAATATAGGAAAACATCTCAATTTTTACATGTGATTACATTTTTCAAAATGACATGTAAAATGTCGAAGACTGTCTACATAAAGCATAAAAAGAAAGCATATGAACTATCTAACTCCAAATATGTAAGAAAACTTTATGGTTCCTTTCTCTTGGCTTGGAAATCTTCATATTTATTCTTAATCTCTTGCATAATTGCCTCATCTAGACCAACTCTATAGTCAAAAATTGTACGAACCTTTGTGATTGACTTTCTTACAAATGAGAAAATCCTCTTGCACCTATCTAGATGCATCTTTAGGTTGTCTAGGGAGAGTTGTACATCACACAAAGAACACATAGAAGTCTTTGAAAATCCTTCATCTTCGCCTTGCTTCATGATAGCTTCTTTGAAGATCAGAGTGATCTCACTCATCAGGAGGAAGGTATGATCATCATCAAGGATTTTTCTTGGTAACTCCTCAATTCTATTCACTATGAAAATACGATGCCTTTCAACATATTCTTGTACTTGTTGTATGTCATTGATGAGAGACTTGATAAATTGTATGCGGTTTTTAAGAGATTATCTTATTTCCACATACTTCTCTTTGTTAGGTATTACCCCAAATTTCACCAATTTTCTTAGTTTTGTCTCTTTCATTCCAGACCAAAATGAGAGACTTTGTTTCATTTCTTTCTGCTCCTTGAAAAGTGTACTTTCTTCTTTCTAGAGATCCAATTTCATCTTAGCCATTTGATGTCTTTTCATCAGCAACAACTATGACCTATGAATCTTGTTCTATTATCTCATCAACAAACTCATATAGCACTTTACCCTTGGATTAAAACTTCTCCACTTTTCGCACTGCTTATTCTTCAACATTTATCATGTCCATAGGTTGCACATTTTCCAAAAAACCTATGATTATTCTTATGATTGATGCATAATGTTGAACCTTCTGCTTGTACATATCTGTAGCTTGCTCCATCTTATCTAGACTACTTGATAATGCATTTAGGACTACTTGTGCATATTCTTTGGCACTTGCATTAGTTGCCTTACCAAGATGAACCCTTGTTATAGTTTAATCTTCCATAGTCACATCACCTTGTTCATGAGGAGGAAAACCAATATCTACATATTTGTGACCTGACTTTTCAACATGAAGTCTTGAATGAAATTTTTCCTTCTTTTTTCCTTTGGATTTTGGAGGAACTATTTCCTCAAGATCTAGTTCATCTGGGGAGATCATCTATTTTTTGTACTTCGATACTTGAGAAACCAACCAAGGAGGAATAAATGAAGTATTTCCTTCTTGACTTACTATTAGTTCTTGTGTAGTGGCCACTTCTATAGGAATGGATGATATTGTAACAATTGAGGCAGTGTCAGTCATGATGGAACCAGTAGACTGCAAACTAAGAGTATCTTGCAATGACTCATTCATGAATCTATGAAGCTCTACTTAAGAATAGATATCATAATATGGGGAAGATAGGCTAGGAATGGATGATGGAGAATTTGAGGAAACATCTACAATTTGTAGGATGGAACCTATAAGAGGAGTGGAAAGAACTGTTGATATTGATGGAGGAATGATAACCTTTATTGCATGTAGAGTAGATGTATGAGGAGGTGAGGTATGAAGAGGAGGTGGAGGAGTAGTAGGATTTGGAGGAGTGTGAGGAACATTGGAAGTAATGGGTGATGATGTTTGGGGAGGATTATCAACAATGTTCTTGTGAAGAGATAGTTGCATTTCATCATTATGCATTTCCTCTTCCTCATTACCTTCTTCTTCTCCTTCTTCTTCTGAAGACTTTTATGATTCTGTGGATTCTTCTTATTCATCACTTTCATTCTCTTCATCTTCTTCTGATGGTTGTTCTTCATAAGCAAGCTCCTTTCCTTCTACAGGTGACTATTTTGATTTAGTAGCCTCCTCTTCTTTAGCTATTTGTGTAACACTTTTACCAAAAGTAAACTTGATCTTAGGACCTCTTTGAGAAGAAGAGGGAGTATACACATGCTTGTGTTTGGTGCAGAGTTCTTGTCATTGGCTGGTTTCTACTCCTAATGTTTCTCCTTCAAATTCTATCCTAAAATATTTCATTTGAAAGCTATTCCTTTGCAACCATTCAACTATGTTATGTAGAATAGGAGCAAGCCTTTCTCTAATAGAAACACTTTATTTTTTAGACCATTGCACTGGAGGTAAAGGCTTCCTAGCAATTTCTTCCTCTTCATATGCAAAATTCATGATATCGCTAGGATATTTGAAATCCTCTAGAATGTCAACTACACCAAGATCTTTGATTTCCTCCACTATCAAACTAAAAAAATCCATTCTTCGGATGTCTTATTCATCTTTGTAGTTTTCCCATATATCCTCAAATCGGTAGACATGGCAATGATATTTCTGTAGTTTCCTATTCACAATCTTGTAGTCATAATCAAATCTATATTTATATGTCCTTATGGTCATAATTTACATTTTTGTTGCTACTGAATTTTCCTTTTGAACACTATGAATAGTATATCTCCCAATAGTAAGTGAAAACTTGAAACCTAGCTTATGATTTTTTTGACGTTTTCTTGTGAACTAAGATCAATTGTCTACACAACTCCATTAGTACCCACTTGTCTAAAGGATATTTGGGCAACATGTATGGACACCCAGTATAGAAACATACTGCCAAATATGTGAAAGTAGTAAACTATAGGAAGACACATCCAAACTTACTTACAACCTTGTAGGCTTCATCTAATACTCTCTTTTTTTCAAGGGTCATATCAAAATTAAATAGTAAAGGTGCAAAGAAAGCATCTGCGACTCTGGAAATTTTTAAGACTTTTCCACAAAGTTATTTGAGAATAAAATTTATGCACAGACAAAACATTTCTATTACCTTCTATTGACAACCTTGGAAATTTCCTCATGACCATAGCAACATATACCAAGTAGGAAATCATATAAAATTTCAAGGTAGTTGACACATTGATCAATTTTTCATGAATCTCATCACTTATTTGAGTTCCCCAATCTATGTGTACTTTCCTTCTTCTAATGATGCAGATATACTCATACATCCAATCTTGAAAATGGAATGATAAGGGCAAGCCTTTCACTCTACTCAGAAGATTAATCATATCTCAAACATCCTCCTTGAAATAACTTCAAGGAAGTCCTTTAGGCCATCTAGAGATAGTGGGCCTTGGAGTCTTCATCCATTGAGTATTAATAAAAAAATTAGCTTTATTTGGATCCTTTTCATAGACCTCATGTGCTTGCTGAATGGAAAAATCAATATATTTTTCCATGTGTGGAACCCAAAAAAAAATATTAAATAATTTCAGATCCAACCTCATCATGACTTGTCTAGAAAAATATCTTACACTTATATCCTCTATGATGTAATGTGATGCAAATTGGAGAAAAAATTTGTGTTATGAGCAGCAATTGGATATGTAGATACTAAGTGCAAGTTGCTATGAATGATAGATCTCAAATTTTCTTCTAATGGCTTCTTCTCAGTTCTTTTTACAAAATCTTCTATATCCTAGTGACCAATCTTTGTGTCTTTGATTTCATCAACCTTTGAGAGGACAATAGTAGGCTGAAATACACCTTGGTATTTATACTTCATCTTTCCCTCCTTCGTAGAAGATGATGGAGGATCTTATGATGTCATCTAAGATTTCCAAAGATCAAGGAATGCCACCTTCAGAGATCACTTGATAAGAATTTGAAAGGAACTACAAGAACAATGGATTAGGATATGTTAGGAGAAAAAGAATTATGAGAGTGAGTTGGAATGCATGAAGCAAGAAGGGTTTTTGGAGTGAGTGAAAATGAGCTATGAAGCACGAAAAAATAGAGCATCAACAATGAAACAAAGTTCGAAGATCAAATGGAATGATTTCTAACTGTTAAGTGAAAAAATAATTTTTGTGTAAGAGTGCTGAAAATCAGTACTTCTACATTTGATAGAAATTCTTTTGCATGTAATAGCATTGAAAAATAATGCTCCTGCATGCCTTGAGCATTTGCATAGAAAATATGTTGGAGCACCAAAAAATAACACTCTAACATCTAGTGGGAAGATCATTCCATGCTTGAGCGTTGAAAATCACCGCTCAAGCATGTCTTTCATGATGTTGATCCAAGTGCAAGGGTGGGGATTTTTAGTGCTATGACATATGGGGAAGGTCATTTCATGTAGGAGCAATTTTTTTCACTGCTACTACATCTTGAGTGATGTGGATAACTTATGGGTGCAGCAGTGGTGTTTTTCATCGCTCCTACACATAGGGCTTTGAGACTATAAATGTGGATGCGGTAAAATTTCACCCTTTGAACAACTCAAAGAAACTTCAACTTTTGAAATAGCGAAAAAAATAATCACTTCCATATTTACTTATGAAAACCAGATTTGAATTTTTTTAGAAAGATCAAAAGCTGACATCAAATCCTAAACGTGGAGACTCAAAAACATGAATGCATCGGACAATGAATACCATTGATGCCTCATCTACAATTTTCAGCAAAAACTAAAACAAAACAAGAAAGACAGAAAGAGAAAATAAACCCTAAATAGAAACAATGCACTGAGTGCGGTTTCAAGTAATCAAAGTATTGGAAGCCATGAGAGGGAAAAACAAGGGCATACCAAAAGAAATGATGAAAACCCTATCTTGAACGCCTGCAAAATCCACAAATTTGAATCCACTTGAGGTTTGCACGATTATTGGTGTGAAGGGAGAGAGGAAAAAAAAAGTTGAAAATAAAAAGAAAAGAACTCAAAATGACTTAAATAAGTCATTTAAAAGTTTCAAAAGAAGGCGTCATAAATAAACATGAAGAACATTTATTACCCTCGCGTGTGAAGAGGGAGGGAAAATGTAGGAGCGGTGAAAATCATTGCTCCTGCATTTTCAAATTGCAAGAGATGCACAAGCATTAAAAAATAACGTTCAAACACATAAAATACTTGACAATAAGAAATATGTTGAAGTGCTAAAAATCACTACTTAGACATTAATAGGTGAGTGCAAGGTGTAGGAGCAATGAAAATCACCGCTCTAACACTTTGAGTAAATTATAACATATAGCTCATGTAGGAGCACTGAAAATCAATGCTCTTACATGGGTGGAAAATTTACTAACTCCCAAAAGTATGAAAGTTAACAAAATATTTGTTTCAAATATTTTTCAAAAGATGAACAAGGATAAGCGCTCAAACAAACAATTTGAGGTTTGGGACTGCACATCAAGAAAAATTGGAAATTGCCTTGTTTTGCATGCTTGAAGTACACAAAACTATGAAATGGACAAGTTTCGTAGGGGGTTATCCTGTGAATTGAGCACAACTAGATTTGAGGATAACATAATGATGAATGACTTGAAGCACTTTGATGAAAGACTACCAATGCCATACCATCAGTGAATTTGACATCAATGAAAAATCAATGCCAATGCAACAAACTCCCCCTTTTGCATTGATGTCAACTCCATAAATTTTGCACCTTATTTTCTCTTTTTCTCTCCCTATTTGGCAACAATGACAAAGAGACCAAAACCATCATGCAATCACTCTCCCTATGAAGATAAAGCAATGAATTACAATGAATAATTAAGAAGACAAATCAATGATTGTCCCAAGCATAAGAATGTATGTCTCATTGAAAGCACCTACAAGCATCTTTGTAGAAAAATTATCATAGTAGCACCAAGCTTACTGTTCACTGTAGCATAGTATACAAGAGAAGGACTGCATTGAAAAACCACTATTCCAGTGTACCATTTACTACTGTCACATGTAAATACATGATGCATTATCATTGCACAATAATACTGACCTACCTTCACTCCATTGAAGATCACTTTTTGTTGTCAAGGAGAGTACACATATTTATCACTATCACCAAGAAGATTACACAGTCCCAAGCATAGATGCATTATGATAGAGAATTTACACTTTCACCTTGTACTGTCACTAGAAAATTTCACTGTATCATTGACCATTGTAACCACATATGTTTTCCTATATTCAATATGTTTCCCTATAAATTTCATACTGTACAATGTTAAAAAAAAATTTAAGCAGTTGTCTTGCATGAAAGACCACTATACCACGTGAAAGATCAACTCACTATCAACATTAAAAGGCCTAAATACCATGTGACAAGATGAGACTATAACATGTGACAAACTGAGATTGTAACATGTGACAAGCTAAGGCTGTAACACTAATAATGATACAAATGATGAAGCAAAACATGGTGTTTTAAGGCAAGCATTCCTAAACAAGTAAAAATAATCTTTTGCAACCAAATACCAATCACCACCAATACTTGAAGTGATACAACCAAACTTTTACATTTTATGCAACAACACTATGAAATAAATGTCTTTTGAGGCCACTATTATTATACATGTTATAGCACTGTGATTGAAAACACTTGGAGCATTTCCAAATAAAAAAACATAGACCATCATTTGAGCAGATAAGCATCATAGATGATGCAGTCCCTTGAAGAAAATATTTACCAATAGCATAACCAAAACTTATCATTTGCATTCATAACATACCACTGCTACCATAAATAAAAAACATATGTAGATTAGAGGAGATCCACACTTATTCTTGAAACATAGCTTTAATATTTTCAATCCTATTATTATGAGATCAACCATCCACAAATCATGACCTCTTCTACAAACATTATGCTATTGTCCCAAATAATTTTCATGAGCCAAACCTCAATAACCAATGCATATCAGATCACTATGTTGTACAAGAGTGACAAGAACACTGTTAAAGCATAAGGTGTCATGAAACAGTAGAAGACAACAATATCACTGTACACAAGTATCTCATTACATCACTATGCCTTTATTGTGCAAGAACAATAGATATTCAACATGTTATTTTACTAGTCCACACTTTAAGAGCACTATTACTATCATACAAAACTATCATTACACTGCAAGTTCAAGATTCAAGTAACATTGACTTTGCACATACTAGGATTTGGTAGATGAACTCTTTTCTATCCCACAATAATGACCTTCATTCTTTCACTAAGTAATTATGAGTCTAAGAACATTTTAGAAAAACTGTGATGGAGAGCACTAAGAACCATTAACACTGTCATGTAATTGATAACTTTCAACTAATCAAGAAATAGTCTTGAAGTTATTGTGTTGAAGCAATCTCAAGGTCATTGTCTAAAAGTTTCCTTGAAGTTGAAAAACCAAGGCATCACTATTTTGGAATTAGTAAGAAACTGTCACAGTAACCAAGTCACTGCCTCTAGATAGGAACACAATATGATTAGAAAATAACTCAAGATAAATCAAAGGATGAAAGGAAAACCACATAAGAAGATGGTAAAATATTCATTACTCCCCAAAGCTTGGAATCAAAGACACAAAACTTGCAGACCAAATTCAAAATAGTGATACTTATATTTGAACCCCTTTACACTATCTTTGACATCTACAAACCTTACTGCCTATATATGATAGTGTCCTTGATTAAATATGAAAAACCAATGAGGAAACCATAGAATCCCATCACCATGCAAAATTCATTGCACCTTGAAACAACCTCAGTAGCAAGAATGACTACTCATGTCATGGTAAAGAAAAACATATGAAACATAATCCAAATATACTAGTGCAGAGACACAACTTCTTAGTTTTTGTATAGGGGCTTGAATAACAAAAATTTAAACAATTCCCCCTAACCTCATGCTATTTTTTAAGAAATTATGAGTGTCTCTTGTGAAACATGAACAAGACTAGGTTCTTCTATCTTTTTCTCTTGTTTTTGTTTGCTTCTCCAAACCAATTTCATCTTACCAACATTAGAATGTGCACTAATTCTCTTTTGTTGCAGCTCCAAGTTAGGTCTACAAAACTTATCTATATTCCCAAAATTTTCGCAATTAAAGCATATGAACTTGTTTAAGAACTCAAAAGGATTTCTATTTGCAACACAACCTCCTTTTAGACACAATATTACATTCGCTAGCTTTATGCCCTAATTGGTTACAATTAAAGCAATAAACAAAGAAGTGCAAATTATACCTGAATGGTGTATTCCTTTCGCTATTAAATGGTTTCATGAATCTATCATTTGTGACATTAGTGCCACCCTCAACATGCTAAAGGTAATTGGACTATGAGCATTCACCTTCTACAAACCCTAGAGCAGTCTTGTTCTTATGGCCTTTTTGCTTGTCCAAGAGATTTACCAACTTGTCACTGCTGCCACACATATCCAATATTTTCTTCAAAGTCACAACTTTTGCTTCCAAAGTACAACACTCCTTTTCCTTTGCATTTAGCTCCATTTTAGTGACTTTAGTAGTTCCCTTATTCTCTTCAAGTTGAAGTTTTAAATCTATAACTAATTTTTTTAATCAGATTTTCAGTTTGATTTCTTTTCTCTACTACATCCTTTTTGATTTTTTTAATTTCACCAAGTGCACATCTCAACTCTCCCTCAAAATCAGCCTATCCTTCACTATTATTAGATTTATATTAACTTTTATCATATTGATCTTTACTATTATTAGATTTATCTTCACTATTAACAATGATCATAAATAAGGTTCCCCCTCCTTCAATTGAATCTTTTGATCAACTGTCTATTACACCAACATCCTTAGCAAGCAGAATTTTCTTCTTTTTAATGAGTTTTTCCTTTTAGGATTATGCTTCTTCTTATTTTCTTGTCTTCTATTGTTTTCCTCTTCAATTTTAGAATCTTTATATGGACATTTAGTAGCAAAAATTCTAATTTTGATCACAACTGAAACATTAAAATGGAAGCTTCCCCTTATACTTCCCTAATCCTTTTTCAATTTTCTCACAAAGATAGACTCTTTATCATTTAATTATTTTGAATTAGAATTTTCTTCTTTATCCTTCTTGACCAATTTAAAAGTGGCCTCTTTTCTTGTGGTTTCTTCATTATAAATTATTATTTCATATGTTGTGAATGTGCCATGAAGTTTATCTAAGGTGAGATTGTTTCTATCCCTTTCTTCAACAACATAAATTTTAGAATCATACTTGGTTGTAAGTGACCTTAATACCTTTTTGACAAATGTTTTCTCCTCTAAAGTCTCTCCAAGGCCACAAATAGCATAACTATTTCTTGAACCCTTAAAATATAATAAAAAATATTCTCATCTTCATTCATTCTTAACCCTTCAAATTTAAGTCTAAAGTTGTGTAGCTTGGCTTCCTTGACCATATAATCGCCCTGATAGATACTAGCTAGCCTATCCCACACAACTTTTGTAGATTTACAATCCATAACCTTGACAAGAATATAATTTTTCAATCAATAAATAACATTTTTTGCTTTAGCATTACATGTTATCTCTTATAAATGCACCCTCTACAAAGTATTAAAACTTAAGCCTTATAGAGCAACATGGGATCATTTCAAGGTTGTGGGTCACCTAAATCTGAAATGAACCTCCGGAGAAGGCCGGCTTCCTTTTGGTATGATATCACCTAGCTACTGAATTGTTGAGGAAAAGGGAGAAAGATCATAAATGAAAAGCTGAAAATTTAAACTGGGTGATACACCAAACTAAAAATGAGATAATAAAACTCAGAAAACTAACACTTGGTTTCAACTGATAAGAAACAAATATGCACAATTCATTTCTATATGTTCTTGCATAAGTATTTCACTAAAGGCTATGAATGCAAAAAAACTACTCAAGGGAAGGTATACTTCACCATGAGCAAGTAAAAGCATCGGTTACTCAATTAATGACCTACATAAACATACGATTTGCAGAAAGGTAAAATTATGAGACAAAACCAGAAGGGAGATATGACACTTCCATTGATAGCTTCATCAAATCACTTCACATACACTGAACTGCAAAGAAACAAAAGGCAAGTATTCATTACCAATAAAATCCAAGGGGCAAAAACTATATCTAGTATCTCCAGAGTTACAAAAATGGCCAAAATTGCATATGGACTATAAAATTCACTAATACATGGACTATCCTAATCTGAACTAACTAAAAAATGAGTTACAAAGGTGATTAAGTAAGCAAGTTTCAAGTTCTTCCATCAAAAAAGGAACTAGAAGTAGTTGCAATCAGATGAAACAATAAGCCCCAAAATCTAGCATCCAAATTTACTCCAAAAGGCTTCCACAATGTGGAAAAATTCAAGGCATGACTAAGTCTATCATAAAAGCATGCAAAACATCCTCCAAAAGGCTTCCCAAAGCTCATAAATGAGTCAAAAAAATAGCTCCTAAATCTTTGGCACATGCCTGCCAACTAAATCAATTGCCCCTATATGCTCTCCATGACTCATCAATCTTCAACATCCTCTCTTGACTTGGCACAACAAATAACTCGTCCTTAATGAATTAGGCATATGGCATATAATCCTTTTTGCATTTAATGAATAATAACTTAAAACAAATGATTTCTAAAGCATCATTTTATTTGAGTTATTTACAAATAAAAGGTAAATACAAAAATGAAAGTCCTATCCTAATGGCTTCAGCCAAAACAAAAAAATCCAAAGGCACATAAAATGCCTAAGTTACAACCCATGAGGTATGAACCTAAGGTCCGTGATGCATTAGTTGGCAACATAAATTTTAAAAGAAATAGCGAAAAATTCCAAACTTTGTGTCGGCCTCCATAGGACATTAGGGTTGAAACCCTAAAGAACAAAAGGTAAAAGAGAAAAGAAAATTCATTTCTTTTGCATTGATGTTTCTTGAAGAAGCTTGCCCGTCGACACCTTCATGCAAGGGTTCCTGAGAGATTGGTGCAAGGCTCCTTTTGTGTAATCATGACCTCATTTCTGAAGCATTCATTTGTATTCTCTGTCATTTCTCCCAGGTAAACACGCTGGTAAGCACTTTTCCAAGAGGCAATCTTGATATAAAATTTCTATTTTCATCTAATTTTCACCTGTAAAGGCCTTCTTTGGCTGCAAATTCTGAAACTAATCTTACTCATTCTGGTTCTTCCGTGATTTTCTGTGACTGGATGCCATGGTGATCTCAAAAATTCCAACCTCCAAAATAAAGATTCAAACAAAAAGGAAGGAAAACCAAGAAAAAAGGGTAAGATATCTTTATCTCATGGCTTGACCATTTATGGCCACGACTATAGGGCATCTGAAACTCTTTGTGGCTACATTTTACACACAAAAATATGAAAGAAACGCCCATATTTTTCGTGTATACACTAGGGTTTAATAATGAATCTTCAGCTTCTAGGTATTTCACCTTTCCTTTGACAAAAATGGCCATGACAATATTGATATATGCGACATTTTCTGGGTATGAGCTTTGATAGCTTCCTTAATTACATTGCCATTGATTTGGATCTGCATTTTCTATAGAAAATATTATGTGTAAGCACAAATATGACCTAAACCCTCAAGGGTTTGTATTGGAATGAGTCTGTAGGCATGATGAATTCTGAAAAAATCTTTGTTCATTATTGTTGTAGTGATTGCTTCATTGTATTTGAGATCACTACCTCCTTTACATATCCATCTAACTATCCAATGAATATTGTTTATGAGCTCTACCACTGCTCACTGTCCAAATTGCTCCCTCGCATATTTATAGATCTTGTGCTCCTATTAACCATATATATGCATTGTCATGTATCTTTTAGCCTTTAAATTGTCACACACTTGCATACACAGTTTCATGGTCATTCTTCATTGTCATACTTTCTAGATATTCAAAACCCTAACCACTGTAACACATTAAAATATTTGAATATCTCCTTATTTATCACTGTCAAATAGTTCGGCATCTCTACATTGCATGCTCCCAATCTTCACTATCCTTGGCAAACCATCTACCATTGTCACGTGTGTATTTCAACCTTCTTGTATTTTGTAGCTTCCTCTTAGGTCTTGATCCTCCTTAACTTTAATAGGCCTTGAGCTCCATATTGCTCTTGGGGTCTTTAGCTAGGTCTAGAAATGTTTGTTAGTAAAAATACACCATCAAACTTGACTTTATTGATCAGTCAAACCTATTGATAACTGCTTTCTTTGATATCTATCTAAGGAAGTCAAAATTTAAACACCCTTTGTGTGATTCTTATGTTTGTATACTCTATGAGGTTGATCTTGATCCATTTGAATACATCTTAACTCAATACAACTGTTGACTTTATTTGAATGTACACTTAAGATATCAAACTTCTTTGCAATGGATTTGTCTTATATAGTATACCATGTAATCCTCCTATTGGTGAATGTCATAACTATACATTACTATTTGCATCTTTGTTTATATCAGCATGGTATTGTTAATGCAAAATTACAAATGATGGTTCTCTATTGCGTATGATCATTATGAACAAGATAAACTATCTATGAGATGAACCTTTATGATATGGTCTTTATCATGACACTGTTTGACAAGAAAAGATACTTCCATGCTCTTCACATCTCATAGTCATTGCACTCCATTGTTTATGATTCTTCATGCAATCTCCTGTAGCACTATGAGCTTGTAACAGTTATGCTCATGATTTGAAACACATTGCATTCTTACTATAGTTGTTGATGAGAAATGATATATCACCTATGTATTTACTTATGATATTTTTGTATGCACACTTTACTATGAGTTGGGCTCAACCCTTGTGGGAGCCACATTTTACCCCACTCATTTGAACTGATAAAAACAAAGATATGATTATACATGTATTTGCACTTGGAGCAAACAAGTTAGAAATAAAACTCCTACCTCAAGTGTGTATAATATTCTTCTATTGGCTTCTTATGGACACTTAGGATAGGCATTGCATTTGATGTACATAGAAATTAGCATATGCATGTATGGGTAGGTGTGTATGTTTAGATTGCAACCTTTCATTGCTTAGAACCTAATGTTCTAACTCATTTCTTTACCCAATGTAGGTAACCAAACATAAGGCAACCTAGGGACTAGGGAGCAAGGCAAAGCCATTAGTCACTAGACACCTTTGCAGAACCAGTCATTTAGGAAATGACTGGTTACCTTCTTTTCAAGTTATTTTTAGCATTTACTCATTCATGTATAGTTCAATTTCTATATACAAATGAGTAAGTCAGTCTCACGGCTTGTTGTGTGAGACACATGTTCATGATTACATTAAATAAGAATATTTTTCATCAAAAGATTGTAAAAATATTTTATGTTTCATTCATTTGCATGAATAAAATAACTTTATATTTCTTATAATCTTGTAATGCTATAAAGTTGTTTCATTTGTATAATTGAACGTAGCATAGAAGGTTTTAATAAAAATTACCATTATTCTTGAAACATAGATGGCTCTTCCTGATTGAGCCCGTAGGTGAAAATCTGGTAATATTACATTCATATGTATTTTTCTCAGCTGTAGTGGTAGGTGTTGTAGTAGCATTATATGCAATTACAACTTATAAAATAAGTATTTTTCCATTCTAAACTTCCAAAAAGAAAAACCCAAACCATCAAATAATAGTGCATTAGAGGTAGAACAACCTTCTTGATTAATCATAATGAGTACTCCTTTACCAAAATCTCCCAAGTTGTTTAAACTTATACAAAGGGACCTCTGGCTCTGATACCACTTGTTGGAGTATAGGACCACTGAGAGGGGGGTGAATCAATGGTCAGATAAAATCAATCTCAAAACCTTAACACTCTTAACCACACAAAACTTTAGATATGTTTTTCATGAATGAACACAAAGATGTGAAAATTTCAACAACACAAGTGAATCTGAAATTTTGAATCATGCACAAAGTAGCACATCATCAAGGAAACATGAGATGCCAAATCTATGAGTGGAAAAATCCAAAAAGGGTGAAAAAATCACTCTGAAGAATTGCTTTATTATATTCAAAGGGCACCAACCCTAATTACATTTGGTGATCACCGACCCACCGAAAACACCAACTCTCCTTCAAAGCACCAACTCTTCTTCAAATCACCAACTCTCCTTTGAAGCACCAACTCCAGTGGCTGAAGCACCAACTCCAATATTTGAATATAAGAAGATCAATATAGATAACTACTTTGTTTACATTGAAAAACAAAGGTTATAGATGTATTATATAACTCTTATACATATACCTTATCTCTCCCAATTTTACCATTCTACAATCACCTTTCTTTTCTATGAGGATAAATTACCATTCTACTCAAAAAAAACTTTATCATAGACCAAACTCACCTGAAATCAATTCTCAAACAATATCTTGATACCTCTGGTATTACTCTACTTCATGAAGACTTAAAAACATTCCCCTTCATCAATCATTTGTTGTTCTCAATATTCTCAGACATAGAATTTTGTCTTCTTTTCATAGCAATCATTGTCAATCATAATTCTCTTCCATGCTCAAACCATTGTACTATCAAAATTTACACCGAATTCATTAGATTTTTCTTCTTCACAAAAATATGCTTTTCATCAAATACACACCTTTTCAAAACCTCACTCCATACAAAATACAAAAAGCACTTAATAGATTTGGTGCCAAAAATAAAAGCTACATACAATAGTTTTCCTTCAAAATAAAAACAAGCAGTGACATTCAGAATGCCTTCAAAACTCTATCCACGAGAAATAGCTATTGAGAAAATTAATTGTGAACCCTCGATCTGCTTTTTCTGCCTAAGACAATTTTCAATAGAAACCATTGATCCTTAATTGAGAAAATTTCAAAAGAGCCTTAACCTGATCGACCAGTTTTAGGCATAGGAGGGCCAATTCATGAATGAGACTTAACCCCTTAAGAAGGTCACTTAAGTTATTTGTGACCAGTGACAAAAGGTCACTTTCAAATTATAGCAAAAATGAATTTTTTATAAACTATGAAAAAGGAGTCTTATAAAGAGATATTAGGGTTTTGAAACAAATAAAAGTTCTACTATCTATTTAAAGAAAACCCTAAATATTGAAACTAAACCATTTTTCTAATAATCCATTTACCTTGACAAAACTTAAACCTTAACACATGGATAATAATCAACAAGTATAACCCTTGAAGCTATGTGGAAGTATCAACAAGTAGAATCCTTGAAGTCTTGACTAAATGAAGAAAGATGAACATGATAGAATACATCAACTCTATCAACATGGCATTCTACTATATCGTGTCCTGAATGAGCAAGTATAACATCAACTGATCCATATTGCATACCTTAACTAAATAACTTGAAGCACCTTGATAATGATGAATGGCTTGAAGCACCTTGAATGATGAATGACTCGAAGCACCTTGATGATAGAATGCCAATGCTAAAACATCAATGACTTTGACATCAATGACAAATCAATGCTAATGCAACAAGCTCCTCAATACCTTTACAATGCCGCAAGAATCATGAAAATCAAAGATCATGGCAAAAATTTATGACCTTGAGAGCCCAAAAGAGAAAATCTAACTTCGACTAGCAATAAAATTCACTTGAGGAAAATCTATGGCTTGCACCACTATGAATTTCTCATAACCAGCTTTTCGTCAATATCTAGTTTGCAAATTTTTGACACCTGGGCAAAAAGATATGGCTTGGAGAAAAAAATTGCCTTATTAGGGCCTCAAAGGGACCAAATTTAGCACCCATGGCTTAAAATTTTAGCGTTTGGACATGCATGTGACCTCTCCCCTCAAATTTTTTTAGAAAAATAAGTGTGCCACTTGGCAATGGTGGGGAGGTGAATAAGCAATAGGCGGAGTCATGTTGCTTCCCCGCTTCGTCAGGCTATGAGTCATCGGTCACTGATAAAGTCCTTTGGGACTAGAATTAAGACCACCAATGGGCACAAAATTTAAACTTGCAATTAAAAAATATTAATTTTTTCTATTCATACCTCTATCAATGTAAAATTGATGTGACAACATATGCCACTGACATAGGAGGGTACAATGCTAATGCAGACATAATATTTTCTTGAATATGTTGATTCTTTATATTCTACTGATGTTAGCTACAAACTCGGGTACAGTACTGACTATTGGATGATATGACTTGTACAAATTTGTATTATGTACATAATTTTTCTATCGAAAATCTATAAACCCTCCAAAAATGGCCCAAATTTTTTTTCACCCAAATATCAAATGTTTTATATGAAAATAGGGGTTTTTGGGCCTTCTAGACTCAACATGGAGGTCTATTGCACCCTAATGTGCACTTTACAAAATCTAAAGCTCAAATCACCCTTAGATTTGAGAAGGGGTTTTGTAAAACTAAAGTTCTAATACCATGCTAGAGTCACTCAAGGATTCAAGCCTCCAGGATCATCTGCAAACACCAAAAAAAACCTTCTAGAAGAGGGAAAAGCAAGAACATGAAATTACAAAAATGGATGCAAGATATGGCCAATATGCAATACTCTAGATTCTAGTGATATATTTGACTTACACAAATAAAAATTATCTCAGCTGATTGGAGTGAACTTATAATGTGCATATGAAGTATTGCTTATATATGAAAGGGTGATGATGTACCAACATTAAATGACTATCATAATTAAATGGCATGATCTAATATTAAATGACCTAGGACACATGCATTAAATAAAAGCCAACTAGATAAGATAAGTGACAACTAATTCTTAACTAGAAATATTCCCCCTAATTAATGCTAACTAGAAAGATACCCTCATAGGACCTAAGTGGAATTAACAATGTAAATAGGACCTATATAAGACTAGATAGGAAAAATACTTATTTACACCAACATATACTTATATCAAAAGGGTAAGGACATAGGTCCTCAATTGTGTAATACTTTTTGGTTCTAGTAATATAAATGTTTGTAATCTATTGTTACAGGTTTTACAATTATTGAGCCAATATCTTTGTTGGTGATAGTGATATAGGAGTTGTGTTTGCTTGGTTCTATCTAGGGTCTATGAATGGGTTTGTGTTTTCATAGTTTTCCATTGAGTTGGAACTTTGGACTTATTTTTTAAGTGTGTTCAAATGATGTTGTGGCATAGGTTGGGTGGTTTGGTTAAGGTGGTATGTGAATTTTCATCCAAATGTTAGAGTCGAAGATATGTTCACACTTGTTACATTATGTGATGTCCTTCTCAGTGGCATACTTGTACCCAATTTTTGTGAAGTGGAATTGTTTTATGGAAGTGTTACTTTGACGAAACCTTGTTCTTGGGATGTCACATTAGGCATTTGTTCCATTATGACATAAATTTCAAAGTTTGTAGGAAGTATAGCTCTATTTTGTACAAGTGACAAAAAGTATATGTCAGGATCTGGGGATATGAGTGCATCCATTATTCTCAATACTCAAGGATCTTGTGAAGCGTCGTCAATATCCTATTGGGTTAGGTTTTGTTTAAAATTATTCAAGTTAAACTCATCATCAAAAGATGGTGTGGTTTTCAATTGTATCATTGGTTGTTCATTTGAGGATGACCCAAAGTGCATCATGCTAGTGGGATTAAAAGTAAGGTCAATTGTAGGATCCATATTTTTCTCTTTCCTTGTGACCTTGTTTCAACCATATAAGACCTAGTATGCTAAATATATTATTTTTGAGATTTTCTCATGAGTTTTTTTAGCTTTTTTGTAGATTTTATGATTTTCAAATATTTTTTGAATTTTACAAATTTAAAGGATGCAAAATAACTATGAGGTTATGTTCTATTTTTGGGATTTTTTTATTTTGAAAGATGTTTGCAAATGATAAGCACTTATACTATATTTCTAGATTTTTTTATTTTAAGCGATGGTTACCAATGAATTTTATGCTATATTTTTGGGATTTTTCTAATTTTAAAGGATGCTTGATAAATGATGATAGACCAAGGTAATCAAATGAAATATCTAGACCTCAAGAGGATAAAAATTGAGATGATGGTTGATAAAAGTTGAACCTAAACTAGACTTATGAGTTTTGGATTCCACTATTGATAGGATGATGAAAGAGTATGAGGTCAAGACATTCAAAGGATGACTATGGTCTGATCAAAATATAATTGGTTTCTCGGTTTTAAAAAATGCAAAGGTTGATGATTATGATGGTGGATGATAAACCTTAATCTAAAGATGCTATTATGCTAAGGAAAGTGGGAAAATAAATGGGAATGCAATATTAAACTAGGAAAATCTGACTCACTATGCCAATCAAGTCTAAAGTCTGGATCCTCAAGGATAAACCCTAATTTCTCAACGTAAAAAAATGCATTAGCGAATTTTTTAGATGTGGTATAGAAGTGAAAATTGTGTGACTAGTTTGTAGATGTATTATAGGATATATATGTGGTACAAATAGCAACAATTACATTACAAAACAGTGTTAGCTACATTACAAAATTTGGCAATTGCATGAAAAAGGAAAATGCATTACAGATTTGGTTAGTTGTGTTGTTCTAGTTGTACCCTAGGTTTTTTAAAGCAAATGTGTTACAAAAAGTAGTGGATGCAATGCATAACATAGATGTGTTACAAAAATAAAATGTGGTACAAATATATAGAATCAATTGCATGACTCTAGTTTGTAGATGTGTTATAGGATATAGATGTGGTACATAAGTCATAAAATATGTGATTGTAGTTTTTATATGAACGATTACATTACAGAAAGGCTCAAATGTGTGACTCTGACTAGCTTCCTAAAAATCAAATGTTTTAAGTGACTTTTTATGTTGTTTTTTTTCAGTTTTAGGATAGAATACGCTCAAAATAGAATGGTTGTTTGAATCTTGACTCTTGGGAAATAAGGCTTAAGGCCAAAAATTCCAATGGTGTCACTAGTATAGCAGAATTGCAAAAACTTGAAGACAAGAACAACTTAATTATTTAGATAGGTGTGTATACTTGATGTAGGCTCACCGCATAAAAGTGCTAATACCCCAAGATCATTGTGAAACACCTCTCTTTCAAAAGCGGATAGCTAGAATTCCAATGGCACATGCCCTTGATATGGAAATAGGTTCACCAATTGTATGACTAGAAATCAAGAAAACAACTAGAATCATAAACAAAAACCATATGATTCAAGAAAACTAATTCCAATCTATCAATGAAGAATGAATAAATGCAAAAAATATGAAAGATCAAGCAAACATTATACCTTTCTTACATCAAATATCAAATCACCTCTATTGTCCTAAATTTTCTTTGTAAGCTATTGTTGCTCTTAGATTTGTATGTCCATTCATAAGCTCAAATGGATTTGATAGAAAAATATTGAAGATCATGGTTACCCTCAAATGAGAATGAAGGTTGATTTAATAAAAAATGTCAATTTGATGGACTTTCAAGATTTGAGGAAGAACTAAAAAGATCAATGGTGGGGAATTGATGAGAGAATTTGAGGGTGAGTTAAGTGACTGCATGATTTTAGATAACTGATTGCATGATCCAATTAAGAGAATTGATTGAGATGTTAACTCAGATTGAGTGTTATTAGACTGAATTTATTGATTAGTGGACTTGAAGTGAGTGGGAGTGAAGTGGATTTTATTGATGAGTGGATTGAGAGTAAGTTCCAATCAGAAGATGGGTTGGAAAAGCATAAGATTTAATAATTAATTTAATTAATTAATTATTAATGGCATATACAAATGAGTGAAATAAATAAATAAAATAATTTCATTTATTTTACAAAATGGATAATGTTGAGAAATTAATGGATAGTTAAATAATTAAAATAATTATTTAATTTAGGAAAGAGATAACAGATAATTAATTAATTTTGAAGAATAAAAAATAATTAGTGATGCAATTAAAAAAATACAAATTATTTAATTAATCAAGGAAGAATAATAGTAAATGTGAATTTATTTAATTAATAGTAGAATATGAAATTAGAAATAATTAAATAATTGGCAATTATTTAATTGTATGAATAAGACAAGAATTAGTGTAAAAATGTCACTTATAGGGTCAAGATATTTTTTAGTGTCTACACATATTATCAATTCACATTAACTACACATTTATCATATACATCCATACATAACATGCATCCATCATTATTAAATGTCATCAATAAATATAGTAAATCACCAGAATATCATTAAGACTCATTTAAATACATGCATTCCCACCTTGCATCACACATGTTATTATGCCTCATATGCTCACAACATACATATAGCCACATCTTGCATCACCACTCATTAGTAAGAAATCAATAATGGCATCAAATGCATCATCATAGTATCATAGAAAATACAACATCATCACATCATCCTAAATATGTATAATTGCATCATATCATATCACATAATCTATTTACATCAAAATCCATCAAATAAATAAATGTCCATCCATCAATAACATAATAAATATGCATAACACTCCCTCACATTAGATTACATCAAATAATTAAATGTCCATCATAATAAATACATCACATATATGTATACATAGTCCATGTACCTTAATAATCAATGACATCAATAAATATATAATCACATTGTCACCTATACAAATGGCTCATCAAAGTAGTTAAAACCTTTATATCAATCAAAATTGCCAACCTAGTCTTTGTCCTACCTATCCACTACTCCTGACATTTGAATGTGTGGGGGATGGTGGCACTCCCTCCGATGTTGTCAACCTTGCTCCTCCTCCACCTCCTTTGGGTGGCCCAATGGATCCACTTTGCTGGGATCTTGACCATAGTGATCGGGACCCACTCATCCTCAAGCTCTCTACCTTTGAGAATCTTCCCCCCTCTTTATTGTTAAGATTATGTCAAATTATAAGTCATGGTTGTATTGTGCCTCCTTGCTCATTCGCACAAACTAGTAGACCAGGTCAACCATCCCTACCCATCTTCCCTATGTCCTAGTTATATCTCTCTCCTTTTGATAATGATCTTTATTACTCTATATCCTAGACCTCTCTAGGTCCCATGCATCCTGAGCTAGGTGAAGTTTGTCCCTCTTTGAGGTCATTGTCTATACCTCTCCCTACAGGGTACTCACTCGAGCTTGCAACCCATCTTGATCCTCTTGGAGTTTATCCCTCTTTATCATCATAATGGCCAAATCCTCTTGAGCCTACTAAAGTTTCCCTTGTAGTGCAAACACCTAGCTCTATGTTGCTACCAACCTAGTCTTCAAATCCCCCCTCCTCTCCTCCACTCTATCATGGTGTCACATCTACCATGGGATTCATGCTAAGTGATCGATAATAATATTATGTAAATATACTCTAATGGAATGTGCTAGTATTTGACCACCATCTCTCTACTAAGGCTACTAGTAGTGGTATGTGTGCATAGATGATCAACATATATATCATGTGTGTTATTCTTCATGCATCTATGCATGCCCAATTATCCTCATCAAACCAAGCAATCAGTTGTAGAACTGTTGGTCATTACTCCTAGGTTCTTAGGCTCACCATAGCCTACACCCATCAAGTCAGCATGTCATTTTTCTATATTTTCAATTATGTTTATTTTTTTCTAACTCTTTTGGTGGGTCCACCCTTCAAGCACATCTACCTTTTTGGTTCCCAAAATTTCATATTCAAACCCTAAGAGTATGCAAGGCTCTATGGTAAGGTTTAACAATGTTTTTTCCAATGAACAAAAAATAACCAATATGGTTAAGGTTCCCTGCACTTCATGCTCTACTAGACCTAGGTGGGTGTACCTTGATAATGGAGCAGATTTAAAGGTTGTGTTAATTCTTTAACTTCAGTGATCTATCCACACTGGCATGTAAATTTGAAATAGACAAACTAATAGTTATTCATACTTATAATGTTTAAAAATTGATTGTGTAAATAAGGTTTTTATAGAGTATTGTTTTGAAATGAGTGCAATCGGTGCTTATTCCTATTGGATAAATGGAGTCAAGATGTGCATAGTATGTGGATTCTCTTTCTTGGCTTAACTCTAATTGCTAGACACTTTTGGATGTCTATACTTTGTATAGGCATGCAAGTTTGTTAGTTATCACACTCTTCTTACAAATCCCAGTGATATCCCCTTAAGTTACCATGATGTTTGAAAGGAATTTTAATTCTTGTTTGAAGGAAACCAGTTAAGATGATTTATTTAAAAGGATTTTAATTATGGGTAGAAACCAATTAAAATGAATCTCTTAAAAGGGTTTTAATTCACTTCTCACAAAAACCAATCAAGAAAATCACACAAAGGCAGCAAGTGTGTTTTGACAAATTAAATATATGTTTGATACACTTAATTTGAATAACAGAGAAAGACCACTCTAGAGACAAAGAGATAACATATATGAACTAATATCGACAAAACAATTGAACACTGGAAATTGGGCCATCATTTAAACTTTCTTCTCCATTATATTGCTTCAAAATTTATTACAATTCATAACAAAAAAAAAATCTACATTCTACTCTATGAGTATGACTAGATGCTAATGATTACGATGATATCTCCTCCCAAAACTCAGCCTTGGTTTCCCTTATATGTAGGAAGCAACAAGCTTCAGGCCGTTACATCTAAAGTGGTCACTTTTCATTTATATTTTTTTGAACATAACTAAAACCTTAACAACTGTAATAAACAAAGAGAACAATGAAGTCCACAAAAATCGTGATACCACAATTCATTAATCTTCATAAGGTACCCGTGATCACCTAAGATCTATTCAAGGTCCTTTCTCCATATTAGTATATTTGATGTTGAGAAGCTTCTGATCCCTATATTGCTCGAGCAATGAACATGTTGACTCTGGAAAGATGCTCGATATATTCTTGGTTATCATATGTATCTTCATTATTGATTATATCTTTCATAACGAACTCCAAGGTGAATATTTTCTCTAATTGTACATGTGTATTTTCCAACACCATTGCTTTGTTGTTTATTTTTTGAAGAGATATCGATTATAGCTAAGCCAATTCATTCTTCCACATGTTTTGTTCTTTTAGTTCTCCCTCATCATCAAAGAAGTTGGGTAAATCCATATCCAAGGGTTGATGAAAATCACCAAGCTCTTGTGTCAACACAATACCAAACTTCTTGTGCATACCAATTAATTTATCATAAATCTTGAACACCTGCTTGTCAACATTTCCCTTGGCTATTAGTTCTCCTTTCTTTTCCATCATCCTAAGATGTAATATTTTGTGTTCTTGGTAAGCGACATGTGTTCTACTGTGAATTTCCCAAACCTTATTAGCATTCCTGAGTATCTTTTCAAATATTCTTTATTAGTTCTGAAACCATTTTAAACTTGATGGATTTCATTTCCACTTTTGATTTATTACCCCTTTTCTGGAATTTCTCAGCTTTGTTCTTCCAGTAAGTAGTTTCAATCATGGCTTCTACTACCTTACTTTCAGTGTCTAACCATGGGGAGTAAGTACTTGAAGATGATAGCAATTTATCCCTGTAGTTGGTGATCCCTGTCTTAGTTTCTCATTCTCTATCATATATGACTTATTATTTTTCACCAGTCTTTCAATCTGGACTTTATTAAACCTTGCAACATTAACATTCAAGTCTACAATTTCTAAAGGATCAGTATCTTCAACTCATTGTACCAAGAGATGGCCCAATTCCTTATTAAGATCATCAATAACTAAAGGTTTTATGTTTGGTGGGTACAAGGCCCACATTAACAAAGTTGCATTATTTGGATCATAACCTGATCCATTGTATACATTGTCTACCCCTTCAATGCTCAACTGCAAATTTTATTTTGGCTCCTTTTAAAGTTATCAAATACAATGGTAGAGTTCATATCCCATCCAAGGAGTAGCATGATCCTTGCCTCTTCTAGCAATTCCCTTCCTTTCTCTAGGGTCATAGCTTCCATTTCTTTATAAATCTCATCTTGTAGATCTTTCAAAGCTTTTACTTCCTATTTAGGCATGACATCTTTAATTCTTTCCCTAATTATTTTACCTTTATACTCATACACAAAGGCCTTAAATTCAAAGGTATTAATGATGTCATCATCAAAAGTAAATTTATGGTTGAAATTATGCCTTACATCATCTGAGAGCTCAGTTGGGGACTCTAGCACAACAAGATTTCTTTTTATTGGAGGCTTGTAACTTCCAATCACATGTTTAGCCACCTGTATTCCTTCATCACCACTTTCCACTTCTTTTGTTTCAACAATGGATGTGTCAATAAAGAAACTAATATATGATGTTGGTTGAGGATAAAGTTGGTACAGTGGGGTTTCATACTCAGCTTGCATTTCCCTAATGTTCTGATTTTTCTTCGTGAATACCCAAGGAGGCACATCCCTAGTTAACTTTGCTTCATGTGAAATTAGTGTATCCAACCTCTCTATAGGATCCTTAATTTTGAGAAAATCTCCTCCATAAAGGGGATTATCGGATGTCTTTCAAGCTTCTGCTAACATCAATATATGATATAGGTTTCTCCTTCTAGATGCATAATTTTCATCAAAATTTCTTATTAAATCATCTTCCATGAAAAGTGTGTGATGATACCCTTTCAATTGTTTTCTTGTTTTAACATCATTTGTGAAATGTTCAAGATCAAAATTTCCCCTTGCGTTCCCTTTAGGCAATTTGTAATGTTATAGCCTTCTATCAATTGATTCATAGCCCTTTTCAGAAACCATGATAAAATCTCCAAAGCTTAATATTTTAGGCATTAGTGACTTCTTGTTATGAATTTTAAGATGCATAAAATTTGAGTAGGCTAATTGCCTCACAATCTCCAAATATGAAACCCTATTTGGACAAGTTTTTAGTAACAAGAATGGGGCTCCTTCATATCCATATACTTTGATCTTTGTATAGTCACCATATGCATACCAATCACCCCAATTGTGATTGACCTTGTCTCTTTCATCCATTTCTTTGGGTCTTAGGAATATTTGTACTTTTAATGACTGATTATAATCACATTGGTGACCCAGTAGATTGTATAAGGGTTTCACAAAATATTCCTCAAAATACAAATAATGTGATCTTTCACATCTATTGTCCCAAATGGTCATCCACATCTACACTAGCCTAATATTTCCATTATCATCCAAGTCTTTTATTCTTAAACACTCATCCCACATCCCCATACTTTGTTCTTCATATAAAATGAGGTGCCTAAATAAAGAGTAATGCATATATTTGATACCTCCACTTCTATTTTTGATAGAAACAAGCACATTGTGAATTTCATTGGCTAGATACTTAGTGTAATCAAGGGGATGAGCATTCCAACTATGCACATCAACTGTTAATACCATCAGTGCTATGTCCATAAATATGGGGGTGTCTAGGCCAAGAACTTCACAAAATGAGTAGTATGTGCATTGGAAATATTCTTCAAACAATTTAACAGAATATGGAGGATTTCCCCCCTTGAAAATAGTCTGAGTTAATTCCCTTCATCGTGGGGCCTATGTAGAGGCAATATCCACCTTTTGTAACTAGTGCTCAGGTTGTGATACTTGTTTAAGAGGTTCCTAATCTTGAATTTCGTGTCAATTTTGGTGTCTAGTTGGAACACTATAAATATATAGTTCTTGGTCATAAGGATGAAGGAAGATCCATTTTCTAATTTAGTCATGTGATTATGTGGATCGTATTGGTCGGCAGGTGCTTTGATCAATTCAACATTGATGAGCACATTGGGAACCACCAACTTCCCTAAATTAAGTCTCCGTGGATTGGAAATTGGTCGATGTTTGTGCATTTTTCTATAGTGGTATATAAAAAAATTATATCCCCTTGTTGGGGTCGATGCATCACCCACTTGCTTGTTTATATCTTCCAATTTCTTAGCCCGAGGGTTCAATTGAGTGTTTCACCTAGACCTCTATCGGAACCAAGAAACTGATCAATTATGTCCTGATTCAAATGTCTTTCTTCTAGTTTTTGTCTTTGGTTTTTAGGGATTTCATACGTGCTTGCCATAATATGAGTTTTTCATAAATAAACCCTACTTCCATGATTTGATAACTAAACTAGTTTTTTGATCCGAAAATCTTCAACTCAGGCTTCGACTACTTACATGGAAATAAAATCTCCTTTTCTGGTCCTATTGTCATCATCCACTATTATACTTTGTTTCCTTTCTCTCTATCTGCTTAATGATTTCCAAATATGTTTAGGATTTTATTTGTAATGCATTTGGATTTGGTTCATTAATTCCATTTGATGGAAATTTCATGTCACTAAGAGTGTTATTAATTTGTTTTGAATATAGGTTGTTGATTTTTCACCATCATTGCCAAATTGTCTCTTCATCATGTCATGGCCTTATCAATACTTTTGCTTCATCGAGATGATAAATTTATGATCTCACCAATATTTCTCTTTTTCCCCAATATCCTTCTTACTGGTATATCCTATTTATTTCCTTTTATATTTCGAAGGGATTCCATATGGCTTCATCCCGATATCACATCGTCCTCTCGAACCTTCCTTACAAATGGTCTCTTTGAGTCCCTTTTATCGCTTCGATATTTCACTCCTTTTTCTTCATTATTAAAACTGAGGAAATGAGCATCATTGTTTTATTGAAGGGCCTATTGTTCTCATCCACCCGATATGCCTTTTTTCCTTTGATGAAATCGTAAACTTAGTCATTCACTTATTTGTTTAGGGTTGTCAAAGAGACCGATACTTGGGTCTCACTGATATAGATCCCTCTCCCCAACATTCTTTCAATTGATATTTCCTTTTTCCTTTTTGAGGAAACTGTGAATAACCTTATTATGATATTCCAAAGTCCTTTTGAACCCTCTTGGCATTCCTTTGTTAAATTTTGTAATAAATTTCATCACCTTATCGAAGAGACAAATTTCTTTGTCTCATCGATGTATATCTTTCTCTTCGATGAACTTTACCACTTACGTGATATCAAAGGGACTTATGAATCACTCATCCTGATATTTTATATTCTCTTCAATTCTTCAAGTTTGTAAGTCAGGAATTGTCCCTTCAACCTTTTATTGTCACTTTGATATATTGATGAGCCATGTCCAAGAGATGTTTTTATGTTTCCTGAGTGATAAGTTGTATTTTCTCTAAAATTCATACCATAGTAATTAAAATATTTATGCTCATCGATGATCTATGTCTCAGGTTATCGAAGGGACCCCAAAACACTATCCTCTGATATGGTAAGGTGTCTTCAATAATATTTCAATTGGATTATCAAAGGGACACTAACACAAGTTCCCTCTATATGATATTCTCTCCTCGATAATGTTAATATTGTCTCACTTCATCACTTCTTCAAATGGACCTTACAATGGCTTTCGTCGATATAGTGTAGTCTCTTCGACGTGAATTTTCTTATTTTTGGGTAGGGTGATGAATTCAAATTTGTTAGGGTGATGACTTATAGGGCGGATAAATGGAGTATTTTGAGTGATGAATATTTAAAATGGTATGTTAGGTAATAGGATTTTTGGCGAAGAAATAGATTTTTTGTGGGAATTTTAAGGATAAAATTTTAGTCCTAACATGCCAATCCCCAATAGATCTACCTCTTCGATGAATTTTCCCATACTCTAAAAAATCTTCCTATTCGATGCATTTTGCCATCCTCTAATGGATCCACCCTTTTGGCATATATACCTTTCCTCTGGTGGATCCACTCCTTCTCTACAGATTTGTTGGTTGGGTGTATTTGCCTCTTCTCCACACTAGCCCATTCTTTGCAAATCCATACTTTGTGCATGTCTACCTCTCCTTCGATGGATCCACCTATTTATTGTGCATCCACCCATTGTTTGTGGATCCACTCTTTGGGATTTTCCCCTATCCTTCAACGAATTTTCCTATTTATGACACATCTACCCATCCTTTGTAGATTCACACCTTGGGTGAATCTACCTCTCCTTTGGTGGATTTTCTAATTGAGGTGCATTTTCCTATCCTCTGACAGATCTTATCACATCATGTAAGGCCTTTCTAATGCTCAATCAACTTTGTGTTTATGAGTAGACACGCAATTTAGAGGATAGGTTCCTAATTGAATAGTTCACCAAAACCTCACAAAGGATTCATATAATTATTGATCAAGACTTCATAAGCTTTTGATGATGCTAGAACTATGTGTGCATTCATGAACTATAGACATCCTATATCAATAAGTATAGGTGGTTTACACTTGTGGAGAAAATATTAAAGGTTGGGAAAAGGAAATAAAGCGTTAACTTATAAAATAGAGGAAATAACTTAATTTGTTTCTTATGCTACAAGTAACTTCATCTTAATGTTGTAATTGTTAACTACTAAATTTGAACTCTACAATTTTCTAACACTACTAACTCTTACTCCTAACTACTTAACTTCTTCAAAGAACAAATCAAGGAAATATTACAAAGCATAATTCATGATACGGGATATCATTCACGTGCATGTAATTAAGAGTTTACCTAAAATGAATTCAGTAATGAACGTCTATTCTAATAATATAAAATAAGGTGGGTGATAAGTACCTCGAGCGGCCCTTGCTCGAGTTGTTGTTCCAACAAGAGAAATCAAATATACACTACTTGAATCAACCAATCATAACAATAAACTGAAACACCTTTATTGCATAGAAACTAAACTCTTATAGGATGACAAGAATCTCTATAGATCTCTCGTTCATGAGTACATATTTATTGCAACTAAATAATAGAAAACTAACAATGAATTATTGTCTATTAAACATAAACTCTTATAGGATGAAAATAATCTCTATAGATCTCTCGTTCATGAGTACATATTTATTGCAACTAAATAATAGAAAACTAACAATGAAGTATTGTCTATTAAACAAAAATGGAAACCATCAACTATCCTCTAGCTAGATCTTCTCCTCAACCATCAATCCAAATATATAGGCTCAGGAGGAGTTTTATTCACACAAGGACTAAAAGAAAAAATTAAATACATATGTCCACTCTCCCTCAAGAATAGGGAGAGGACTAGTCTTTGCAACTAAAACCATAATTGAAAAAGAAAAAAGAAGAGGAATAGAATTAAAAATATACCTTAACGATTTCACAAAGATGTGCTCTATGAAAATTGCACATTGGCTTTCTTATTAATACATACTTCTTCTTCCTCTTGTCATCTTATTGGATGATTTGGTGACTCATGATTGACCATTTCAATGATTGCTTCCATCATTTCTTATAACTATCACATTTTCAAAATTTTGGACTCTCCCCTACAATGTACTTAGAATCCTTTGGTTATGGGTTGGTCAATCCAGTTCTTGCGGGTTATAGTTCTTCTAGCTACAACATCATCTCCCTTTGTTTGTCTCAGATAGTAACCTCAGTAACATGAAAGCTTTGTCAATATGATATTATATGTTGCTTCCTCTTCCCCATGCTTCTTCACTGTCTAATGTGGTGTTTTAAAAAGGAGGATGGGTGGATGAAAGGTAAGTGGAAACCATTTAAGTCCATTATCCCTAGAAATATATATGTGTTTTTTAGACCTTTTGACAATGGATATAAAATTATATGGGGAGTGTGGCTCCTTTTTCTTCAACTTAGGGGTTAAGTCTTCCCATCTCTTTTATACAAACTTGAAAGCTTGATTGATAGGTCTTGTAGCTAGTTGCTTCATTATAATCATTTTATCTAATGCTCATTATCTTTATTCCTACATCTTTATGATCTAGGAGATCTGACCACTGTTCTATAACTACATTGGGATCCTTTGATTTTTTTTGGTGCTTCAAAGCAATAAATTTTTCCCTTTCATTGTATTATTATAGATCTCACCCCTTTGTTGTTCATTCTTGATGTAGAGACCAAAGATCTAATTTGTAGTTCTCCCACAAACATCAGTAGATTCCATTATGCTTCATTTGAGAGAAAAAAATCTATGCAAGTAAAACTCAAGTAACTAGTCTTGAATGTTCAATGTAGAAGCAAAGAAAGTTTCTAAAAACATAAATTTACTATTCATGGAAATTGGTAAATCACTAATCAATTGATTGAACTAAAAACACAAATATTTTTCCTACAAAAATAATGCATAGACCCTGGTAGGTGATCTACATTTTAGAAATTGAGAAGTTTTACCTGCTATATCTCCAATTCTCACTGTCATTATTTTGACTTATATCTCTTATTGTTCAAGTGCCCTAGTGTGGTTAGATATTAGCTCAAATTTTCCTTCCTCCCAATCTTTCTTCTATTGAGAGAATTCTTGGGTTTTCTTCCACAATTCCACACCCAAGGATACCACAATTGGCCTAGCGGGGGTTCTAGCATCAGGAATTGGTCCTTGAGATATAGGTTCTTTGTTTCCTACCTCAACAATAGCAAGTTGTGCAAGGATCTCCAATTTGGACCCTTGCTCAAATTTATATAGCTTTTCCTCTAATTCTTTGATTTTTGCATCCCTTTAACTATCCCTTTTCTAATGTGACCTTACCAATTCATCCAATTGCTTTGTTCTCTCCAAGGCTTCCTACAATTCTTTATCAATATTCCTTTCTTCTATAAAAAGTTCTTCATCCTTTTCCAATAATTTTTCATCCCACATTGTACCAGTATATTTAAAACCCTCTAAATCAAGGCTCTTTGGGAATATCCTTCTCATTTTTCTTACTACAAAAATATCCTCTGGATCAGATTTAGAGGTACTTGTATAGTACCAATATTGTGCAACTTGTATATCTACATTATAGGGGAATTCCCCTTCAATTTTGAGTTTGTTGCAACCATCACAACATCCTCCTCTTCCTTATTTTTAAGTAACCCTCTCATGGCCCCCTTTCTCTTTAGGTGGTGTGATCGCCTCTCAAGTTGCGTAGGTCTCTTCTACCCTTTTGTAGGTGTAGAGGAAGATCCACCTTTTCTTTTCTTAGCTCTTTGTGTTTTTTTCCAAAAACAAGGGTTTCTTCCTTGTCCTCTATTGTGGGTTGTTCAGCTTTAGGTTGTAGGTTGTGTTTCTTGCAAGCCCTGCTTCTCTATCTCTCCCATGCTACAAGTAGGTGACACAATAGGGGAGTCAGAGGGAACTTCCCTTTCTGATACAACGGGTTCTTCAAGGATACTATTGATATTGTTACAATTAGGGAAAAAATTCCATGAAACATTTTTGAATTTTGTCCTCAGACTCCTTTTTATCAATAATGTGACCAAATAGAAATGAGATATTATTGTATTATTCATTTTTCTTTTATACTCATATGTCATTATTTTTAACAAGTTACATAAGAAATTTAGAACATTCACACGCCTATCATAATGAAGATGACTCAACAATTTAAAATTAATTGTATACAACAAGGATTGTCTCCTATCACATGTTAAATACTTGACTATGTAAGAATCAATTAAAATCCAAATCTAGGGTAAATATGGTCATTTAGTACCTTGAGAAGAGGAGTCTAAGTTTTCTCTTGGCTGCCAAAATTCAATACTGGCAGCAATAGCATCTTCCCTCACTAGAAACTCTTCTCCTTCCCGTGGAAATATAGATACTTCAATAATGGAAGCTTATGAGGCATCTACCCTTAAGCTTCTCACAATTGCTTCATCATTTTGTAATGTGGTAGCAAACTATTGTGTCATGACCTCATTGAACTCTGTGAGTTTTAGGAAATACTCCAACTAGATGACTTGTTGAAAAATGGGCAATACCATCCTGTCTTCTAATAGTTGGGTATGTATTGTTGGTTCTCTACGAATAATGTCACCACCCATGATAATGTTGTTCTATAGTTCCTTAATTCTCAAATTTTCTTTATTCTTGTTCAAATTTTTTTGTCACTCAAAATACATCACTTCCACTATGTTTGTATGTTGTAGCCTCTCAATTCAAGTTTCCTTTAACCCTTTTTCTCCTCACTGAGCTTGTATTGTTTGAAAATGGAGGAAAATAAAATGATAAAAAGCTTGCAGAGAGTTTTTAAAAATCAATAAATAAAGAATACCCCCCCCAACTAAAGATAGTAAGTGTCCTCACTTAGTGGTACAATTTCAACAGAGGGTGAAATTAAATGTAGTGGAAAATCAATTAAGATATGAGGCATGCACAAACTAATGTATAAAAATGCAGAAAATAAATTATCATATATGTTAATTATGATAAGTTAATGTGTGTACCTATAGAGTTTTGTTGAAATGAAACTTAACTTGTGGAAAGTGATTGATGATTTCCTGCAGTGGGATGTGAAATTACATTCCATAAGTGCAATGAATTTTGTGCAAAGGAAATTTGAAATGAATGAAAAAATATGTATGATGTGTGGTGAATGATGGAATGAAAAGGTTGCGGAGTGTATAAAATAGGTGAGGTGAAATGAAATGCATGGTACATGGTAATCAAGAAAGGTGGTGGAAATGCTATGTGAATGGATGTAAGAAGTTGCATGTACAAAGGGATAGGATTTGAAATTATAGATACGTAATGAATTAAAAATGGTAATATGAAATGATTGTCAGACAAGTACTACAACTACTTGTAGTAATAGGTCCCTTTTGAAATTTTGTGACCTTCAAGCATGATGCTACATGTCCCTGCTACTTCTTTGATTATCCTAGAAAATGAATGTTGTTTTTTGTCACCTATGTAGTGTGTGCATGTGAATTATGTGGTAGAATTATACCTATGAAACATCAATGGGAAATTTGTGTAGCTCATCGACTAATTCATTTGTAGAACTTGTAGTCTTTGTTGTTGAATTTTCAACTGTAGGTTCAAACCGCTAGATTAATTAAAGAAGGAAATCATCCTTCTGCAATGGTTTCTTGTAAAGTTTCAATTTGTTCCCATTAACCAATAATGAGAACTTGACTTCTTTAGTTTTATGTATATGTACTACCCTATTTGGAAACACTTTTTTTATCTCATATGGCCCAAGCCATCTTTTTTGTAACTTACCTTTATAATATTTGTATCTAGAGTCATAAAGCAAACCCCAATCACTGGCATTGAATTCCTTTGTCTTGATGAGTTGATCATGCCAATAGATTCTTTGATTCTAGATAACTTTAGTGTAGTGTATGGATTCCATTTTGATTTCATCAAGTGCATTTAGGTTGTACAATCTCTTTTGTTATGTTGTTGACAAATCCATGCCTAATGTAACAGTTGTCCTCAATTTTTTATACTCAAATTATATAGGAAGTACTAATTTCTTTCCATACACCAGTTCATATGGTGTAAATCCGGTTGTGGTCTTCCAAGTTGTCCTATAGGCCCAAACTACCTTAGGCAACCTGGCTACCCAATCCTTCCTATGAATTTGCATTGTCCTTATTAGAATGTTTTCAATTTTCCTATTTATGACTTCCACCTATCCATTAGCTTGAGGATGGTAAGGTGTGGGCTTTCTGTGTCTGATCTCATACTCTCAAGAACCAATTTTGTGATCATCTCTAAGGTAAACTGGGGAACTTGGTCTGTGATAACCTCTCTTGGAACTCTATATCTTATGAATATGTCCTCATAGAGAAACTTTTCCACATTTCCATCTCTTTCAAAATGTAAAGCCTTAACCTCCATCCACTTTGTAAGGTAATCTATGCATACCAGTATGTACTCTTTGTTGTTTGATGTTGGTGAAATTAGGCCAATAAAGTCTAATCCCCATTTGTAAAATGGTGATATTGCTAACTATGTTTGCAATGGAATTTCATTTTTTTTGGTTGGTCTTCCAATTATTTGACATCTATCACATCTCCTAGTGTACTTTACTTCATCTTTATGAAGAGTTGGCCAATAATAGTCAATGTTGAGAATCTTAAGAGTTGTCCTCTTTGTTGTAAAGTGTCTCCCACAAGTTTCATCATGGCATGCTCTAAGGATACCATATACTTAATCTTGTTTGATGCATATTCTCACTATGTTGTTTCATCCTATGTAGAATAAGTATCCAATTATCCAAGAGTATGGAAAAAACTTGTGAACCATTTTCCTCTTTTCTCTTGGTGAGAAGTGGGGTGGTGTTTGTCCTGCTACAAGATAGTTGGCAATATTTGCATACCAAGGTGTATGCAGATATATAACAAATAAATTCTCATTTGGGAAAGAATCATCAACATCTTCTTTTTATTTGGTTGGTAGTCTAGATATAAAATCTACCACTACATTTTATTTACCCGACTTATCCATAATGGTAATGTCAAATCTTGAAATAACAGTAACAACCTAACAAGCCTACCACCAACCACTAGTTTGTTCATGAGATACCTTATTGTTGTATGGTCAGTGTGTATGAACATTGGATATATATAATATAATGTCTACATTTGTTTATTGTGTAAACTACTACCAATATCTCCTTCTCTATCACTATATAATTGAGTTTTTTCCCTTGAAGATTTTTGTTGATGTAATATATGCACTACAACAAATCCCTATGATTAGCTCCCTTTTGTTTTGTATTTTTTGCTTCCACCCACTATTTTAATGTATTTTTCTCTAATTTTTTGAAAAAGTTGGTGTTATTTATTGGGATGGCACTATTTTTGGCATTTTTTTACACCGATTAGAACAAGTAGGTGCTAAATTAGGCACAAATTAGCACCTAAATTAGTGCCTAAATTAGCACCTAAATTAGTGCCCAAATTAGTGCCTAAATTACCACCTAATTTAGCACCTACTTTAGAACCTTCTTTAGCACCTAATTTAGTGCCTAATTGAGTGCCTAATTGTTCTAATCTAGTAGGGATTAGGGGTGGTGGTACTGTCAAAATTTTCCTTGTTCCACTGGTTCCATGATCATACATGTAATTGATCATAACTTGTTGCCACAAGGGTTTAGGTTTTATGTCTATTATCTACACTTGCAACCTTTGATTATCTATGGTGTTAAGTTGCTTGTAATCTCTTATTGACCTGTTATTTCCTGTCATTGGTTGTGTAACATCTTATGAAATTTATTCTTGTTGTTCAATTGGCCCCAATGCCTAGTTTACCCATCTCACACATCTTTGGTCAGTTTTTGATTTATTTGCTAGGTCAAGGAACCTTTTGATATAAATTTTGTTATGATTTATTGTGCCTAAGATTCCCCTCCTTTAAAAATAGCTTATGCCCACATGCATTTATAATCACTTAAGTCTCACCACTAGGGGTCTATCGCTCATCGCATGTCTGCTTTAAATTGCCCATGTCCAAGGAGTGATGAGCGATATACTATTCTCCTAACTGTTTGGTGTCCATCAATCATCGCGTGTTGTATCATCACCACCAAGAGGCTACCCTCGATGAGCGATGCAGTTATGTTTTTAACTCATCACTAGAATCAAATCTATTGTCAGTTGCTTCATGCTTCACTAAAGGGAACTTGTGACTACTGATGGGTGGAGTACCTCCCCATCATGTGAGATCAAGGCATTGCGAGTTGAGTCTGCAAGGCAGAATGTGAACATGCGATTAGCGATGCAATTGGGTTTGTGGCTCATTTTCATTCATAATCAAGATCAATGATTGATATCTCATCACTTGATGAGATCCCTAAGCAAAAACTAAAGAGGCGATGTTCGATGCTCATAGAATGTAGAGGGGTGTACGTGGCAACTCCATGGTTCATCACTTAGTACGTATCACATCACCGGTTTGAAATCAAGGGCTCATATTCAAACAAGAACAACCAACTTGTAGACTAATCAGTTTCACTCATGCGAGATTTCTTGTGCCATTAATGGAGACTTTACTTAGCCAAATCACTATTAAAAGGATAAGTTAGTGAATTTTCTCTCCTTCTAACACATTTGGAGATGAAGGAGACTTTGGAATGATGAGAACCAAAGCATTGAAGAATTGTAGAAGAATTCTTGGGTAAGCCATCATTGAATCCTATACATTTTCTCTTTCCTTTATAAGAATTGGCATAGTATATCAATGTCTAAATTATCTTCAAGGGGCAGACTAGGGTCTTCAATTTTCTTGACTATTGCAAATTTCAAAATTAATTGGGGTAGAATTGTGCTTGAATTTACATTGTTAGTAATATAATCTCAATTTCCCATCCCAATTAAACTCCAACCTAAAAAACCCTAGCCTAAGTAGAATGAGTCAGCCTGGTGAGTCATTCATTTCAAATTCCACACCAAAAAGGAAGAAGCAAAAGGTTTTGAGTGATACACCACAAATTTCTGAAACTACAGAGCAGAAAAAGGTGCAGCCAAAGAATTATGTTCATTTCATGGAGAAGTTCCAGCACCCAGAGGTCAAGGCAAGTGGCAAGAAGGCCATTGGAGAGGGAATATTGATCGTAAATTTTAAGGATCTTGCGGCTAGAATTGGTGATATAGCTGTACGAGAGCCTAGATGGGACTTATTTTTATACAATTTTAGAAGGAGAGATTATGTACATCTTGGTGGGAACATATGGGGCTATGATTTGGGAAAACTAGTTATCCCAAAAAAATTTGTGGAGGTGGATTTGATGATGCAGCTTGTAGATAGGTATGATGAGGTTCACAGGGTTATAACTAACACAAATGGTAGAAATATCTTGGAAATAAAAAGAATAAAGTCATAGAAGTTTTCACGATGAACCCTACTACAAATGAAAAGATTAATCTAGAAAAACAACAGAAGGAGTACAATGACCATAGGGTTGGAATCAGAAGGTGTGAATTTCCAAAAGACATATGTGAAATGGGCTCAATTTTTGGAATTAAAGAAGTAGAGCCATTTGATTGTGAAGATTTTTTAGAGTACTTCCAATATACATATTATATGTTATGTCAGGTAATGGGGATAAAGTGTGATGGAAGGATAACTTCATCTTTGTCGATTATGATTATGGACATTCAACACAAGTGCCAACACAAATGGTTTGATTATGCTCATCGGGTGGCTGAGCAATTGCATTATGATTTGGTAAGGTTAAAGGAAAGGAAAATCCCATTAAATTTTAGACATTATTCATTAGTGATGTGCATGTTATTGTGGGAAGGAAGACATGTTTTTGGTCAAGTTCTAAAGTTGAGACAATTTGATGAGGAAAAACATGAATTTCCTGTCCAAATGTGGACCCCTATGAACACATCACTGATAAATTCAAGAGGATGGAGGTATTGCTTAGTGATTTTAGCAACGAAATATTTTTGGAAAAAGTAAAACAAGCTGAGCAAATGGCTCAAAGTGATTTACAATAACATCTATTTAAGACTAGTGGCCAACAAAAGGAACTTTCGGTACCAGAATATCAACAATAGACAATTAAAGTTGAAGATGTGTTGGTCTTGGAGCCATCTTATGGATATGTTGAAGCAAGAAAGGGTAATGAGGAGGAAACACAAGAATAATTTGTTGGATCTACTCCCACCAAGCTAGAGATAAAACAAGAATTTGTAGACCTTGATGTAGGGGATGTGATGGAACCATATATTCCAAATGATAGGCTAGTGCCCTAGAAATATGATGAGAACCAGGATAGTGATACAATATTTTTGGCTTGTACAATTTTTTTGGAGGATGACTCTTTTATTTTTGAAAAAGTAACCAGCATTTACAAGGTGTTGTACCCTACGCAACAAGCCACAAGGGCCAAAAAGGATCAAAACCAAAAAACTAATAGAACATCAAAAAGAATGAAAACAACACATTAACAACACAACAACCACGAACATGCAATAGAGACACAAAACACAGGCCCAGATAGTAGCTAACTAGCATTGTCCTAGTTTTTGAATAGGAGGTCCACAACGTCATCCCCAACCCAGTATTGATTCTCTTGGGAATTATTGCCCTCTAGCTCCTCTTTGATTACAGTGGATAAGGTGCTAGTCATGAAATGACCCAACTTCATCGTGAAGCGGGTCAGGCCTCTGAATCTTTTATCAAGCGTGTCCATCTTCTTTTCCAGAGCATGGAGCTCCTCACCATCAACCATGGTTCCCAGAACCTCATCAGGCTCAACAACCAGGGGGTGCAAAGAGTGAGAAGCCGAAGGATGACTCTTTTGTTACAAAAAAATAATTCAGAGAGTTCATTTTTGAGCTAAGGGCTTAGGAAATTGATGAGACAGTGCAAAAGGCACAATAAGGAATTGATCCTTCACAACATGAAGAGGTCAAAAAACAAGTTGAACAACAAATCATCCAAGAAATTGAAATGATGAATCCCATGGAAGAAAGAAGACTCAACAAGGAGAGTGGATGGATGGTGATGCCAAGATAGGATTTATCCTCTATCATCGCTTTGGATGCAATCAGAAGTGACCCAAGTGCTTCAGTTTTAGAGGAGACTTTTGATGAAAAGACATTTGGTTCGGGATTCAGCCCAAGCTTGCATGAATTAGCCATATCGTCATTGACACTAGGCTCAAGAAGATGTAGAATTATCAAAACAATCACTGGTCTTTCTGGAGAATTTATCATTGGGAGAGCTCCAAAGATGATAGCCACATAGGCTATAAGATTACTCATGCATTTTATTATGTTAAGTGATGATATTGCAGAAATCACATAATCTAGATACCTGAAGCTACTGGATAAACAAAATAAAATGGTTGAAGAATACAACAAGGTGAAGGCTTCTCTAGCCAAGGAAAGTCATAAAGCTTTACCTACATCCCCCCAATCTGGTTTTTTAGAGCAGGATAAAAACACGTTGAAATTGAGAATTGATGCAATGAAAAAGGAGCTTCAAACAACCAAATCAAAAAAGGATAAGCTCCAAGAGAATATGAATAAGGTTACCAAGGATATGGTTGAGAATATCTTAAGCCATAGGTTATCCAAAGAATATTTGAAGGCAACGATTACATGGTCGACCTATAAAGGTATCCATGAGGCATTTGGGAAATTTCAGCATGTTTAGGAGGTGCTTCAAAGAACGGGGAATTGGTGGAGAAGTAGGTTGAATAGCTTGAAGGAGATTATGGAAAATGCTGAAGGAGATTCTGAAGCTCCAATAGGCCTCCCAGCTCTAATAAAGGCAATTGAAACAATTGGTGAAATCACAGGTTTTTATGAGAGGATTGTTGGGAAATTGCAAAGCAAAATGAAGGCCTTCAGAGATATGGAAAATTATGGTGTACCAATTTTTTTGAATGAAGATGGGACAATAATGGATTATGCATCATGGAGGGGCCATTTTAGGCATCATACATTAATGGTTTGGTTGATGAATTGATTAGAATTGAGGTAGGCATGGACACTTGTGTAAAGGAAGCCAAAGTGACAATTGATGCTAGATACAATGCATATGATAGTAAGGTGCAAATATTAATTGGACACTAAGTGGCCTACAAAGGATGAATACAAAAGTTGGTTGGAAAGATATGAAAAGTAAGCCAAGAAGGTGTTAAGAAGGATATAGTACATGTTCAAGTATAGTATAGGTCTGGCCTTTGAAACAAATTGTTTAAAATCTATATCCTCCCAATTAGGAAAATGTGTGTGGTCTCCCAACCAAATTTCTTTCTTTGCTTTAAATTTTTCTTATGCTTTTATGTTTTATGCTCTTGGTTAGGTGGTTCTATGAATATAAAATCATCAAACAATGAAGATATGAGCTCAACATGCAGTTGCAAACATTTGTCTTTTTGTATTTTCCCTCCATCGCCTAGAAGTGCAAATTTAGTCGTTTGGAGGTTGACATGAAGTGAAATGTCATGAAAGACCAAATGAAATATAATGTAATATGCCAATATCCTAAAGCTTTTTTTCTCCCTTAATCTTATAAAAGGGAATTCAAGGCTATTGAGCAAGGGTCTTTTGGTCAGATTTGGTTGGTTTCAGGTTGTATTAGGTTATCAAATTTTAAGAAAATTTTCATTGAATGTAACAAGCATAAGAGGCAATAGAATGGCTCATTGATTCTTAGGTTTTGAGTTTATGTTTAGAGTTAGCTTAAAAAATTTGCAGCAATTACAACATTTGGAATCAATAATGAATTTTTTTCAGCAAATTGTCTCCTGTGTACTTATTTACATGAATTAGCAATGAAATTATTAAGGATTGTTTCATTGGTCTCCAATTGATATGATTAGATTTTTGCTTTAGTTCAAGTAATTGATTAAAATGCTTTGATGGAATCACTGGTTTATGTTATTAAGTCCTAGGATCATTAAGTATATTTTGTTTGAAACATCTGAGTTGTGAATTTGTAATTTAAATCCATAATGTTCTATAAATGTTGATGTCATTATTTTTGCACTACATTTTACTATGAATTTGAACTTGTTACCCAGGATAAAGCACTGTTTTATGGATTAACAGAATTCAGAAGTGTTTAATCAACCAAGTCTTATCAAAGAACAACTCATTTAATAAAATCATGCTTATATTTTCAGTTATTATTGTGATTATCATTTGAATTGTTCCACTCTCTGCTCCAAGTGGTAAAGGTGTAAAGAATCTACCTAGTTCTTGCAAATTATCATTTTTTGAGTCATGAATATGAGAATGTATTTGCTAAATATGCAATGTATGTGGTAATTATGTGAAGTAATGTTATAGATGCATTGTGAGATCACCCTCTTGGGTTTTGCAGAGCTTGAAGTGCAGGAGGAAAGCTAGTTCACTTTCTCTCATTCATTGGCCAACCCCTTTAGGTTGCTGCCTATTGGAATTGGAAATTCCATAGGCTTCCTTGAGGATCTGGTTGGGAATTAAAAACAACCAACATGGGGTTAGGGTTTAAGGGATTAAGGGTCAAAAGATAGGGGATTTGGGACTTAGGGGTTAGGTAGTTTAATGGTTAGTGACTTAGGTATTATGGTTGATATTATGTAATCTCTATATAAACTTTTATAATAAAAAATTAATAAAGGTATGAGCGAAAGGTATACCAAAACTCTAATAGTGTAGCTTTTGAGCTTATGAATGAAATCAAAATCTTATTATCAAATATTTTCCATGATTGTGTTATCATTCTATGTTATTCTTATGTTTTCCATACTTATTTCTTCTTATATTTGAATGAATATCAGTTATTGAGCCTCAATATTGTGCTTATGTGAATGAATGTGTTGATACAATAAAGTATTTACTATAGATATTTTTAGTTATGTTGGAGCAAAAAATTCCTCCTTAAACATCCACTGGCTTTAACTTTTCCATTCACATTTTACCCACACAAGATTCCACTACCATTTATTTTACATTGTGTCTAAACATGAAATACAATAATTTGTGTGACAAGATCCATACTATTACCAACATTCCCTTTGTATGTACCCATTTATTCCTCTAGAAAATCATAAAAAAAACAAATTCTTCCTTCGCCACAATACCACAACATCAAAATAAAGGCAGCGCGGGTTGGCGGTTTCCAAGCTATGAAGTAATCCCTTACTGCCATATCGCTAGGAGATTATATAGCATACACGGTGAAGTGGTACTCACTGCCACCCCACGGCGGAAATTGTAAGGCAATATGGTAATGTGGCACATATCGCTATCCTGCATAAGGAGATTCAAAGGAGTGTGGAAAGGTAGTAAATAACAAAGAAATAAAGTGTACACTACTATACCTCCAGGAGGGTAAGCAACACATGTGGTAGAGCGGTATACACTGCAATTCCACAACAAGAAGTCTTAAGCAGTGCGGTATAGCGGTAAGCATTGGAAGAAAATTGGACACTGCAATACCATGTGAGGAGGATAATTTGACTGCGGTATGGTGGTATATACACCGTTGTCCCACAAAAACATAAAATAATAAGACAAAGTATATAAAAGAGCATAAGACTCGACACTGCCATACTGCAACAAATGTAATAAGTGGCAGTGATAGTACAGTATGGTTTGTTGTGGCATCATTATAGACTGCGACAGTAAATGCATGGATCACATCAACCACCCTGATGCACGAATTAAATGGTGCATAATGAAATTCGAGGATATGGGCTTATTATAAAACATTTCATAGAAAATTGGCATTAATACCGAAGTGGCTAAATACTATGCCATTAAAAGTGAGTGAATTTTCTCAAAACTATGCTCAGTTGCGATACATTATCATGGAAGGATTTGGGATACCAGGAGAAGGAAGCCCTACAAGCATCAAATACCCAGGTAAGTGCACAAATAAATCATTGAAGAAGTTATATTGGCATATAAACTTTGTAGAACTCTATCATTTTGAAGTCCTAAAGGTTGAAATCATGTCGCCCAAAAGGAAACAATAGGAGGCAAAAGAGAGTAAAACTAAAACTAAAGATGAAGAACCTAAGGTAAAAAAGACACCACTGCACCAGTCTATACTAGATATACTTCCAAGGTCCACCAAAGGGGGAAATAATAAATTACTCATAGACACGGCATAGGGTTGTAGGGATTCTCTCATTCCCAAAGGTGGGTGGGACTTATTTTGGTGTTTCTACATTAAGAGAAATGAGAAGATTCCAGTGTCAAACCCTTGGATGTTGGTTTTAGCAAGATTGATTGTCCCTAATGTATTCATTGATATCAATTTTATCAGATTATTAGCTAAGCACTATCATTCTACTACTAGAATTGTAAGGTTTCCAAATGGTGTGGTACTGGTTGAGGTAACTAGGGTGGCTATCATTGAGTGCTTTGGCTTGAATAAGCAAGCCCTTACTAAGGTAGATTTGTAGAAAAAGTGTGGAAGATTATAATAGGTTGAGGAGAACTTACAGAAGTGATGAACTTCCCTTGTACATGAAAATGGGAATTAACAACAAAACAATTCCTATCTCTGCCTCCACCACTGAGCCAATTATTGTGGCTGATTTCTTAGTACTACTTTGTGAATACATATTTTTCCTTGTGCCAAGTATTAGAAATGGATTCCCAAGATAAGATGCTTGTAAATTTGATGATCATGGCCATGAGGATTTAGAATCCAAAAACTAACATAGAATATGACTTTTCCTCATACCTTGAGCGGGCATTAGATGATGAATTCTCACAAGTCATAGAGGATAGAGCATTGATTACATTCAGGCACTATTCCCTACTGTGTCACTTGATATTATATCATAATAGAGACAAATGGACTAAGCGAATAGACCTAGCCAAAGTTGATGAGCAGAGGAATCCAACGCCCGTGCAAAAATGGTGTTATATTTTGGATACTTAGTGTAAGAACTCTAGTTTCAATTTATTCTATGAATATTTTGTGCACAAAATCCTAGGGGTCCTTGGTTATTCAATACCAAGACTACCAAGAAAAATGCTATAACTGTTAAGACCTTTAGCCTTGAGATTAGAAAAAGGCCACAAATATAATTTTGGTGATTGGTTATTCCTCCCTGAATTGACAATGATAAGAATTTATGGATGTCCTGCTACTCCACACATATTGCCCAAATTTGTGCTTCTCAGGATAGCATTTCTAGAGTTCACATGGAAAATAATGTGGATGGATAAAGATACAATGCACAAGCAGAAGCAAAAGAAAGGTAAATTCTTTCCTAGCTTAACCAAATGTGAAGATTGGACTATAGGTTCGGACACCTTGGAAGAATTACAGTATTATTTGAAGGCAAGATATTCATTGAGTTTTGGGAAAGAGAGGGTTTTTTATCCTAAAAACCATATGAATACAATAAGGCATAATCTTCTCACCAAGTCAACTATTGCACACCAAGTTGACTATGAAGAATATGTGATAAGGAACTACCTCACTTATCGGGAGGTTTTTGGTAGAAGGAAAAAATGGGCATACATGAGGAGGAAGCAACACCGTGACAAGAAGTCTTAAGCAGTGTAGTATAGCGGTAAGCATTGGAAGAAAATTGGACACCGCAGTATTGCATGAGGAGGATAATCTAACTTCAGTATGGTGGTATATACACCATTGTCCTGCAAAAACAAAAAATAAGAAGATAAAGTATATAAAAGAGCATAAGAATCGACACTGCCATATCACAACAAATGTAATAAGTGACAGTGATAGTATGGTATGGTTTGTTGTGGCATCATTATAGACTACAATAGTAAATGCATGGATCACGTCTGCCACCCTGACACATGAATCCAATAGTGCATAATCAAATTCAAGGATATGGGCTTATTACAAAACATTTCGCAGCAAGTTTGCATTAATACCTAAGTGGTTGAATACTACATCATTAAAAGTGAGTGAATTTTCTCGAAACCATGCTCAGTTGTGATACATTGTCATGGAAGGAGTTGGGATATCAAGAGAAAGAATCCCTACAAGCGTCAAATACTCAGTTAAGTGTGTTGGGTCTCAAAAATGCTGGTTGAATGAACCACAAGAGGTTGCCACACTCTCACTATTTTTTTGGTCAACTAAAAAGGTCAACCTATATGGTTGGATCCTCTACTCTTAAGACTCTGCTAGACCTAGGCGGGTGCACCTATATGAGTGACACAAATTTTGAATTATGTTTCCTACTTGATCTAACTATCCACAAATGGCAATTTGATGGTGGAAAGAATATGATCCTAATTTGGTATGAATTGTATAAGGTATGAAGTAATATGTTTATTTAAAAGATGTCAAATGAAATGGATAGAACTGATGTAATCTAAATAAGGGAGACCAGTGCCTTGTTGGGTAAAACAAAGTCAAATGAAAGCTTTAAAATGAATGGTTTCTATCTGGAAAGGATTCTAATTATTTGGCATATGGTATTTAGTCTATAACTTGTATAAACATGCAAGGATGTATTTATCAAACTCTTCTTAATGATCCAAATGATAATTTCTAGATTACTGTGAATGACTTGAAAGAGTTAATCTTTGCTTGAAAGAACCAACCAATCACATCACACAAATACAAAAAATGTGTATTGACAAACTAAGAATATACTTAATATGTCAATTTAAATAACAAAGAAACATCAACCTTGGAGACAACTTGATAATATTCCAATTAATTTCAACAAATAATTGATACCAGAATAGTGCCACAACATTAAATCTTATTCATCTGATCCTTCAAAATTTATACATGCATCATAGTCTCCTTGAATATCATTCTGAAAAATACTCATAGCAATTTTCCTATTTCTAAAAAATCTATCTCCCTCTTGTCCTTCAGAATTTTACAAATATTTGTACTTAACAGATCAAGGGTCACAACCCTTCATTTTCTGGTTTATCTCGTTCACATTCTTCATAGTTTAAATAAAACATTTAATTAACTGCCTTGTCGGAAAATGAATCATTTTAAACTATAGTCGGGTTTTAAATTTTCCCATTTTATACCTTTTCCCGCCTTTATTTTATTTTAAATTTTACTGCGAGCTTTTCTTTGTATTTATCGCTCTATCGCGGGCGTTGACTTTTCTCCCATGGTATGGTGGTGCTCAACCCCATTTTGATCATCGCAGTCTCCATCATCACTTATCACGCTACCCTGGGCTTTGACCTTTCTCCCATGGTATGGTGGTAACCGTTAGCCACTTCCCTCCTTGCCTACTGCTCTACCGTGGTCTTCGCACTAACTGTGTGCGGTATAGCAATAACCGCTAACCGCTATTTCCATCGCTTCCACCACTGTTACCGCGTTACCGGGTCTGTATTCGGACCCTCCATGGTATTGTGGTATATGTCTTCGCTACTCCCTTCGATGTCACCTTGCCCTTTACCGCGCTACCGCGGTCATTGGCTTGTCCACCAGCGGTACCACGGTACATTTCCTTCACAGTCTATTGATCGCTACTGCGGCTACCGTGGTCTATGCTTAGACCATGTGCGGTAGCGTGGTAAACCTTTGCTGCCTGTTCTTTAGCCACCACTGCCATACCATGGTTTCATTTTAGGAGACTGTAGTAAGGCGGTAAAAGCTTATATAGTGAAATTTAAAGGTGCGGTAAGGGTTATAAATTATTTTTTGCCCCTTTTTGAATGGCAATAAAGCTAAATTTTCCATGAGAAGGTAGTGAAATATAAGAAAATAAATGGGGGAAAAGTATAGAAGGTGGTTAATTGACTTTTATGGGAAAGATAATGAAAATGTAAGGCATGAGTAAATAAAATATCCTAAGGTTTTGATGGATTTTTATGGAAAATAAATAGGATAATCCTAGGAATTCTAGTGGAAAATTTTAGTTCTAATAGTGGCTCCATCTGGGGATGAATGATTGTGAGATCATTGCAAGAATCCAGATCTTTGGGAGAGTAGACCAAACATTATGATGAGAGCAAGTGGAGATGAACATGATCCTAAACTACTGTACATGGAAAAAAGATCAAATAAGGGATTACAGGATTGTCCATGTACTCGCAATATCCTGCATTCTTCTCTTCCTATACTACTGTGCATGGAAAATTTATGAGAAGTCTTCTTCAAGAGTTTTCCATGCACTAGAAACCCTTGATCCTCTGTGAATTTTAAGAGAAAATGTTCTTCAGAAATTGCCCATGTACAGGCAATTCATGCTCTTCACCACTCATACTTTGTAAATAATATGAATCCTCTCCTTGCTTTCTAATAATAACAAAAGGTCCTAACCACAATGCCTCAAATTTTCCATGTTTTCCCTTCTCTTGGCATCTAGCATTCCACATCAATACTAAATCATCTTTTTCAAATTTTCTACTTCTTGCTTTTTTGTCAAACAAATATTTCATTTGTGCTTGTAATTTCATGCTCTGGTTTTGAGTTGTTCTTCTTACTTCATCAAGTTCTGCAAGTTGCTCCATTCTCTCCTCCATTGGTTCAGGAACATCTATATTCTCTTGAAGGATAAATTTGTATACTGGCAATAAATTTTGCAGAGGCATCCTAGCTTGCGTTCCATAGACTAATTCATATGGGGATTTCCCAATCGCCCTTTTGATAGTAATTATGTCTGCCCATACAACCAATCTTAACTTTGAATCCCAATATTTTTTGTTCTTACCGAGCATCCTCTTTATGATTTTTAAAAGACTCTTGTTGCTAGATTCTACCTAACCATTAGCTTGTGGATGATATGGGGAAGAATAAGAAACATTGATACCATATGTTTTACAAAACTCTTTGAACTCATCAGACCTGAAACACATGCCATTATCTGTAATCACTCTTAATGGTGTACCAAACCTAGTAATAATGTTATCCATTAGAAATTTGATCACAAATTTACTTGTTGCTTGCTTGGTTGGGATTGCCTCTACCCATTTGGTGAAGTAATCAGTGGCCACTAGTATCCATCTATGTCCTCCACTCAACTTCTCTTGAATTTCTCCAATGAAATCAATTCCCCATTGGTGAAAAGGGGCTTCAATCTGCATAGGTCTAAGTGGTAGAGCTCCCTCATACTTCATTTTCCCAGAGAACTTTTGGCATGCCTCACACTTCCTTACATATGAAAATGAATCATTGAAAACCTTTGGCCAGTAATAACCTACTCTGAGGATTTTATGTGCAGTTTTCTTTGCTGAATAATATCCTCGACAGATTCCTTCATGCATTTCTTTCAGAACATGATCAGCCTGTGATTCATCCAAACATAACAACATTCCATCCCTATTTTCCCAGAATAGATCTCCTTCTATAAATACATATTTTGAAGCCTAAATTTTTTAAGTTCTTTTCTGGTTATCATTGAGTCCTTCTGGGCATTTTGTGTTTCCAAGGTAATGCATGATGTCTGTGTACCAGGGTGTATGTTCAATACTTGCAATTGCATTTCCTTCTCCTTCTACATTGTAGATTTGGTTTGCCTCAATGTTTGTCTCTGCCATCAATTTGGCCAATCCTTGGCCTCTTATCAATTTAGTAATTTGTATTTCCATATCAAATTCCTGAATTTTGTTAATCCACTTGCACCTTTTCCCTGTCACTTCTGATTATGTCAAGATGTCTTTGACTACTGCATGAGGGACATATGCAGTTACTTTGGCTCCAACAAGATACAGCCTGAAAGCTTTTGTGGCTTTTACCAGTGCAAAGGCTTATTTTTCCATTATGTCATACTTCAATTCTAATCCCTGTGACCATCCTCATTTTTCTGTAACATGACAACAGATATTGTATGCAGAGAAGCAAATGAAAATATCTGAAAAGGCTTTGTGAAATCAGGAGACTTGAGGATAGGGGCTTCCTTAATGACCCTTTTAATGGATACAAAGGCTTCTAATGCTTTTGGGGTCCATTCAATCTTTTGTCCTTTCTTTAACATTTTTGATATGGGTTTGACAATCTCAACAAAGTTGGATACAAATCTCCTAACAAAATTAATCTGCCCAAAGAATGACTGGATGGCTTTCACATTTTTAGGGATAGGAACTTTATCTATAGCCTCAACTCTCTCAGGATCTATCCTAACTCCCTCTTTTGATACAATGTGTCCTAGGAGCTTCCCCTCTGTAACAACAAAATGACACTTCTTAGGGTTCAAACTAATGCCATATTCTAAAGCCTTAATGAATATTTTTTCAACGTGCCCTATATGATCTTCAACTCTTCTTGAGTAAGCCGTGAGGTCATCCTGATACACCACCATTATAGCATTGATCAAATCAACAAATGCTAAATCCATAGCCCTTTGAAATGTTGCTCCTGCATTGGTGAGACCAAAAGGCATTCTCACATATACATATGTTCCCCATGGGGTTGTGAAGGTTGTTTTATACTACTCACATTCCTTGACCTTAACCTGGTTATAACCAGAGAAACCATCCATCATAGACAACAACTCACATCTAGTTACTTTATGCAAAATGGCTTCCATGTTAGCAGTGGGTAGTTATCTTTAAGAGATGCTACATTCAAATTTCTAAAATCTACACACAGCCTTATATCTCCATTTTTCTTTCTAACAGGAACAAGGTTTGACACCCATGTTGAGTGCCTCACAAGTTTGATAATACCTCCATCTCTAAGCTTGGTCAATTCCTCCTGCATTTTTGGTTCCAGAGTGGGGTTAATGGGCCTTTGTTTCTGTCTAAATGGCTTTGCATCTACTTTCAATGGAATTTCATGCTGAAATAAATCCTCCCTATACGCCTTGAGGTCTTCATAAGACCATGCGAACACATGTTTATACTTCCTTAACAATGAAATCAGCATTCTTCGGAAAGTAGGGCTTATCTTTTTTCCAATGTATACCTTCCTTGGTGATAGTTCGGTCCCCAAGTTTATTTCTTCAACATCTTCCCCTCTAACTGGGGTTTGTTTCATAACGGATCGATCACTTCCATCGTATACTCTTTCCAAAGCTACCAACCCCTTGGGAAGTTTATTAGTTTTGTGTTGCAGGACCTTCTTTCCAAACACTGTCTCCTCTCCATTTATTTCTTCCACAAAGGAATTGAAATCAATTTCTTGAGCCTCATACTGGTCTATACATTGAGGGAACTTCAAAAGGTCAGTGTCATCATTGAAAGCCTGCCAACTATATACATTGTCAGGTACTGCAGGTCTTGTTTTGAATTCCACTCGGGACACTCCTGCTAATGTGATATCATCTTGTTTTAATGCTATATTTGCCAAGAAATCTACCATTATGTTTTTTGATTTGTTCACCCAATCAATGGAAAAAGCATCAAATAGTTCAATTGTATCCCATATCGCATTTTTGTATTGTTTCAATCTTTTATTCTTTGCTATATATTTTGATCTAATCTGAGATACAACCAGTTCCGAATCTCCAAAAACTGTCAAGACTTTGATCTTGTGTTTTACTATTAAATTTAATCCAATCAATAAAGCCTCATATTCTGCTACATTGTTTGTACATTCAAATGCTAACAAAAATGAATATTTATAAGTTGAACCATTAGGAGATATAAAAACTATACTAGCTCCATTTCCTTCTTGGCTGCAAGCTCCATCAAAGTACATTTTCCATATTCCTTGTTGATTTTCAAAAATATTTTGATCAATTGGATCTTTACTTTCCAACTCGGGCTGAGGTAGTTCCACTCTAAAGCTTCCCAGATCAACATCACATAAACAATTTAGTGGTTCTTGAGGAGCATATTCAACAATTTGGTTCATTCTAGGCTCTCTATACAATTTTACCTCTTCCCCTTTTACTGGTATGGTGGCGTATGACAAGTCAAACTGTACATTGCCTCCTACTGCAGCAGTCCATTGTCTTGATAGAAGCATCCCAAACTAAGGTGGTGTGTCAATTACAGTTATGTCAATCATGTAAGAGGCTTGTGGGTAAGTTGCCAACCTAACTTCCACATTTTTCATGATTCCCACAACCAGGACAAGCCTGATATCCATAGTGTAACATTTACCTCTCTCCACATCTACCCATAAACCAAGCTGCTTCATTACCCATACTGGCATGATATTCATAGAAGCACCCGAGTCTATCATGCAATTTCTTACTAGTTTTCCGCTTATGAGTAAAGTGGTGAAAAATGGGTCAATTTGTGGTGTGTTCATCAGGCAAGCTTTTGGTATTTTCCTCCTTCTTTTTATTATTTATCTCTAAGACCTCTTTGTTCCCAGGGCTTTGATTTCCATTAGAAATTAGTTGTATGGTACTTTCCCTATATTCTTTGATTTTCATCATTTCAATCAAGGGCACAGACATTTTTAATTGAGAGAGAGCTTGTATAAAATCAAAAGATGTACCTTCGGCTTTGATTGCCCTTTTAGATTCAGTGCATTCTCCTTTGTTTTCCTCTTTCTCTAGTTTTGATGTTTGATCTGGCTTTCGCTTTTCAATGGGAGGTTTCTTGTTTTCCTCATTGGGGGATCCTTTTTGTTCTCTCTTGTCTGATTGTTTATTATTAGTCCCTTTTGATGTCTCATCTAATGCCTTTTTATTTTTTATGAATATCCCCCTTGGGACACCTTCATCTTTATTTACTGTTTTGTTTCTCAAATGATATTTGTTTATGGCATCCTCTACTACTGTAATTGTCAATCTTTTAATCTCCTCTTCACTAGGTCTTCTTATATTACATCTGTTAGTCTGGCTTGATGCAACAGTGGGGTCTTGATCGCTTTCATTTTCCTCATGGTTAGAGAAAACATGTTGCTTTGCCATGTGAACATTGTATTCATATCCTTCCTCTTCTGAAGATGCATATTCCTGTTCCAAAGGGTTAAGAATGTGGGATGTTAAATATATATTCTGGTCTTCACCACCATCATTTTCTGGTATATCTTCCTCTGATACTAACTGAGTTGTTACACAATGTTTAGGGGAATGCGGTGCATAGCAGATTGAACACCAGGGACTTTTATCTACCATGTATGCCCCTTTTCTTTTTAATGGATCGGGTGTCTCTTTATTTTTGGGTCTCTCATTCATTGGTTTCCCATCTTTCCAATTGGTATTATAAGGCATGTCGTGCAGCCTCGGTCTCTCATTCCTATATGTGTTCTCTTTCCTGTTTGGGGGAACATATTGGGGAATTCTAGGATTTTCCCTTTAAGAAAACATCCCTGCGGCTTTTCTGTTATTTTCTATAGTTAAGGCTATCTTTTGGGCCTCAGCCAGATTCCTTGGATCTCTATTTCTTAGTTCATATCCTATCTTAGGATCAAAGGCTTTCAAATAGACACTCAATGCAGCAAAATCAGTCAACTTGGATGCCTGAGGTGTTTTATTGTGTAATTTAATAAACCTCTGGTTAAAATCAAAGGCTGACTCATTTTGACATTTTTGGATATTCACTAACTCATGTAGGGAAAAGTCTCATGCACACTAATTTCCATATTGCTAAAGAAACAAATCATAGAATATTTGAATGGAATGAATGGATGTTGTCGTTAGGCTATTAAACCAGTCCCTGGCATCCTCAATCAATGACATCATAAATAATCTCATTTGTACATCCTCATACTGCATGCCCAAGTCCTGGATGACTGTTTTGAAATTTCTCAGATGTTCCTCGGCTGTAACTGCATTACTTCTTGTGAATTTAGGAACTAAATTCCTCCAATTGTTGTCCAGGGGATAAGGGTAAATCTGAAATCCAGCAAGATCAAATTTCCTAATCATAGTTGTGCATTGTGGGGGAGGATTTTGGTATTGTTGGTGTTAGTAGAGTAGGTTATTATTTCCCATGTATTGATGGCCTTGCGGGGGCATATACTGCTAATAAGGAGGTGGTTGAATATTTCGGTGTTGTGGTGGAGCATTTTTGTTTCTATTATGATTCCTTGGCGGATTTTGGTGGGCTAGTGGGGAATTTGATGGCTTCCTATTGTTGCTTTTATGAGGAGGGGTATATTTGGGTGAATTAGCCATTGGTGTTTTGATCTGAGCCTTGTGTAACTTCATCCTTCTTAATTCTTCTATTGCCTGAAGTTCTTGCTCATACTCTACCCTTAATCTTTCTGCATTTTTCTCCCTTTGTTCCAATCGTGCATCTTCTTCATCTCGTGCCATGAATTCATGATTTTCTTCCAACGTCTGATCATACTCAAGACCTCCTTCATAGAGTGTTGTTCTCTACTCAAATTCAAACTCTTTTCTTTTTCTAGCTTCAAACTCAACCATATGCTCATCATCTTTCTCAAGGTTTACCTTGTGGGAAGGGTTTCCCCTCTCCTCAGGAGTGTGAAGCTCCTTAGATGGACTTCCTTCGTTTGCAAGTGTATCATATGAATTGTATGTTTCCAATGATTTTGAAACTTTTTTCTTTGTTGTTGTGTCCAATTCATTGAATGCTTTCTTGCTCTGATTATTTTTGGGATTTAACTTTCCTTTATTATCAGGACCGTCACCCTCCTTGTACAAAGATCTCCTTCCTTGCATATTATGAGAGACTGTGATGGTCTGAACTCTAGGTTGATTCCTTTCGAATTTGTATCTTATTGTGTCAGTCTCAATACTTTTATTCATTCAGAGTCGCCACCCACTTTTTCTAAAATTGAGAAAAGATTTTGTGGTTATCTTACCCAGCGGAGTCAATTTCTTTAAAATTTCAGTTATGGTTTTATATAATGACTTTATATGGAAAGGTTGTCTATTACCAGACAATTCTTCTAGTTTTTTCTCCAGCAGAGTCACCAATTTGTTGGGTCTCAAAAACGTTGGTTGAATGAACCACAAGAGGTTGCCACACTCTCACTACGTTTTTGGTCAACTAACAAGGTCAACCTATATGGTTGGACCCTCTACTCTTAAGGCTCTGCTACACCTAGGTGGGTTCACCTATATGAGTGACACAGATTTTGAATTATGTTTCCTACTTGATCTAACTATCCACAAATGGCAATTTGATGGTGGAAAGAATATGATCCTAATTTGGTATGAATTGTATAAGGTATGAAGTAATATGTTTATTTAAAATATGTCAAATGAAATGGATAGAACTGATGTAATCTAAATAAGGGAGACCAGTGCCTTGTTGGGTAAAACGAAGTCAAATGAATGGTTTCTATTTGGTAGGGATTCTAATTATTTGGCATATGATATTTAGTCTATAACTTGTATAAACATGCAAGGATGTATTTATCAAACTCTTCTTAATGGTCCAAATGATAATTTCCATATTACTGTGAATGACTTGAAGGATTTAATCTTTGCTTGAAAGAACCAACCAATCACATCACACAAATACAACAAATGTGTATTGACAAACTAAGAATATACTTGATATGTCAATTTAAATAACAAAGAAACATCAACCTTGGAGACAACTTGATAATATTCCAATTAATTTCAACAAATAATTAATACCAGAATAGTGCCACAACATTAAATCTTATTCATCTGATCCTTCAAAATTTATACATGCATCATAGTCTCCTTGAATATCATTCTAAAAAATACTCACAGCAATTTTCCTATTTCTAAAAAATCTATCTCCCTCTTGTCCTTCAGAATTTTACAAATATTTGTACATTACAGATCAAGGGTCACGACCCTTCATTTTCTGGTTTATCTCGTTCACATTCTTCATAGTTTAAATAAAACATTTAATTAACTGCCTTGTCGGCAAATGAATCATTTTAAACTATAGTTGGGTTTTAAATTTTCCCATTTTATACCTTTTCCCGCCTTTATTTTATTTTAAATTTTACTACGAGCTTTTCTTTGTATTTACCGCTCTACCGCGGGCTTTGACTTTTCTCCCACGGTATGGCAGTGCCTGACCCCATTTTGACCGTCGCAGTCTCCATCGTCGCTTACCATGCTACCGTGGGCTTTGAATTTTCTCCTGTGGTATGGCGGTAACCATTAGCCGCTTCCCTCCTTGCCTACCGCTCTACCGCGGTCTTTGCACTAACTTTGTGTGGTATAGCGGTAATCGCAAACCGCTATTTCCATCGCTTCCACCACTGTTACCACGTTACCGTGGTCTGTATTCGGACCCTCCACGGTATCATGGTATATGTCTTCATTGCTCCCTTTGATGTCGCCTTTCCCTTTACCGTGCTACCGCGGTCACTGGCTTGGCCACCAGTGGTACCGCAGTAGATTTCCTTCACAGTCTGTTGACTGCTACCGCGGCCACCGTGGTCTATGCTTAGATCGTGTGCGGTAGTGTGGTAAACCTTTGTTGTCTGTTCTTTAGCCGCCACCGCCATACCGCGATTTAATTTTGGGAGATTGCGGTAAGGCGGTAAAAGCTTATATAGTGAAATTTAAAGGTGCAGTAAGGGTTATAAATTATTTTTTGCCCGTTTTGAATGGCGGTAAAGCTAAATTTTCCATGAGAAGGTAGTGAAATATAAGAAAATAAATGGGGGCAAAGTATAGAAGGTGGTTAATTGACTTTTATTGGAAAGATAATGAAAATGCAAGGCATGAGTAAATAAAATATCCTAAGGTTTTGATGGATTTTTATGGAAAATAAATAGGATAATCCTAGGAATTCTAGTGGAAAATTTCAGTTCTAACAAAGTGCACAAGTAACTCATTGAATAAGTTATATTGGCATATAAATTTTGTAGAAATTTATCATTTTTAAGTCTTAGAGGTTGAAATCATGCCGCCCAAAAGGAAACAATTGAAGGAAAAAGAGAGTAAAGCTAAAATTAAAGATGAAGAACCTAAGGTAAAAAATAGACCACTACACAAGAAAAAGCGTAAATATTTTCTTGGGTATTTTGTTGAGGAGAAAGACCCCATCAAGAGAATTGATCTAATAATTGGTAAATTTGAAGACTTCTATAACAAAAGGGAGGCCTATCTCCAAGAAAATGGTGGTAGCACTACTGCAGAGCACACCCCAGGTGAAACCTTAGAATCTCCTATGGAACAATTACCTCTTAAGAGAAAAAAAATAGAAAACATTGAGTCATTAGTCTCATATGAAGAAAGTGAAGAGGATGGAAACACTCAAGAAGTGGCCACTGTGTTGCAGTCACTAAAGGAGATGTTGAGGTTGATCAGAAAATTTGTGAAACCAGTGCTCATCGGCATCATGAAAGGATGGATGATACATAGAAGGTGAGTTCAGAGATTCATGAAGATGAAAGAGATATTCCAGCCAAGAGGTTCATTGAAGATGATGAATTCATTAAGACTCCAAAGTTTAAAGCTTTTTGGACAAAGATGAAGGTAAAATAATTTCAAGAGAGAATAGAGATAAGTGAAGTGGGATTTGATGATTCCCAAAAGAACCAGATGGTGGCAAAGACTTTCCAAGAGTTGAGGGATTAGGGGTGGTAGATGTTGAAAATGAAGATAAATTTGTAGCTTAAAACTTGTAAAACTATGAGACTATAGATCTAATTAAGTATTCTTTGTCATAACTATTTGTGTATGATTAATTTGTTTAGATAAATTTTACCAATTGTAAAAAGAGATAGAAGAATGTAGAGGAATGAGATAGAAGATATAAGTGATACAACATATACATGGAGACACCCTTTCAAGAAAAAATTCCACCAGAATCAATAGTGCTTGTATTATTTAGCCTTAGAACAAGATTACAATAACACTGTATCAATCCTTGATTGATATGCTTCTTTGCCTTCAAAAATCCTTCTCCACAACCTACAATAAACTCTCATACACTTTCTACAACACAAGATATCCATGCATTCCATGTGACCAAGCATGAATCCGCACATCCCATGCCATGCTTCAAACCCTCACACATGCACAAGCTCAACCCGATAACCTCCTTCAAACTCTGATGTAATTTCTGCAATAAATAGACAATTAATGAGCATGTAAACTCATAAGAGTTGTCAATTATAAGAGCATAAAGCTCCTCTCAAAAACCCGTGCCTAGATTTGGTAAGTAGAGTTCCACCATGTAAACAGAAGTCAAACCAAAGTCTTCCTCAAATTTGGCACCCCAAACTGAATAATTAAATCATTGGTCAAGAAAATATCTTGCAAGCATCACCTCAAAATTGGTGCCCGAGAATGGGCCCACTTGACTGAGCCTTGTAAATATCTTCTCATGCAAAAGGTGTTAACTAAAAGATTCCAATTTGGGCACCCAAGGTGGACCCAAGTAAATTCTTAGTTAACTAAAACATATTTCTCCACCAATTCTTGCAAACAACATGCATGATTGATCATCCCCACTTAACTGAAAGTATCCACCTGTTATTTTTCATGCAACTAAATTCATTAGTCATGCAACTCAAGTCAACTAACATGCAACTCAAAATAACTACATGCAACTGAAGATAACTGAACCATAATTGAACTGAACTAAACTAAACTGAATTGATAGTGACACTCCACTCTTGTAAATATCAATCCCTATTTTGTAGGAACAAGACATGCATTACTAAAGTGTTATCAATTATCCAAATAGTTAGTTGAATAAAGGTGTGATCCACCTTCCATGTGGGCACCCCATGTGCTCCTATCTTGTAGGATCTCTTCTTGTATGTCCCCACTGTTCCTATTATTTAGGAATAATTACAAATGTCAATTTACATGTTCATTTAATTTGAATTTAATCTTTTTCTAATCCTAGTGTTGGAGAACACTTTCCAAGGACTTAGGAGATACATGAAATATGTTTAGGATTGCAATTAAATGGCATCCTATTCCCAACATTCTCCCACTTGAAATTATACATTTCAATTATTCTAAACGAGGAATCATTATTATAAATCAAGTATAAGACTCAAGGCCAATGGCCTTCCTGCACCAAGAGACAAGAGTAACCATCTCAACACATGTCTCTAAGCATAAGATAACTCAAGCCTCACCTTTATCTCCAAGTATCCATGAGTACCTGTAACCAACCAATCCATGCCAAACTCCAAATGCAACATAGCACCATCATGAATTAATCAAGAAAATGATCAATGTACCCAATATAAAGAGAACTACTACAATCAATGTCAAAGCTCCAATCATAAATCATAAACATAAATATGAAATCCATGATCTAATCAATAATAATATAACCATCATATCAAAATACAAATCATGACACCTCAACCATAGACTAAATAAGTCCCAAATGGAAACTAAAGATGTCAACATATCCAAACCATGTGAATATAACCATTCTTTGTCAATGAAAACAAAAAATTCCAATGAACCCTCACTGCATAGAAGTAGAAACCAAGAGTCCATCCATGACACCAACAATCACTGTAGAAGATCATTCACCATAAAATTGTGAATCCACATCACTACCAACAATTCCCACTAAACTGTGATACTGAGTCACACATGGCATCATGACTACCATCCTCTCCATGAAGATCATCCAGGTCTACACACAACTGCAATGTCAGTAACATAACAAGTAGAACCAAAATCTCCATGCCAAGAAGATACCTACAACCACCAAACCATCATAAACAACAATGGATCCACATCATTTCCAAATTCTCCCACTGAACTATGATATCGAGAAATCCCATGACATCATGATGCACACAACCAACACCACATCACTGTTATAAGCTCACGACAAACTTGTGAATCCAATCTCTTAATGACAAAATGATAACATAATAACATAATAACACAATAGTAAAATCTCCAACTATAGCCAAAAAACCTTCAAACTTTTAAGAGAAAGGCGTCCCCAAACCTAACCAACCATTGGCTTTGATACCAAATGTTGAAAATGAAGGTAAATTTATAGCTTAAAACTTGTAAAACTATGAGACTATACATCTAATTAAGTATTCATTGTCACAATTATTTGTGTATGATTAATATTTTTAGATTAATTTTACCAATTGTAGAAAGAGGCAGAAGATAGAAGTGGCACAACATATACGTGGAGAAACCCATTCGGGAAAAAAAAAACTCCACTAGAATCAATAGTGCTTGTATTATTTAACCTTAGAACAAGATTCGAATAACACTATATCAATCCTTGATTGATATGCTTATTTTTCTTCAAAAATATTTCTTCACAACCTACAATAAACTCTCATACACTTTTTTCAACACAAGTTATCCATGCATTCCATGTGACCAAGCATGAATCCACACATCCCATGCTATACTTCAAACCCTCACACATGCACAAGCTCAACTTGCTAACCTCCTTCAAACTATGATGTAATTACTGCAATAAATAGACAAATAATGAGCATGTAAACTCCTAAGAGTTTCCAATTACAAGAGAATAAATCTCCTCTCAAAAACCTACATCTAGATTTGGCAAGTAGAGTTCCACCATATAAATAGAAGTCAAACCAAAGTCTTCCTTAAAGTTGGCGCCCCAAACTAAACAATTAGTTGATCGTTGGTCAAGAAAATATCTTGCAAGCATCACCTCAAAGTTGGTGCCCAAGAATGGGCCCACTTGAATGAGCCTTGTAAATATCTTCTCATGCAAAAGGTGTTAACTGAAAGATGCCAACTTGGGTGCCCAAGGTGGACCCATGTCAATTTTAGTTAATTGAAATATATCTCTCCACCAATTCATGCAAACAACATGCATGATTGATCATCCCCACTTAACTAAAAGTATCCACATGCAATTTGTCATGCAAATCAAGTCAACTAACATGCAACTCAAAATAACTACATGCTACTAAAGATAATTGAACCATAATTGAACTGAACTGATACTAAACTTATACTGAACTGATAGTGACACTCCACTCTTGTAAATAGAAATCTCTATTTTATAGGAACAAGACATGCATTAATGTTGTGTTATCAATTCTCCAAATAGGTAACTGAGGCAAGGTGGGATCCACCTTCCATGTGGGTGCCCCATGTGCTCCTATCTTGTAGGAGCTCTTCTTGGACATCCCCACATTTTCCTATTATTTAGGAATAATTAAAAATGTCAATTTACATGTTCATTTCATTTGAATTTAATCTCTTTCTAATCCTAGTGTTGGAGAACACTTTCCAAGGACTTAGGAGATACATGAAATATGTTTAGGACTGCAATTAAATGGCATCCTATTCCCAATAGTATATCTTCTAAAAGCTAGAGAAATTTTAGTTGGTTCCATGCATTTGATTGGTTTATTGCTTCTATGTCCTGGGGTAAGTTTTGGGTTTTGGTTTATAAGCCCTTGTTTTAAATTTTGACTACTTTAAACCCTCGGGTGTTTTAATTCCTCATTGACCTACTTCACCCAGTCACCGGTTACACTAGTTGCAACTTAAGCCATCAAGAATGTACCTTTACCAATCCCGTTTCTTTGGTCTATTAGTCACCCAATATTATGTCGTCACTCTTAATTTTTCCTAAGTCGGGTTGCATTATTTTATATTGAATGGTTTAAGTTTAATACATCCACCTTGAGGGTCATAATCCCATCAACCTAGTCATGGCCTTTATTTTAAACTAACTTCATTGGCATCTGCAAAAATCTCACCCATTAGATCTAAAGATCGCATCCTAACTGTGTATCGCAGACTTCGCAGGATTAAAATAATGATTTCCAAAAGGTTGTGAGGTTTGTGAATGAGTGACATGTGTACACCCACTGAGGTAGGGCCTGGTCCACCTTCAAATATTCAGTGTCTAAAGGTTTTGAGATCTATGGCCAATATGCAATGCCAAGATTAAATCTCAGTCATGTATTGCACACCATGCAAGATTAAAATAATACCTTCCAAAAGCTTGTGAGGTATGTGAATGAACGAAACGTGGATTGTCTCATCTACTTGAAAGAAGAGGTGGGGCCCATAGGAAGGAATGATGTGCCTTCCAGTTAGTGCATTCTCATTGGTTGATGGATTAATGAATGACGGCAAGAAAAATTCAAATCACGTTGACTCTATCTTATTTGTTCATCATGCCATCTCAGAGGAGAATCAATGGATTCTATTCAAAATCAAATACATGGACATTACATCCATTTTTTTTTGCATGAGCGAGCAATAATGGTAGAGAAGACACTTGCAACCACCATCTCTTAGGCATAAACATGCAAAATATTGATTTCCTCATTTAATTCAAGATTGCAAGTGATTCCAAAGCCTTCAAGAGATCAAAAGAATTATTTAAACTTGCATTTCGAGCAAATTAGGGTTTCCTACAAACACAAAATTTTGTAAGTCAAACTAAAGCTTTACTTTGTGCTTTGTTTGAATAATCTTGGATTAGGGTAGGTTTACACTTCTTTTCTTTCAATTGGATTAGCCTACATGCTTTGATTGCTTCGTTATGATTTCAATTGCACATAATTTGTGGTTCTCTTTCGTGTTTTTCAAATCTGTATGTTCAATTTGTGCTAGCCATTTTAATTGAAAGAATTAGGTTTTTGAGCCTTGTTGCTTCAAAACCCTAGTTTTTTTTAAACCTACCTAGTTATTCATGGCTCCCAAAGCGTAGGGTTTTGGGTCTAAAACTACAACTAGGTCACTTTCTCAAGACGTTATTAAAAAAATCAAACCCTCGACTAGCAAGAGAGTTGAAGAAGTGGTAATATACTATGGCCCTAGGATTCATGAGGTATTGTTGGATAAAAAACATTGCATCAAATATGTTGAATTACCTTTCTCTGGATGGCACCTGTTCAATAACTAGTTTGGGAATAGTAACTGTGGAGTCCCCACTTGCAATACATGGAGATTAGATATGGGAAAATTAGTGGTCCCAAAAATGTATATGGATGTAGACTTCCTAAAGGAAATTATAGACAAATATGACCTTCTATCCAGAGTCATTAGGGCATTTAATGGTGTCGAGATTGTCAAGATCACTAGGGAGGAGATTGCAAAAATCTTTAATTTGCATGAGTGGAGTCAAGATATGATCCCTATTGACCTTGATGTCTTTAGGAAAGAGTATGAGAAGACAAAGGTTTTGTTCAAAATCACCATGTTTCCAATACATACTAATACTACAAGATATGGAAAGAATAGAAAAAAAATAAAGATTGGCAGAGATGCGAAGGAGCCTTTTCTTGTAAAGTACTTTGCTAACTATTTCAAGAATACTTTCTTCTCCTTGTGCCAAATTATTGGCTCTGATCCACTAGAAACCATGCTAAGGGAATACATGTATATGGTAGCACACATTCAGCATGGAGCCTTTAATGTGGTCTATGATTATGCTACCTACTTGGCAGAGCATATGCGCAAGGGGCTAATTTCTCTTAGGGAAGGGAATAAGTGGGTCCAGTTTTGGTGTTACACCCTGTTGACGCATATGTTCCTATATAGGGGAGAGAAGCAATTTGGCCAAGATATGTCATTAAAGAAGGTGGGTGATCTTGAGCTGCATGTTCAGTGTTGGTCCAGAATTTTGGACAAAGATGACCAAAAATTTGACTATGTAGTCTTTCATAATGTGTTTTCCTCCAAATTGAGGAGATTTCTAATTCACAATTAGCCAAGAATCCTAAAAGAGATTCATGACTTCTTAAGGCCCATGGAGAGGATGCCAGAATTAAAGATAACTCATAATTGGGGAGACATCATCCCCTATTTAGATACAACTATATTCAGGGTATATGGGACACCTATCAATCCTTTTGTGCTACCAAGAGATTTGTCCTTGAGGATTGTATTTATGGAAATAATGAGACAACTAGGAGCTACTCAAATGGAACATTTTCTAGAACATCAAAAGAAGGGTTCATTATTCCCTGAGTGGACAACATTTGCAGACTTTGTAATGGTTAACGGAGGATGGAAAGCCTTTTTTAAGATTTTTGGGACTGTACAACTTGAGAACAGTGCACCCTAGAAACCATGACCCTAAGGGTTTCATCATTGCAGTAAAGGAAAGAATTAGGATGAGTACATTTGTTCATTACTTTTATTACCTTGAGGATGTCATCAGAAATATCTTTGACTTCAATGTGCAAGATGAAAAGAAGGCCATGTATCTTGCTTTCAACAAAATCGTTGAACAGGCCAGGAATTCAAATCCTAATTATGATCCTATGCCAAAAATTGAAGGAGAGTGGAGTAGGGTATAGCATGTTTTGGAAAAATTTGATAATGTTGTTGGTGTATTGAAAATGGAGAGGAAAATTTTAGATAAAGGGAAGTCATTAGCGGTGGAAGAAGGATTGTTTATACAAGAGGAAGAAAGACCTTCCTATTAGGCACCTAAGAAGATCCGAATATATTCTAGGAGGAAGAAGATAGTGGAGAAACAACAGACATTGCTAACCCCTACAACTTCATAGGGTTCAAGGGGAAATTCTCTAGTTGGAACAGTTTCATCACCTCCTAAATGGACTTCCCTTGTTTTGATTGAGATTGATTCACCTCCAAGAGGCCCTTCTCCATCAGAGCATCCACCAATCAAGAAGAAAAGGAGTGAGATGGTTAATTTTGTTGATTACTCAGACATTGAGGAGGATGAAATATTAGTCACTCCTGAAGAGATACAACAGGGAATGCCATCTCCCCCAAGGGAAGTTGTAGCAAATACTACAGAAAATAGCCTTATATTGGGAAAAGGAGATTTGATTGGTATAAGAAACTTGGATGACATGAGACATGAGGCTTGTAAAGCATTTATGGAGGATGAACCTTTCATTGAAACAAAGGCGTTCAAGGGATTTGTGTGGAGAGCTAAGGCTTCACTATATGCAAAGAATATGGCCAGGGAGAGGAGTTTACATCCTAAACTCCCTAAGAATGCCATCCAAGCAAATGTAATGAAACCTATGAAGGACTTTCAAAGTCTTATAAAGGAGAAGGGTAGGGCACAAGTGTAGAAAATTGGAGTGTTGTTATTGCTCGAATGGGACATTATTGATGTAGTTGTATTAGACACCATAAGAAGAGTTGAAATTCCATTATTCCAAACTGAAGAGGAAACTAAGCTAGCACTCAAAGGATCAACATTTAGCTAAAAATGGGATGCCTTGGCCATTTGTTCATTGTCTACAAAATTTAGGAAACCAGTTGTAGTAGAACCTGCTGACTTTAGTGGAAAACTGGTCATAAGGAGATTTGTTGATACCCCACCTCTGGAAGCAGCAAACATGATTGTAAGTGTTGCTAATTTTACCAAAGCAACAGTACAAGGCCTAATTGTCAAGAGGGACTCATATGGAGGTAAATACAATGACCTTTTGGATGAGTTTAATAAGAGTCAACAAATAGTTGTAGAGTTAGAAATGGAGCTATCATTATATAAGCAACAAGTGGAAGTGTTCAAGAATCAAAGCCCCTCTAGTTCAGGGTAGGCTACTCATACCTTCCCACTGGAACACCCTCAAGCTTCCCCTCTACCAAAATATTCCATGGCCATAGTACCATACAACTTGGGCCAAGAGCCACTTGCAACTGATGAGCCTACAAGAGAGCAAATACTTCAACAAGTTTAGGTACATAAGAAATTGCTTGAGAAATCTCTGAATGCAATGTATAAGAACAATTCTAGCATTGTCTGTACACTACTCAAACACGTGAACAAGAAGATTCAAAGCAAACCAAATAGTGTTCATGTAAATTACTCCTTGATGTTACAATCAATAAAGTTATCCGAAAGGGATAAGGATATAGCTATCCCAATCTTGGATAAGTGGATTCCCAAGGTTGGTGATTTAAAATTCTGGAAATTGGGGCTAGGCAGTAGGAAGATAGATACCCAAGAGTTCTCCTAGTTTACATATTTGTTGATGGAATTAAGGAACAAAATTTGTAAGGGTGTGTTGCCCCGTTGGAGACAAAAATCAAAGAATTTAACGTCAAGTATGATGAGGCAAAATTGAAATTATTACCAGATATCCAACGTACATATGATGAGGTAAAACCTCTACAAGTATTGAAGGACCAAATGGATACTACTATTACTTCCCAAGCATCTCTCATTTGTGAACATGTTTATATTGATATACTGAAGGATTCCCTTGAGAAACTATCTTTTATTATCAATTTCTTAGAAGACTTTGATAAAGAGTCAAATTCAGTAATGATGAAATATGCTCCTTACAAGGAAAAAATGGATGAGATAATTAGATTTAATTGTCCTTCTGACACAAATTATGGAAGAATATTTTCATTGATGATTTGGGACTATAAACAGAGGGATGGAGAAGGTCTAGTATATTGCAGGTCTGGCCTCATAAGTTACAATGTATAAAGATATGTTTCTCCCGATTCAAGGTATAACAAGTTGATGTTGACTAGTGATGACTTGGAGTGATTTTGGTGTTGATATGGATAGTGATTCACCTTTTCCCTCTTTCCAAATGCTTTTTTCATTTTGTTCAGAAATCCAAATATGTTATAATGGGTTCAAGATTACTTACCTCAACAAACTGCCTTCTGCAAGGCACAAGAGTTTTCACCAACTCAAAGGTTCCCTTTGCCTACATGAATAATATTCTTCATGTTTGTTACAACCATTCTTTAAGTAATAACTGATTTAGCTGGTCAAATGAAAATCTGACATGTGTACATCTTGGACTAAAGCTTGTTTTGCTCCCTTGTTCTATAAAAGGGAATTCAGGGCCATTTTTGCAGCTCTCTTATTGAATTCTAGATCCAGAGAAGCAAATTAAAAGCACGAAGATAATACATTCTGAGTCGAGGTCTTAGGTTCTAGGTTAAGCTAGTAAATTTTGTCAATTGTATGGTTTCTAGGCTGAATCAAATATGTAAATCTCTTGAGTCCATTTTCTCTCCATTTGTGCATTCTATGTGAATTATTAATGAGAATTCGATCAAAGATCATTTCATTGGTTTTCATTGCTGTTTTGCAATCGAGTATGTTTTATTTATGACTTTGGTTTAATGAACTAGTTAAAATAATTTAATTAAAGCATGAATTCACATGGATGTTTAGTGGATCTTATAATTAGTTGTGGATTATGAGTATTAATATGTGAATTGTAATGCAATTTTACTAAGATCGTGGATGTCTAGGATTAAAGTCACCTTATAGTTCAATTTTCTTTTTTTTTTACTTTGTACCCTAAGATAAGACACTAGTTTGAAGGTGTTGAATGCATTTCCTGAGGTTCTGGTCTTTAATTTGATAACATTATTCATAAATACACTCTTAATTGATTTACCTTTGTTTTGATTTGGTGTTATTTGGTATTCTCGGCTTTAAGTGTTTGATTCTTTTAAGGAACTACCAATTTCTTGAAAGGATTTCATCTATTTAGCCTCTGATGGGAATACATCTACTTTATTATGCAATGTGTGATACAATTTGGTAGCAAGGTTGTAGGATTCACATTGTGGGATCGCCCTCTTGGGTTTTGTAGAGCCTAAAGTGTAGGAGGGAATAATTTCAAGCTTCATCTTGTTCGTTGGCCAATTATCTCTCAAGTATTCAAGAATTGAATTTGGAAAGCTCATAGGTATTTGGTGAGATCTGATTGGTTCTTTAAAAACAACCAACAAGGGGTTCGGGTTTACGGGATTTGGGGCTTAGGGTTTAGGTAGTTTAATGGTTAATGGCTTAGGGATTATGGTTGAAATTATGTAATCTCTATATAAAATTTGATAAAAAATAATAAAGGTATGAGTGGAAGGGTGTTCCAAAACTCTATTGGTGTAACTTTTGAGCTTATGAATGAAATAAAACATCTTATTATCAGAGATTCTCCATGACTGTGTTATCATTCTATATTTTTCTTATGCTTTCCATACTTATTTCTTCTTATATTTGAATGAATATCAATTATTGAGCCTCAATATTGTGCTTATGTGAATGAATATGCTGATACAATAAAGCATTTATCGTGGATGTTTTCAGTTACATGTTCAAAATTATGTTCAACATAAAAATAGAAACTATTTAAAAATAATAAAGTTAACAAAGTTTCTTATTTAAATAATTGAGTTACATTCATTAATATTTTATTAACTTTTGTGTCTTCATGAACATATGTTGATACAAAATGAATCAAAGAATCATCCAAGTAATCCTAATTTTTTCTGCCAACAATTCATACCAAAGATTGAACAAATTAAGGATATTGCAATAGGTAATTTGTATCGACACAAATAATATAACTGAAGCATTTCCAATTTTACGCCATAAGAATCATCCTTTTTTAAAAATGGATTGCAAATAATTCTAAAAATTTAGAAGTCTTGGTCATTAACATTATTGTCTGCTACAATGTCATCCAGTGTATCATTGTCAATGTTCATATGTTCTTTCAAGAATTTAATATTATCATCATCCTCATCTTGAATTGCATCATCTTCATCATCATTGAAATCTAACTGTAGACCATCTATATTGTTACAAGATGTTTTTGGATCATCATTTTCTATACAATCCATATTGTTTTCTTCCATAAGATCATCTAAATCTAGATTGTTGTCTTCTTGTGCTTGAACATAACCATGTTCAACATCATCATGGATGTCAATTTCTTCAATGTTCTCTAATCCCTCTCTTTCATTTTTTGGCCATCATTGTTTTGCTCAGTATTCACTAATACATCGTCAAATACATGCCTTAATCTTGGATCATAATGTATGACAAATATCCATTTCGGGTCCAAAATACCTTCATATAAAAATACCTACACATGAACAAAATACATATATTAGACGTATGTTATAACAATTTTATTGATTAATAAACACATGTATATGTTTTCGATAAACTATGAATTAATAGATTAATGATCACTACCACTTCTTTTTTGAGTTAAATAAATACCTACTCATAATTAATTGGTAGAACATAAGTCTCCTTATCCTCTGGTAGGAACCATGAGGAATCTATAGAAAAAAATACACTGTGTATCATGTCTTCGTGTCCTCTCAAATGCTTCATACCATCTACACTTAAAAATAAAACATTTAAAACAGCGGTAATCCAACTCAATAATTTATTTTATTTTCCCAACATATTATAGATTCCCTTCAATTATATTCTTATCTTTTGAGCTTGATCGACTGGATTACTTGAAGTCAACCATGATGCCACAATTGAAGGATCGTCTATTTACATCTACACTTTCTACATGATAATGTTGACCATATGCCCACATTGTTGGATATTTCCTCGCTTCTGAAAGACCATTTATTTCAATGAAAAATAAATATAATGGTGAATATTAAAATAGTTAATAGTGACAAACTGTAAGGAAACAACATTTTATAAAATTCCAACTGTACCTTTCTTTCACATCCTCTAGACATGTTGATTTCATCTTCTGTTATATTTGAATCTATACCCGCATCTTCTATTTGATTTTGAATTTGTTCAATAACCCATTCTAGTGTACAATCTTTGCCCCATTCCCCAAGTAGATCAATGGGAGGTGGAGTATTTCTTGGGTTCGATCTCTTAAGTTGTCTCCTTTCTTCTAACACTTCTTCTCTCTTTTTATCATACATATCAATCCATTTGTTTATAAATTCCATGTGGTACATTATGAACTTGTCAAGTATAGCACTTTCGTCTACACCTATTACATGTCAACATGTTTATTTCAAACTCCAAATGACATGCTGTTAATTTGAAATATAAATTACAAAGTAAATTAATGATTGAAATAAAAATAACCACACTAATCATGAATTTACTTACTAATTTATACTTGAACACCATTAGATTGTGGTTTTTCTCCATCAATAATATATGATTCTCATTCTTCATCCTAGAAGTGTGCCCCATCTTCGAAATCCTTACCAAGGAATTCACACAGGAAAAAAATTATCCATTCAATACATACCCTTCAGTCATGCAACCCTCTAGATGTGCCTTTTGTCAGATATATATTTTTAGATTTTTCATATATCTCTCAAAGAAAAACATCCACCTCATTGATATGACACCCGCTAATTCAATTTCATCGACTAGGTGTATAGGTAAATGGACTTGTAGGTCCATGAAACTTGTAGGGAGCTCCTTCTCAAATAAACATACAATTTTTGCAATTTCCTTCTTCCATTTTAACACTTCACATTCGTGGATCTTCTTGGAGGTCACCCACCTAATATAAGAATAATAAATTAGTATGAACCTTTAGTCAAAAATTAAAATGCAATATAATATCTCTATGTATCTCACACATGAACATTTCATATAACCACATACCTTGTAAATGTTGACAATCGACTTATGGCATTCCTTAAGTCAACTATAAGATAGGAATCCCCCCTAATTTCCAATGGCATGATATGCTATCAAACACATTTATGAAAATGCCATTAGTATTTTTTTCTCACACAACAAAATATCAAAATATATTTAGTACTTAATCAATGTTACTAGAAAATATCAAATGATGATATATAATACCTTCATAAAATTATAAAAATCATGTGTTTTAAAACCTGTGATATGTCTATCAACTGTAAAAGCTTTAGCTAATGAATACCCATAGCCAGTAGGTGTCCTTATTGAATGGATGACATTTTTTAGTTGGTCTAGCTCTCTTTTTTCAAAATCCATGGAGCTTTTGCATATGTTTCATTTTCCCTATTTCACCACAAATGTTTTCTATCAATTTGGTTACGTGAAAGAGCAATATCTCTCCTCGAAGACAAGGTGCCCTTCTCTTTTCCTGATATATGTTGAAATATAGAATCTGGGACATTTTCGAAGATGTGCATAGGATTTAATAGGTGAGATATTAATAGATCCTTCTAATAAGGGAGCTCATAAAATATGGATTTCCTTTTCATTCCTTTTGGCATATTAACTACAACTTGTTCAGGTTCTTCAATTGAATCACCCCAATCAAAAAAATCCTCCCAAGCTTTAAATTCAACATATTCATACTTCTTAATCCAATCACCTGGACCCATAATCATGGGATGGCCTCTATTTTTCAACTTTTCCATCAAATTGATTCTTCAGGTGATTTCTAAACTTATGATCTAGTGGTAGAAAAACCCTATTGTTTGAGTAAATAAATTTGTGTAGATCTTTAGAATACTTCCCTTGAAATTATTCTACACATATTGGACATGAAAATATCCCCTTTGTTTGAAGCTCTACAATTCAATAGGTAATGTTAATAACATAAAAAAAAAATAGTATGAAAGTTGGGATGAAAATAAATTATGAGTGTAAATACATAAATATTTTATCTTACCAAAACAAACACCAAGTCTTGGGCAGGGATAACTTTAGTGGTGAATCTTCGCCAATTGGTGAATTCTAGGAATCTGGCAATTCAAATTTGGCGAATCTACCATATATGCATGGTGTTCAAATTGCCAGGAATTCACGGACTATCGGTCCAATGCATGTCCATTCGCCAATAGTTTTTCTTTATGAGGCATGTTTAGGCAATAAATTTTCCATAACAGACTATGCGTTTCCAATGCACCGATCAATATTTTCGCCTGGAATCCTGGGGAGCATGTCAAATTCACCAACATATTCGCCAATACTATTAAAACAACATTATATGAAGACCCATTTCGCCAATTAAAATTTACAAATAGTTGCTTGCGAAGACCCATTTCACCAATTAAAATTTATAAATAGTTGCTTATGAGGACCTATTTCGCCTTGAAAATTTTAAGGTATCGTTGTATAAGCACGCAGGATTCACCAAATTTTTAACATACCATTTCAAAATCACGCAGAATTCGCCAAATATGGATTGATATAAATACAATTGAAACTGTTATTTGTTCTTACACATTTTGTTTGGTTTTGAACTTCTGAGGTTCTACTTCTTGATTCAGAAGTCAGTGAAACCCGAAAACGTATACTCAAAGGTGAGTGATCATTTCTTCATACTGTTATTAGTTATTAGACTATTAGTTATAATAATAAGATTTCTTTATCTATTTTCTATTCTTGCTTCAGTCTTAAATTTTAAGTAGGGAATGTGATCTATATTCTCTGTCGGTCTGTCCTTCTTAAACAAGAAGACATTTTTTTCCAGCTTTTATTTGAAGTGAGATCAATATGTCGAGCAACAAGGGTAAGACTCCTGAGTAGGCAGGTAATGAAGAGACTGGGAGGCCATCAAAACACCCAAAACGGGGAGGTACCATACAGTCTTACTTTGGAATTGGAAAAGCTTCTAATCCATCAGATCAAGGTGGAGCTACACCATCAACTCTTCCACCAAATATTATTGAAGATGGAGATACATCATCAACTCTTCCGCCACGGGAAGGTCAAGGTGAGATTGTCATTGTGTTAAATCAAAATGTATCAAATGAGGATGGAAATACTGCAAAAGATGTTCCAAGGGATTCCTTGGATAGCCAGAATGAGATAATCGACTTGGATGAGGATGATGTTGGTAGCAAGAAAAGAAAAGGCAAAGCAAAATTGGGGCGTGAGTGGGAAATGACAAGGAATTTTCAAATTGGTTGGTTGTCGAAGTACCCATTCCTTGAACCAGTGGGGGTATCAAACGAAAATGATATTGAAAGGGCAACAAAGTTCAAATGTAAGATTTGTAGTTGGACATGTGGAAGAGACAAGCCAATGCAGCTAAAGCTTCACACTATAGAAAAGCATATCGGCAAAGTTTACAAAAAATAAATCATAGACGGAAAGGAACAATCAGTCATACGATAGAAATCAAAGGAAGAATGTCTTCATGTTAAGTATGCCGCAGATTATGGAGAGCATAACCATAGAATGAAGAGGATTAAAAAATGTGAAGGTACACTTGAGGCTCATTTTGGAAAACCCATGGCAGCAGCAAATCTGTCAGAAACTATTTAGATGAGTGTTGTTTTTCATATATTGTCTAGGGGGCGTCCTATGACAGACTACCCAGAATATTTTGATTTATTATCTTATTTGAGTGTTCCCCACTTTCCCTTCTCACATTGGTTAGTAAACACTGGATGGGAATTGGCGAACTGTCTTGCTACAGTGGAAAAGAAAGATTTAAAGGAGAAATTAAAAGAGTCAAATTTCATTGCATTATCTTTAGATGAAGTTATTGTGGTAGACAATACTTCTTGGGTTTGTATGCATTTGTATACTGTAGAACAATATGTTCGCCAAGCTCATCTTCTTTGTGTTCATAAAATGAAGGACAGTTCAACATTGCAAAATCTATTTGAACTAGTCAAGAAATCTTTGAATGAAATTGTAGGTTTGGATGAGTTGATAGTTGCCAAAACATTGGTGTGTGTAGGAGCTGATGGAGCTGCAGTGATGCAAGGTCAAAGGAGTGGTCTTTGCAAAAAGTTACAAACTACTTGTGCACCATACATGGTTGGCATCCACTACATGGCCCACAAAATTAATTTAGCATTTAAAATTGTAAGCAAGTTTCCAACAGTATTAAAAGTTGAAAATCTAGTTCGCGAGATCCATGCATACTTCTGCCGAAGTCCCAAACATTTCCTTGAATTTCAAAATTTTGCTAAGGGAATAACACCTAGAAACAAACTTCTCAAGGATGTCAATACCAGATGGATCTCCCTACATGGACCAGCACAACGAGTTCTTTCAGAATATCAATCCTTGATTGGGTTGATGTACGAGTATCGCAGCATAGTAGACAAAGCTCCTGAACTCTTACATAGGTTAAGCGATATAGAGACACTCTTGACTTTAGCTAGTCTTCTCCCCCATGCTGGATGAGATGAACAATCTTGTGAAGAAAGCCCAAGATAGAACTATGTATATTTATGAATATGCCAATCTATGTAAACTTACATGCTTGGCCCTCGATCAACTATATCTAGATCTAACACAAGAAGGTGCAAATTATTTGTTGTGGCGGAAAATTACTGATTTGAATAATCCTGATAATTATTTATAGTTTAATGCAAGAGGGAACTTATGTATTTGTGTACATGGATATGAGATACCAATGTACCATTGTAATACAACCAGGTGCTCTAGAAAAGAAGTACCTGTTAATGAGGAAGATTTTAACGACATTGTTAAATCTGTTAGTGATAATTTGAAGGAAATTGCAAAATCTCTTTGCTCAGAGATTTGTGAAATATTCCCTCGACATGAAATATTTGAAGCCATGGGTATTGTGTATCCTCAATTTTGGGTAAATCGAGATAACCCAAAATATTTTCATGATCAAGTAAAAATCGTGATCGAACAATTTTCAAAAAAGGCAACATACAATGAGCAGGCAATAGAAGGAATTTTAAATGAAAATAAGCTTAGAAAGAAATATCGGAGTTTTGCAATAGCTATGAGGGACCAGACTGATTCCATGGGCAAGGAGAAGGCCTTTGAACCGGGATCAATAAAAAAGGTTTGGACAAGCTTAGGTCAGAGTGAAATATTATGTGGTTCGATGTCGGAATATTTCAAACTTGTTGATTTATGTCAAACAATGATATTGGGGTCAGTGGAGGATGAGAGAGTTTTCAGTACATTGGGGTTTTTGAAATCAAAGTTAAGAAACAAACTGAACAAGAATTTGGAAAATTGCTTAAGGATGAAAGGAACTGTGTATAATGTCAAAAAAATTCCTTTTGAAAGGGTACTCGCAATTTGGGGGTCCACATGTGAAAGAAGAGGGGTCGGGTTGTGCAACACAGGCTCTCCAATTCCAAGAGTCATCGGTACCGATGGTGGTACTAGTGGCAGTGGCAGTGAGCCTGGGATAGATCAAGATGACAATGATATTGAAATTGACACAAATCAAACAATGAATGTTTATTTTGAGACACAGGCCGAACAAAGTGCAGAGCAGTCTTCGAATCAAGATGACTCTTTTACTTTATCTAAAGATGAGCATTAGTTTGAGGGCCCTGACTCCGTTTGGGAAATGGAAGAGAATTAACAGGTTTTAGGTATTTTTACTGCACTTCTTGAATCAGTTTCCATTGTTCCAAAGTCCAAACTGTAGTTGATGATATTTTATATTCTATTAAATGAAAATTGTGAATCATTGCACTTCAAGTTCATGATATTTTATAATCTTATTTTAGATTGCACTCAAGCACTGCATGAATCATATTCCAAACAGTAGTTGATGACTTTTTATATTATATTCAAATAAATTGTGAATCATTGCACTTCAAGTTCAGGAATTAGGATATTTGATTTAATATTTTATATTGCACTCCAAGTCTCCATGATATTTTATATTATATTGCACTTCATGAATCATATCAGGATTTTTAGTCAAAACATAACAAAAGCTAATAGACTAACAGTTCAACATCCATAACTTAGAAATGAACAAAATAACCCTTGATCATTTTATTAAAAATAATGCTATGTTTATACAATGGAGAGACATGAGTTTGAAATGAGTAATTTCCATTCAAATGCTAGTACTGTCCTGAAACATCAAACTCTAATGAGTTTAAAACCTACTACAAAATGACTCATGCACTAGCCAGCCGCCAAACCTCAAGAAACTTGCACCAAAAGTGGCCCAAAACTGTCATCAAGACACAACCAAAATCTGTTATAACTTTGTGGTAAAATAGAATGAAGGAAAATTATTTAATTTTTATCGAATTCAAATCCAAACCGTTGATCCTTCACTTTCGTCAGAGCATCGAACGACTGCCTTCAAAAAGGCTGATGTAATCTCCATCTCAGTACGACGGGCCCACCAGTTACCACACTATGCATCGCCAAAGGAATATACGTGGCACTCGCCCATGATATCACAATCAATAAACACCTTGCATCTTTCGATCACACGATGGCAGGCAACTATTGATCTCCGTCATCAACAATCATGTTCATTCATAATAGTCACCATTGTTGAACATAATTGTTGAGCAAAATTTTCATCAAGATTATAACACCTCCGTTGATTTTGAGCACGTGCATCTCGCAGCCACTTTAGTAACCTGCCATATAATGTATATCTTTGGGTTGGGTATTTTCTAACGTTACCTTTTTGAGGGTGGTTTCAAAACAACTTATGTCCCATTGAATCATCTAGGTCGGGCCCCTTTTAATAAAAATGCTAAATATTTCACCTGACCTTTTATTTCTCAAGTTTGGGTCAGACCGTGCCGTGTGTTTTAGAGCAACTTTGAGCCATCGTTTTTCGTTGTCTTAGGCGGTGTCCCCTTCCCCTCTTTTATTTTAAGTAATTGTATTATTTTGCAGGGGTTATTTTTAGTGAAATTTGATCTCCCTATGGTTGATCTTGACCGTTCCCCATGATATCACATTGACATCACCGCTAGTTGCTTGGTGATTGCAATATCACGGGTGGGAGCCACGTGTCCCAGATTGCCGATGTTGAAAAGGAGTAAATAAAGTGCTTAATATTTGTATCAGACTTTAGTACATTATAGAGTGGGTTACTAAACCAGATGTGAGATGCACGTGCTCGAGATCGATGGTGATGTTTTAACCTTAATGAAAAGTTGCTTGACGGATAGGTTTTGGTGCTGCAGCTACTACTCACTGTTGTGATTGATCATGATCGCCGATGGAGGGAATCAACGTTTGCCCGCCATTGCATGGTCCTAAAGTGAATGGTGTTTAGTGATTGTGATATCATAGGTGGATTCCACGTGTATTCCTTTGGCGTTGTGTATTATGGTGGGCCCTCGATAATGACATGGAGATGTTGTCAGGCTATCATCCTTTTGAAGATGGTCGTCTGATCATTGATGATCTGATAGGAACAAGAGATCAACGACGAGGATTTAAATGTGCATCAAATAGGATTGAAGCCGTTGGCGTGGCATGCAAGTGAGATTTAATGGTGGATGAGACATCTACTGGCCATTTTTCATCTGCTTTAAGTAGTTAATTCCGTTATATCTTCACCACAAAGGCATTCAAATGTTTTCGAAGCGGTCCAGAGCCAGAGATTGAGTTTTTCAAGCAATTACAGTGAGGTTTGGTTTTCTGCAAGGCACGAAATCCTATGAGTTACCTTCTATGCCACGATTTCTATTTGAATGTGTTTTTTGTAGAGGGTTGTATTGTGTTGGTCGGGGGTCTTGTTGATTAAGCCTATAAAGTTATTGGTTCTTTTTAATTGTGGGAAATTGCAAAGTTTTGGTGTAATTTAGTTTTTGGTTCCCTAGTTTGTTCAAGAATTTTATTTTAGGAGAAGCCCTGGTTGTTCAAAATGGCGCCATCAAAGCAGCATTCTGGCCATATTGATTATTTGCAAAGGAATTTATACGATAATTTCCTAGATCAATTCCCTCTATCAACGAACGACAAGAAGAGGGCTTTAGTTTTAATGAATGGGAAAGCCTTAGGCGAGGGACTAAGGTGTAAAACCTATAATATTGCAGATGCTAGGGTCCAAATGACAGGCCTAGAAATGTTTAGGAGATGGTATGGGCAGCGAAATGTGCCTCATCCTTTCTGTAATGGTTGGAAGTACGATATGGGGAAACTAGTTGTACCAAATGTATTTCCTGATATTGACCTACTCAGAGCAGTGGTAGCATGATATGATCCTATTACAAGGATTATCAGGGATAATGATGGTGGGGTTCTACTGAATATAAATGCAGATGAGATTTTACAGGTTTTCGATTTGAGTGAATATAGCCCATTCTTAGTCCAGGTAGATTTTGAGGAAATGAAGCAGGAATATGCCAGGTCAAAGCCTCTTTTTAGATCAAAATTTCTTCCTCCTCATTTAGCCAAGGCAGGCAGTTCAACGATTCACATCAGCCCAATGATCAGGAGCCTTTCAGGCTGAGTTGTTTTGCTTATCACTTCTTGGCAACATTTTATTCACTTTGCCAGATTTTAGGTTTCAGCCCTAATACCGTGATGCCCATTGCTTATATGTTAATGGGGGCTCAGATTCAATATCCCAATTTTTATGTAGTGTACGACTATGCATCTTTTCTTGCTGAAAAGATACATGAGGGTTTGTTGAAGTTGCATATGGGGGACACTGGTACTCCTTTCTTTTGGTACTCCCTATTAATGCATATGTTCTTGTACAAGAATGCTGACTTCTTCTTAGAGAAAATGGTGTTGAGGCAAGAAGTGAATGGAGAAAGATTACCAATACAGGTTTGGAGTGCAGATTTGTCTTGCAATAAGGGAGGTGCTAGCTTTGTGCAGTTTGATAATTTTTTTGCTTCCAGACTTAGAGCTAGATTGGTGGTAAATGTACCAAGGGTCCTTGAGGATTTGCATGATTTCCTCTGACCCAAAGTGAGGAAGCCTGATTTGAAGGTGTGCCACAATTGGGGTGACATCATCTTATACCCCGTAAGAACTGTCCTAAGGGTTTATGGTTTCCAAGGAGCTTCTCACATTCTCCCATATAATGTACCATCAAGGATGGGATTTTCCGAGGTCATGTGGCAACTAGGTTGCATTTGTGAGGATAATTTAACAGGGAAAGGAAAAAGAACTTTGTTCCCTAATTATACTGTTGTTTCTGATTTTGTCTTTTCCAAGGGAGGATGGGTCCACTTTGGAAGATTTTTTGATGATTATCATTTGAAGAGTGGATCTAAGAGGTAGCATGACCTCGAGGGATTCTTTTCCCTATTCAGGCAAAGAATTAAAGGTGGCAAGTTTGTACATGTTTTCAATTTTCCTGAGGATCTAATCATAAATGAGTTTGATTTGAGCAAGCAGGAATTGAATAAAGAGAAATGGAATGCCTATGAGAAACTGTTGGCTATGGTGCATAAAATGGATGCAAAATATGATCCACGGATGGAGTTCACTCCATTTCACAAAAGAATAGATTTCTTAATGAATAACTTCAAAGATATCATGAGCACCTTGAAAACCAAGAAAGTCAGTTTGGAACTAGACTTGGGAATTTAGAGACCGGAGGCGAGGCCTAAAAAAACAAGGCCAACTTATCAACCACTAGAGGACAGGCCTCTATACAAGAGGAAGAGAGATGATAGCAGTGATGAGGAGGCAGGAGATAAAAGAGGAAAACAAATAATGCAAGCATCATCACAACCGGGTCAAGGAATCAGGAAACTTGGAGGGATAAGAATTGTGGACCGAGATTCACCACCGAGAAATGATCTTGTAGAGTTACTATCAAAGCCAAGTCTAAAGAGGAAAAGGGTTGAGGAAACACAAGAGGCTTGATGGATGAAATAATTATAACTGATCAAGACATGAAGGTTGGTATCCCTTCTCCTCCTAGATCAACACAATTGGTGTTAACTGATATGGATATAAAGGGGCAGTGTGTATAGGATGCCAGGATGGAGGCCTGCAAGGTATTCCTGGATGATGATTCCTTCATGAAGACTCATGTATTATTGTAGTTAATTTGGAGAATGAAATTAGAGGAATATCAGAATAAATTCAAGAGGAGAGAGTCAAGACCTGATAGGTCTGAACAGGAGAATGATGATGAAGTTAAGGCTAAACTAATGGAGGAATTCAAGAGCATTACTCCTGAGGAAGGAAGGAGACTTGTGACTCAGGCTGGTGTCTTACTTCTACCTGAATGGGACATAGTTGATGTTGTAGCATTCAATGCTATCCTGTAGTCCAAGCATCCTATGCAAAACATGAGGAAGAGGTTAAGGTAGCTCTGCAAGAATCTGCTTTTAGTGAGGAATATGAAACTCTGGCCATATGGGAATTGGCACCCCAAGGTAGAAAACCAAATGTGGTTGATATTGGCCCAAGTCTAAGGGGAGGGATCATCATCAAGAGAGCTTCTGAAACCTCAATAATAGAAGCCACAAGCTTGACATTGAATGTGGCCAAATTGGCCCAAAAGACAGCTAAAAGGGAGGAAGTTGAAAAGAAGAGTCTGATGGAAAAATACAACGTAATAATTGGGGAATATAGTAGAATACAGTAGAGGAATGTTGAGTTGCAGTCTGAAGTAGATAGACTAAAATATGGGCAGGTAGGAGAATCCTCCAGTGCCCCTGGTATCAGAGCACTACCCACTACTTCAGGGTCAGTTCCCCTTAATATCCCAATCATTTCTACTCCTGGGTCCCCCATTCGAACACCTGCTCTCAGCCCTGCACCAGAGCCCGTTGAAGAGGAATTTGAGTATTGTGTGGATCCTACCAAGAAGAAAATGTTGAATAAAATCACAGAATTGCAGGTTTCCCTAAAGGCAAGTGAGGATGATGCAATTGCTAAACACAATGAGGTGGTTGACACCGTTTTGAGGCATCTAAATGAGAAGGTTGATTATAGGTTGCCATCTGTACATTCTTTGTATTCTTTGTTCTTGGGTGGAATTAAAAACATTAACGGAGATAGGGAATTAGTTCTGCCTTTGGTTGAGAAGTGGATCCCTCAGGCCATTGATTTAGATGTTATGTTTAAGGCTTCCAGGTTTGATGCAGACAACAAGCCTCAGTCATTGAAGCCTACTCTAAATTTTGTGAAATCATTGAAGGGATTCCAGGCCCTACCTGATGATTTGAGTAGAAAAATTAGAGAACTAGTAAAAAGTTTTGATGACTGGAATGATACTTTTCTGCCAGATATAATAGATGCACAGGGAAATATTAAGACATTGCAGCAGTGACAAGATAGGGCAGAAGGGGTTATTGATGCACAAATCAAATTGATTTGTGATGGCTCGGACTATGACTTGCTGGTGAGCAGTATGGATAAAATAATTAATACCAGCATATTCTTAGAGTCTTTGAGAGAGAGGCTAACCAGGTTGCGGTGAATTATGCACCTTACAATACTAGGGTGATCGAGGTGGTGAATTTTAACTGGCCAATGGATGAGGAATACCAAAAATGGGTGGAAAAGTACTTAACCGAAGAGGAGTAAAACAATGTCTATTATCGGCAACTAACAGCTCAGCAGTTATAGTATAACTGATTATGGTCTATTAATAATTGACCAATGACATGTGTAATTTCTGGCCCGATGCTTGTTTTCTCCTTCGTTTTCTATAAGAAGGATTTCAAGGCCATAAATAGGGGTTGGCAAGTCAAATATTTTGAGGTCGAGTCTAGGTATAGTTGCAGAACAGGTTTTAGGTCTATGAAGATTGGATGTTTCGCAACAGTACTAGCATTTGAGTTATGATGTTATATTTCGAGCTCATGTCTCTCCTTTGTATAAACATATCATAATTTTGAATAGTATAATCAAGGATTATGGTGTTCATCTCACTGCTCAATGCTCTGGTGTGTATGTTTTCCATTTTGGCTTTAATTCAAGGAATTAATTAAAATGCTTGGATGGAATCATGAATGGATATGTTTGTAGTAAAGGGATTTAGTAAGAATTATTGGGTTAGGATATGGATTGACACTATTGCAATGCAATATTTCCAGGGATCTTATATGCTATGTATTTGAAAAATTGAATCTGTTCTTAAATTTTAAATGTTTGTGAATTTGACTCCCCAATGGTATATGGCACTGGTTTAAATTGTACGAGTTTGTGAAGTCATGTGTCTGTATGTCTTTACTTAGAGCTTGCTGCCAAATTACAAATAAAATGACTATCATAAGTTATGAAATAATGTTGTAATCATCCCATTCCCTTGATTGGAATTAGCAATTCCATAGGTAGATTAGGAGACAATCTTGGTATACATTAAAAAACACCAAAAAAACCACCCAAAAAAGGTAATATCCGAATAGATTTTCACCCAAGGTATTACATACGACATTAGGATTTTCATGAAAACCAAAATAAAAACCCCAACCTTAGGTTCTTTCCTAAACAATATGACACATTGACAAACCAAGACAAGGTCAAGACAAAGAGGAATTCAAAGAGCAAAATTGGAAGTTCCATCAAGTTCATCAGTAGTTCAAATGATAAAATAAATAATACAAATAATTGAACATCATCACATTACTGAAGTCTGAATTTGAGCTTTTTAATTGAATTTCACATGGAGTACATATTGGCACTGGAAATGCAAAATCTTGCCAATGCCCAAAGACAAATCTCCACATAGCTGAGTTGGAACTTTAAAACTCATATTATCAATGGTTGAAAATAAAAAATCAAGTCACTATATCACCTTTTCTAGCAACTTCCACTCTTTAGGAGGTGGAATTTCCATTTGTTCTAACTGATGTTGTTTGACTTGAAGTTTTTTTAACATTTCATGATTGTAATTAGAAGTGGAACTTGTCTTGAATTCTTCAGTCAATTTTGCATTCAAGGTTATCAGTGTTTTGATTGAATCCAAATTAAAATAGTTCACATCTGGGTTCTGAGGAAACTGGTCCAAATCAATCTTCCTTGCACCTTCCATCTTCTTTTTGAAACCATCCTTTCTAATGAATCACTCGTTTGTGTCAAAAGCCTCTGGAAAACCAAGCTTTGTGAAGTTCCTTACCTTTTCATCCACCACCTTCATCTTGTCTACAACCAAATGCAAATATTCCTTTGTTCTAGACATTCTCGAACACTTTTCAATGATAGATGACAACTTCATTGAGGTTTCAATCCGATTAGTAATCCCTTTAGATTTCAGATCATTGTCACTAGCTTTGTAGACTGTTTGTAGAACTTCATCTGCATATTTCTCTAATTCTAGCACCTTTTTGTTGTCCACTAAATATTTGTTGATCTTCTTATAATGTTGTCTAATAGCATTAATCAATTGAAACATGTCACACAAATGATCAAACCTCTGCATTATTTCATCCCAAATATTTTATTTCATATGCCTCACTGTATCTCTACAAAATACAAATAAATTATTTTGAAAAGACTTAATTTCTTCTTTTGCTTCTGTCAGCTCTTTCTCCAATCTTTCAATTGTTTTTCTCTATTTCTCCAATTTTTGTTCCCACTATGCATTTCCATTCACAATGTTTAGTCTTAATTTTTTTGAAGTGGATTTTTCCTCATCATATTTCTTGTTGCTCTCATCTAGCCTTCACTTCAGGTCATTCGCTTCTCTCTCATTTGATTTATCCTCTTTGCTTGTAGATGTAGAGGCAAATTTTATTATTCTTTTTTCTAATTCATTGCTCTTGTTGTCTGCTGCTTTCCTGTTTGCTTTCTCACTTGCTAGGTCTGCCTGTAACTTTTCTATTTGGGTCTGCAACCTTTTCTTCTCTCTATCCTTCTTTAGCAATGATGCGTACACCAATTCATTGTTCTTCTTTGATACATTAATTTTGTCAGTATTTTTCAGGCCAGAAAAATCCAATTGAAAATTGGTTACCTGGTATTTAGATCGATCCATCTGATTTGTTGGTTTGTTTTGAACTATGGGAACAACAATTGTGTACTCCATGATTTCTTTATTTGTTTCAAATGTGGGTAATACCATGGTTGTTGTAGTCTCTGAAGTTACAGCAGACACACTCTCCATCAGTTTCTTCTTTTCTTTTTTATTCAAGTCTAATTTCTTTTTAAACTCTTCAATGAAATCATAACCTAGGGAGGCAGGAACAATGGAATGCTTGAATGGCGAAGGAATAGGAGTACTTGTAGTTGATAATGATGTCGCACCCACACTAACTGGAATTGGGGGAGTGTGTGGAAATAACTCCTTTGTGGTACTAGTGGATCCACTAATAGTGTGACTTGGACCTATCAAAATCCTTTGCCTCTTTTGATTGCCTTGATCACTTGGTGTTTCTGTGGTATCTTTTTTTGTTTTCCTCTTAGTATTATGTGTAATTTGTCGTTGTAGCACATGTTGACCACTACTAGTACTACTACCCATACCATCACCACCAATGGCACTCCCAGTTGCACTAAGTTGTCCATCAAGGGCATGTCCTAGTTGTGATTGTATCTGACCATGAGGATGAGGACTAGAAGCTCTAACAAATTGATTTTGTCTTGTATCCCCTTGGTCTACTTTTTCACCTCCAAACCCAAGGCTAGATTTATCAACTGGTTTTCTATGCTCAACACTTTGTATTGTCGAAGGGCCTTGTCCTTTGGACCCCAAAGGACCACCTTCATAACCAATTTTTTGAAGTATGGTTGCTCCTGTAGTATATGTTGAAGCATATTCTTCTTTTGCGGCCTCACTTAAAATAGGTTTGTAATTGGCATGGCTTTGTTCTTCTTCTTCCATATCAATATCATCATTAGATTCATCACGTTCATCAAGATGCTCTATATTCCACAATTCGCTAAACTCTTCGTCTTCTTCATTATCATCATACTCTGCAAGAGCTCTTTCTTCTCCTAGGTCCTTCCTCATAAGGTAGTAATTTTTTATCGTGACCATTTTTTATCTATAACATCCCTCTCTAGAGAACCTGGAATTTTTACTCTACTAGATGGTTCATCACTTTTTCCACAAAAAAATTTGTATGTCCTAATTGTCTTTCAGTGCAATGCCATAATTTTGCCTGACAATTGTTCAAAAGAAATACCATTCTCAGCAGCACTTTTCTCCATTGCTATTTTGACCTCATCCCAAGAATCCTTGTTTCTCAAGTTTTCAAGCAAGGGTTTACTTTGATATTGAATTCTATTTGCAGCATTCCTATTGGCCACAATCATTGATTTAATGATGTCACATGGATCATACTGCCAATGAAAAATAGCATCAAATGCAAAAAAAAATCAAAAGATTATGTGCCACACTAAATTCTTTTCTCTCGAATGTGAATCCTCCACATGAAAAAGGTAAAGAAGGAAATAAGGTCTTCTTTTGCTGACTGAGAAAGTGTAGTTCATCAGCACTCTGCACTTGCCTTACATATTCCAATGCAAAAACCCTTTTTGTCACATGTATTGGAAGTTTTTATGGTTGTACTCCCGATCCATAAAATCTTAGCATAGTATATTCTTCCATTAAGTACCAATCAGCCAATTGTATTTCTTTTCCTAGTTGCATGCAGTTTCTACATGACATAGGCAATCTAGGCATTGGATTATTTGTAATTACTTGATGCAATGGAGCCAAAAAGTAGTCTACAAAATGACTGAAGTTCCTTCGAGAATCATACATCCTTATCTCAGTGGTCCATTCAAATACTAGAGTCATTTTATTTTCCTCTGCATTACTGTAGGGCTGAATCTGAAGCTTGTTGGTCTAAAACATTCCTCTAAATTTGAATAGAAAAAGATAGCACAAGTAGGTTGTGAACCTAAATGTCTTCGTGGAACCTGCTTTAATCATTAAATATTGTTTATGCATGGATTCTACAATGTATTGAGTATAATTATATTTGACATGTTCATCAGCATAATGGATATTATATACCATTTCAAGGAGGCTTGCACCCACTTCCAAATTGCTATCCAGACCGAGGCAAAATGCTAGCATGGAAATAGTATCCTGAACCCATGGTTTAAAAAAAACCAAATTATAAGGAGGCTTCTGATCACCTTTCAATTTGTTTCTATCCTTAACTATATTATTTAAGAAATCATTTTTTAGCCTTTCTTCCACTGCTTCATAATCACTAGCAAGCTTTTCTAGGTCAATGTGGTGGTTTCCAAATTCTTCAGTTGTAAACCCCAACACTTTTCCAAGTTCTTCTGCGTTAATGGATAACAACTCTTCTTGGTTATCTTTATTAACAATTGCTCTTTTCTTATCATCATAATTTTTGACACAGACCATGATAAATTATGGGCAAGGGAAAACTTCATGTAACATCATGCGCCCTAATCCAGTTACCCACGGTGCACTAACACTATTAACTTTTGTTTGCTTTGCATCCTTATTTTGAGATGAAAATCTAAGTTCTGAGGTATGCCTACCATAGATTTCAGGATCATAAATATCATGGTACCCATCGGTGAAACCTAGGGTCTTAAGCAATTATGCATAATGTATTTTTTTATCGGACATTGCTCTAGTGGTACTGGTGGTAGACATGCTTGTACAAATGTGAAATTTGAATTCCCTAATAAGTAATACCTATTAGTCCTCCTTAATTTTAATGAATTATTGAGTCTCTAAAGTCTAAAACCAAACTTCAAACTTTGACAAAATAATATTTTAAGAAATGTCAAACGATGAAACATAGCCGCAAGAATTCTTTCACTTACCTAGATTCTGAGTCCCGACACTTGAAAACTAGAATGGCGTTGTTGGAAGTGGAACTATGGAATCCAAAATAGGGTGGTGCATTGTAATGGCCAATGAGCAATCTGAAGATTGAAGACTTTAAAAATCACTGTACAATTTCAAAGTGCAAAGTGTTTTAAATGCTTTTTTTCTCGTAATTGGAACTTTAAAGTGAATGACACATCTTAGGAGTTAGGTCTACAAGACTACAAGTTGAAAATCTTAACCGTTGATCTTTCTAAATCTAACGGTTATAGGGTGATTCCGGAGGTTTAAGTTGGGAAGCCCATCGCTCTGTGCATTTCATTACGGAATGCAACTGCAACCATACATCAAATGTTCATCCAATAGTTGAAACTTGAGTAATTTATGATATTAACTTTAAAGTTTAAAAATAAACATTAATCACTTGACAGTTGACACTTAGCAATACAAAGTGCTTTAAATGCTTTATTTCTCAAAATTGGAACATTAAAGTGAATGACACGTCTTACGTCTATAAGTTGCAAATTCTTCACCGTTGATCTTTCTAAATCTAACGGTTATAGGGTGATTCTAGAGGTTTAAGTTGGGAAGCCCATCGCTCTGTGCATGTCATTACAGAATGCAACTACAACCATACATCAAATGTTCATCCAACGGTTGAAACTTGAGTAATTTATTATATTAACTTAAAAAATAAACATTAATCACTTGACAATTGACAGTAGGCTTGGAATTTGATGGTCTATTAAATATTTGACCATTTTTTCAATTTTAGACTGTATATTGTAGCTATAAAATTTATTAGACCGTATAGTTTAACTTGCTATATTTTTATTAAACCGTAAAAAATTATTATATAGTATTTTAATTTATAATATATATCATTTTATAATTTTTATTATAAAAAGAAAATAGAATATAACTTTTCTGCATATTTTTAATATGAATTTAGAAACTTTTGACTTTTTTATAATATTAATAGCTATCATTTTTTATATTAATCTATGTGATTTATAATATTATTATAGAAATATATATTAATTTAGAATCTTTTCAAAATAAAACATAATTATTTTTAACTGTTAGAATATATTTAACAAGATCTATTTTTAATACGATTTTAGAAACTTTTGTTAATTGTTAATTATAACAGTAGATTTTTATATTTATCACTAATAATTATCATTGTTTTCTAATTTTTCAAGATCTTCCATTTATAAAAGATTTTATATAAAAATTCGTATATTAAACAATTTTTTTGATAGGCATTTAAATGACCAAACCGTCATAAAATTTTCATATTGATTGTTTGCTATTGTCATAATCTTAACCGTTCATCTTTCTAAATCTAACGGTTATAGGGTAATTCCGGAGGTTTAAATTGGGAAGGCCATCGCTCTGTTCATTTCATTACATAATGTAACTACAACCATACATCAAATGTTCATCCAACGGTTGAACTTGAAACTTGAGTAACCATGAATTCTCAAGTGCATATTGCATAGAGTATATTACTTAATTTATAAAAAGAAAAAAAACTGATTTGAATAAATTAAATTATTAATAAACACTGAAGTTCTGAACTCAGAAAACAACTCTTTACTCTTAAACGTAAATGAATAACGAATATTCAAGGAATCAAGATTCAAGAATAACACAACACAACCATTTATTTTATTGCAACTAAATTTCAATGTCACATTATTACATATCTTTTTACAGATGAGTAGCACTGTAGCTCCTATTTTGTATAAATAACATATGTCAGTGTGTCACTTAGTACTTTACATATACAAAATTTAATAATTTATTCCAACTTGTTGCTCATTACAATGGATTGCAAATTGATTCCAATTTCCAAGCTTTGTTGCTGAAAACTTACTACACATCTATCTCTAAAAATAAATGTGGCTCTAAAAATAAATTCATGATCCAAGCTTCTGCTGGTGGATTTGCCAACCATACTGGGCAAAGGGGGTTCCAATCAGTCTTGGGGAAATGGGAGCCATGAAGATACAAAATTTACTTATCCCCTTCGAGAACCAAAGTCATACAGAAGATGAAATACAAATGTCCCTTTGAAAATAAATGCATGAGGCTTGCCTAGCCAACCATGCTGGGGAAATGGGAGTTGTTAAAATATAGGAGGAGAAGCAAATCTACTCCCATCTTTTACCTGCAACCTTTATGCATTGGGATAGCACTTATCTCCATCAGAGCTCCTCATCATGGTTCAAAACCCATCTAAAAATTTAGGTTAACCAAATCAACTTCTTTCCAATTCCACCCATTTTGAACTTGAAGGAAATTTGTCTTTTACTAATTATTATGTAACTACATAATTGTAGGTAGGAGAATTTACAGTATCCCCAATACTGCATCATCTTCTTCGTGAATCCTTATTAACCCTAGAAAATAAAAACCCTTATGGCACTATCTACTAATCACTGAATCACTATCCCTATTTATGGGCCACCAGTGCTGCTACTAGCCTGTATAATTAAAATTTCTAATTTGATTGACGTCTTGCTACGTGCCAGCTTGAACTCTACCTCAAGCTGATAACTGACAAGCTGTCAAAATCACTCATTCAAATGATATGAAATCATTACAAATCTTGTTTCATTAAAGCTATGAGTTGTCCCAGAAATTACTTCAGATGTTCATATCACATATGGTATTAATCGCTGCCACTACCACTGCTAACCACACTTTCTTCAAAAAGATTAAGAATTTCAATGAAATGAAATGTACAACATCGAGATTCGAGGCATTGAAAAGAGTGAATGAGCAATGGGCCTTTATCTCACCACATGTCTGCATCTAACGATTAATTTGTTATTCTGGAGGTTTCAATTCGTAAGTCTAATGCTTCAGAGATTTACTTCCGGACTGCAACTCTTTTTTCTTGTTGGTGTACAGATTTGTCACTTTAACCATGAAAGTAGATGCAAAATATTTTAAAACAAATGACATAAAGTCTATTTTTTCAGTAAAGAAAAGAAATATTTTCTCTTTTAACAAATGAATTAATCTGAACACAAAGTCTCAGAGATGAAAAAATAAGCATTTTGAATTTGACCTAACACTAACAGATAAATATTGAACAATTATCATGAAGAAACACAATTCATTCATAATTAAAAGGAAGCATTGATAAAAACATAGATTTAGAAATATATTCTTTTATCTCTCTAATGCCAAAAATGTGGTTTCACAGACTTGTCACCCCACACCCTGTACAATCAAAATTCAAAAAGTGCTCAAAAGATGAAACTACGCCCCCTTATCATTATGTGTCACAAATTCACAATTCACAAAAGGATTCATGTATGTTGTTAAACTGTTGGAGGTGTTGAGACCCTGTACAGTTCCAACTCCATTTCCATAACAAAATTATGAAATTCAGCATGTTCTTCTTCTTCTTCTAAAACAAAAATTACCCTATTGTACTTGACATAGCTGGTTTTCTCTTTCCACACCACTGAATGTAGCTATGAAATGATGTCGAGTTGATCTTCTTCAAGCCTATTCAAATTTGGTTGCATGAAGGCCACAATTTCATCTTCCCATACCCTAATATCGGCCGGAAGTACCATTTTGAGGAAACTCTAAGTATGGAGTTCAAATGTTGCCACCTTTCCTTGTATGCAGGCTCACTTAACTTTACCAACAAGAAGTGACAATATTCTACTAAATCCCTTTCTCCAAACTCCTTAATACCTTATTTAAGATCTATCCTTTCAGAGGATTTAAAATATTACGTTAAATCTATCCAGTTGGTGTTTGAGAAGACATTCATTAATGACATCGTATAATTCATTAAATGAGTTGTCACTTCAAAAGTTGTGCATCCAGCTGAGGTCACCCAATCGCTGAGAAACAAAACTTTATAACCATTTGTATGGTAATAAAATCTCAACCATTGATTTCTAGAAATCTAACGGTTCTAGTGATATTCTGGAGGATTCAAATCGCAAGTCTAGTGCTTTAGAGATTTACTTCCAGAATGCAACTACAATCGTCCATCAAATGGCCCATATGATTTTTATTTCGCCACTGGATTTTTTATTTATTTTGAGATTCATTTTAATTCACTAATGAAAATATATTTTTTGCTTTGAAAAAAGGTTTTAATCACCAACGGAAAAAAAATTCTGGTTTGAAAAATGGTTTTATTCGCCAATAAAAAATATTTTATTCGATTTTAAAAAATTGCAATGCGCCATGATTTTCCATAGACTTCCAGGGATTATAAAAGATTTTCCAATGGGGATTTTTTTTTTTTCTCAAAAAATGAAAAAAATCGCCAATAAAATTAATATTTTTTATCGAGAAGTATACAGGATTCGCCAGGATTTTACACCTACGCCGAGGGGCGGGGTTTCTGAAATTTATCCCTGGTCTTGGGAATCATGAATATTCCAACATAGCACACCATACAACATGAAGGACCTATTTGATGGAAGATGTGATATGTCATATATTCTTATGCCATTCCATAGCAATTGCATCTCATCAATAAAAGTTGAAAGATAAACATCCATGTTTTTAACTTGATGTTTTCTTAGAACAATGAGAGTCAGCATAAGGTGCTCCTTTCTAACACTCATCCATGGGGGAATATTGTATACTATCAATCTGACTGGACAAACACTATAATTTGAGCTCAGGAAAGAGAATGGGCACACTCCATCAATTGCAAGACCAAACCTGATATTGTGGGGTTCATCTTTGAATTTTCTTGGCCAATTTTCCTCTATGTGTTTCATTTCTTTGGATTCGACCGAAATTCGCATGAATCCATCTTTACTCCTATTATTTACATGCCAATCCATCAATTGTGCAAGTGACTTGCAACGAAACATTCGTTGAAGTCTAGGTATAATTGGCATTTGAAGTCTAGGTATAATTCCTATTGGGTTTGAATCGATTTTAGAAGGCATACTACCAACTGGAAGCTCATCATATATGTAATTTCTTTGTACAATCGCTCATTTGAATTGTTTCTTTCCACAACATATAGAACATCCATAAACAACAATTTTCTCAAAGTATTCATCCCATGTACTATAGTCCTAACCAACCTCTTGTTTAGTGCAATCATTTGTTGTGTTTACAGGATCCATTGTCATATCCTCTTCCACCCACTTTTGTCTACATGATTTAATAGTTTTAGGTCCACGTCCATGTACATATCTTGTTCTTTTGCTAGTTGAATGCTCAAGCTCTGCATTTGCTCCAATCTCCATCTAAAATAATCAACAGCATACATTAATTTATGTCAAGATTGGATAATACATTATAAATTTCAATAATACTGTGAAAAAAGATGGATGTATCACAAAATTCCATCAGATCATTTTTTTCGAAGTTAAGTCAAAATTTGAGTACTTGATGTTCCTCTTCTTCCATTATGTCCTCATTTGATATGACATGATATGTTGCCATGGCCTCATCTCACCCCTATAATACACAACATAGTAAATAATGTTTAGTACACCAATTATATCATTTCAAAAAATATGCTTTCCAACACAGAACCTTACTTTAGTCATATATTTGACATATTGATATCATGTTTTGGCCATCCTAATTTTCAAAATTTTCCATTGATCATAGAATCACATTTAATCACCATTCATGTGCATTTTCAACCAATAATTTTGACCTCAAAGGCCTCATGGACAAAAAAATGACTTGATCTCCTCTATGTTGTAGCATTTGTGAATTCATAAACACCTTCCTCCTTTGGTTGAGGCTGCTTTGTCTTCTTACCTCTATTGTATCTGCAGATTTCGTTGTCATGTCTATTTCCACCCACTTTCCTCTATGTGATTTATTAGTTCTACACCATCCACGTCCTCTATCCATGGCCTCCTCTAGATCCTATAATACACAACAATGACAATAGTCACATAACAATAGTGCACCAAGAGAATATTGCTGAAATTATCTTGTTAATATGCTCGATTTTCATTAAGATGCACTATGAAAAAAAAAATAGGACATTGCAACATTTTTCTCTTCTAAAAAAAATTTACACACAGAATCTTGATAACTAGAGGTCAAATCTTATGATCACAAGACTACAAATTCACATCAAAAAGAAATTTATTTAAATCAAAATGAATAAATAATATAACCTATCCAGGATAAAGATTTGAGAGTAATAACACCACTAAAATAAATGCTCAAAATTAAATAATAAAAATAATGGTATTTATTTATTGACTTCCATGCAAAATACATCATTTTGCACAATTAGGCACTAAATTAGGTGCACTTTTTGCTGCCTTTTATGACCCAGAGATATTACATTTAGGGCTCAAATTTGGTGCTAAAGTCAGCACTAACTACAACAACTATAGCATTGACAAATGAATCAAAAATGAAAAATAAAAAATTCCTACGAAAACATGTCATTTTTTCCATCGAGCTTTCTCTTCTACATATCATTTTTTCCATTGAGATTTTTGGAAGCTCTCTTCTCAGCTGCCATATGGTTTCACCTGGAAGTTGCATCTGGAGATTTCATGTATTTTTCTAAGTAAATAGATTTTTGGAGCCGCATGTGGTAAGCATTTTCTTTTTACTTCTAGCTTGTTTGACTTTTTTTTTCCCCCTGTGGCATGTGTGATTTGCATTAATAGTTGGCATCATCTAGTGTAGGTAGGTATATATATGACACTTCTATCAATTTTTTTGCCAGATTTAATGTTTATTTGGCCCGTAGGTTGTGTTAAAATGAATTAAATTTGGTTAGGTACCCTATACTCATTGGTTTGCATTCTTCACAAATCTTACAAACATTTTCCTTTTGCATTTAGCTAGTGTGATTTGTTTTTATCACCTAGATTTTGAATCTTGTGCTCATTGGTTTGTATTCTTGTCAAATTTTACAAAAATCATGTGTTGGCACCTTTACCAAATTCCATTTGAAGTGATAAATACTTCCATAGCATTCAAAGCCACAAAAATTGTTTGATTTTTTTATAGTTTAGGAATGATTGTGTCATTTGTGCCACAAAAATTCTCTAATGATAATCGGAAACCATAAAAAGTAAGGTTTTGGCTAGGGCTAAGGCATACTGAAAATTAGAAAATCTGTAATCCTCACCATATACCCTTAAACTAATTTTTTTTGGGGATTTTTAATGTCAAAAAACATATGGGGTTTAAAATTTTAGAACTCCTTTTAAAAAAGGAGAGAAACACCATATGGCCTTGAATTTTTTAAGAAAAGTAGAAAAACCACTTATATGTTGATAGTAGATGCAAATGCGAAGTTTCTTTAAAACCTTGATTGATTGGACTTGATCCACGTGATGTTGCATCATTAAACTTTCAATCAGCCTTTGTAATGCTATTTTTATGCATAACAATGCTCCTTGCAATACAAACATATCTAAATTGTTTTTCTTGAGAGTGTGTACTTTCATACCTGGCAGTGTGTACTTCGTTTGCCTCCATAGACCGGATGAAAATAATTTTCCCTAGGTAACCTCAAAATGTCAAGCAATAGAGAGAAGGGAGAAAAGGGAGTAGACTCTGACCACAATGAGGTAATTCGTTGTCAGTTTATAGATTTGTAAGTGTTTCCATTGTTTCTTTGATTTTTAGTTTTTAGTTTTTTATTTCTAAATTTAAAAGAAGAAATTTATTTTTTATAAATATAGGGACACGAGACTGACGAAGATAAAGAGTCATTATCTTCCATATTGGGGTAGAAGCAGTGAACAAATTGGATGGTGTGGACTTGACAATGCTTGCCAGATACATAGAAAAATGATCTAGTAAATCCCTTGAAACTTTACAACCAAATCAACCATGTCAAAGGGAATCAATTGATTCCCCAACCAATCCTAGATCGAGCAAAATATCTAGGAGGAAATCAATAACAATAAACTCTAAGAATGTGGAATAGGGAGCAGAGACTTCCAATGTCCCAACCACACCTGGGACACATAATTTTTCCACCACACCATGTTTTGCACCTTGCATTGGTAGCCACGATACCAAGATAGAATACAATTTGGTTTTAGAGGAAGTTTGAATGACAGATGCTAGAAAAACATTTGTGAATAGGTTGAAGGAATCATGCCTTCAACGGTTCAAAGACCATCTACATTTTACATTCTCAAAGATACCTATTCACTTGCAAAAAGAAATTATCCGTGACATGAAGACTGGATTTGGCATAGGTTGGTTTGTAAAGAAGATAAAGCTATGAATTTCTCAAAATTGTAAGAGATTTTGGTGCAACCAAACAAAGAAGATTAAAAAAACTCCCTCCTGAGCTAAGGCTCAAAAAAAGGCCACTTGATGTAAGTGTGAAAGTATGGAAAGAGCTTGTAAAATCATATGAGAGGTTTGATGCACAGAGGAATTCTGGTGAGGAGAGTACATAGGTATTTGAATTTTCTCATAAGATTATATCAAATTTATTAAATTATTTTTAAATTTTATTTGTGCATAGTTAAATTGAATTAGTATATGTTTCAAGATAAGGCCTCCAAGGCTAGGCTTAACAAACTTCGTGCCATGCATCACAGTGGCTAGAAAGGTTTACAAGCCTTGATCTGTACATTTGTAAGTATATTTAATATGCTAAATAAATAAATAAATCCTAGGAAAAATTAAATGATTACATATTAATTAGTTTAACTATTCCATGTGCCATGTTTTGATAGGAGGAGAAATATGGCTAACATCCAAAGCAATTTGAAAAGGAAATATTACAAAGAAAAAAGTGGGTTGATTTTGTAATTTGGATGGAGAACAAGGTATCAATAGTTGAATTTAAATAACTTAGTTGGATATTGTTGTGTTAATATGTCAATTTACATTTATTGTGTTGAGTTTCAATAATCTTCGAAGAGGTTATAGAGTGATACTTGAGACAAATAGTTACAGTTGTACAATGCTTTTTATGTTTGGTTTCTATTGGTCTTCTTGTCTTCTTGTATAAATCATTGTAGCAATCAAGCTAACAAGAGTGAAATTTATGATATTACATAAAGGGTGAATAAGACCTTGTCTTTACTCTAAGACATAAATTTAGACAGCAATGAACATTAATGAAAAGATCTTTGATAGCATTCTCATTAATAATTCATATAAAATGTATGAATAGAGAGACAATGACCTCATGAGACTTACATATTTAACTCATACATGTTTAGAAGCCATACAATTGACCAAATTTGTTAGATTAACTCAAAACCTAAGACATCAACTCAAAATGCATTTTCTCTATGCTTTCTACTTGCATACTTGACTCCAAAATTCAACAAAAAGACCTGTACAATTGTCCTTGAATTCCCTTTTATAGAATAAGGGAGCAAAACAAGCCTTAAGCCAAGTTTTACACATGTCACCCTCTCATTGGACCAAAATACACACATTCCCTTTTGCAGGTATATTTACATCTTCAAAATGGAGGGAAAAGTGAGATGAAATATTTCCATTCGATGAAGAAAATGGACCCGCCTTCCAGAAGGTATTATGTTGGAGAGAAGAATATTCTAACCATTGCAACATATTTGTTCCTTGTGCTAAAGAAAAAATATGATAGAGAAAGAAAGGTCAACCCAAACTAGCATTCAAATTATCAGTGATCGATCTCTACCTGTGGTGTTTGCTATAAGAGACACATAATTTATGCATTTTAATTTCTTAGGCCATACCTATATTATACTTTATCAAATGTATGTGTACTTTGCCTTTCTGCTCATTAATTCAATTCATCAATAAAAATATATTTCCATTTTTCATATTCATCATCAGATGACCAATTGAAATTAATGATTTCATCCATCTTTTTTCTATATGGAGCATATTTCACCATCACTGAAGTTGACTCTTTATCAAAATCCTCTAATAAACTGATAATGAAAGACAATTTCTCTAGAGAATCCTTCAATATAGCAATATCAACATGTTCACAAGTTAAAACTGCCATGTTTTGACAGGAGGAGAAATATGGTCGGCATCCAACACAATTTGAAAAGGAAATGTTACAAAGAAAAAAGTGAACCGATTTTGTAATTTGGATGGAGAACGAGGTAGAAATAGTTGACTTTCAATAACTTAGTTAGATATTGTTGTGTTAACATTTCAATTTTCATTTCTTGTGTTGAGTTGTTTATTGATGTGTAGAATGAGTTCTAAAATTCTTTTATGTTGGCCCTAGATCCCACTAAATTGTCCCATTATTTCATGTTGAGGAAAAAAATATTGTTTTCCTTAAAGGGCAGTGGGTGACATTCATGCCTTATTTTCATCGCATATTTTAATTAATGACCATGGTCTTTTAATATCTCTTAAGTGTCCTCATTTAAGTTATGAGTTGAATTATTTGAGTAACTTAGTCCCATGTTGGTTTGATTTATCTTCTTTTCTCTCAAACATGGTATCTCAAGGAGCGCTTCCTTGAATTCATGTTTCCATTCTACTAAGTGATCCACATGCATCTTTTCCATCCTTCCTCTTGATGTTTCCATTCTTTTAACATGTAAGAATTTTTTGATGCATCTTGGTAGGCATCCTATAGATCTAACACATCCTTGTAGAACTCCTTTTGTACCAAGATCAAGTCATCATGGATTTCTAATGCATGTTCCATGAGATCACCCATGTCATACCTTGTAGCCTTATAGTATTCCACTTGATGTTTCAAGTGCTCAATTTCCTTCTTATGCCCTTCCATTTCTCATGTCATTTTAAGGATTTTTGATTCATTTTATTTTGTTGTGGTGACCCTAGTCATAGCCCTAGCCACTAGATCCATATCATCTACATCTATTAGCATTGCTTTCATGGCTTCATTAAATCTCAAGAGTATAGTATAACATGTAACTTCTTGATCAACAACATGTCAGGTACATGCTTGGGAAAAGTATGGGGTTCCTTTGTGGTGCCATAAATATTCCTATATGTTACAACTCATATAGGGAGTAATATTTTAGGTTCTCCAAGATTCTTATCATGTCTTCAGACAACTTAGGGAACCTTTTCTCAAATAATAGCTCATGCAAGGGAGAAAATTATCAGTCATAGATTTTCTCATATTTGGATGAATATTTTTGCTCCAATCTTTCCTAGCAATAAACATGGATAAAACAACATGGGATGCTCCATGTCCAATTCATCCCCAAAGAATTTATTAGTTGCACAAATAATATAACACAAGTAAGAGGTTGTATAGAATTTTGGCTTTGTGCCCACTGGAGGAGACTCAAATCTCATTATTTCATTGCACAAAGTGAGTGACAAAACAACTACCTAGTTTAAAATTGGCCCTTCTTTAAGCAACATCTGTAGCAATGAGACTTAGGATTCTTGAAAATGAGAAGCATCCTTCTCCCCATACAACCTGCTAACTAGGGCCACTATGTTTTTTATTGAACCCTTGAGGCTGATGGAAGGGTACCATTTAGTGTTCCTATAAGTTAATTGTCTAACTCCTCCTCTTGAGGTTTAGGCTATGTTTCAGGGTTAAAAACTAGGCACTTTTGTTGTAACATCCACTTCTAGGACCCATGGCTGATGTGGCATAGGGCCTTGAATCACCACATAGGTCCTATAGAGAGAGTATTTGGTGTAAAATCTTAACCTAAGTCCTATACAGAGAGGGGGTGGCTCTAAACTCCAAGCACCAAAAAACCATAAAATAGTCCTCTCATGCATGAACATGTGTGCCCAAATGCTAGATCAATCCCACACCTATGGGAGATGAAGGGCCACTCCACATAGAAAAGTAATAAAGTATCTCGTGTGGGTCAAGTAGACCAAATAATCCATGCATGAACCAATAAAAAACCTCCATGATGCCTCAACATGTGTGCAAGGGTGCTATTTCATCTCTATTATGCCTTAACATATGTGCCAATGCCAAATAAATTCCTACGTGTGGTGATGAGAAGGTCAATCTATGTCAAAAAGTGATGAACAAACATGTGTGAGCTAATGGAGACCAAGTTCTCCATGAACTAATCTCATATAATTTACAGTAGAAACTTATACATAATATGTCAATTTCTTAAGAAAATAGGCATCACAATAAATCACCATGGATCTTATAATGATTCTATTATTCATAAAAATAGTAAATCACATTCATTGTATACATCAACATTTAGAACACAATATATCAATTGGAAGCACAAACATGAGAGGGCACGAACTGATATTGAAAACTCTAAGAATTCATTGAGATAAAAATATAGGCCTTTCAACACTTCTATATTAAATTATATATAGGTATCAAATACACCTTCTAAATAACAGATTTTGAGTGTAAAAAAATAGTCTGGAACCTCTTTTCTTTGAATTTTCATAGTTCATATAGATAATTACAAACTTTGAGCCATTATTATCTCATCAAACTAAATTTGTGCTCCAATTAAAATCAAATAGAAATATTTAAAATTGTTGCAAAGATTCTATTTTATTTATTGGAACTGTTACAAGATATTTTGACTATTACAATTTCAAGGCATATCATTGTACCTACCACTAGGCTCGTTATTATATACCCGAGTGTTCGGTATGATTACCCCATTGATTTACTTATCTCATGCAAATAGAAACACTAATATTTGAGTATCATTGCACAAATTTGAGGATTTATATACATCCCTATATGTTCAACTAGAAAGAACATATCTTAAAAGCTCAATATCCTTGATCTAATCTCTAGTTAAAATCATAATAAAATTTGAATTTCAATATTGACTCTAAAATATGGGGACATATAGACTAGTTAATTCTCAAAGAACCTTTGAAGCATATCACAATGCCAAAATGTCCTAGAAAAATATCCATTTCTGAAATATAGGAGAAGAAGATATATAGACCAATTAACTCTCAAAGGATCTTTGAGGAAAACATAATCATATATAGCACAAAATATAGAGGGTTGGCACTTAAGGTTATGTAATAGAATTTATAGTTGATAGTTAAATTGTATAACAAATTTTTTTATGATCTTTACTAATGTTTATTAGAATTGTTGCATGTTTTACATCATTGGAATGGCATATTAAGTGTAAATTTTTTGAAAATTTATTATGGTATGTGCACTTTGATATGATGTAATATGATTATGGTTTCATTTCATATGTTTTAATATTAAATATATAACAAAATAATAAATTATTGCATGAAATAAATAATAACTTTTCATTTTAAATGTTTTTTTTGCAGAACACGGGTCTTCCAGAAGATCAAGATGATCCTCATGATATAGATCCAAAATATGTTGGTTTTGATACAAATCACATGGTAGAGGATGATGATGATATAGATACAAAAAACATTGAGGTCGATGATGATCATGATGATCATGATGGTGATGATCATGATGAGGCATTTGTTGGTAGTAGCCAATGACACTCATGATCATATAGGTTGCATCATGGATTATTGTTGATATATAGTTATGATGCCTATTTTCATGGTTACTATCATATGTATCATTTTCATGGCATGCAATACCATATTATTGAGTTGTATCATTTAGACATGTATCATCTTGACTTGTAGCATTTTGAGTTACATAATTTATCATTTTTACTTATATCATTTGTACATGTATCATTTTGACTTATGTCGACTATTGGACATGTATCATTTTGATATGATATTGAACTACTGGAATAATTGAATTTCACTTTTTTTAGTTATATATGATGATGATCTTATCAGTATTGACTTGTCAATTTATATATATTGAAATCGGTCGATGATTTTTGGATGGATATTTATTATGTATGATGATTTTAATTTATTAGTCAGGATGGATGTTGTCAAATTCAATTAAATTATAGATATTTGACTCACTTGTTTTAATTATAGATGTTGATCATGTTATAATAATTATCTTGTTACTTTATATATACTGGATATTGTTGTAGATTTTATTTTGATGGAGATTTAATAAGTATAATGATGTTGTTAATTTGCATGGATGTCCATTTCCCTAAAAAATATTTATAAATGTTATCCTATAAAATATTTCAAATGCTTTAGGGGTCTTTAGGTGGATGGAGCGCATATCAGTGAGTTAGAGAGTATTTTGTCAAACAGGTCTATGGGTTTGTCTCGCAAAGAGGATAGAATAAGATGGAGTTGCTAAAAAATTGGGGAGTATCAGGTTAAGCTAGGCTATAAGGTGAAATATGGGGTGGTTAGAAAGCAAGATTGTCCCACTCACTGTTTTTGGAACAAATCCTACCTCCCTAAGGCTAGAGTTTTCACATGGTTGGCTTTGCAAAGGAAGATCCTTACAAAGGATAGGCTGAAATTGGTAGGGGTTCAAGGTCCCAGTAGATGCCCTCTTTGTAAAGACAATGAAGAATCAAATGATCATCTCCTCCTTTCTTGCTCCTATATAGATTTTCGTTGGAAGTTCTTTATGAGTAAATTGAACTGGAACTCCCCTCTATCAGCAGATTTAAGGAGTTATTTCAAATGCAATATGACTTACTCTATAATCATATGAGTTATTTAAGAGGCATGATATATTTAACTAATTAAATTGAAATAAAAAATATTAATTTAATAAAATGGAAGCAAAAAAAGAAGCATTTTTAGAAGAAAAAAGGAAACAAAAATGGAAGACAAACTAGAAGCAAACCAGAAGTAGTCTTGGAAGCAAAACTTGGCATTATCTAGGAAGAAAAAACAAAAGCAATTGAGGTAGCAAAAAAAGAAGTAATAATTGAAGCCATTTTAGAAACAACAAAAGATGCAATAATAGAATCCATATTAGAAGCAACAAAAGAAGAAAAAATGGAAGCAAATCTAGATGCAACAAATGATGTTATATCAGAAGCAAAATTGGAAGTAAAACTAGAAGCAAAACCGGAAGCAAAACCGGAAGCAAAATTGGAAGCAAAATTGGAAGAAAAACTGGAAGCAAAAATGGAAGCAAAAATGCAAGCAAAACTAGAAGCAAACCTGGAAACAAAATTGGAAGCAAAACTGGAAGAAAACCTGGAAGCAACAAAAGAAGAAAAACTAGAAGCAAAATCAGAAGCCAAAATGAAAGCAAAAAAGGACATCATAATGGAAGCAAAACTAGAAGCAACAAAGGAAATCATAATGGAAGCAAAACTTGGCATCAATTAGGAAGCTAAAAAAGAAGCTATTTTTCATGACATACCAGAAGAAAAATAGGAAGCACGACTGGGAGCAAAACTAGAAGAAAAAATGGGAGCAAACATGGAAGCCAAATTGGGCACTAATTTAGGCGCTATTTTTGACATTAAATTGGTCGTCATTATCGGTGCAATTCTAGGTGATAAAGGAGGTGTTATTTCTTTCACTACTTTTCTGAGATGCAAAACCTGATGTTAAATTTGGCACAAAATTCAGCACCAAAGTGAACATGTAGTTTGGCACCAAGTTTTGTATCGGCAGAAGTGTCCAATTCATGAACTCAAATGCACTAAATTCTAGCACTATTTTAGGTGCTAATTTCTTTTTTTTTTTGTAGTGATGGCATACTCTTTATTGCCTTCCTTTTGTCCAAGCATAGATCCTATAGAAAATCAAAATAATTTGTATAGATATATATTGGTAAGGTCTAATTTGGTCCTATCAAGATAGAGGTTTTGGTTAATGTTTCCTTGAATGCTTCAAAGGAGTGTTGACAAAAAGTTGTCCACTCAAATTCTACATATTTTTACAGTTAAAAAATAGTGGAGTTGCAAGTTTGCTAAAGTTTTGGATGAATCTCCTATAATACCTAGCATGTCCTAGGAAACTTCTCGCATATTTTTGTCTTTGAGGCACAAGAGGTGTTGATATCACCTCCATTTTTTGGGGGTCCGCTTGAATTCCTTCATTTGACACAAAATTTTCTACTACAATCCATTATGTCATCATCATGAAGCATTTTTCATGACTCAAGGATAAGTTATGTTCTTGACACCTTTTTAGTACCTTCTCTAGATTTCCAAGTGCTTCATAATATGTATTCCCATAATTTGTGAAATCATCCATGTAAAACTCCATGGAATCATGTGAAAATTCTGAGAATATACTCAATACTACCCTTTGGAAGGTGGCTAGTGCATTACATAGGCCAAATGGTGGGACAAAATAAGCATGTGTACCCCAAGGGCATCTAAAAGTTGTATTTTCTTGGTCCTCTAGAGCTATCTTAATTTTATTATAGCCACTAAATCCATCCAAAAAGGAGAAGTACTTCTTTCATGTTGATGAATCAAGTACTTGGTCAATGAAGGGGAGTGGAAAGTGGTCCTTCCTAGTTGCAGCATTCAATTCTTGATAGTCTAGACACACTCTCAATTTTCCTCCTTTCTTTGGGATAATTACTAGAGCTAACACCCATTAACTATCAGAGATGGGATATATAAAGCCTACATTAAGCAAATTTTGCAATTTTGATTTAACTATGTCTCTAATTATAGGGTTAATTCTCCTTTGGGGTTTCCTTATGGATTTAAAACCATCATTGATGTAAATCCTATGCATGCATAATTTTGGTTATATCCCCTTCATATCATGATAATCCCATACAAAGGTTGTTGTGTGTTCTTGCAACATAGTCATCAATGAGGTTTGTTGTATATTATTCAATTGACTATTAACATTCAATGTTTTACTTGACATTATCTCTAAAGTCTTGCTTGTTGTTTGAACTGATGAGATGTCAAGTCCTGCTATGTTTGGAATACATTGGTGTGGTAACAAAATTTTTAATATTTGGGAAATTGACTCAGATGAATTGGTAGGGATCATGTTTTGTAGAGGATCCTATAGACATGTCAGATAGTCTTGATGTTGTAGGTCCCTACCATAGTTATATTGAATGACTTTTACTATCAAGTCATCTTCATCATGGTTTTATAAGAAGGAATTGCATTCAATAGTCATTAGGGATTGCAAGGAACACTAATCCTCCTCATCTAGGGTAGGCCAAATGGTTTGTTTTAAGTTTTCATGTGGTTGGGCTGGAGGATAAATAACTAATTTCTTAGACATATTCCCAAACCTACAATCTATGAATGAATCTATTGTTGCCAACCAAGGTCTTCCTAAAATGACAAGGTAGCCTACAAGATTAGCTTTAGGTTGTAATACCATGAAGTCTATAGGGTACTCTCATGAATCTAGTGTTATTACCAAGTCTTCAATGATACCCTCATATTTAACTGTGGACCTATCTGCCAACTACAAAATAGTAGGTGTAGGTATGAGCTCTATTAGTTGTAAAAACTTCATTCTCTCCTTGGTAATCACATTAATAGCTACTCCCAAGTTAATTAAGGTGTTATTAATGAGAGTTCTATTTATCTTAACATCCACTATAGGTCTCCCAGGGTTTGCATACTTAGGGACACTTATGTTTCCCAATGTAATGTCTACAAGCTATCCTAAGATATGTACAGTCTAAGGATATTTCCGCTTCTTGTCTGGATTTTTAAGGTATAGGTCTCTCACTAGTTTAGTATAGATAAGAGCTTATTTAATGGCTTGGATAAGGGGTATTTTGATGCAAACATCCTTAAGTTTTCTCAACAAGTCAGTTTCAGCTTGTGTTTGATGTCTTTGAACCTCCTAATCTTTTAGGCAATGGATTCTTTGGACTTGGATTAGTTGGGCTAACCTGATTTGACTCAGGCTTCTTATTTTGGTTGTCTAAGGTCTCTATTTGAGGTTTATCATCAACTAATTCAGTGATATGAGGAGACGAAGGCCCAACCAAAATTTTCCTTGATCTGAGGTGGACATCACTGACCTCTACCCCATAAGTAGGGTATTGAATAGCTTTGTTAGCATAAGACTATTAAACAAGCTTGTTATTGGGGTTAGGTGTAGGTTGTGCTAGCAGTTGAGGTGCTCTAGGTGGTTGTGGTGCTAGATTTGTTGGGTTTGACATAATGTCTTGCTATTGTGACTGCAAGGGCTATTGTGGCTACTAATAATTCATGTTTTGGTTTTTTAATTGTTGACCTCTTTTCCATTGAGGTTTCCATTGGTTTTATTGGGATAGCCATTAGGAATTATAGTTATTTCCTCAAAAATTTTGTGATGGCCACGTATTTTTTTGTTGATTATTCCAATTGGTTTGAGGCATTGGCCATTGTTGGTTTTGTATATTGGGCTAAGACTAAGGGTTCCAACAAGCAAAATTTGCATTGTTACCAAGAAATGACATGTTATAATTCAAAGGATCTTGAGGCATGTACTTTATCTTGGTTGTCATGGTTTCCTTTGAGCTATGTAGAATACTTGTCCATATTCACCTTCCAATGTATGGAATTATGATTTCCCTTGCTTATTTTTAGAGATACTTGCAACTTTCTTGCATTTACAATTTTTCCTTCTCTGTCGACAATGTGGGAAGTATTTTATAAGAGCTACTTTTGCCTCTTCTTTCTTCTTTTTGATATGGAGGGTGTCTAATTGTGTATCCATATGATTGATAATACCCTCTTTCATATTTGATAGAAGATTACTCAATTTACATCTAGGGACTTCATTTGATGGTTTGCTAATGGAAGATGGTATGCCTCATCTAACCTTCTTGGTGAAAGACCTTAAATATTTGTTGTATGCTTTGTAAATTTCCTCAAATGGTTCCTGAGAGATATCTCCTACCCTAATGAGGTTAAGTGCATCCATGGAATCCTAATTAATCCCCCTCAAGAATATCAATTTTAAGGAATCATTAGAGAGTCTATTTTGGTGGAATTTATTAAGGCAAAACTAAAACCTTTCCATGTAGTGTTCCAAATATTCATCTTCCTTTTGTGACATCTTGAAGATGTCATCCATCTTTTTGTCTATGTCTCTACATTAATCTTGGTACTTTTCCAAGAACTTTGTCTTCATGGAATTCCAATTTGGAAAATTTCTTCCTAAACCCGTGAACCATTTCAGAGCAACATCCTTCAATGTTGCTAGAAACAATTTGATTTTATGCGCGTCTATGGTATAATCATAACTTCTACATAACACATCAAACTCAAAAAGGGAGGTATTTGGATCCTCCATGACCAACCCATAGAATATAGGTAATGTTAAAGGAGGTATATTCTTTAGGGAATTTTTTCTCTCCTATTTGGCAATGGGGAACTCAAAAGTCACATGCTCTGGTGGATCTTCCACTGTAGCATCACCCATGGTGATGGCTTTTGTGTGGGAAGTATCCTATGTGTCTAATGTGGATATTAGTATTAGGGACGATTCTTCTTCAGGAATACCCTCACTCTATTCACTCTGATCACCAGTATCCTCTAAAGCTTAATGTGTTGAGGGGATAAATCTTCTTAGAGTGTCTCATTGCCTCCACATACAATAGTTATGACTTTTTGGATCAATGGATCCTACACATTGTTAGTAAAATGTTTTTGTGTTGATGACTAGAACCTAATTATCCTAATACTAAAAACAAAACACTTAAACTATGAAAGCTTAAAATTACATAGGAGAATCCTAATGTAGCACCATCTCTCGCAACAACACCAAAAATATAAGGCCTTTCTAATGCTTATTCAACTTGGTGTTTATGGGTAGACACATAATTTAGAGGATTTGTTCCTAACTAAATAGTTCACCAAACCCTCACAAAGGCTTCATTTAATTATTGACTAGGACTTTGTAAGATTTTGATGATGTTGGCATTGTATGTGCATTCATGAAATCTACACGGCCTATATTAGTGAGTATAGGTGGTTTACACATTTGCAAAAAATAGTAAAGGTTGGGAAAAGGAAATAAAGCATTAACTTTCAAAATAGGGGAAATAACTTAATATTTTGCTTATGCTATGGGTACCCTCGACTTAATGTTGTAACTATTAACTACTAAATCTAAACTCTGCAATTTGTTGACACTATTGATTCTTACTCCTAACTAGTTAACTTCTCCGGAGAACAACTCAAGGAAACATTACAGAGCATAATTCATGATACTAGATAGCACTCACATGCAAGTAATTAAGATTTTACCTGAAATGAATGCAGTAATGAACATCTATTCTAATAACAGAAAACAAGGTAGGTGAACAGTACCTTGAGCGGCCCTTGCTTGAGTTGTTGTGCCCACAAGGGAAACAAAATATACACTACTTGAGTTAACCAATCATAATAAATTGTAACACCTTTATTGTATAAAAATTGAACTATTATAGGATGACAAGAATCTATATAGATTTTTCATTCATGAGTTCATATCCATCACAACTACATAAGAGAAAACTAGCAATGAAGTATTATGTGTTAAATAAAAACTAGAATTATCAACTATATCCTCTAACTAGATATGCTCCTCAACCACCAATCCAAATATATAGGCTCGAGAGGAGTGTTATTAACATAAGGACTTAAAATATAAATTAAATGCATATGTCCACTCTCCCTCAAGAATGGGGAGAGGACTAGTCTTTACAACTGAAACCATAATTGGAAAAGATAAAATAAGAGGAATAGAATTAAAACTCTTCCCTAATGGTTTGATAGAAACGTGCTCTATGAAAACTATCACACTGTCTTCCTTATCAATATAGACTTCTTCTTCCTCATGTCATCTTATTGGATGATCTGGTGAATCACAACTGGCCATTTCAATGATCTCTTCCATCATTTCCTATAAGTATCACATTTTTTAGTATTTTGGACTCTCCCCTACAATCTTCTTGGAATCCTTTAGCTACAGGTTGGTCAATCCAATTGCTACAAGTTACAATTCTTCTGGATGTAAGAGGTTAGTTTCATCTAAAGTATACACATGATTAACAACCATGAATTAAGCATAGACTCATACTAAATTTCATGAACATTCACACATTTATCCATGCAAATATCATCATATCATAATATATTTCCACATATCAAAGTATGGTTTAGGATGCATAAAAGATATATAAGTTTCACGAATGTCTATGAAATAAGCAACTTGAAATGTTAAAAGATATGAACTAAATGGAAGAAAATTATCTATTTACTAGGCCCGTCACATCTTCCCATCCTCTATTCTTAGGTAGATTTGCCCTATCAATTTGGGTAGATCTGCTCTCCCATACAATTTCGACTTGCAATAAATACACAAAATGCAAAGTATAAAGTCAAGTTGAGTTAGCATACTTAGCCACCTCAACCTCCTTATCATGCTAGTGTTTTGACTTTATTTGCACAATGAATGGTAGCTATGCCACATGTCATTTTCTCACTTTATTGTTTCTTGACTCTTCACTCAATCTTAGGTGGTTAGATGCAAATGAATAGTAATTATCACCTAATTACTATTTATAGTAACCCTAATCACCGTTCTCACTCCCATTTCTCCCCTACACCTTCATTTTTTCTATTCCTTCACCATTCTTCCTCATTTTTCCTTTCCAATCTACTATTATGCCTCTTTTCCATCTTTCAAGAGGCTATCTAGGCCCCTTTTTCCTAACCATCCTCTCAAGGAGGCATCACTCCCTCTACATCTCTTTTTTTGTTATTTCTTCTATTTCCCCCATATTGGGGCATCTTTTCACTTAGTCCTTCCATCGAGCTAATTATATTTTTATTTTCTTTGAAACATCATTATTTTCTAGCATTATTTTAAAGAGGAGAAAAATGTTAGACACCCAAAATCAACCACTTGTGTTTGGTCAATTTTATCCTATATCTCGTCTAATTTCCCTTCATCCACATTAATTAAATAATATTTTATTTATTTAATTGATATTATCCATTTATCCCCTAATTCTTCTAAAGTCATAAATTAATTAATCAATTAAATTAATTACCTTACCTTTACCCCATTTCCTTCCCTAAATTAAATAAATATCTCTATTTATTTAATTTAGTCATCACACCTCCTCTCATGAATTAAATAAAAAACATTTAATTCCCCTTTTCTCTCTCCAAGTTTCCCATCCTCCATATTTTCCCACTTGTCCACTAGTCACATACCCTTAATCTTATTCTTTACCTAATCCCTCCCCTAATCATTTGTACATTCTTAATCCTAGGATTAGGAAATGGCTAATCCCTTTCCATTTATTACCTATCCACCTAGCCACTCCCCTCATTAATATTTCCCTTTTGGGAAAGACCCCATGTACTTTAGGCACATGGGTCTTTCTTCCAAAAGTACCCAAAGGAATTTTAAATTCCTTTATTCCCCTCATTATCATACATTGGGAATATAAGAGAAGAAAGGACTTTATGACCTTGATCCTCCCCATATCCCCATAGTCCCTTTTGAGGTACCATCTCCCTCTCAAGCCCTCACATTGTGACCACTTGTCATAGTCTTGGGGCTTGATAGATCATCTCTCTCACATCTCCTCTCATGAATTAATTTCTCAACCATCACTAGCCCTTTATATTCTTCCAATCAATCCTAACCCTCCATCCATCACTCCTTTCTTCATATGCCAAAAATTTAGCCATTTTTTAGCATCTTAAAAATTTGAGAAATTTAGTAGTGTTATGATCCAAATTTTTTATTAAGTATACATCCAAATTGATAAACCAAGGGTAATCAATATATATCTAGGGCTAAAACATATTGATTTTTCATCAGAATCTATGGAGGTTTGAGCTCTATTTTGCCTTAATCTGATTGTTGCTTTGAATCTTGTGTTTGTTTAATCTTTTTTGCAATTCCCATTCACTTTAAGCACAATTTTCCTTGCACACAACATGCTCTAGATCTAAATTGTTTTTATAGGTTGATAAGGGCTATCAGCCCACCTACATACTCACATGACCTTTTTTGTTGGTGTTAAACACTTAGCACCAAGAACCTAGAGCTAAGTGTTAAGCACTTAAGTGATATTCACAATACTCAACTTAGTATAAGCCTCCATGAAGATCTATTGATTGGGGAATTTTCACCCACACTTTTCTCACCTTGGTGATGCCACCCGTAGGCCACTATCACTCACACTCTACACACCTTGGTAGTGTTGCCTAGATAGGCCACCACAATAGTGGCTATGAAATTCTTTTTATTCCTTAAGGAGCATATTTTTTATAGGGCATAAATTCCACCCGTGGATTTTTTTTTTCTGTTCTTATAGACATCAAAAAGTTTATCTTGAGTAATTTGTAGTAGTATGGTTGCTTTTTCTAGATTTTCTTTCAAGCACCTACATTTACATTCTTTTATTGTGATAATCATAACTTTTACATATGAAATTAAATTTTGGAAAATTACAAGGAATCTCATTGTAACCTCTATTTCCCTTTTGGAAATATTTTGTTTTAAAATTTATAAAAATTATTGTGTTATAGATAATTGATTTAAGATTGTCAATTGTTCAAATTTAAAAAATTGATCATTGCAAATTTTTGGGTGTTGTAATTAGATTATACATTTTTTGAGGGTGTGAAGCACAATTTAAGTGCACCTTTATTTTTCTCTCCCAATATTTTTTAGCTTGTCATAACACAAACTAGGATTGTTGAGCTCCTCACTCCACACAACTGTCACACATGGAAATTTTTAAATGAGATAAATAATAAATTCTAAGGGAATTTGACAATTGATAAATGGAAAGCCACCTAAATTCACTAGGGAGTTTGAAAAAAATCTTATAGAAATAAATTAGATGAAGCCATGGGGATCATAGGATTGCATGTATTTAATAATTTTTTATTTCATATTGTGGAGTGTTCAACACCTAAGAAAATGTGGAAAAAACTTTATCAATTTTATGGTACAGTTAATGAGTTCCAAATCTTGCAACTAAAGGTAGATTTGATATCACTAACCAAATGATTTTCCTACATTTAGTATTTTATTATGAAATTTAAATTAATTTTATCACAATTAAAATTATGTGGACATGATAAAAACAATAAGTAATGTGTCTTCTTGATTATGTCAAAATCCAAGGGTCAATTTTAGGGTTTTTCATTTACTTTCTATTCTATTATGGATACATTGGGGAAATAATTTAAGTTGCCCATCTTTGAGTTTTTTTGCAAGAATTTTACTAGGGAGTAAGCCAAGTTAATTCATATGTATTCACTTCATAATTATAAGGTCAAATATTTGATAACTTATTCTCCCAAGGGTAGAGGTAAGAATAAGAAGAGTCATAAGATAAAATCTCCTTTAAGTACTAAGTCTCCCTCCAAATTGAAGTAGAACATTCGCAAGTTCAGTCCTTCCACTTCTTCCAAGCCTAGAGAGTCTACTTCTAAGATGATGAATAAGATAGGCGGTACTTATAATTTTTTGGTATACCTAGTCATGATGAGTATCATTTACTTAAGAGGTTAGAGGCATTAGAGGAGATCTTGTGGTGGCACAATATTTCTATCTTTGATTCCTCTTCCATAGAGGGTAAGATATTTTTGTACAAGGTTTGTATTCATTTAGTTATATACTTGATTCAAGTGCTTAACATCACACATAACCAACTCAAATTATATACTTTAGTATCTTCTTTATAGTTGTAATTCTTAGTGGAAAACTCTAAAAATTCTAGATTTAGGGACATGCATTGTTCAGTTGCAAGATGGTTGTATTGAGGATGTTCTTTTTATTCCTATAATTTATGCTAACCTTCTCTCTGTATGCTAGAATTCTCATTTATAGTGTGGGAATACAATTGATTTTGTTACCCGTGACGTGGTTATTTAATAACTAGAAGATACTAAGAATTTTTTTGTTTCAATTAAATTTGATCATAAGGCCCATTTTCACTTGTTTGATGGATTTTAGTCTTCATTAGGATCCTTTCTTGTAGCAAATTTTGATTCACTAAGTAGGATTTGGCATGTGTGGTTTATTTATTTGAACTACATGTATCTTATTAGCTGAGTACAAAAGATGTGGTGGTTGGTATTCATAGGATTTCATGCATAGATGGAGTTTTTTGAAGCCATGTTCTTGGAAAACATCATTAGGATCTATTTCTTGAGCGCAAGGCCACTCATGCTAAGGAAATCTTGGAGTTGATCCATAGTGATCTTATGTCATTTTTTACTCTATTTTTAGGGGCCAAGTATGCACTTTCCCTTATTAATATATTATGATGTATAAGCGTGTACTTTTTTTAGTAAAAGAGTGAATTTCTCACCACTTTTAGGACCTTCAAAGAATTTGTGGAGAAGTAGTAAAATATATCTCTTTAACATATACACATAGATAATGGGGGAGTATGTGAACTATAAATTTCATGATTTTTACTATGAGAATGTTATTAAAAATCAACACAAACTTCCTTAAACTCCTTAACATAATTGTGTAGTGTTGATGGCGAAAATGACATAAACAACGTTAAACAGAATATCTCTACTCTATTTCTCCTGAAAAAGAAAGACAACATATAGTAGCCTAACTCCCAAGGTCCTGGTAGTTGGTTCTCAACTGTCTGGTGTCACTCAATTGGTCCATGCAAATATAATATTCAGGGGGCCTTTTTCAGTAATAAGGAATGCAAGCAATGACTTATTCATTGGATTGTCTTTAATGAAAAGGGGGTTTTAAGTAAAAGAAAAAGATAGATCAGGGTGTACATCAGTAAAACATGAATAAAACTTATGTAGTATCCGGACATGTATCTTCAACAATGAATGTTCTTCCAACAGATCAAAAAAACCATAGGATGATGCAATTTACAGAATAGTCCATACTATTGCATGCATCTAAGGTGCTTATTTTAACATCACAATCACACATCATAAATATTTCAAAGATAAAAGAACACACTCTCATTTTTTGCCAAGACGATAGATCAACAGACTTCAATAAATTCAATTCATAGATAATCTAATGAAATAATCTTTAAATCTGGTTTCTTCGAATGATTTTCATCACATAGGAAACACTCATGCTTCAGCACAATCACTGGCATACAGAGAGACTATAATTCATCAACCTTATCCAATAAAACTCAATTCCAACTACATATTGTGTAAAAACCTATAATTATACTCAACTGTAAATAAAGTAACAATGTATCTCTATAAAAACTATGAAAAATTATATCTCCTACTATCAGGTGGCTAATCTTATTCTTATCAGCCGACCCTTACAATATGATACCTCACAAGTATTTATAGATATACAAAAATCTAAAGTCCTTTCTATCTTAGGTCGATCCACCTTTTTAGGGATTAGAGTCATCTTGGAAACTTAGTTAAACTAGAAGAAAAGAATAAAGAGGAGAAAATAAAGCCATGTGCCCACAAATTGCCAATTATGCATGCAGAGGAGAAAAAGAAAACCATGCATGCATGAGGTTATCAATTATGCATGCAAATCCTGCTCTGTAATATATTCAACGTAACTGGAGAAGACTTGATGAAGCATGTCCAAATCCGGTCCATCAACCCAGTTGTCTTCAAACTTGATCCTCTCTAATTCCACAGCAGCAAATCCTCTCATGTCCTTTAGCTTTGTTAACTCCCTCTGAGCTACCCTTATCTCTTCTTTAATATCTATTAAGTGATCTAACAACAGATCTTCACCTTCATCTCCTTTTTGCATGACCTCTTTAAACCTATCATCCCATTTCTCCTTTATTTGGCTCAAAGGTAGGCCCTCCTTTATGGGTATATTAACATTTACTATAACAAAAATAACTGCTTCCAAATCTTCAAACTGTTCATTCAGATCCTTGACAAAATCTTGAACTCCATTTTTATGCTTGTATAAAAATTCAGACCTAAACCAAAGTATGTTAGAAGTCTCCTCCAAGAAATCTTTATTGTCCTCTTCAAGTATTGATTGTTCTATAAGAGTGAACTTTGGCAATTTACTAACCTCCTTCAACCTCTGACTATATCCTCTGTACTCCTCCTCCTATTCTCCTAATACTTTGACATACTAGTTCATTTCCTCTATTAGCTCCTCCATCATTTTGTGGACCTCAAAACTGTTGTCCAACACCTCACTTATTTCCTGATTTATCTTATTAGTCCACCTATCCAACATCTATGCCTTACTCCTTACCTGTACCAAATCATCCACCTCTTTCTTACTAAGAAAAATTGGTGTTTCAAAGGTGGCAATTTGTGGTGACCTCAGAGCATAAACACTTTCCAAGAAAGAATGCATTTGATCTAACTAAGCCTTAATCTCATCATTTATTTGCTTATCTTTCATCATTTTGGATTTAGTGGATGAAGCTACCGCATCTATCAAATTCATCTATTGATCTCTAGTGGGTCTCCCCAAGTTAACAGTGCCCAACTGGTAATCAGTTAATTGCATATCTCCTACATCCTTGTCCATCATTGATATGGCACATTCAGCAACAATTTATCCCTTGTCGGTGAGCCTAGTGGAATGTAGGATTTTGGCCCTCTTCTTGGGCCTTTCCTTTTCAATCTCCTTCATCATATCATCCCAATTGAGAGGTTGTGAAGGTGTCACCGATCTCTTCTGAAGATCCAATTTTAACCAAGTGGGAGCACCTGGAGTAGTGATCATTATAGTCGAAGAAGAAGCAATAGTATTAGTAGAGGGTGGTTGCACATTTACTTGATGTTGAGAATCAACCCCTTGTATCTCTTGTTTTTCTTGCTCCACATTTGTCTAAGAAATATTTTCAGCTTCCTCCCTATCCTTTTATTCTTGTGTCCTCTTCTCTTCTTCTTCCTTTTTCAACTTTTCTTCTTCTAATCTCTTCTTCTCCGGTTCTTGGTTTCTCTCTTCCTCTAATTCCCTCAATCTATCTGCATCTTCCTTTTCCTTTTGTTGCTTAATCAGCTCCTCAGCATCCTTTTCCTTTTGCACTCATTCTGCTTCCTCTTTCTCTTTATAGGCCTCTTCAGCAAGCTTCAATTTGGCCACAAGAACTTCTCTTTCTCTTCGCTGCTTTGCCTTTTCTTCCTCCAAATTATGAATTTTTTGTATTAACTCCAGCTTATCATTTCTTCTTTGATCCTGAGCTCCTGCTCCTTTTTCCTTTGTTGCTTTTTTGTTTCATCAGCTCTTCATTTGGCTTCTACCTATTGTTGCTAGAGTAAGGCATCAGCTTGTGCCTTAGCATCAATTGCCTTTTTCTTCTCTATGGCCTTTGCATGTGCTTGAGCATATGAGGCTTTCTTTGCCTCCTCAAATAGGGCCCATTGATCTTCCTCAGTCAAAATATGCTTGATTTCCTCCTCTAAAGGCATCTTTTCTTGTGCATCTTTCTCTGATAAGGTCTCATCAAAGTTTGTTTCCACCTCATGGATCTCCTGCTCCTTCTCTTTTCCCTTTAATGCTTCAACTATACCATGAAGAGTTTCTTCAGGCATATCTCTGCTTGGTTGCTTTGTAAGAGGGACTTTAGTAGATGACTCACCTACTATTGATGTAAAAACCACCGATCATGTTTGGGCATCCCCCTCTTGTACTCTAGGTAACTCTTGGGTAGAGGCTTCAAGCTTGATCTCCTCAATGTGAAGAGGGAAAAATTCCAAGGGCTCCTTGGAAGGCAACTTCCTCTTGATTCTTTTGTATCCCTTCCCCTTCTTAGGAGCCGATCCTTGAGGATTTTTGATTCTTAGGACAGCCTGGTGAATACTTCTATCCAAAATTGGCCTCCCTATTTGTTTTATCTCAATGGTCTCCTCACCATCCCAGTCCACCGGATCCAAACTTTTGGTGCCAATATTTAACGCCTCGTATGATGGATCCAACACAACTCCATCATCTACTAATGTATCAGGGGTGTCATCTTTGATCCTAAATTCTACCATGAGTGAGACGGGTAACCTCTCATAATTCCTTTTCCTGAGGTCATACTCATCTTGAAAATCACTCCATAAATCCTCTAACAAGTTGAAATGTTTATCAAAAATTCAAGGAAGAAAGGCATTCATTTTTTTCCTTGGTTCAAAGTACTTTTGATCTATTTAAAACCTAGTTTCAGATGTATCAATTCACTACAAACTACCTTAGCTCCCACAAGATGTTGGCAGCTATATTCACCCAATTGCATGGGAAACTTATGACACCCTGTTTTGTGCTTCAATCCAAATCAGGCATTGACCCCCAGAGCTTGATATACAAATTACATTAGAACCATCCTATTACTACAACATCATATCAGAAGAAGGGATATCCATAGACCCTGACTGAGTGGAGGCCATCTTGAAATTGACAAGGCCAGGCAGCAAGAAAGAAATGAGATCCTTCTTCGATAGGATCAATTTTGTTAGAAAGTTTATAACAGGGTTTGCAGAGATTTTCAAACCTCTAAATGAAATGATGAAGAAAGAGGCAAAGATTGAGTGGAGTGATGAGGCTAAATCTGCTTTCTCGTAGATCAAACAGTCTATATCTGAGGCACCTATTTTGACAAGCCCAGATTATTTAAAGCCTTTTTATATCTATTTTTTTGCATCTGACCATTCATGTGTAGCGGTGTTAACACAACAAAGAGGAGAGGGAGAAGAAAGACATATTGCCTTTATGAGCTCTCCATTTAAAAATGCAGAAGTGAGATACCCACCACTAGAAAAACAAGCCTTCGCATTAGTACGAGCGGTAAAGAAGTTCAAACATTACATTCTTCAAAGTCAAGTAATGGCTATAGTTCTAGATCTAGCTGTGAAGTCTCTTCTGATGCAAAGTGAATTAGGAGAACGAAGAGGAAAGTGGATGGAAATTCTGCAAGAATTTGACTTAGAGATTCATCTGATGAAGCTTGTTCGAGGGCAAGGTTTGTCAAAAGCAATGGCAGATGTGGATAAAAATATCACTTGTCAGCAGTACATTGTCCAGTCATTTACTAAGGATCCCTAGTACACAGACTTGATTTTCTTCCTCCTTAATAACAGATGTCTAGAAGGAATGAATGCTACTTAGAGGAGAGCATTGAGGATGAAGAGTGCTCACTACTTGCTTAAAGGGGGATCCATCTACAAAAAGAATTTTCAAGGGATCTACTTGTGTTGTTTAGATCAATAAGAGGCCAAGCATGCTATTTCTGAGTTCCATGGAAGACATGGAATAGGACATGGGTTTGTGGATGCTTTAGCCCATCAGATTCTTAGATCAGGCTATTATTGGCCTTATGTATTTTGGGATGCACACCAACATGCTAGAACCTATCATGTATGCCAAACTTTTGCACCCAAGGAAAGAAATCCTGCAATTCCTTTGCAACTAGTGTATGAGGTAAGGTCATTTGCTCAATGGGCTTTGGATTTTGTAGGTGTTATTAATCCCAATTCTTCTGTAGGACATAAATTCTTCTTGATTGCAACTGACTATTGTACACATTGGACTGAGGCCAAGCCCTGCAAGAATAGCACCACTGAGGTGGTCATCAAGTTTTTGACTAAGAACATCACAACTAGGTTTGGAGTTCCATTTGCTCTGGTATGTGATAATGGCCCTACTTTTTCTTCTGTTGAATTCATTCAATGGGCATATGAGCATAAAATTAGTTTGAAGTATTCATCTAATTATTACACTCAGGGAAATGGAGTGGCTGAGTCCACTAATAAAAACTTGTTGGAAGTGATAAAAAAATTACTAGAAAACAATCCTAGAGACTGGCACACCCGGTTGAGATTTGCCTTATGGGCAGATCAAACCTGAATCAAAGCAGCTCTAGGAAATCCGCCTTTTAAGTTAGTCTATGGCCAAGAACCTATCTTCCTGATCCATTTATAGATACCTGTTCTTAATTTCATGCAGGAATTTTATACCAAGGATGATAGGATTGAGGTTAGATTACTTAATTTTCTTAACATGGAAGAGCAAAGGGATGTTTCTTTGCAGCAATTCTCTAAGCATCAGGTTGTCATCAAATGTTGGTTTGACAAAAGAGCCAAGATAAAATCCTTTAGGATATCAGATCTTATGTTACTATGGGATAAAGCCAGAGAAAAGAAAGGAGATCACAAGAAGTTTGATAGACTCTGGTTAGGTCTGTATCAAGTGGCTGAGATACTAGGCGAGAATGTTTTTCGTTTAAGTACCTTAACAGGAAAGCCTGTTCCATTACTAGTTAATGGTCAGTTTCTTAAGCACTATTTTGGTGCATAAAAGGTTTGATGTTTTAAAGAAAATGTATTATACTATATCATATGTAATTAAGTTTTTGTTTTTAGTTTATGTTTTTAGTTTTTTTTTGTGTTTTGTTTTGTTCTTTTTCTTTGTTTTTGTTTTTTTTTTTTATCTTGTTTCGTTGGGGATCTTCATTTTGTTCATCTGAAGACAAGGGGTTGTTATTCAAAGTATGCTACTGGTACTAGGAGAGAAATTGGTTTAGGTGTTTTCATCATCATTATTGAAAAGGATTTCGTTCTGAAACTCATGTTTTATGATCATTCTAATCTGTGTCTGAAACATTATTAAGGATAAAAGATACATTGTGAATATCTCATGAATTGTGATAAAAAATCTGTCACCAAATTAGAAAAACATTTGCCTAAGTAAACGCCTATCTGTTTTAGGATGGTTCTACCTTTGATTCAAGTGAAAAATCCAATTCCAAGACTATCATGAAATCCATTGTAGTTCTCAACCCACATTTCAGATCCATTGTGTCTGAGTATTGAGGAAGGTGTATAAAAATTTCCACAAGAGAAGCTTGAGTAAAATGAATGAATGATAATGAAAAGAAAGAAACTTCAAAGGAAAACTCAATATCAAATGGGTAATCAAGTATCTCTATTGGGGCTATGGACACCTGGATGGAAATAGAGCAATGCTTTGAGAGAACTAGAGGTATATTCGTCGGGGCTATGGATGCATGTCTAGTAGCAGAGCAATACCCAGGATTTTATTGCACGATAGTTAAAGGACTCAACCTATGTAGCTTCAATCTTAGGTATAGTTGTTCAAGAACAGAGAAAGTATCTATAAAGATTGATGCATAATATATGCACACACTCAGATTAAGAAATAACTCATGAGCACATACATTTGAGATTCCATCTCAACCTTATTCTAGATATATCTGATCTTATTCAAGTTAGCATGCTTCATAAACCAAGTAGTTTTAGGGTGACTGAAATTTTCTTTGGGTATCTTGAAAATGGATAAACTATTTTCCCAGTCGAGTCGCCATTTGTTATGCCTTGCATAACCACCCCATCTTTTTCCTTGTTCAAAATGGGTCCCCCTTTTTATTTTTTATCCTTGGTTGTTTTTCAAACAAAGTTTGGAGTCTTTCTTTTCCAACACTTTGTTTTTCTTTGGTTTGTTCTGCCAAAACCGGAGCCGGAAACGAATCGGGTTTTAAGAATTTCTTTCAAAAATCATTCTGATTCCCATCCCGACAGTCTTTATTTTGACCTTTTTTTTTTGTCTTTGTCGAAGCCAGAGCCGGAGTGGAAGTTAGGTCTGAATTTATTCAAATTTTCAAAATCAAATTGCATCCTGACTCCGCCTCCACTTTTTGGTCTTTCGTTTTAAACTAGGTTTTGTATGTTAAGTTGTCTTGTTTCGGTAATTTTTTTATATATTTTGATGTTTTGTTTCGCTTTTTTCTTTATCGACATAACCGGACCCAAAACGGGAACCAAGTTGGAAAGTTAAACAAGTTTCTGAAATAATTTTCATTTTGATTTCGCTCATGTTGTTTCTTGGTCGTTGACTTTACTAAAGTCGCGTAGTAGTAATGTGCAAGTTCCTTCTGCAGTTCTGACCCCACTCTATTGTATTTATTGCATTAATGACAGGTCCCATGCATGCATAAAACTCTAATTTTTTACCTTAATTAGGAATTAACGCTTACTTATTACCATTATTGTTAAGAGACTGAAGAGTCAACCAGAGTTGCAATAAATATTTTGTGTGAGTGAATCGATTGAAAGAGGGAAAGTTGCGCGCACATTGCTTTAGGAAGTTAATCTATTTATTTGCATTCAAGGTAGGGTTTTCTATTCTTGTTCTTCTTTTTTGTTTTCGTGTTTTCCATTTTTGTTCATTTTGGATTGTTTTGCTTTGGGAAAATTCATGATTCTCAGTAAGTTCGTGTGTTTCTGGTTTCTTTCTCTTTTTGTTTGGATTTCTTGTCTTCGTTTTGCTTTTGTATCTACTTTCTTGGTTTTCAGCATGAAAGTTTTCACGTTTTAGTCATGACCGTATCGTACTACCCAAATTTTTAAAAAAATGCATAGGTTAATTACGATTTTTACAATGAGTAGGGTTTGAAAAATTGTCATTTTTACTTAGGAATCGATTGCGCATTCAGTCTGGTTAATTTAAATAGGGTTAAATTTATGCCCTAGTTATTATATATTGAGGGTTTTTAGTTTAGGGTTTTTACGCATTTTTTGTGTTCGTGTTTTTAATTTAGATATGATGCCCTAAAAGGTATAGTCATCTCTTGGTCATATGGGGATGGTCTTATTAGGTTATGTTTAAGCCCCTTTCGTGTTGATATGACCTAGTCCTTAAATCATGAAGTTATTTATCAAACTGTTAAAATCACTTATGACGTCATGGTCATTATAGGCAGAAGCGGGATCAGAATCAATCTAGACCTTGAACTATGTTTTCCAATAAGTATCGATTCCATTTTCATCACGTCTCCAACTCCGCTTATAATGGGAAGCATTCTTTCAAAATAATGATAACCTAGTCGGAAGCAGAACCAGAACTGAATATGAAATTAGAAAATATGAGTAAAACCAAATTAGTTTCCATTCCAGTTCCGGTTACCATTCTAGTTCTGACTCCAGTCCCACTTGTTATTATTGTAATCTTAATAACGGTTTTAGCTCCAAACCCGACAGTGTTTCAAAAGAGACTATTTAGAATGTTTTTATGCTTGGTTCCACCTCCGCTATCTATATAAAGGGTAAGGTTTTAAAGGGTATTTTGTGAGGTTTATTCAAGGATCTAATTAGAGGTTTTGTTGCAGGAAATCTAAAGAATGTCAGGAGTATCAGGAGAAGCTTCCCAAAGGAATCGGCCTGCAGAAACATCAAAGGCAGCAACTAAGCCTAAGAAGATTAAGTTGGAGTAGCTACCTCATACTTTGAGGTATAATCATAGTGGTCCTATTGTCACTGCAAGCAAAGTGGAATCGGATTGGTCTGATATAACTGGCACTAATCTAGGCTCATAAAATTTTGGGGAGTTGTATTCGGAAACATTTGCTGAGGATATAATAGGGAGAACTCAAAGAATAGTTGAGTCTGGCTTGGCTCACATCACCTTATTTCCTCTGTCTATCCAGTGCCTGGAGTTGATTATGATAGCAGCAGTAGCTTACAATTCGGCCACTAAGCAGTGTATGGATTCACAAGATAATGTTATTATTGATTTAACTCCTCAAATGTTTCAACACGTGTTTAGTGTCCTGGATCCAAAGAACTTGGTACAATTGAAGGAGGAAGAAGCTTTAGAGATATACAATAAACACAAGGAGGCCAACAAAGCTCACTTGAACAAAAAGTGGTTGAGGACAAAGAAGAAGTCTCTGACCAAGCTTCATGATCAACCAAAGAGGATAGAATTATATAAAGAAGTATCAGACCTGATAATGATGTTGTCTAGAGTCTTTGGGAAGAGGGATGCATTTCATTTCAAGGAGTGGATGTTTCCCTTTATTCAGACAATCTTTAATGGCACCCAATAGTTTCATTGGCCAATGATTGTCTCTGATGTTATTCATGACCAGCTAACTAGGATAAGGGAAAGCAAGAGCTTCTTTATGACTTCTTATGTTGTCTATGCAACAACTAGAGGAGGTATCTTTCCAGGTTTGAATAGAGTGGGAATATTGGGAGAAGTTGATGGGCAAAGGAAAGTATGGAATCATTATGATCAGCTATCTCTACAAGTATCTGAAACACAATTTAGAAGGGCTAATGATGCATTCTTATATGTAATCATTAACCAACTTAATGGAGATGCATGATATAGATTGAGCCAAGAAGCTATGGCCTTTATCACAGAATGGGGATGCTGGTATATCCAATACCCTAAGTTCACTTATTTTAGACTGGCTAGATTTGAAGGTCATCCCCACTCGCTTCCAAGATGTTGTAGTAATAGGATGGTTCTAATGTAATTTGTATATCAAGTTGTTGGGGTCAATGCCCAATTTGGATTGAAGCACAAAACGTGGTGTCATAAGTTTCCCATGCAATTGGGTGAATACATCTGCCAACATCTTGTGGGAGCTAAGGTAGTTTGTAGTGAATCAATACATTTGAAACCAGGTTTGTAGACAGCTTGAAAGTACTTTGACCCAGGGAAAAAAATGAATGCCTTGTTGCCTTCGGTTTTCAATAAACATTTCAACTTGTTAGAGGATTTTTCGAGTGATCTTCAAGATGAGTATGACCTCAAGAAAAGGAATTATGAAAGGTTACCTATCTCACTCATGGTAGAATTTGGGATCAAAGATGACATCCCTAATACATTAGTAGATTATGGAGTTGTGTTAGATCCATCATATGAGGCATTAAATATTAGCACCAAAAGTTTGGATCTGGTGGACGGGGATGTTGAGGAGACCATTGACATAAAACAAATAGGGAGGCCAGTTTTGGATAGAAGTATTCACTGGGCTGTCCTAAGAACCAAAACTCCTCAGGGATCGGCTCCTAAGAAGGGGAAGGGATACAAAAGAATCAAGAGGAAGTTGCCTTCCAAGGAGCCCTTGGAATTCTTCCCTCCTGACATTAAGGAGATCAAGCTTGAAGCCTCTACCCAAGAGTTACCTGGAGTACAAGAGGGGGATGCCCAAATAGGACTAGTGGTTTTTACATCCGCAGTAGGTGAGTCATCTGCTCAAGTCACTCTTATAGAGAAACCAAGAGGAGATATGCCTAAAGGAACTCTTCATGGTATAGCTGAATCATTAAAGGGAAAAGAGAAGGAGCAGGAGATCCATGAGGTGGAAACAGACTCTAATGAGACCTTATCAAAGAAATATGCACAAGAAAAGATGCCTTTAGAGGAGGAAATCGAGCATATTTTGACTAAGGAAGATCAATGAACCTTGTTTGAGGAGGCAAAGAAAGTCTCAGATGCTCAAGCAAATGCAGAGGCCATAGAGAAGCAAAAGGAAATTGATGCTAAGGCACAAGTTGATGCCTTACTCCAACAATAACAGGTAGAAGCCAAATGAAGAGCTGATGAAATAGAAAAGAAGAAAAGGCAAAGGGAGTAGGAGCTCAAGATCAAAGAAGAATATGATAAGCTGGAGTTAATACAGAAAATTCATGATTTGGAGGAAGAAAAGGCAAATCGGCGAAGAGAAAGAGAAGTTCTTGTGGCCAAATTGAAGCTTGCTGAAGAGGCCTATAAAGAGAAAGAGGAAGCAGAACGAGTGCAAAAGGAAAAGGATGTTGAGGAGTTGATTAAGAAACAAAAGGAAAAGGAAGATGCAGATAGATTGAGGGCATTAGAGGAAGAGAGAAACCAAGAACTGGAGAAGAAGAGATTAGAAGAAGAAAAGTTGAAAAAGGAAGAAGAAGAGAAGAGGACACAAGAACAAAAGGATAGGGAGGAAGCTGAAAATCTTGCTCAGACAAATGTGGAGCAAGAACAACAAGAGATACAAGGGGTTGATTCTCAACCTCAAGTAAATGTGCAACCACCCTCTACTAATACTATTGCTTCTTCTTCGACTATAATGACCACTACTCCAGGTGCTCCCACTTGGTTAAAATTGGATCTTCAGAAGAGATCGGTGACACCTTCACAACCTCTCAATTGGGATGATATGATGAAGGAGATTGAAAAGGAAAGGCCCAAGAAGAAGGCCAAAATCCTACATTCCACTAGGCTCACCAATAGGGGAGAAATAGTTGTTGAATGTACCATACCAATGATGGAAAAGGATGTAGGAGACATGAAATTAAATGATTACCAGTTGGGCACTGTTAACTTGGGGAGACCCACCAGAGATCAACATATTAATTTGATAGATGCGGTAGCTTCATCCACTAAATCTGGAATGATGAAAGATAATCAGATAAAGGATGAGCTTAAGGCTCGGTTAGATCAATTGCATTCTTTCTTGAAAAGTGTTTCTGCTCTGAGGTCACCACAAATTGCCACCATTGAAACACTAATTTTTCTTAGTAAGAAAGAGGTGGATGATTTGGTACAGGTAAGGAGTAAGGTAGAGACATTGGATAGGTAGACTGATAAGATAAATCAGGAAATAAGTGAGGTACTGGACAACAGTTTTGAGGTCCACAAAATGATGGAGGAGCTAATAGAGGAAATGAACTAGTATGTCAAAGTATTGGGAGAATAGGAGGAGGAGTACAGAGGATATAGCCAGAGGTTGAAGGAGGTTAGTGAATTGCCAAAGTCCACTCTTCTAGAACAATCAATACTTGAAGAGGACAATAAAGATTTCTTGGAGAAGGATTCCAACATAATTTGGTTTAGGTCTGACTTTTTATACAAGCATAAAAATGAAGTTCAAGATTTTGTCAAGGATCCGAATGAACAGTTTGAATATTTGGAAGAGGTTATTATTGCTATAGTAAATGTTAATATACCGGTAAACGAGGGCCTACCTTTGAGCCAAATAAAGGAGAAATGGGATGATAGGTTTAAAGAGGTCATGCAAAAAGGAGATGATGGTGAAGATCTATTGTTAGATCACTTAATAGATATTAAAGAAGAGATAAGGGCAGCTCAGAGGGAGTTAACAAAGCTAAAGGACATGAGAGGATTTGGTGTTGTGGAATTAGAGAGGATCAAGTTTGAAGACAACTGGGTTAATGGACCGGATTTGGACATGCTTCAACAAGTCTTCTCCAGTTATGATGAATACATTACAGAGCAGGCTTTGCATGCATAATTGATAACCTCATGCATGCATGGTTTTCTTTTTCTCCTATGCATGCATAACTGGCAGTTTGTGGGTGCATGGCTTTCTTTTCTCCTCCCTATTCTTTTCTTCTAGTTTAATTGAGTTTCCAAGATGACTCTAATTTCTAAAAAGGTGGATCGGCCTAAGATAGAAAGGACTTCAATTTTTTGTATATCTATAAATACTTGTGAGGTATCATATTGTAAGGGTTGGCTGATGAGAATAAGATTAGCCACCTGATAGTAGGAGATAGAATTTTTCATAGTTTTTACAGAGATACATTGTTACTTTATTTACAATTGAATATAATTATAAGTTTTTACGCAATATGGACTTGGAATTGAATTTTATTGGATAAGGTTGATGAATTATAGTCTATTTGTATGTCAGTGATTGTGCTGAAGCATGAGTTTTTCTTATGTGATGAAAATCATTAGAAGAAACCATATTTAAAGATTATTTCATTAGATTATCTGTGAATTGAATTTATTGAAGTCTGTTGATCTATGGTCTTGGCAACGAATGAGAGTGTGTTCTTTTATCTTTGAAATATTAATGATGTGTGATTGTGATGTTAAAATAAGCACCTTAGATGCATGCAATAGTATGGACTATTTTGTAAATTGCATCATGCTATGGTTTTTTTGATCTGTTGGAAGAACATTCATTGTTGAAGATATATATCTGGATACTACATAAGTTTTATTCATGTTTTACTGATGTACGCCCTGATCTATCTTTTTCTTTTACTTAAAACCCCCTTTTCATTAAAGACAATTAAATGAATAAGTCATTGCTTGCATTCCTTATTACTAGAAAAGGCCCCTTGAATATTACAGTTGCATGGACCGATTGAGTGACACCGAACAATTGAGATCCAACTACCAAGACCTTGGGAGTTAGGCTACTATATGTTGTCTTTCTTTTTCAGGAGAAACAGAGTAGAGATATTCTGTTTAACATTGTTTGTGTCATTTTCACCATCAACATGTAGCTATGAGGAAGAATATAAACTCAAGGGAGATAGAAAATTATATGATTAACTCTAGTTTTGTGGCTCTAACCTTTTAAGTTGAAGCAATTAATTACACCAACTACATTTAGAATTGTATACCTCATAAGGTACTTTGGAATATGAATCTTGAGGAGGCTTGGTCCCATTTAAATCCTAATGTTTAATTTTTTAGATTATTTATTGTGATTCTTGGAAATTGATTCTAGATGGTCAATGTAAATCAATTGAGAAGAAAATTCAAACTTTTATTGTGTTTTCTATTATGATAATGTGAAGGCTTATATTTTGATTGATCCTATTATTAGGGATGTCTAATTTCAATGATATTTCCTATTTGATTATTCATTCACTCATATGGATACTCTAGATCCCCTACTTCATCATCATTACCTACTCCACCTTCATCATTTGAGGATTTTTTTTTCTTAAGATTTATTCAAATGAAGTTCCTAGTCTACCTCTTCCTAGTGTAATATTTTTTTATTGGGCCTACACTACCCTTTATGATGTTGGATCTATTATTGTTAATCCCATACATCCTCATCACACTCATTAAAAAACTTTAGGTGTTAATATTTTGAGTCATGTACTTTTAGTTGAACCTCAAAAGTTTCTAGATATTATAGGTAGTATTCTAGAGTGGGACAATGTTATGTCTAAAGAGTATTCTTTCTTGATGATGAATCATACATGGGATTTTTACCTATTCCCAAGGGAAGAAATTTGATTTAGTTCAAGTGGGTGAATTAAACCAAATATGCAGCATATGGTTATATTGACAAGTATAAGACACATCTTATGAATAAGGTTTCTTCTCAAGTTCAGGGTATTGATTATTTTGAGGCCTTTTCTGTTATCACCAAGATGGATTCCATTTGTCTTGTACTTTCTCTAGTAGCATCCTAGGTATAGTAAAATTTTTAGATGAATGTAAAGAATGCCTTTTTATATGGTGATCTTCATCAGGAGATCTACATGGAGCATCCTTCTAGTTTTATGTAGTACTAATTACTTATTTACATAATTTTTTGCTCATTAAAAGGTCTCAAAAAATCCTCTTATTCTTGGTGCAATAAGAAATATATTATCTTTCTTGCTTCTAACTTCACATATTGCCATTTTAATCTTAAATTTTATATTCAAAGGCATGGAGAGTATCTTTTAGTTCTTGTGTTATATATAAATGATTTGATTCTCGTAGGGAATTCCACCTCCATGATCTAGAGTATCTAGTGACAATTGATAGAATATTTTGATATGAGTGATCTTGATCTTCTACATTTCTTCCTTGGTCTATAGGTTTACCATAATTTTGAGGTGATCTTTATTTTTTAGTAGAAATGTGTTCTTTAGTTGCTTCATATATTTAGCATGGTAATTTTAAGCCTATCCCCACACCATTTCATCCAATTTTTCTACTATCTATCAGTTACACTACTCCCGTAATTGGTGTTATCATTATTTGGTTGGTATTCTGTTCTACATGACATATAATCACACTAATATTTCCTTTATGATTAGATTTGTCTCCCATTTCTCTCAAGAGAATCGTGAGAGTTACAAGAAGGAAATCAAACATCTCTTAAGGTATATATAGGGTACATAATCTTTTGGAATTCACTACACATTAGGAGCTTCTCAATTTATGGGCTTCATCAACTCAGATTTGGTTGGTGATATTGATGATTGAAAGTATACTTTTGGCTTTTCTCCTTGGTTTTGGTCCAATTACATGGTATTGCAAGAAGAAAATAGCTATTTCATTATCATTGTTAGAGGTCAAATATGGAGGTATAATTTTGGTTAACCAAGAGATTTTATAGTTTCAATAGTTGATAACCGAGTCTGGATTTATTCTTGATCATCCCACTACTCTTTGTTGTGATAATGAGAATACCATTTGATAGGGAAATATTAAGGTGGCATATAAAATGGATTTAATGTTTAATAAATATAATTTTATTTTGGCCTACATGTCAATCTAGGGTGTATACTTATGAAAGGTGTAGTGGATATATGTGCAAAGATTGTAGGTAGTGAGGTGAGTATGAATGAAATGTAGCTAAGAAAATAAAACCACTCTTTAAATTGCTACAAGAATTTTGAACACTACCAAAAACTACTACAAGAACTATGTAGGTTGAATTGTACATGCCACTATGGGAACTATGTTGATTTCTATAATTGTATGCTACAAAAATAACATGTTATATAAACCATAAAAATAAATAATTAGATAGATATAAAATACATTATGATAAATATATTATCTATACAAATCATCATTATCATGCCTCATGTGTAAAATAAAGCCTACAATTTATAATTTAATCATACAATAATAAAATGAAATAAAATAAGATATTCAAAATAAAGAATAATAAAATAATATCATTGTCATTTTTTGGGAGTGGGCCCTCCTCCTAGTTTGTGAGGTAACAAAAACACTATTAAATCTTCATAACAAAAGTTGATGCATATATCATATTCTCATAAAAGCTTTACATTTATTTTTTGCATCATCGTTTTCTTACGCTGATCTCTCCCTATTATTACATCATTGTTGTGTTATTTTCCCTGCTATATTTTCTCCTTTCATGTCATTTCTTATATAAGTGAAGAAGGAAAAAGATGATAATGAAGGAAAATAGATATAAATACATAAAAGAAATACACATAAAGATAGTATACCTTCATAGTCTCCATCCTCATGGATTGAGCTCAAAAGATGCACCCTAGTCTTGTCAATTTTCTCAAGTGTTGATAGTGCATGTGGTTGCTCATAATTCAGGCAACATGATGGTAGGATAGGGATGGATTCAGTGGATATTTGAGAAGCATAAGGATAAGGTGAATGTGAATGTAAAGAATGATATCAAAGGCCTCAATATATAGAATTTTGATAAGAGGAACCAAGGGATAGGATTGATTAGTTGATGGATGGATGAGATTAAAAGAGAGATAGGGTTTGGATCAAGGTTGAGTGGATTATTAGTCTTGTGATAAGTGTCACAAGAGGGAAGGGCACACATTGGGAAGAGTTAGTGGGGGTAGGTGAGATCTCACACATGTGTGAGAGGAGGTGAGAGAGGCTTAGGACACTTGTCACTTAGTGAAGTTTGGGGGAGGTGTAGGAATTTAAAAATAGGAAATAATAGTAATGGGGATTAGGGATGAGGGATAGATCAATTAATTGAGGATTAACTGATTTAATAGGTTGGTTTGAGTTAGGGTTTATTAACTTGGGTGGAGTTAAATGTTGGAGAATGGGTTGATGAGGATTAGGAAAGGGATAAAGTTAATTAATCGAGGATTAATCAATTTAGGTGGGATTAGGGGATTTTAGAGGAACGAGGGAAAAAGGTTAGTTTTAATTAAATAAATGTATAGATTTCTTTAATTAAAGGTGGTGGATAAAGGAAATGGGGAAATTAATTAAATAAATAATATTTATTTAATTAATTATTATGATAAGGGAATTAGGTTAAATTAATTAAATAAATAACAAGTATTTATTTAATTAAATATTATTTTAGGCATTTACATTTTGCCCCTCTTTGGGATGATGTTGCGATTAAGAGAAGTAACATCATTTCAAAGAAGAATAAACCAAAGTGGGTAGGCAAGGGATAAGGACTAGTGGCATGATTCCAAAATCACTAACAAGGGTGAGGAAGCATGACAAGGAGGTAGTGGTATGCCCCCTTGAGAGGACAAGCAGGTTCAAAGAACATAGGTATGCTCTCGAAATGAATAAGAGGATAAGGAGGATAAAAGGATGAAAAAATGAACTACCTAAGGATGGATGGAAAAAGATAAAGATGATGAAGATATGGATGGAAGGGAGGATGGATGATCATCATGTCACAATGATAAGAGCGACCTAGATTTGATATTGTACTTATTATGCACCAAGGTATAAGGAACCAAGATGACAATATGTCAAGCACATGATCAAAAAGTTTAAGTGTAAACATATGACTTATAGCACCATGATATGGAATACCATGATTCCCGTGTGGCAATAGAGTGCAAATAACCATGATAAATGAAAACAGTGATAATATATACAAGCAACAAGAAATCATGCACATAAACCAAAAGCAAACAAGGGCTATGGTCCAAGTCAAGCTAAAAATTGATTGGTGGATTGATGATGATAAGGATAAGATAACAAAGTTAACGATAAGAAAAATGTGTACCCGAAGGATTGTGTTGTTAATGATAAGAACAACACATGGATTGAGAAAGATACATCCCTATGATGATATTGGATTAAATTTGATCAATGGATTTTAGCTAATTTGGATCAAAATGATGGATTGCTTTTGGATTATGCACTAGCTTGCAAGTTGAATTGCATGTATTAGGATTGATTGCATTGGGTAGGATTAAATTGGGATGTTGGATTGGAAGAATAGATGGATTGGATAAGATCGGATTAGATGGATGATAGGATGATTAGGATAGAGGAATGCATGGGATCCAATGACAAGGGAGAACCAAGGCATGGCAGAGGATGGAAGGATGGAGGAGTTCCATGGATAGGAGGGAGGGCTTTGTATGATGGATGGTGATGAGAGATAAGAGGAAGGGAGCTCCAAATACTAGTTGCAAAGGACTAAGATGCCCCACACTAGAGGTAGTGAAAATATGAGATGGAGGGATAGTGCATAAAGGACATGGATGGAAATAAGAGTGAGGATTGCATTGTCCAAAGCATGCATGGATATTTTTCCCCTAGCTTTCTAGAAAGACCAAGGGTGAAGAGAAAGGATGAATTGGATAGGATGGTGGGATGAAGATAGGGTAGAGGATATGGGATTGAGGATACATAGTATGATCAAGATCAAGTGAATTAGATATGGATGCATGGATATTTTACCCCTATGCTCATCGTCAAGATCAAAGATATGAAGAGAAGATGGATTTGGATAATATGAGGGATATGTGATGAATGATATGGATAGCATAAGGGAGATAAGATATGTTATTCTCTTGTAGATCCTTAACCTTTTCAAGATCAAAGGGAGGAAAAGGGGGGATGGATTAAATAGGATGATGGATAGATGATGAAAGATAATGGAGGATGTGGATAAGGTGTGGTATGGATGAATATTTCCCCTAAGTGTATAGTGAAAGAGGATGGGGAGATTACACATGGGTGTATTAATGTTAGAAATAGGGAGGAAGGACTCAAGCATCTAGTTCCATAGACAATATCCCTTGATTATGTACTATTATGCTCATAGATGTAAGTATAATTATGGTGAGGGGGATAAAATGGATTGGAAGATGGAAGGGGATATGGACTTATGAAAAATATTGGATGAGAGGGATAGAAAGATGGAAAATGGATGTTGGATAGTAAATGGATTGATGAAAGACTTGTTGATGAGTGGATGGAAATGTTGGCAAGATCAACATTGGCACACACCTTGAAGGGTGGTGGAATAGCAGAAGTGAAGTGGATTTTGTATTTTGAGGTTTAGATGGAGGAGTGAATGTAGATTTTGGGACATAATGACCCAAAATGGATGGAGGTGATGAAGTATTATTATATGGGGTGGACTTAAAATTGGATAGAGCTTTTGGATAAGCAAGTTTGGATGCCAATTTTGATTTTTCTTTGGGATGTATTGATTCTATGAGTATTTTTGGAATCCAAATATTATTTTTATTTTTATTGATAGGCCATTGTGGCCTTTTGGATTTATCTTTTTCATTTTTGATCATATTTTTCTTTGTTCTTGCATGTATTTTTTATGGGAGATGTTGATCCTTTGATTTTTTTGGATTTTTAGCTTTATACATTTGAGATTTGGCATCCAAATTGCTTCTAAGAGTAATGGGATTTGTGGATGGATATGAATGATTTGGATGTATTATGGATGGGTTGGTATAGATAGGAAGTTGGAATGATTTCAAAGATGTGTGCCTTTGTTGATCTTGATTAGGGATATGAGGTGATATATAGAGAGGATAATGGGATTTTGGAATAGGAATGCTAGGGGGTGGAATGTAAGGACCCAAGATGGATGGAGGAGATGAAGGACTTTGTTTTGGGAAATAGGGACCCAAAATGGATGGAAGGGATGAGGGTTTGGGATTTGGGACATAAGGGCCCAAGAGAGATTTGTAGGATGGGGAACATGGATATATGGATTTAGATGGAGGTATTTTGGATTTAGGATGGATGGAAGGAGTGCCAACATCTTGAGCTTGGTATCCAAGGCCATGGTATTTTGGATTTTCTTTGCTATTAAGGGGTTCTAAGATGCATTTCTCATGAAGGCCTAACCCTTTGCCTTGATAATGCATAGTTTGACAAATCCTTTTGCAAATGGGATACTTTTTGTTTTAGAAGAAAGATGTGAGTCAATTTTGAGGAGGATATAAATGGAAGGAATGATAGGTTCTTAGAGTAAACTAGCTTGGATGAAAGTGGAGGAACCCATTTGATAAGTATTGGGTTCATGGGTATCTTGGATAGGGGTGGTGGGATCTTGTGGGGGATTAGGATCATGACATGAAGATGAAGGGATTCTTTGATATTGACTTGGGGTACGATCATGGGATGGGGTGGATGGTATAGCGTGATCTTGGTTATGAGATGGAATGGGATCATTACATGAAGTGGGAGGGTTGTTTTGATCATGAGAGGGGAGGGGATAATTAGATGGGGTAGAAGGTGTAATGTAATCTCTATACGGAGGAGAATCTATGTTAGCATGCTTTGGATTAGGAGATGGACATATTTCATTTGATGTGGAGGGTGTGATGGGAGAGGAAGGTTGGATAGAATCTTAAACTTGGATGGATGGATTGATAGGAGGTTCATGGTATTTAGGGGATTGGGGTTTATCTTTATGTGGAGGTGATGAAGGTGGATGCAAGACATGGGAAGATTTCACCCCTTTGTTTTTGCATGGGGTTTTAGTAAATTTTTCAAATAGTCCTTAGAGGAAATTATTATGAGATACATGGGATGAATTTTATTGGTAAGATTGGGGTGATGTGGATTGTAAGGATGAGGGAGATGGAAAATTGTACTAAGTGGTGGAATATTTCATGGATTGGTAAATTGAGAATGAGGATGAGGACCTTGAAAAGGATTTGGAGATGGGGATTTGGGATGTGGGTAGGTTTGGCATGAAATTTTGGCTAGAGGCTTGGTTTCCCTTGTAAAAATAAGGGGAAGGATAAGCAAGAGGAGATGGATTCAGATTGGATGGAGGTGTAGAGGATGGAAGTTTAGCACCAATTCTAAGGAGGTATCTAAGCATGGCATCCTTATCATTATTGAAGTAATGGGTGAGGATAAAATTAGTGGTGGTGGATGGGGATGACATGGATGGGACTTGAGGGGAAATTTTGATGGATGATTGGTGGAATCTTGCTGAATTTTTTTAAATTATAATGGATTCAATGTGGTCCACAATTCTCTCATTATCATCATGGGGATCATATTCAGGTTAGTCAACAAAGCTATCCTTATCATCATAAATATGATTGGAGGTTGGTTGGAATGGGTGAAGGTGGATTAGAATAGATTAGGTTGGATGAAGGATAAGTTAGGTGGTTAGACATGGTAGAGGGTTGATTGGAAGAAGAAAGTTTGGGATTGATTTTGGATGAGGATGGAAATTATGATGATGAATCAAGAATGGATGGGGGATTAGAATAATAAGATATGAGGATGAATATGAAGGATGGGATTAGAGTTGGGATAAAATGTCAAGACCTTAAAATAATTTGATTTGATGATGAATGATTCTCTATACTTAAGATAGACTAGAATTCTTACGCAAGAGTTGAATGGATTTGCTTTCTACTTAAGATAGGCAAAGTTCGTAAGTAGGAATTGATTGGATTTGATAACTATTCTTAAGATATTCTAACATTCTTAAGCAAGTTTGGATTAAATATGAAATCAATCTTAAGGTCTTTATTTTTTATTGGGAAATTGGATTCAAAGTGGAGTCTAAGACAATGTATTGTAAAGTTGGTAGAACCTACACAATTCAAAGGTTTAACTAACTGAATTTTCCACTTAACATTGCTCAAGACTACATTGAATTTTCAACCCATGGCTTGTAAGCTTATGATGTTGTAGCATTATATATACCTTCAAGGACTCAAAACTAATTAAGCTACCCTACTCAAGTTATTATACTTGCTATAAATTCATAGAATTACAAAATAATAAAAGACATAACAAGAACTAGTGGTTACAGGTACCTACAACTTAGACTGTAACTAAACTGTTACTAATGAAATGATGTTGTAATAACTCAAAACTGATAAAAAATAATGACTCAACTAAATTAATATTTGGAGTACTAATGGTTAACCATTCGTGAAACAATGGTAAGTTGATAATAGCTATTAAACAAAAATGAATAACTAGAAAATGAAGGGAGGAACGGTACCTTGAGTGGCATGATCAAGTGGTTGTTCCCACTTTAACTAAACCCAAATCTAATTAATCAAATTCTACGCATCCAATGAAATTAACTCCATTCATTGCATATTCATGAAGATCACACAAGATATTTCATAGATTGTATTTGATCATTCTAAATGTTTCATATCTTGAAACTAAAAGTAACTGATAACATAAAACTAAAAAAATCAACTAACTATTCTACAGATTCAACCAAAAACTATATACAAGCTTGAAGGAATCTTACTCAAAGCAACAACTTAATTGAAATCATTAACTCCACTCCCAGATATTTAGAGCATAGAGTTAACATTGATTTATTCAACCTATAACTAAAAAGGAATCCTAATAGGACTAAAACTCTGCCAAAACATAATTGCATGTAAACATACAACCATTTGTCAAAATCCCATAAGTGAAGGATACCTCTTCTTTAGCACTTATTAACTGGTTATAATAATGTTATGTTCAACCTTTATCAAGTGTCTTTAATCAACAACCATCACATTCAACTTAACCTGGAGCTCCCCTATTTTGGTTTCAAGTGTTCCTTTTTCTATGGGTTCATCCTACAACTATTGTGTGCCATGGTTTTGCTTTAGCTGCAAACAAGTTAATTTTGTAAAGCATGTACACAAGGATAATTATCATAATCAAATCATCGTATTTCATACAAATTTTCATATAAACCATACAATACTAATATATCATAACCATAATTTCATCATTGTATATTATGTTCAAGGTTGCATAATAGATATGAAAGGATAGTATAATGTAGGAGCATTGTTTGGAAAATTTATCTAAAATTATCTCAAAATATGTCTAAAAAAAATCGAAAATGAGCTATTATCTAGACCTATCATCTCCCCCCAACTAGCCTTTTTCTTGTCCCCAAGCAAAATACTAGGGATATTGATTGTATTGCAAAGCAATCTATCTCAGGTCCATAATTGTATTAACCCCTTGAATCTGCTTCAAATAGAAACCTTGATATTTTGAAAGCTGCCTCATCCTAATAATTCCTACTTTCTCACATTCATCACCTTTCTCTCCAGTCTAATGTGGAATTGGATATAGGAGGATAGGTGGATGGAAGGTGAGTGGTACTCACTGAAATCCTTTATTGACACCAATTGTCATACATTGTGTACCCTCTAAAGCATAGCAGTAAAATCATACATAGAATGTGACTCTTTCCTCTATAACTCAGGTGTTAGACTATTCCATCTATTATGTACATGCTTGTAAAACTCTTGTCTAATACCCACAACTAACATCTCCATTCTTTCATAGTTTTCCTCCTTGAGTTTCATGATTTTCTTACCCACTCCCTAATGTTTACGAATTTTCAGCCATTCCTCAATGACTGCATCTAGATCCTTTGCCTCTCTTCTTATTGGAAGTGCAATGGACTTCTCTTTTTCTTCATACTCTTCCATGATCTCACCCCTGAGCTGCTCATTCCTATAGTAAAAGGCAAGTGCTCTAATATGAAGATCTCCCACAAAAATTGAATGGTTCCATCATGTCTCATCAAGTATTACATAGTTGTGAAAATAAAACTCACACAACTGATCCTATTCTTTGGGTGTGGAAGCAGCAAAATTTTTAAGAAACTCAAAAGTTTGACTAATGCCAACTGAATGTTTGCTAACTAATCTATTGAAATGAAAGCATAAAAAAATTTCTTGTAAAAAAATGCATATGTTCTCGGTGGAGGCTTACATCTGAAAATTTGTGTAACCTTATCTGCCATCTCCTCCAATCAGACTACTGATTTGTTCAATTCCATATCTCTCTTCTCCAATTACATTACATATTCTTCTTTTTCCTTCTTTCACTTCTCCTTTTCCTGTGCAAATTCATTAGTCACTTTCCACAATTGGTAGCCAAGTGAGAATATTGTGTGGTAATCAGGAGTTTTGAGAGGAGGAGGTTTCTCATATGTCATTGCTAGTTCTTTGTCCCCTGTCTTGGTAACAACTAATTGTGCCAACAAATCTAACTTAGTGCCATGACCATACAATTATAATTTCTCCTCCATCTTCTACATTTTTGCTTCTCTTTCCTTATCATTTTGCTCATAATTTTGCACTAAATCCTCAAGGTTTTTAATATTATCCAATAACTCATGGATTTCTTTCCTTACATCCCTTTCTTCAATGTAAACCTCCTCTGTATCTTCAAATTACTCATTGCCTTCTTCATAATCTCCATGAATGGCACTCTCTAAGGTTTATGTCTAGAATTTATTGGCAGTAAATATATCTTTTGTTTCGGAATTAGAATTTGTCACCACATACCTTCTCTTTCTTGTTGGTATATTCACATTACCAGGAACATCCCCTTTTATTTCAGAGTCAGTTTCTACAATCATAACATTTTCCTAATGTTGTTCTTGTTGATGTTGTTTTCCCTGAGGTTGTTCTTTACTCATCTCTTTTCCTTCAGGTTCCCCTATATTTTCCTTTGTGACCCCTTGTTTCCTCAATATACCAAAGTGTCTAGGTTTGAGTATTTATTTTTTAATTTTCTTCTTTCCCTTTTGAACACTCTTCTTCTAATTCAAAACATCCTCCTTCTTCTTCTTTGTATCATCCTCTCTCTTCTTTTGAATATCCCTCTTTTTCTTTGGGGTATTATCCCTTCTGGTTTAGAGGGTGTAGTGAAGGTGGATGCACTACCTCTTCGACTCTTAGATTTTTGTGACCTTGAAGAAGAAGGCAATTCCTCTATTATAGGTGGCCTGTATTCTAGTTCTTCAGGTTCCTCATGCTTTCCTTGGCTACGAGTAGGCGAAGCCACAAGTGAGACATGGGGTTTTCCTCTTCAGGCTCATTTAGGGGCTCATTTTGGGGTTCTACAACCTCAATTACTATAGGTATACATAGTAAAAAATTTAAATTTGTGCACTCATCTTTCTTGAAATCCTCCCACTTCACTTGTGGGTATTAAATCCTTAAACTCCTCTTTATCAACAAAGTAATTAAACAGTGATGAGATAAAGAGGTATCACTTTATTTTCTTTGGTATTCTGAGGCCATCTATTTCAACAAACTGGAAAAAAAAAATTGGTACATTCATTAACCTATTATTCCTGATATGATTGAGTAATTTGAAATGAACTATATACAAAACATTCTGCCTACCATCACAGGTGATGTATCTGATAATGTAAGAGACACAATTTTCCACAACTAGGGGAGAGAAAGTCTCTTTGTACCTTGTGATGAGGAGTCTAATTCCTCTCCTCATATGCAAAATTCTTCCCTGGCTGCAACTACATCGGCTCATGCTGGAAATTTTGCCCTTGTTTTTGGTAACCCAATGACATATGCAATGGTTCTCTCGGATGCGTCTACTAAAATTCCTTTTACCATAGCTTCATCATACTAAAGATTAGATACCAATCTTCTTGTCATGTCATCACTAAATTATGTTAACTTCAAGAAGTAGTCAAGCCAGCCAACCCTAGTGAAAATGGGTCACTGATGTATCCTCCAAATTTTTTTGATGAGCTACTAGCTCCCTTCTTATGACATCACTCCCCATTTTGGCTCACTTCTTTGCTTCAATGCACTCAATCTTGCTTTATAATTTAACTCAATCTCTCCTATCACCTTCAAAACCCTTCACTCTCCTCTCCTTCTCTCATATATCTTTACTGGCATACCATACTACAAATTTCCCTTCTCAATACCAACTTAATTTAAGCTCATAGATAGGTTCTAAGTTCGATTCCAAACTCTAGTTTAAACTTTAAGCTCAAGTTCTCAAGTTGTAAAATTTAACAATTTAGAAATGGCAGCAAAAAAAACAGATATAACTTAGAAGATTTTGCATGACATTTCCATTCATTGATTTTAATTTAGGTGGCCGATGTAGAAAATACTGGTGAAAAGACTAACTAGGTTGTACCCTCCCCCCAACTTAATTGGTGAAGTAACCTCACTTCACGTTTATGATTTATAGGTGGTGTAAATATGAAATGATAGTAATTAGTGATATAATAGTTCGCATGCATGGAGTAATATGAAAAATATAATGAAAGTTTAAAGAAGACTAGAATAATCATGATAGCATACCTGAAGTACTATCTTGAAGAAATAACCATCCACTACACATGGAAACTAGAAAGAATATATATGTTGGTTGATTTGATGTGAGTTGGTGATTTGACAACTTGAGTATTTAAAATGCAAGTGGGCAATAAAAGGATTATGCCACAAGTACTTATTAGGAAAGATGGATAATACGTGTGGATATTTGGAATGAATTTGCATAGACTTAATGAATATGGCACCAACTAAATTGAATTTTCTTTCCGGCTACCAGACAATGCTACATATACCTATAGTATCAGGGCCTATTATGAACATTGATAGGATTAAGCTATCCCTATGGAATTAGGACCTTTTGTGAATATTGAAAAATAGGTCCCTTTGAAGATATTGTGAAAATTATTATAACGTGCAATGTGTGCTTGTGAGAAAATGAGAAATTAATCCTAAGTGAGCTCAAGGATTGAGCTATGTAGCTCAATCTCTAGGTCACTAGAAGTATTGGGTATATCATGTATTACTGAATCATCACTCTATGTGTCAGATTCTATGTTTGGTTCACTGTCAGCACCATATTGTGAAACAATGAAAATATGAAATCATCCTTTTGTAATGGATTTTTATATAACTTCAATCTATGGCCATTTACTAGAAGTGAAAAATGGATTGCATCAATGGTGTGTAACTAGACTACCCCATTAGGATAAAGTTGGTTGATTTCATAGGGGCCCAACCATTTGGACTGGAATTTTCCTTTCAAGTCCTTATATCGTGAATCATATAACAATGCCCAGTCCCCCATAGTGAACTCCTTGGTTTTGATGTACTAATCATGCCACTTAATTCTTTTTTTCTGAACTACCTTTCTATGATGAATTGCTTCCATTCTTATTCTCATCCAATCCATTTAAAGTATGCAACCTTTCCTTCTAAAATAGATAACTAGATACCTAAGAGTATGGGAAACATTTGTGAATCAACTATCTCTTCCCCCTCAGAGAAAAGTGTGGTGGAATTTTCCCTATGACCAAATAATTGGCAATATCTGCATACCAGGGTACTTGTAATTTTAGAGAAAATAAGTGTTCATTTGGGAATGAATCATCCACCACTCCTTCAATTAATTGTGTTGGCAATCTTGATAGGAAATCTGCCACTACATTTTCCTTGCCAAGTTTGTCTACTATGGTAATGCCAAATTCATGTGAAAGATGTAGCCATCTTACCAATCTACCTCCAACTATTGGCTTGTTCATCAAATACCTGATTATTGTATGGTCTGTATGGACAAAGACTGAATAGCTAGTAAAATAGTGCTTGAATTTATTAATTGTATATACTACATCAAGAATCTCTTTTTCTATTATAGTATAGTTCAACTCTGCTCCTTGAAGATTTTTGTTGGTATAATAAATTGCATATTCTTTGTTTCCTTCCTTCTGACCCAAAACTGCTCTAATGGAAAAATCTGAAGCATCTGTATATATGTGAAAAGGTAGAGTCCAATTAGGACCTCTTAAAATAGGTGCTTGAGTCAAAGCTTTCTTCATTTCTTCAATGGAGTGTTGACACTCTGTTGTCCATTCCAATTCAATGTCCTTATTTAGCAAAACAAATAAAAATGCATCAATCTTACTAAAATCCTTGATAAACCGCTTGTAGTAGCCTACATGGCCAAGAAAGCTCCTGATATCTCATTGTTTTTGAGGAACAAGTACGGTAGATATTATCTCTATTTTGTGTGGATCAACCTGAATTCCTGCACTGGATGTAAAGTGTCCCAATACAATTCCCTATGTCATCATCATGAAAGACTTTTCACTGTTGAGCGATAGGTTGTGTTCTTTACACCTTTTCAACACTTTTTCCAGATTATTGAGAGCTTCCTCATAACTTTCACCATAAGTAGTGAAGTCGTCCATGTATATCTCCATGTAGCCATGTGCATAATAAGAAAATATGTTGATTATTAATCTTTGAAAGGTAGTTGGAGCATTGCATAAGCCAAAGGGCAGAATAAAGTAAGCATAAGTCCCCCAAGGACATGTGAAAGTAGTCTTGTCCCGATCCTCTGGAGTAATTTTTATCTAGTTATAACCACTAAAACCATTAAGAAAAGAAAATTACTTCTTCCCAACTAGAGAATCAAGTACTTGATCTATGAAGGGTAGAGGAAAGTGGTATTTCCTAGTTGTTGTATTTAATTCCCTACACTTTACACAAACTCTCCATTTCCCACCTTTTTTGGGAATAATTACCAAAGGTGAGACCCATTCACTATCTGATATTGGATAGATAAAAATTGCATCAAGGAGATTTTGTAGCTTATATTTCACTATCTCCCTTAAGACAATATTCCTACATCTCTGTGGTTGCTCAATGGGTCTGTAGCCATCATTAATATAAATCTTGCACATACATAAATCAGGATCTATGCCTTTCATATCATGGTAATCCCATGCATATGTTGTTGAGTGTGCCTGCAACACTATTTAAAAAAAGTTTTTTTGCTCTTCTATCAAGGCATTATTTATGTTTAAATTCCTTCGCATGATTTCCAATTCTTTGGATGACTCTTGAACAGATGAGAGATCAAGGCTTGGTATAATAGGTACACATTGTTGAGGTAGTAATGAATGAAATAACTATGATATTTCTTCTATAGAATTGGTGGGTATAATACTTTTTAAGGGGTCTTGTAGGCATATGAGGCAATCTTATTGCTATGGGCTCCTACCATGGTCATTTTGGATTATGTGAGCAATGAGCTCATTGTCATCTCGTTCATCCAATAAGGGGTTGCACTATATAGTCATCAGTGTTTGCAGAGAATGGTTATCTTCCTCATCCAAATTTGGCCAAATAGTTTGCTCAAGGTCAACATAAGGTTGAACTGGTGGATAAAGAGCCAAGTTCATGGTGACTATCCCATTGGATATTACCATTTTGCTAGACCTACAACCTATAAATGCATCATTTGTAGCTAACCAAGGTCTGCCAAGGATGAGTGGGTAACCTGCAAGATTAACTTTGGGTTGTAGCACTATAAAGTCTGTAGGATATTCCCAAGAATCCATTGCAATGACTAGGTCTTCGATAATATACCTTAGGCTTGGTAGTGGACCTATCAGCTAGTTGTAAGAAAATTTGTGTGGGCTTGAGGTTGACTAGCTGAAGCAACTACATTGTTTATTTTTTCATGACATTGATTGTTGCCTCCAAATCTATCAAAGTATTTATAATGAGGGTTCCATTGATCTTTACACCCACTACAGGACTACCAAGATCTATATACTTAGAGATAGTAATATTCCCTAATATGATATCTACAAGGTTTCCCAAGACATGGACTGACTGAGGATCTTTTCTTTTCCTGCCTGGTTTCTTAATACATAGATCCCTCACAATTTTGGTATAGATAGGGATGTCTTTGATAACTTGGATAAGTGGAATCTTGATGCTCACATCTTTTAATTGACCATTTGTCAAAATCCCATAAGTGAAGGAGACCTCTTCTTCAACACTTATTAACTGGTTATAATAATGCCATATTCAACCTTCATCAAGTGCCTTTAATCAGCAACCATCACGTTTAGCTTAACCTAGAGCTCCCCTATTTTGGTGTCGAGTGTTCCTTTTTCTATGGGTTCATTCCAAAACTGTTGCGCGCCATGGTTCCTCTTTAGCTTCAAACAAGTTAATTTTGCAAAGCATGTACACAAGGATAACTATCATAATCAAATCATATCATTCCATCAACATTCCTTACGTATTTTCATATAAACCATACAATACTAATACATATAACCATAATTCCATCATTGTATTTTAGGTTCAAGTTTGCATAATAGATATGAAAGGATAGTATAATGTAGGAGCATTGTTTTGAAAGTTTATCTAAAAGTATCTCAAAATACGTATAAAAACAACAGAAAATGAGCTATTATCTGGACCTATCATGGATGATAATTGATTAGAGATATGATCCTTAAGTGGATTTTTTTATGATGATGACAAGATATGGGGTATGAAGTAGGCTAAATCCTTAACCAAATTTTGATGTTCAAAGGGTGATTTTGATTAAAGATTAGGGATTGGATGCTTGATTGATAAGATAAATGGATAATGGTTGATTGAATTTGAATGAGGAATAGATGGATTAGATTAGGACTTGGTTGGAATGGGATTAGGTTGATAAGGGGATTGGATTAAGATGATTATGAAGGACGTGGATTAAGGAAGATAGTGAAGGATGTGGATAAAGGATGAAATTGAATTAAGAAAGAAGGATTTTGATGTGGATTATGGAGGATGAATATGATAATGATTAGGACCTCAAATGGATTAGAAAAATTAAGATTAGGGTCCTAAATGATGGATTAGGGATGGATTAGATATATATTAGGGGATGATGAGGACAAGATGGATGATTATGATGAAGGGAGGAAGGTTATGATGAAAATGGATGATTAGAATGATCAAGGAGGGTAGTTAGGATGATTATGGACAATTAGAGTGAAAATAAATAATTGGGATGAATGGAGAAAATTAGGATAAAAATGGATGACTAGGATGAGAAGAGATGGTTATGATGAGTTGAAGGGTGATTAAAATGATAATGAAGGATTAGGATGGGATGATTAGAATGAGGTGATTAAGATGAAAATGAATGATTAGGATGGAAAAGGTGGAATGATTAAGATGTGGAAGGATGGTTAGGATAGGAATAATTGGTTGGGATGAGGTGAAGGTTTTGATTGCTTGACTAGGAGATAGAATTAAGAGCACACAAACAAACAAAGTGGCTAGGAGGAAAAGGGAAGATAGGCATTCATTGGTTTATCACAAGAAGACACACCAAGCACTTGCACAAGACTAAAATTATTCAAGTGGGATTATAACTTAGTGTAGGCCCACCACCCTAGGGGGTTAATACTGCTTGATACTCAAGGGGAGCACCCTTTCTCATGAAGGTAGATAGCTAGAGATCTGATGACATAGGGCCAATATCGCCAAGGCACACCTTCTCTCTCTTTGGTAACTATCTTAGTTTACCCAAAGATTTCTATCTCAACCTAAGGGAGTACATGGTAACTTTAGGGTATGATCTGCATCCCTTGCACCACACTAAGCTATGATCGTAAGGTCTTAATCTAGGATGAACAAGGCTCTTAGGGAGTCCTCCAAATACCTCAAGGGTACATGAGGCCAAAATTCATAGATGAAAGGGAATAATCCCAAACAACTGGGAGGAGAGAGTCTCCACCTTCACTTCTTCAAGGTATAAATTTCTTGGAGGCTTAGCCCAAATTGAAAATATTCCACTTCCAAGAGAGGTGTCTTTCGATTCATCTCCCACTCTTTATACTCCATCAAAACATGGGAGTTGAAGTCATCCACTAAGGTGATGAAATCCCTAGGAAATCCCCCTAAAAGGAATGATCCAAGTGTTTTTGGTCACCCAATATCGCATGAAGTGCAAGGGGAGAGCATACACATGTTGGGTTCCTTGGGATAACGATGAAAATAAAATAAAAGGAGCGAGTGATGTTTTTGATCCTCAAAATCACACTAGGTGCAAGAGGAGAGCATACACACCACTCACTCAAAGACACGTCAAACAAAGTTCAATAACCTAAAGAAATGAAATGTGCCTAGATTAGTAGAAAAAATAAAGCCTTGGACAAGCGAGTTCTCAAGAAATATGTTAGTAGTTTGATGATATTTTCCTTTAACAAGTGATTTCAAGTTGCACCACAAAGGGGTTAGATAATAAAATAATCACATGAAATGAATGTTAGCATGGAGATAACCATAGAAATTTGGAAACCTTTTTTACAATGGGGGTTTTACACACTTATCCCAATGATAGGGGGTATGGGGGGGTAGATGTAATCCCCCACTGATAGGGGTTCAGGGCTGAAGCCCTCGAAGGCAATTTTTTTGGATAAGAAAAAAGATAGAATTTGATTATTTTTGCCTTAAACAAGCATTAAACCCTTGCACCATGCATTAGTAACTCAAAAAAAATATATATGAAGAAAATAACTTTAAAATACCTAAAATGTGCAATATCAGACACAGACATAGCTTTATTGAAAAAGGTATGCTTTTGTTGAAATAGGGGCACTACTTTACAGATAGGAGAAAAAAATAGGTTATAAAGGTCAAAAAATGATATTTTTCATCAATCCACTTAAGGAAACAACTTGACAATGCAAGTAGTGACTCAAAAATAAAGATTAGATGCAAAAAAACACTTGAAAACCCCTCAAATATGCACCCCAAAACATAAGCACAACTCTATGCACAGAGTTGCGCTTTTGTTAAAAGAGAGGTGTCACTCTGTGAAATAGAGGCACAACTTTAAATGAGGCGTGTAATAAATTAATGTGAATGGTGAATCTATACCTGCACAAACACAAAGAACAATCATAAAATTATATCAAAGTGCAAGTTAGAATCAACATTCCCCATGAAACTAGATTGAAACATCAGAATAGAAAATAAAATGAAGAACAACACAATAGAAGCTAATTAAATCCTATCTAATGAGCAAACTTTCAAACCCATGGGAGAATTGGTGTCATTTTGATGTGGAAAATGGCCCTTTCCCAACTCCTTGATGTGATTTGATGATATTTGATGGTGATTCTTGATTTCTTGATGCAATTTTCCAATAACTTTGATAAAAATATGAAACTTAAATGAAAATGGATGAAGTTGTAGATGAAATTGAGTATAGTAAGCTTACATGTATTGTGGATGATCAATTCAATAGGAGAATCCCTTTATTTATAGAAAAAAAGAATGTAAGATTGAAGGATTTAGATGAATGTGGGACAAAAGACCAACCAATGAGAGAAGGCCACTTGTCCACATGTGATTGGAGGAGGAATGAGCACATTTGGATGAATGTGCGCATAAATATGGTTAGGTGGAATTTGAAAATGTTGAGATAATGAGTTTAGAGGGAAGAAGAAATAGAGTAAATTCTACTTGGCTCAAGGCAAAGGACATGTAAAATGCCATTAATGCCTTGTTGGAAGTACCCATCCTTTTTGGAGGGATTTATTGAATTGGAAGAATATTCCATAAATGATGCCCTTTTGAATGGAAATTGATGAATTTATAAATCAAATAAATTGATTTATTGTGCAAGTTGCAAAATCTAGAGGATTGGAATGATTAGGATTATGATTAATCATGATTTGATCAATTTAAGTAGAAATTAGATGATTTGACAATTTTGACTTAGATTTTAGGATTTATTTAAATCAAAGTTGAGAGGAATAATGATTTAAACTTAATTAAATAAAGATTGATTTATTTAATTAAAGAAGGTGGTGTTAGATTAAATCAAATAAAGATTGATTTATTTAATTTAAAGAGATGACTTAAAGATTTAATTAAATAAATTGAATTATTTAATTAAAAGAAAGACTATAGGATTAATTAAACAAAATGATTTATTTAATCAATGGAAGAGAATGAATTAATCAGATAAATTTGATTTATTTAATTAAGAGAGGAAATACGATGAATTTAATCAAATAAAGATGATTTAATTAAAGTAATTAGTAAAGGGGATGATTTAGGAAAAAACGATGTTAGTAAGATTAGGATCAGATGTGTAGAATCAACTTGTATATTTTTTGTGTCTACAATTAATAAATTTTCTAACACTATTTCCTATTTTTATGCCCCTTTTTTTTTGTGGTTTATAATTCCCCACAATTATAGGGAGTTGGCATGCAATTACAACATAATATAGTATAACAGTATTATTGGTTGCAACAATAAATTATTATGATTGCAATAATATAAATAATTATTTTTGGCTCATAAACATTACAACAACGTATCAAAAGATCAAAGTATAACCTAAGTAGAAAACTATTTATCTATTGGAATTATTTTGTTGGCAACTGTACTCACAAGCTATAAGAAGTATGTTATTTCCATCTCCAATAACATGTTGCAAGATTTATTTTCCAAGTCTAAAATGGTATTGCTCATGTTAGTAAATATAATCTAATATATAATTTTCATATTTTATCTCAAAATGATATATATCCATTATTTATATTTAATAATATGCATCACAAAGGTGGTAAAAAGACATGACATGATATGAAAATAGATTATGAAAGTGGGTGTTAAGGTATATGAAAAAGGCTAAAATATGGGATAAAATGAAATGTAAATGCCTCTCATCACCATTCAAATCCGCATGCACTTCATTAGGTAGCTCATTCAAGATGATATTCTTAGCTTGGATTACTTGCCTACTAAGGAGCAAATTATGGAGATCTTCACTAAGCCTTCAACATTTATGTATTATATTCTTTTATGATCAATGATTGGGATGAAGGAAGTTATCCTTGGGGGGTCTTCATGAGTCATCATTCCTTCACTTTTACATGTTTTCTCACTTTTTTCTATGATTTTTCTCATTTTATTTTTGTGTGAGAGACTATTTGCATATGGGTACCTTATCAAGCCTTTTTTTATTAGTGACCATCTTTGTATGTTTTCATTTATTTGTGCCTCCATAAGTTGCAACTAAGGCAAAATATTTGTGTGAATGAGGTTATTTCCTAACCAAATTCCCTCTTGGGTCCTATTCACACCTAGTTTGTTTACTTATGACACACAAAACATAGTTATATTTTTATGTCTCATGCCATATGAATATGACACTTGTCATATCCTAAGTTGTCTTATCTTTTACCTTCCATTTGTAAGTAAGACTTCATTTTTATATTACACATCTTGGATATTGCATCCTTTGGTATGCTTGTATTGTTATTTGGTTTTATAGCATTCTTTGTTGCTTCTCTCTTATGCATGAAAGGTTATTTGGTGTTGTAAAATATTGTTACTCCTTGTCATGTATAGATTTCATTTGATTTATTAAATGCAATTATTAATCATTATGTTGCTATTTAAATTGAAGTTAAATGATTATTCTAATGAAGGTTAAATTCAAATTCAAATTGAAATGCAATTATTATGATTTGAAATGCATTTATATTAATTTCGGGGTTTGTCATTACTGATGTTAAATCGAGTGCAAGTGAACGCAGGAATAGGTGAACGTGATTGAAGGTGAGAACAACAATCAGGTAGATTTTTTTAGCCGATTGACGTTTATGAATAGATGGGATCTCACACACTCACATAGATATATATATATATATATATATATATATATATATATATATATATATATATATATTTTAATGCATTTTGTCATATCTTGTTTATAAGTATTAATTTAATGTTTTAAATTGTGAAAATGCAAATTGATTTAAATGACGATTTGATGAAAATGACTTAAATTAAATGATTAGATTGATTGTTTAAATATTTTATTATTGTTTGGAAATAATATGTTTGAAATTTCAAAATTTAATGCAATTGATTTTTATTTCGAAATTAGATTAAAATTTAAATAAATAAAGTGTTTTATAAATTAAATGCGTTTTTATATTGAAATTATGAAAAGAGGAGATTTTTTTTAAAAAATTCAGAAATTGAATTAAATCTTAAATTGGCTAAATGGAGAAATTGAAAACAAACTTACGTACACATTGATTATGCATTCAAAATTAAAACTTTAGTTAACATGTGGAAGAAAATATATTTAATATTATCAAGAAGCAATCAAAATTGGAGACTGGAGTTCAAATTCTGAACTGGAGATCATTGAATAATTTGTGGATCTCATTCTCTTGTTGAAGAACAATGCATGAGAATAAAAAAAAAGGAATATATTGGAAGAAAATTTGAAATTAAAGGAAGTCAAGAAAAATTCATTTATTATGCTCTTGATCGAAAACCAAAAATTAGCAGCTTAAGATCTGAGAGGGAGAAGTCTCAGAGAGAAATTGGAGAGGGCGACCTATTTGGAAGGCATGCACAACCTTCACACTTCTCCCACATTCCACGTGTAGGGAGGAAGCCAGAATCTACATACTCCTCATAAATATTCATGCACTAGAAATTCAGAGAAGATCGGCCATCAAGAAGCACATACCACCTAAACGAAGGAGTGACAGAAGACATCCCATGCAGGGGCTAGTGAAGGAGGCACGACCAGTATTAGAGCATGCGCAGAGTATGCTAAGGCACCAGGCAGAGACCTCCATACACCTCTACACGCAACTAAAAGACCTTGCTTTTCCCACGCAAGAATAGGAGGGGGGTAAGGAAGGGCGTAGCCAGGGGTAAGACAAGGAAATTAATTACCTCTTCCCTCTTCCAGATTCTATGCAGCCACTAGTCCAATATTTCATGCACTGGGAGAGAGGATAAAAGGCGTGGGATATAGGTAGCCAATGTAGGTGCACCCAAGACAGGAAAGAGTAGGAGGGGAGAGTGTCCAGTAGGCAGAGAGACAATAAAAGACAAAGCTAAATAAGAAAGATCAACACACAGACAAATAATCACTTCTAGAATTCAAATATACCAGGTAAGATTTGCAAATATTATTCAAAAACTTTACCATAAATCTTACAATTCTTTTCTAATTTCTAGAATTTAGTATCAAATTTAAAAGAGAATCTTGTTTGTTTGATTTAGGAAAGAGAGATTTAAAGAACTATTGCAAAACTATTCCTTTATATTTTATTAAAACTTCAAACAAATTAGACTGTATTTATTTTCCAGAATATTAGACAAATTTAGGAACAGAAGAATTTAGGAAAAATCTTGATTGAAATCATAAAATATACAATGAAATGAATCTAGGAGAATTTATAAACCAGAAAACGATCTTGAACAGAAAATGGATTACTTTGGGTGACAGAAAATTTCTTAATTGAATTTAATTTGACAAATAAACTCTGACAGAAAATATTTGATATAGATAACTTCAAATTTAAACACGATTTCAAAACAGAGGTTATTCAAACATGAAATTTTCACCTTACAAACAAAAATGTCAAACAGAAATAGGTAAATGATTTATTTTAAATCTGATGAACGATTATTATTTATTTTCTGAGGATATGTTAAACTGAAAAAAAAACGATTAAACTTGAAATATGATTTATTTAAAAACATCAAGAACAAATTTGAAACAACATTAATTAGATGAGTATAAACGAATGAATGTGTACTCTTTTAATTCTGTTTTTATATGTATTTAACTTGCATACTGGAGTTACACCTTCATTTAACTTCTTTGATTATTTAATTACTCAATTTAAAATATTAACTTTATGTCTTTTATGAATTTAAACAAGGAAAATAAATGATTTTTTAATCTGTTTTCGCTTCAAACAAGTTTTTAGTTTGTTGTTTTCAAAAGATTGTGTTTGACTATTTAGACCATGCATGATTGATAGATGACTCTGCATGTTATGTTTTTGGGAAATTTACCTTCCGGGACGGGTTCCAAATATGGGTAAATAGAGAGTGTAGTTTTTCTTTTTCCAAAACTACTTTATTTGTCGTGCATGACATTTTACTTGGCCAAGTAACTTAAGGACCATTGAAACAGATGGATTTATTGAACTGTCTACCATATCCTAGTATCGAACTTGCTTATTTATTAAATGAATTAGAAAAATGAAAATACTTGTGGTTTTACTAGTTATACTAGGTAAACACCAGATTCCATCTTGCTTGTAGACTGCTTTTTGCCAAGCAATTTGTGCAGGGTCGGGTATTTCTTGATTGACTAAGAAATTTCGGGGAAGCGTAAGCTTCGAGGTTGGGCAGAAAAAGCGCCTGATCCTTGTTCTCATCTTCTTGTTTGAATATTTTCTTTTGGATGAAGATCAACGGATGACATCTTCTTTTATGCTTTATATATTCTTTATCATGTATTGGAGAGTTTAAGGCAACTGAATGCCTAAGTCTCGATTTGTAACTGATATTATTATCATTTACTGTATTTAGAACTCTAATTTGTGTAATATGACACGTGTATGTATTTAGACTGGAATTGAATATGAAATTATCTTATCGACTTTATGTCGTTGTTTTGAAATCGACTTGTTACTTTGATGTCTAAATGAATGGAATGACGACTATATTTTGAATATAATTGATGTTATTTAAAGTATTTGTCAATTCTTGGAATTTAAGTTTTCAAACTTTACACTCCTATGAATATTTATAATGAATTCAAAAAATATAATAATCAAGCATAATATTTACATAATTGTGTGATTAATTTCATATGTGACCAAGGTTTGACTAATATATAGGATTGCTCTTTCACAATTTTGTTTGTCATGTTGTGTTTGACTTGCCCACAAGGAAATTGGTGTAGTAGAGATGTATAAGATCAATTTTTTGTTTACCATGGGTACTATGAGCACAAGTAGAGTGGAAAGATATTATTTGATGACATCAAATACCCCCTAATAAGACTCATCCCAATGAAAGTTGGTGTTTTTCTTATGGAGATGGGATAATGGTTGACATTTATTAACTAATTATGCAATGAATATTCATATAAGTTGGGTCTTGCCTTATAGGTTATAAATTTGCTTGAAATTTTTAAGTAGAGGCATTTTTATTATTGCTACAACTTAAATGGATTCCACTTCTACAATGTGTCTAGAGATAATGAAGCTTGAGTTTTCCTAGTGTTAATCCAAAGACACACTTCATGGGATTGAGATGTACTTTGTACTCTTATATCCATTAAAATATTTGCTAGAGGATGTGAAAATATTCTTCCCTTATTTTTAATTTCCTGAGAGGTCATCCACATAATCATCCATGATGTCATGTAGCATGATATATCACTATCATACCTCTCTGGTAGGTGGCTCCAATATTTTTCAATCTACACAACATAACTTGATAGTAGAAGGTATGGGCCAAGGAGTTGTGAAGATCATTTTATGCTAGTCTTTAGGAGTAACATGTATTTTATTGTAGATAGAAAAATAATCTAAGGTATAGCATTTTATAGCATAATATGAGGTCAATAATCATATCAATGTTAGGAAAGGAAAATTCATCTTCCATGTAAGTGTTGTTGAGACCTCTAAATTCAATACATATGTAGATGCCCTTCAGTTTCTTGCATGCTAGGAATATACTATAAATTCATTCAAGATGATCAATGGGTTTGTCCAACTAGCAACAGTTTATATAATTCCATTTTTCCAAAAGAGAAATTTTGAGATGCATCTTCTTGAGTTTCTACAAGTAACCAATTTGGTGTTAGGATGTACCACAAGGTGATGCCCGCCATTGGGGATGGATCTAATCTAGGAACATCTTTGTATGAGAAAGAAAAGATATATATATATATATGGAAATTTTGAGGATTAAAGTGATGTTTTAATTTTCTATAGATCCCAATGTAAGTGATCTAATTATCTTATATCCCAATATTGACCTCGTAAGTAGCTTCAACAAAAAATGAAGACCAATCTTGCCACTATAGAGATGCCAAGGGTAGGTCAATTTCCTTGTCTATAAATGCCTTAGAGATGTTTTCATTAATAGAAACATCATTTTCTATATCTCTTTGTGTTTAATAGCTTGTAAATGAGGGTTTCACTAGGAACTTTGATTTTTTATTTTTTCCATTTTTCTTAAAATCTCATGGATTAAAGAACTTGTTTTTATTCAAAAAATATTCTATGGCATCAAAGTTGATTTTAAACCCTTTCTTCTAATCTTCTATAGGGATAATTTCATAGAGCCCCATGAATTCAATGATAGTCTTGTAATTATAAAATGTGTCTAAATACATATGATCTTGTTGGTCCCAGTTGATGAGATAGGGATATACAAATTAGAGGCTAATAGTATAAATGAAGGTTTCATGGAAAAGGATGGTGATGGTGATACTATCAAAATATATTTTGATCGACCTTACCTTATTTTTTTCAATATTAAGAGAGGTGCCTTTCATAATCATAGAAGTGTCATTTAGTTTGTTGGACTCCTCATCAGGTGGTATGTATCCCAACCCTTAAGTTTTAATATATTTTTTTCATAAAGATTGGAGTGAGGATGCCTTGCCTATGGAGAACAAGGCCTTTAGATTTGTAGTTCATATTTTAATACATGAAAAGTATTGCAAGACATGTCTTTGTAAGTAAACACAATCTAAACTCTTCATCTTTATAGATCCAAGAGTTGGTTGTAATTTTGTTATCTTCATTAAACAAATGTGGTGGTACCAAATTATTGGATATTTTGTATATTTTTTGATATCATATTAGTTCAACCATGAGACTATAGGTAAAGAGGGGTATTATTGATATAGAAGGTGTTATGCAACTTGAGTTCTCCATAATTGGTGTTAATGGTATTGGATTGGATTTTAGAAGCTTGAATGATGGATGTGGATGTGAGATTCTTAGGTTCAATGTAGGAGGAAGATGCTTTATTTTTGGGATAGATGTTGATATAGACCTTCCAAAATTTTATAGTGTTATAAGGGATGAGGGTAAATGAGAGTAGTGATTTCTATGCCTTTGTGATGGAGCTTTAAAAATTGATGGTCTGTGGATGGAAGGACTTGCATGGTATGAATCCATGGACAACCTAGGAGGATATTATATAGAAAATCAAGATTAATAACATGACACACAATTTATTGTAATTCGGGTCCTACTTGAATGGGTAGACATATGGTGCCTTTTGATTCAAACTTTGCATGATCATAAACTTTTATAATGATCACATGTGGTTCTATGTTTTTAATGGAGTAATAAATATTTTATTAGTCTCAAAAGCTAAAATTTTAAGCTAGATCCATTTCCAGGACTCTTTTGAATTTATGCTTGGATATGAGGGCTTTGGTGTACAATTGATGATTGTGGGATTTTTCAAGGGAAACATATCATTTTTGTTGGATGCAAGTTGGTAGGTGGAGGAAAACTATCCCATAAGGGCTTGAAATTGGTTAAATAAATGTCATTCGAGACTCTCAATTCCTGTAAGATGTATTCCAATATTTATCAATGAACATTAGATGCTTTAAGAAGCTCTAGGGTGGATATTTGCACTAGATTTTCCTCAAGATTCTCAATGAGGTTATATCCATTATTTAACGTATGAAGAGGGCGTTAAATAGTAATTTTGATACTATGGGTGTGGTCATCATGGTTTTAGCCTTCCTCATATTTTGAAGGGCATGATTGATCATGCTTTGGAAAGGGATTTTAAAATATTCCCATTTTTTTGTTAGGTGGATGCAATGTGTCTCCTTCTATATAAATAGTGCCTTTGTTGATGAGGTCTTGAATGTAATCCTTTAGTTGCATGTAATAATTCATGGTGTGACCATTAATTATGTGATAATCATAATATTCATTATCTTGAACAATGAATTTTAGGATTTATATCATCAAATGGTTTGGTGAGTGGGAATATCACCATGTTCACTTGGGTGAGCTTTTGGAAGATGACATGTAAGGGTTCCCCTAAGGAGGTGTATTAAATTTTTTTATTATTTTGTTTAGATTGGATGGATATAATATAGGTTTTGGCATGCATTTATACATTTTACACATATTTAGATCCTTGTGTAGGTTTTAAATTTTACACATGCTTCAAATCAATGACCCCATCACTAATTGCACTTTTATTTTTAGCCCAAAATTTAGGTTGTCATTTTGATTATAGTCCTTGGAGAAGAATTTTACCAAACCTTTGACAATAAGGTATTTTTCAATATGCACCTCATTTTCAAAGATTTTATCAAATGTTATCACACAATGCACTTGGAAGTGAAAAGTCATTTCTTGATTCAAGTTTTTGATTAATCTATACACAAGTTATTTTTTGGGGATGGGACAAGAAAATATACTCACAAGACTTCTCCATTGCTATAGGAAGGAGGAGAATATTTCTCTATTACATTGATTGGAATTATAAATATCCAACATGGTAAGCTCATGCTTGATATTGTAAGAGAAGTGTGTGAGAAAATTCTCCATTAAGTCAACAAAAGTAATGGAGGCTTAACCATTCCAAGGCTTGAATTCCCAAAATCTAAGAGAAACATCTTCACAAGAACATATCACCATAGATGACCTCTTGAAATATCATAAAGAATTACTTTGTGTGTTCATGTGGACCACCTTTTACCTCATATCTATCAAATTTTAGAATATCAAAATTATGTGAAAAGGGGATTTATTAGATGGTTCAATAAAAATGATAGTGACAAAATCCATCAAACTTATATTGCTTGTATTTATTTGAAGTCCTAAGTTACAATCCTTGGATGATGTTATTAATTTCTTGATACTCTTAATCAAAGGGGATTCCAAGATGTGGAGGTGGAAGGAGATGTGAAATTTATCTATTGATTTGGAATTTTTTGATTGGGGATGAATTGATTTTTTATTTTGGGTTGTAGATTGGTTTTGGGAAATGCTTGGGTAGGTTGAGTGGAATTAGGGTTTTGGTTTGATCAGGATGGTAGATTATCTTGATTGGGTTGGTAGCTAGTTATTCTATAAGAATTTGAGCGAGGATGATTGTGACTTATATCGATGAGGTAAGTTATTGGATGTTACATTATTTTGGGTGATAGGGATTATATGAACACCATCCTCATTTGTTTGGTTGAGGTGAAAAATTATGTGATCATGATTTGGTTGGGTGGAGCTTTGATCCCATGGGTTACTATTGCCATGAGCATGTGATAAAATTCATAGTGCAAAATAAATAGAGAAAAAAGTACAAATCAAATCATTTACATGGAAAACCTAGTAAACTTATACCCAAAAAAAAACCACATGAAAAGATCTCTCATATTTTACTTCTTATAAATCATTCATAGTTACAAAAATCTTCAAAAGTACATAAAACATTGCTTCGAAAATCCATAAGAAATCTGAGCTGTAGAGTCCTTGTCAAACCAAAATTTTCATAAATAGAAAGTGCGACTCATGCAAATACATGTCAAACATTTGTCAAAATCACCATAAATAATAAGTCCCAAAAAGTTAAGCTTTGTCACTGTTGGAATAACAATAAAAATGACTTCATATTCCAACAAAGTGGAGGGCTCAAGGTTGATGTTGTTGTTGAGGGTTTTATATTGTCATCGATATTTATATAATTAATTAATCAATAATTATATAATTAATACAAGAAGAATTATTGAATTGATTCATTAAATTTAAATAAAATTTATTTAATTAATGTTAGAAGTGGATATGCAAGATATACCTAGTGTGATGATGATGAAAATGTAGGGATCCATTTTAGGTGTCGATAATCACAAAATCCTTCCATTTCTCGCTAGCCTTCTATCATTCTCAAGTTTAGTTCATTACAGAATAGGTAAAAATAGGGCTAAAAATTTAATTACATTAATAATTGTAATATTAAAAGTGAAGTAACACATAATAACTCACTGGTGTTTTCATTATGCATGACAACACTACATGCAAACACTCTACATGAAAAAGATGTGTAGGTATGTACAAGTAGATAAATGGTGTCATCTTAATCTACAAAGGGTGGAATGCATCACGTTAGCATCACCATAAAAACACAAGTGAATGACTAATAAGTTGAAGAAATTGAAATAGAGGGGTATGCATAAGAATAGTGATGCAAATTAAAATAGACCCTAAGTTAATTATATGAGGAAGATAGGATTTCACCTTCTGATCAATGTATAGGCATTATGCATAGCATTACATGTAAAAAAATAAACAAAGGATAAGTAGAAATAAATAGTTTATTAACTTTAATAACAACATTCTTACTGAGATAAATAGACTAGATTCAATAAGAATTTAAACATATCTCTTCATAACATATCTAGGTTCATTTAATCAATTACTTAGTTCCAATAAGAAAGCACAAGAAAAAAGAAACCTAAAAAATAGCTTAAAACAACACTCCCTTTCTTAGTTCACTTTCTCTTAAAAGAATGCTAATAATGAAATATAAATATTTCCATATACTAAAATGTGATAAGCTTCCATGACTATAATAATAGATACAACCAAGACACCCATCTACTCATGATGAATATGCAAGCATTATTTTTTATATTTAAGAATATGCGATAAGCAAAGAAGATAAAACATGGCTATCTTTTGTCCTAACACTATCCCCAATAATGTAAATAATTGATAATTCATTAATGAGTCCTAATAAATTATCCTCTAATCAATTATGTCAAAAAAGAAAATAGGAATAATTAGTTAACTAAAAATGCTTCAAACTTGATGGGCATATCCCCAACATGTTTAGAATGCATAAAATAGTAAAAAAGCATACAAAATCCTTCCCAACCATGCAAAGGAGACTTCTACAACATGATTAACCAAGGTAGAAATGAACTATGAATTTTTGGAAAGAAATGGACATAACTATCACAAAACAAAAAAATTACACAAAAACATAATAAAAAATAGAGTAAATATTTTTCTATTAGACTCTAAAAGGGTTCTAAAAAATCCATAGTCTAGGTTGCTACCACTAAATATAGGACATGAATGCAAATTTCTATTTTCTTAAAAATTGCATTGAATATAGAAGTGAAAATTTTACATAACTTGTAGGATATGTTTTTTTGCTTTCCTGTATTTAAAAATTACATCTAGGAGTTCATGATGCTAATATATAACCACTAAAAAATTAAATAGAGCTAAATTTGGTCCCATGATTTATAAAGATGAAATGATTTAAGGAAAATCATAAAACCTACAACTAAGGATAAAAATTAACTAAGAAAAACTATATACCTACCCTATAATCCATTGAGTCATAAGTTTATCCTAAAATAAGGTTCATATTTCAATGTATAAAAATGAGAGTTTTAAAAATGCCATATAAATTTCGCTTTTGGAACAAAGTTAATAGCTCATACATTTATAGATTTCTCTATACTAAAATACAAAGGAAGGATTACAAATACATTTGTTAACAAGTACCTTATGTACATCATTACCTATTGTAGGATAATGAAACATCTATCCTCTTACAACTCGATTCATGCAATACTCAAAATGAATATAACTAACTCCTTTTAAGATTCCACATCTCCGAGCTTTAAACCAGAGGAAGGAAGCATATCTCCAAACCATGTGGAATCTAAAGGTCAATCCCAACTTGCTAAGGAGAGTGAAAATTTGTAACACACAATAATATACCTCTCGAGAAACATAACAATACCAATTTGAACAAGGGCATTCCCAAAATCACAATTAAAATCTTTTTAAAATTCACAATAAGGAAATATAAGTGTAACAAGATGACAAAGCATCTATTTCCAAGGGCCTCCATCTATTAATGAGTTTAGTAGAGAAATAAACATAAATATCAAGATATAAATATTCACCCATTATTGGATGCTAAGAATGTATAAAAATATCCCCCTTTCAAGATTCCACAAACCACCTTCACTTCCAATTCCTCCGTGCACAAAAAGGGGAAATCCCACTCTTGAGCTAAAACCACACTTCATACTTCCTATACAACTACCAATTCCTAAACATGTCAAGAATATAAAAATCTCATCAATGACTCTCAATAAGGTGCTAAAAATATTAAACATACAAATAAAGCCTCCATACTTACATAACACAACTCTTTCTTCTCATTTTCACTCATTATTTTCAAGTAAATATAACTTGTTTTTCATACAAGCAATATACACTCAAAGTTCCTCAAAAAACAAACATAAAAATCCATCAAAACATATTAAACTTTCTTTCCAAACTCATAAATTAGAGAAGATTAAAAAAATCTTTTAACAAAATCATATACACACTCATGATGAGAAAACATTCCAAGAAATATGCAATGAGAAGGAAATATTCATCAAAATGCAAGTAAACAAAGAAGAATACCTTAAAATTTCACAATCTTGCTGGACAAATATTTGGAACTCTCTATTTCCCCCCTCAAGAATACTCCCTTTTTCTCTCAAGCTCAAGCATGCATTACAAAGCTTAAAGTTACTTATCTAACATAAGAAATCTCACTCAAGAATTCTCTTTTTCCTATTCTCTCTTCTCTAAGCTCTCTAACTCCAAATATGATGTGGATAATAAATCCAAAATATGCCACTCCATATCCTTAACCTATTCCCAAGGTTAAATAATCTCAACCCACCTCCTCAAGTCCTCAATAATTACTAAGTGACAAGTTTCCATTCTCACCCAAGTAAGTCAAAGAGTCAACAATGTGATCTTTAAGGATAAATGAGGAAATAAATTTAAAATAAAATAAAAAGATATATCTCTCACCCACAATTATTAAATATAAATTTCACTCAAGAAAATAAACTCTTACAATGCATTAAAATCTCTTACAAGATCATAAATATGCCTCTAAAGAACAAATGGTCCTCTAAGATTTCCTTCCAAAATCACAAATACATGAAAATATATCAACCATATGACCAAATAGGGAATTTTAGAGACATCTAAATTATTCCTAATATTTCAAACATTTCCCTAAATGAAAACTTGCATTCAAATGAAGGAAACAACATTTTATGATATTGTATTGATTGTTAATTTTACATGGCTCTGCAATGGGAAAAAAATGGTTGCCCAACGGTCATTATCCTAATACAGACAAACACTTTTGTGGGCCTTTTGGCTATGGCAGGCAGACTTCTATGCTAAATGGGCATGTGCATCATGGTATATACAATAAAAAATCCCTCATTCAGAGTTTTTCAGGCATAGGTTCAACAAGCCCAATTGGGTGCCATTTCATTCTTGGAGACATTTGCTTCGAGAGAAACAACCACGTTTTGATATTTGTGAAGAAGATATATCATACAATATGCAAAGATCTAAATGACGAGGATTTTTTCCAGGCTACTATAAGGAAGATTCATAATTCTTAAATAGGTGTTATAAGGAGGCAGAGATAAATTTTAGATCAACTAAACATGTAATGCTCCAACCTTATCATGCAAGGCATAAGTCTCAGAGAAAATATCTAAGAGTGGTATCAAATAATCCAAATAGAAAAGCAGTCAATGGCAAGAACAAGAGAGTTTCTTTCAATCCAAATGAGAAAATACAACAGATAAGAGATGGTAGTGCAAGGGTTTCTACTTTGCAATCTAAAAAAGATTAGCAAAAAAGGGATCAGTGGAATGATCTAGAGCTGCAAAAATCTGAATCACAAGTAGTGAATGTGCAAAAGGGGGAAATTCAACATGCAGAGCATGCAGCTAATTAGGTGGGTCATGTAAGGTACGATGCCAAACATGTGGGGCAAGAGAAAAAGGGGGTTTCTTCTAGTTTACATGAACATAATCATCATGTGCAAAGGAATAATGGAAAACCCATTGGCACTCAACAAAGGATCACACCAAAGGCTAAGACCAATTCAAAGAGTTGAAGAAAATCAAAGAAGAAAGCAAAGAAAATTCAGAAGAAGAAGTCCACTTTGCAATGGCAACGTAAGGAGAAACAAGTTGGATTGGATCAAAAAACCCTAGAAGGAGGTAAGTAGAAAGCAAGTTAGAAACACAAGCTAGTGTCGATTACCTTCTTAGAAGATATGCTAGATCCACAAATCTAGGACTTACAAAATCGAGCCTTAATATGTAAGTTCTAACATCTCTCTCTTGAATTAGATAAGCTACAAAATTTAATTTTTGAAGAATGGGAAGGGGTTAGTAAAGTTTTTTATCTTGATAGAACAAGAGGAATTTTCATTGTGATCTTTCAAGAAAAAGAGCAAAGAGATGCTATATATAAAATTAAATCATGGGTATATCATGGATCTAGTTTATTCTTGCAATCTTGGACTCCTAATTTTAAGCTAGAGCATCTAGAGATTAAGTTTGTCCCTTTGTGGATTTAGTTGAAGGATCTCGCCCTATAATATAGAGAGCTAAAGTTGATTGAAGCTATGGCTAATAAGATAAGGATTTTTTGTAAACATGATAAATAGTTCTTTAAAAACCCTTCAAAGTTGGTTAGAGCTTGTGTTTTGTTGGATGTTACAAAGGAGATTCTATATCACATTATTTTAAAGTCAAAATATGGAGTGGATTCAAAATATTATAGTTGAAACGCCTGAGAATGCATGTTTTCAATGTCATGATCTTGGTCATTCAAGTTCTACTTTCCATTTGATGGAAGATGCTAGTTTGAAGCTTTCATTGGTATAAATAAAGGTGAATGGGGAAAATAAATAGATTTTATCAACATCTATTGGCGAAAATGATAAGGTAAAGTTGATTGAGATGCCTTCTCAAGTTTAGCAAAAGGAAGCTTATCCTGTTGCAACTGTTCAAGCTATATCTGATATGAAAAAAAGTAGTCAAATAAGTTATTTACAAGGAGATAGCATGAAGGCTATCTCTGAATTGGTTGAACAAGGTAATTATTCTCCCTCTGATACTTAGGTTATTTCTCTCAGTATGCACCCTGAAGGAGTTTTATCATTTTCACTAAATGAGGCAATGAAGCGAAAACTGTGGTTCTCCCTAGGTAATGATTTTGTAAATGATTTGAGCTTATACACACCCACATTGAGAGCTGATTCATCTTTTCAAGCGGATGTTGTAGTAAAGCACCTAATGTATGAAGATTTGTATTCAACTACTTCACAAGACAATCATTACTTATTTGGAGGATGGGAACCAAGACAGTGTCTCCACTAAAAAAAAAGGACCAGTTGGGTAACTGTCAAGAACTGAAAGATTTTATCAACAATATTCTCTATTTAGTTGGTTGTGAGTTGATAAAATAAATTGCAGAAGAAGCAATAAATGAGGAGAATAACTCTACCATTAGGACAACAAGGGAGGATGCTACACTTTTGAGTATTACCAATTTTTAGTCTCTAGTAGATCAGCAAATGGAAAACAACATGTCTGTTATGAACATGGATTTAAATAGTGAACGCGGGTTGTTACAGAAGGGAGAAGGGGATATACAACAAAATAAAGAATGCATGGAAACAAATAAGGTAGAAGATGACAAACCTATTTATGGTTTTGATTACTCCCAAACTCTATCTATATCTCAAATGCCAAGTTCAAAATTTGGCATGGTTAAAACTCTAGGAAAGCATGGAAGGAAATCACATGTCACTAAAATGAAGGAAGAAATAGCTGCTAGTGTGAAAACTACTTTAGATGCTAGTTTTTTGTTATCTGTAAAAAAGTGTCTGAGGAGAGCATGTTGCTCTCCTCGACCTCAATGAAGATAATTTCATGGAATATCAGGAGTGTCAATGCTTCTGACAAAAAAGCTCAAATCAAGCAACAATTAGATGCTTGTGGAGCGAATGTAGTAGTGTTGCAAGAAATAAAGACCTCAGAGTCAACATATGAGTTATCAATTCAAAAATGGAGATCTTGGAAATATGCATATTCTCTTGCTCAAGGTGCTTTAGGGGGTCTCATAACGGTATGTAACCCAAAAATAGTGGCAATAGAACCAATCCAAAATGAAAAGAATTGGCAACCGTTGAAAGTACAAAATTTTGATCTACGATTTTGGTTGGTAAATGTATATGCTCCAACTACTACATGGGGAGAAAAAGAAACTTTGGGAGACTATGATTGACACGTTGGATGGTCTAACATATATGAAAGTTATATTAGTTGGGGAATTTAATTCTATCACCAATTTGAAGGAGAAGAAAGGTGGTATTCTACCACCTCAAAGGGGAATGGATGAATTTGCAACTTTCATTAAGGATAATGCTTTAATGGATATCATGCCACAAAATGGTAATTTTACATGGATAAATCAAAGAAAAGGTTTTTTGCAGATTGCAGAAAGGTTGGACAGATTCCTAGCTTCGTTAAATTGGTTCATACATAAGCAAACTTTATCCTTTCAAATCTTGTCATTCTCAGGTTCTGATAATTTTTCCATTGATCTCAACATTGAAGGAGATATTCCAAAGGCTAAAGGTAAATCTACTTTTAAGTTTCAAAAGATGTGGTTCAGGCACCCCTAGTTTTTGGAATTGTTGCATCAATGGTGGAAAAGTGCTCCTTTATAAGGGGATCATGACAGTTTCAATTAAGTAAAAACTTAAGACATATCAAGACATAAATTATGCATTGGAACAAATATGTTTTCTAAAACATATTTCAAGAAAAAGAAAGGGTTTTTAAGTAGTTATCAGAGGTTACTGAGATTATAATACATAAGGGTCTAGATGATATGACTTATGAAGAACAAAAGGGTTTGCAAGTAGAGTGGGTTGAACTAATATCAAGAGATGAAGTGTAATGGAGGGAAAAATCTAGAGAATTGTGGCTCAGAGAAGGGGATAAAAATATAAAATTCTTTCATGTTTCAACACAAATAAATAAGTCTTTAAATTATGCGTTTTCCATTCAGTCCTCAGTAATAGGAGAAGTGTTATCAAAGGAGGAAGAGATAAAAGAAGGAGTAAGATTCTTCTTGAAGTTATTATCAACACTAGAGAACAAATCAAATACTGCATTTAAGGATGGTGAGGAACTGCTTGAGAACATTCTTAAGGTAATCCAAAAAGAGGAGAATGGTCGGTTGTTGTAGCCATTTACCCTTGATGAGATTAAGAAGGTAGTTTTTTAACTATCACCTGATAAAACCCCAGGTCCAAATGGCTTCATTGCCCCCTTTTTTTTTAGAAGTGTTGGGAATTTGTTGGGTTTGATGTTTTACTAGGACTAGAAGAATCCAAGAAAACATGCACCATGCTTAAACAGTTTAACACAACCCATATTGTGGTTATACCAAAAGTAAATGATTCAATATATTTTGTAGATTTCAGACCAATATCCTTGTGTAACACCATATAAAAGATTTTCACTAAGGATTTTTATCTCAAAATTCAGCCTCTAATATCAAAAGTAATATCTCATGAATAGGGGTGTTTTGTACTTGGAAGAGAGACTCCTAAAAATGCAATCATAGCCCATGAAGTGTTGCACTCTATCAAAGCGAATAATTTGACTTCTTTCATAATCAAGTTGGATATGATGAAGGCATATGCTATAGTAGATTGGGATTTTTTGATTCAAGTTCTTCAAAAGTTTGGTTTTGCTTTGAAATGTTGCAAATGAATTTGATTGTGCTTATCAGGGGCTAAATTCTTAGTAATAATCAATGTGTCTCCAGTTGGATTTTTAGTTCTACTCAAGGGTGAGGCAAGGAGATCCTCTATCTCTAGTTTTATTTATCATCGTGGCAAAGGCACTGAGTAGAACAATTACAAAAATTCATAATCAGGGACTATGGCAATGAGTATCCATTCCAAATCTAAGGATTGTAGAAACACACTCTTTATTTGCAGATGATACCCTATTGTTTGGAAAATCCTCTCTATTAGAGGTGGAAAAAGTCAAACATGTGCTTGATAAATACTCCTCCGCTTCAGGTCAAAAAGTAAATGCCTCTTAAGTCTAAAATCTACATTTTTAACACAAAGTTGTCTATCTCAAAGAGGTTGGTGAACTTGTTGGGTTTTCAAGCAACCAAGCTTCCTTGTGCATATCTAGGTATTCCTTTTTTTGTAGGGGCGGATAAACTTCAATATTGGCATAAGGTCCTAGAAAGAATAAAATCCAGAATTTTATCTTGGAAGGCAAGGTGGTTGTCTTTCTCTAGCTACATCCTACTGGTTAAGTTAGTATTAGCAGCTATTCTAAACAACTTTATGGTTGTTTTGAAGGCTCCAAAAGGCATTGTGCAACAAATTGAAAAGATTGTTAAGAAATTCTTGTGGAGGGGTAACATGGATGGAAAAAAGAAGGTTCCATTGATTTCCTTGGAAAATATGTGTATGAATAAAAATAGTGGAGAAGTAGATATGCATAACCTATCTGCAAGAAACTTAGCCCTTGGAGTAAAGCTAGTATGGCGTATGTATCAAAAGCCAAACTTGAGGTGGTGTTCTCTAATGCAAGATAAATATATGGATGATGATAATCCAACTAGAATTCAAACTATTTCAAACCCACAAAGAGGATCAATTATGTGGTATTTTATAGTAGCTTACAGGGAGGTTGTTATTCCATATCTCACTTGGGAGGTTCATAATGAAGAAAGTGTGCACTTTTTGAAGGATTCATGGAATGGGTACCCACCACTAATTTAAATTCAAGATCTACTTCTAGTTGAGAAATTCTTAACATATGTGTGGGGCAACAAGCCAAAGGATTATGTTGATAGTATTGAGCCTATTTCAGGGAAACTTGTGTGGAAGGACTTTTGAATCCACTCACAATGCTTAATTAGAGAAATGTGTTACGTAAAGTTTTACAAGAGAGGATTGTGCTTCTATCAGGAGGATCAAATAAGATAATTTGGGCACCTTCTAAAGAAGGTAACTATACATTAAAGCAGGGTTACAAGTCCCTTACAACATTTGTGTCTCAAATTCAGTCCCATAGAGCATATTCTTTCTGTTGGAACTCAATGATTTTGCCTAAAGCGGGCAGTTTTGCATGGCTCGCTCTTCACAAAAGAATATTGACAAGTGATAGGTTGAGTAAGTTAGATTTTGTGGAACCTTTCAAGTGTGTGCTTTGTCAAGAAGTTTTTGAATCATTAGATCACTTATTCGTGGAGTGTGAGGTGGCACAAGACTGTTGGCAGTTTATCAAATCCAAGTTGAATATATCTTTTCCAATACCTTCTTTATGGGATTTGTTTACTACCTGTCCAATTTTATATAAATCCTCCCTTTTTTCTTGTATATGAAGAGTTTCTCATGTTCTTGTAATTTGGAGTTTGTGGTGGGAAAGAAATAAATGAATTTTTAGACAACAATCCCAAACAATTCAATAGATTAAGAATAAGATTGAAAAACCAATCTCAGAGGTAGTTAAATCATTTGTTCAAATCTATAAGAATGTATCTTCATTGTTCACGACTTGGGATAATTGGCTTCTAACAAATTGGGAGTCTATATCTTTACCATTCAAAGGTGCTCAACTGATAGGCCCCTAGTAAAAGATTGATAGAAGTAAGGTTCAATGGCAACCTCCTATAAAATATTTTCTCAATCTTAACTTTGGTGGCTCATCAAGGGGGAACCCAATATTGTTAGGAGCAGGAGTAGTTATCAGGAATTGGAAAGGATTGTTGTTAGCAGCTAAAGTAGTTCACTTTCCAAATAGCACCAATAACATTGTAGAGGGACAAACATTATTATAAGGTTTGCAGTTAGAAAAATCCATGGGCATTCATAAGTTGCATGTTGAAGGTGATTCTCTTATTATAATTAATGCTTGTAAGGAAATAAACATACACAATTGGAGATTACGATATGTATTGGAGAAAGTTTGGAAGATAATGGATTCTTTTCATGAAATCCAAATTACACATACATATAGAGAGGGCAATAAACTAGCTGATAGGGTTACAAATATGGGATGTGATGGTCAAGTTTTCAAGGTACTGGGACACCAAGAGTTAGCAAAGCAATATCCTCAATCACTAGAGGTTTCAATTGATGAAGGAAATTAAAACAATTTTAAAGTTCATTCTCTTCATGCAATTGATCAAGGAGTAGTGATGGGAAAGATGAATGATGTTCATGGCATAGTTTGCCTAGCTGGCTTAATAGGTACATGGGAAATGCTGAATCATCTTGCATGAGGAGGTTGGTAGATAATGGGATTCTAGCTACTAGTTCATTTGGTTGATAGAAGTGTTGATTAATGATTACAATGTGTTTTATAAAGTACCCCCCCTTGAGGTAGATGCAATGCTTCTGCCATTAGCATGCCGACAAATTTGACAGGCACACATCAAATATGCTTACGACAACCATATCCAATTATGGACATGTGTTACTAGTATCAAGTTTTGTTTCAAGTTTGTTGTTTTGTAGGTACAGGGAGCCATGTTGACCAGGAGTGCATTTTAATGTCACTTAAGTTTCACCACTAACAGTTTATCGCTCATCACGTGTCTTTTAAAAATTTCCCATATCCAAGGAGTGATGAGCAAACTACTATCTTTCTAACTATTTTGTGTTTATCGCTCATCACATGTTATATCATCACTGCCTAGAGGCTAGCTCCGATAAGTAATCTACTATCTTTCTAACTATTCTATGTTTATCACTCATCATTTATTATATCATCTCCACCAAGAGGCTAGCTCTGATGAGCGTTGCGGTAATGTGCTTAGCTCATCGTTGGTGATCAAAGCCATCGTCAGTTGTTTCATGCTTCATTAAAGGGAACCCGTGACCAGTAATGGTTTGAGTATCTCCCCATTGTGAGTTCAAGGTATTGTGAATTGAGTCCGCAAAGTAGAAGGTGAACATGCGATCAACAATGTGAATGGGTTCATGACTCAGATTCATTCATGATCAATATCAATGGTTGAAATCTATGGATATGACTATAAAAGAAAGGTTTGAAGAAGGGTAAACAAAATGGGCCTTGTTTCTTTAGAAAAATTTCAAGTTATATCAGAAATATGTTATGAATTTTGTGTTTCCAACTGCATTGTAATTAAAAAGCTTGTTCTCATGAGCAGTTTGGGAAATGACATGGAATTTCTTATTCCATATAATACAAATCCTAAAATCTTATGTACAAAGTTATTTTATTATAAATATATATAGGCCACTAGCCTTTTATAAAAAAAACATTTTATGATATCACTAGATTTTACTATTGATCTAAAACCACCTATGCATTTTTTCAATTGAAACTAAACATTTAAACATGCATACTACTTATTTTAGAACACTTGGGAACTCCTAACGTCATATACTAAGGTATAAATCACATAGACAACTGTGTGAGGGGGAGAAGATTAGACTGGAAATGAGATCAAACATGCTAATCTAAGAATCTAAACTAAGATCAAACATATTAATCTAAGATCTAATCCTACACATACGAAATGAAACTAAGCTATTTAAACATACATAAATGAATCTATGATTACATAATTGAATGTACAAAATAAAAAAAGTGTTACCATCCCATAGTGGAGTGTATTTGCTTGATGTTGGGTTGTTCTTATCACTGTGAAGCCTCCAAAGTTCATGTGTAAAAGCTGGATGAGTGACCGCTTTGGTTGGTTGATCAAAAAAATGAGGTATGAAGCACTAAAAATGGTGGTTGTGAATGTCAGTAAAACTTCATTGTGCAAATGATGTTGATTCTTTGATCCTTATTTGTGAGGAAAGGGGAACTTGTTATATAGAAAATGAGATTTGAAATGGACAATTAGGATCGTGTTGAAGAATATCGAGATCAATGGTGAGAGTGTGTTGAGAAGATTTAGACATGAGAAGATTGTGCAAAGTTGATTGCACAATTTGTGTGATTGAGAAATAGATTGGCTAGTCAGGGATTAGATTGATCAATTGGGATTTTAGATTGACTAGTCATGATTTAGATGGCTTAGTTAGGAAATTGATGGCTTAGTTAGGAATTTGATTGATTAGTTAACAACTTAGATTGCTTAGTTAGCAATTTAGATTGACTATTCAACTACTTAGATTGCTTAGCAATCAATCATAATTTACTCAATCAAAAAGTGGGTGAGGAATGTGAATTAATTGATTAATTCCTTTTTGGAGTTGAACGTGCAAATCAAGTTTGACTTTTGCAAACAAAGTTGCATTAGTTTGATTTGATTTTTGATAATTGATTTGAATAGTTTGATTTAATCATTCAAATTTTGGAGGAAAAGTGTTGTAATTAAATTATTGTTTAATAATTTGATCCAGTTAAGGGAATAAGGTGATTTAGTGACATAATTAAATAATTGGTGTTATTTAATCAACCAGGACGAAATAAAGTGAGATTAGGACTTTATTAAATAAATGTGATTTATTTAATTGGTCGAAATGATGAAACATGAATTAATCAAATAATGTTGTTTTATTTAACTAATAGAAGAATTAGGGTTTTTAGGACTATATTAAATAAATAAAATTTATTTAATTTGTCAAAAATGATGGAAAAGTGAATTAATTAAATAATGTTGTATTATTCAATTAATAGAAAAATTAGGGTTTTGGATGTCGTTTGATGTGGTGTTTTAGGATGCTGTGTGATGATTTGAGATGTGGCAGGATGATTCTGAGATGTTTCAAGACATTACAGGATGATTTTGAGCTATTTTGGGATGATTTTGAGATGTTGCAGGATGATTTTGAGATGTTCTGAGACATTAGATGTTTTGAGATGTTCCAAGATAATTCTAAGATGTTTCAAGATGTTCTGAGTCATTCTGAGATGATTTTGAGATGTTTCGAGTCATTCAAAGACATTACAGGATGTTTCGAGATGATTCTAAGTCATTCTAAGACAATTTTGAGATGCTTTGAGTCATTCAAAGACATTACAGGATGTTGTGGGATGATGTTCAATGTTGTTTGATGTTGTTTGATGTTGTTCAATGTTGTTTGATGCTATTTTGTGCTGTTTGATGCTATTTGATGTTGTTTGATGATGAATTAATTAAATTATGTTAAATCACTTAATTAATAGATGAATCTAAGTGCCAAAATTCTAGCTTGCAAGCTGGGACATTTTTAGGTGTCTACAACAACATATATGAGTTTTTATGAGGGGCTCATAATCACACATGGCTCAAATAATAAGGTATCGCTCATACAAATATGGTAATGTCTCAATTACCCCACAACATGGATCAATATAGTGTAAATAAAAATCCATGTTATCATTCTCCTATTTTAATCTCGTTGGTTTATTTCTATTTCTCATACATTCAATGCACAAATTGAACATATTGTGCAACAATAGCCAAAGGAACAATATAATAAACCAAGGAGAATAAACACTCATGCAATACATCACATATCTAGTGGTATACACTCATGCATGAAAATCACATGATAATCATGATATTAGACAAAAACATGATTAGTTAACACATAATCCATAATACCCAAATAAAGCAGCATCGTCATATGAAATATGACAATCAATACTTGTTTAACACCACAAATCTATATCTAACATCTCATCACATATATAGGAAATAATAAAATTGAAATATCACATCACATCTAATCATAATACAACATCAAAATATTGCATAATTATATAGGTATCAAGAGCCATCAAAAGAGCTACATAATATCATAGATAATCTTGACACAAAGAGTATAATAAAAGCAACAATGCATATGGACCTTAAACCTTATGCAACCCTCAAACAAAATCAAATATCAAAATAGGAACACACTCTCACCTTCTTTTACCATTTAAAGTAGCTTTTCCCTTTTTGTATTTTGTTGTTTGAATACAGATTTTGAAGATATTGATCCCAAAATGAAGGTTAGAGATGGTCAAGTGATCAACTTGGTACTTCAAGATCTTTGAATACATGACATAAGGACACATAGCTAAGTTATCAATCAAGGTTTTTAAATTGACAAAATATATGCACAACTTTGATAAACTCTAACTCCACACAAATAAATGTTGATCAATTAGGTTGCCTAAATGAAAATAGATTGTAGAGAATTTGATATTTGATAAAGTCTAAGGACTTTGAAAAAATTACAATTTTTTTTTTAATTGGTTTTATGTTGGAAGTCATATTAATAAAGTATAGCTAGATTAAATTGATTTATTCAAATTAATTACATAATGTTTCTCTTGAATTAGATTAACCTTATGAGCATGCAATTAATGATGGTATGGAATATCTAAGATCTTTTTTTTGTCTTGGGATCTTTATAGGATCAATTATTCTTCTTTATTGGGGAGTTTATTTATATTTGATTCAATGTTCATTAAAAGAGAGACCCAAAGTTGAAGTTTGGAGCCTTGGGGGATAACTAAGTATATGAATCAGGTAGATTGTAACACAAAAAGTCCTTGCTCAAGTTGGGTATACCTCATAGGGTTTAAAGTGGCCTATGTTTTATATTCTTTTTTTACATGTTTAATATAATATGTTTCCAAATCTCTAATTTTACTTCCATATTTGATTTTGCTTTGTATTATGTGTGCTTATTTCTTGGTTATTCATACTACTTGTTAACATTGACATTACCACAAGACCTTGCTTATATAGAGCAAGGGTCATTAACACAAGTCTAACATGCAGTAATCATGTGCCTAATACATGGAATAGAATGTGCACATGAATAATTGTTACTAGCTATCACGAATGAAAAACTACTATTTGGGAATCACATTACCTACATAAGCTTAACTAGACTTGTACGAACATGAATAAAAGATAAGGCAACGTGAACATAATAACAACTCCCAAACATGCTTCTGTAAAGAGTGAAAAACTCCTTAAAAACATAACGACAATACTTAAAATAAATTCCATTATATTCCAAATAAGTTGTCATCACATTCATTCATAAGAACAAGTCGTATACATAAAACGACATAAAAGTCGAAAGATAACATCATTTATTCAGTCTAAATCTTACAAGTGTCGAAATACACATTTCAAATAACATTTACAATGGAGGATACATATCCAGTTTACAAATCTCGAGACTTAGGCATTCAGTCACCATAAGCTCGTCAATATATACATCATGAATAATAAAGCATTTTAAAAGAAGAATTAGTCAGTCGATCTTCCATCCATAAGCAAATCTTCAAAAGAAGATGAGAACAAGGATCAGGCGTTTTTCCGCCCAACCTCGAAGCTTACGCTTCCCCAGAATTTCTTAGTCAATCAAGAAATACCTGACCCTGCACGAATTGCTTAGCACAGTCTACGAGCAAGATGGAATCTGGTGCATGCCTAGTATTACTAGTAATCCACAAGCATTTTCATTTTTCTAATTCAGTTAAGAAAAAAAAAAAAAAACAAGTTCGATACTAGGATATGGCAGAGAGCACAAATAATCCATCTATTTCAATGGTACAATAATTACTTGGCCAAGTAAGATGTCATGCATGACAATAAAATGCAGTTTTGGAAAAAACAAAACCACATTCTCTATTTACCCATATTCGACACCTGTCCCGGAAGGTAACTTTCCCAAAAACAACACATGCAGAATTATCTATCATTCATGCATGGTTCAAAACAATCAATCACAATCCTTCGCAATCTTTCAACATTTAACTGAAAACAGTTTTTAAAATGAAAACATTTTATAAAACACCACTTTTCGTTGTTCCAACTTGCAAATAGACATAAAATCAATATTTTATTTCAGTCATTTATATATTCGATAAATTTCAAAATGAAGGTGTATCTCCAGTATGTTAAATAATTACATATAGAAACGAAATTTAAAAGAGTACACATTCAATCGTTTATACTCCCGTTAATTTAATGTTGTTTTGAAGTCATTCTGAAGGTTTTCAATTAATCAAATTTGAAGTTAATTATGTCTTTTATTTTCAGTTTTCAAACATTATTTTTAATCAACAAAATATATCTATTTTCTGTTCATAATCGTTTTAGTTTTCTAAAATAATAAATATCATTTCTAGATTTGATAGATTCTCCTAAATTTCATTTCTCTGTTTAATGCATAATTTCAAATCAGTAAATCCTAATTTCTCAGCAAAATAAACAATTTTCTATTTTTGTGTTTTTGCTGTCAACAATTTGTGTTTCCTCTCAGCATAATTCAACTAATTTGTATCAACATATTTCATTTCTGTCAATTTGATCAGTTCGTTTCCAAGTTGAATTTGATTTTCTAATTTTTAGTTCATTCTTTTATGGATGATTTAAAACGAAGTTTATCAAAATTTCTCAGCATAAAATTAAATTTTTGTTTATGAGCTTTCTTGAATTCTGGGAAAATAAATACACAGATGAAATCTTGCTAACATAAAGATTTTGTCTATTTGTTTTCTATTTAATCTGAATCTAATTATTTTTTTTGTCTATGATTCTTAGAAATCAATTCATTTTGTCTCAATTTTCAGTTCTGACATTTGTAAGTATTATTGTGATAGTCATTGCTTCTTTTTTTTTGATTCTTTGTTTTCCTAACTTGTAACAGTCAAGATCATCTATATATATATTCTGATATTCATTCACCAAATTTATTGGAAACCAAATTGGAGATCTAATTTGCAATTTAAATAACAAATTTTCTACCTGGGAAATTCGTTTTTCTGTATTGTTGTTGCCTCTGTGTTTCTGGTAAGAGAAGCCTGCGCACCTCTTGTCTTCACCCAAGTCTCTTTCTTTAACCCGCGTGGAGTGAAGAGGAGAAACCTCTTAATGCGTGGGGAGAGAAGATGTTGCTGTTGTTGCTGCTGTGGAGAGACCTCCCTTATGCCGCGCGTGGGAAGGATGGTAGATGGAGTGTTTCCCCCCCTTTGCTGCTGTGCGCATGGAGAGTGGGAGTAAGGAGCTATGTGGAAGTGATGGCCATGCCTTGTTCTCCCCTTATCCCTTCCCTTTGCTATCTACCTTGGCTGGGGCGTGTGAAGGAGATATTTCCTGCGCATGGAAGATGTCCACCTCTGTGTTGTTCTAAGGGTTGTGGAGGAAGCTTCCCTTGGCCGCCTCTTCCTTGCTGCTCCTACGTGGGATGAGAGAAGGTTGTGTGCAGTGTGAAAGAAGGGAAAGGCAGTGCGTGCCTTCTTCTCACCTCCTCCACCAATTCACAATTTGCAATATATCAAACAAACATAGTCCCGATAAATCACCTCCGAAACAAACAATTATTATTTTTTAATTATTTTTTTCCCAATTTCCAAATTCTTTCTTCTGCAAATTTTCTGTGTCCTCCCAATTTCGGATTTTCCCTCAGATATAATTGTTTTCCTCATGCATTCATGCATATCTTAGATCCATAAATCTCTCAATTTGATCTTCAGATCAAATTTAAACTCTTTGTTTAAGATATTTTAAATCTTCCACTTTTGCTGAGTTCAAATTTGCTTACAATTTCCAATTTTGAATTTTGAACGTATTTCAATTCCCATTTCATAATTTAATTAAATTTACAAAATGAATCTATTTCAAAATATAAAATTCATTTATTTTCACTATTTCCAATTTAAATATCATTTAAATTTAAAAATAATTTTATTAAACTAATATTTAATAAAAATCAAGTTTAAAATTCAATTACATTAAATTTTTAAATTTTCAACTTCATATTTCAAAAATAAGAATAAAATATTAAATTCACCATCTATTTTATTTAAATTGCATTAAATTTCATAATTTAACGAAATTATCTTCAAAAACACATTTTTTTACAATTTTCTAAGAAATCAAACTAAAACTAGATTTTTCGATTTGCAAGCATAATATACGCACGAGACATTTAAAATATCAATCTACGTGAGTGTTTGAGATCCCATCTATTCGCACACGTCAATCGGCTAAACAACTCTACTTGATCGTTGTTCTCGCCTTCGACCTCGTTCACCTGTTTCCTGCATTCACTTGCACTCAATTCATCATCAGTAATGACAAACCCTGAAATAAACGTAAATATGATAATTGCATTTCAATTTCAATTTAATTTCATCTTTATTTTATTTCGAATTTCAATTAAATCATCTTCATAATAATCATTAAATAATCTAATTCGACATAAATGATAAAGTCTGCATTTAAATAAATAAACGAAAATTTCATACGTGACATCCTTCCCCTCTTGGAAGAGACATTGTCTCAATGTCTTACTAGTCAATCAATAAGCATAACATCATCATCATCATAAAAACATACTATCTCAATCAATAAAGCATAGTATCTTAGTCAAGCATAGTGTCTCAATCAAGCATGATAAAATAGTAACTAGCAACATAGTTCTCCAACATAACATAAGCAAATAGTAGCATCCATGCTATCAAAGTTCACAACTTGTGAATCAAAACTAGAGTATCAAGTATCTCCTCACAAAACAAATGTTAATCTAAGAAAGCAAATGAGGAAAGTGACGATCTATCCTCTCAGAATCCTCCCATGTAGCACTGTCCTCAGTATATTGGTCCCACTAGACCTTATACTGGGTACTATCTCTGTTACGTAGCTTAATGCTACGCCTGTCTAGGATTCGGATGGGCTCCACTAGCACCACCCCTGGATCCTACACCTATAATGAACGACAATCAAGAATATGAGTCATATCACGATGATAAGGTTTCAACAAATAAACATGGAAAACATTATGGAGTCGAGCAAGAGCAGGTGGTAACGCTAGTCTATAAGCAACTGGATTTATAACTTCTAGTACATCAAATGGTCCCACATATCTTGGTGCCAACTTTGATGATTTCCCAAATGAGATAGAGCTGTTACGAGACTTAACCCTCAAGAATACTTTATTTCATGCAACAAACTGCCTGAAAGTCCTATTCCTATCAGCATAGCTCTTCTGTCTATCGGCTACTTCCTTCAACCTACCCTTGATCAACTTCATCTGCTCATCCATTTCCTTGAGCATATCTGGACCAATAATTACCCTGTCTTCCATCCTGTCCCAATTGATGGGTGTGCGACATTTCCATCCATAGAGTGCTTCAAAAGGTGCCATACCCAATGAAGAATGGTATGAGTTGTTGTAGGCAAACTCAACCAATGGTAAATATTCTTCCCACTTGTACTGCTGATCCATGCAGTACATCCTCAACAAGTCCTCCACAACCTGATTGACCCTTTTAGTTTGGCCATCGGTTTGTGGGTGATATGCAGAACTAAAATTCAGTTTAGTTCCCAAAGCTGCATTCAATGTAGTCCAGAACCTAGATGTCATCCTAGTATCTCTATCAGAGATAATGGTCTCTGGTACACCATTCAACCTGAATATCTCTTGCACAAATTTCCTTGCAAGAGTCAATGATCCATCCTTCAAATTCCCTGGCATGAAATGTGAAACCTTCGTCAGGTTATCAACAACTACAAGGATGGTATCATACCTATTCCTACTCAAAGGTAATCCTTGGATGAAATCCATACTGATTACTTGCCACTTATACTCAGGTATATCGTGGGGATACAAAAGTCCTGTTGGATGCACATGCTCAGCCTTGACCCGCTGGCATTCCAAACATCTCGCCACGTACTCCATGACATCTTTCTTAAGTTTAGGCCAAAAATACAAAGCCTTCAACTCTGCTACCATCTTTGTGACTCTTGGATGCCCTGAATAATGTGCATCATGAATTTCCTCAAGAATCAACTTCCTCAAATCTCCACCTTCAGGGATATACATCCTTCCCTGATATCTGACAATGCCATCATTCTCCATAACATAACCATCAAACCTATGATCTGAAGGATCCACCACTAAGGCTTGTCTAACCCTGTCAGAATGCTCATTACCTGGAAGATACTGCAACACTTGTTGTTTCAAGTTTGACCTTGTGGTCACCATAGCAGATAAATGTCTTCTTTTGCTAAGAGCATCAGCAACTCTGTTCTCCTTACCTTTGATATACTCGATACCAAAATCGTACTCACTCAAGAACTCAAGCCACCTCCTCTGTCTCGCATTGAGGTTCGGCTGTGTGAAGATGTACTTAAGTCCCAAATGATCAGTCTTAAGCTCAAAAGGCTTCCCTAGGAGATAATGTCTCCACATCTGCAATGCATGCACAATAGCTGTAAGCTCAAGATCGTATGGTGCATAGTTCAACTCATATTGCTTCAGTTTCCTAGACTCATACGCCACCACTTTTCCTTCCTACATTAGCACAGCTCCTACACCTTCACCTGATGCATATGTAATCACAACAAAGTGACCATTAGGATCCGGTATAGTCAACATTGGTGCTGATGTCAACTTCTGTTTAAGAATCTGAAATGCTTCTTCACACTTCTCTATCCACCTATATCTCTTTCCCTTCTTCTGAAGAGAAGTAATAGGTGCTGCAATTGTAGAAAACCCTTCAACATACTTCCTATAGTAACCTGCAAGTCCCATGAAACTACGAACTTCTATGACACTTCTCAATGTTGGCCAATCTACTATCGCCTCTATCTTCGCAGGATCAACTGAGATTCCCTCAGCAGATATCACATGCCCCAAATAGTGAACCTTCTTCTGAAAGAAAGCACACTTTGAAAACTTACCAAAAAGCTTCCGATCCCTCAGATGTTGCAAAACAATTCTCAAGTGCTTTTCGTGTTCCTCTTTTGTCTTAGAGTAGATCAGAATGTCATCAATGAATATGAGCACGAAATCATTCAAACAGTCTCTAAAGATATTGTTCATAAGGTTCATGAATGCCGCAGGAGCATTCGTTAGGCCAAAAGGTACCACAGTGAACTCGTAGTGTCCATACCGAGTTCTGAAAGCTGTCTTCGGAATGTCTTCATCCTTAATCCTCAACTGGTGGTAACCTAATCTAAGATCAATCTTAGAAAACACAGTGGCCCCTTTCATTTGATCAAAAAGCTCATCAATCCTTGGTAGAGGATACTTGTTCTTGATGGTAACCTTATTAAGCATCCTGTAATCAATACACAGTCGCAAGGTACCATCCTTCTTCTTAACGAAGATTATCGGTGCACCCCATGGTGATACACTTGGCCTTATGAATCCCTGTTTCAACATTTCCTGCAACTGAGCTTTCAACTCATACAACTCAGTAGTAGTCATTCTGTAAGGAGCTTTGGATTGTGGCTCCATTCTAGGTAACAATTCAATAGAGAAGTCAAATTCTCTCTTAGGCGGTAATTCTGTAAGTTCTTTTGGAAAGATATCCAAGAACTCTCTGAGAACGGGATAATCCTTTGGACTCTGCTGGGCATTATCCAAATCACTCACCAAAATGACATACATGGAACATCCTTTCCGATGTGCCTTCTTTAACTGCATAGCTGAGATATGTCTCAACTCTAATGGCTCTTGAGATCCTAGAATCTCTACTAGATGTCCGAAGTCATCCAAACAACTCACCACCTTGTCCTCACAATTCACTATGGCTTTATGCTCCATTAACCAATTGATCCCTAAGATCACATCGTAAGAACCCAACGGTGCTACGTAAAGGTTAACTTGGGTTTGGAAGTTAGGTAATCTAAATTGCTGCATGATAAACATGTATCTACCCTCTTCTTTGCTCGATTTTCATACTGAACCATCCATGATTATGACATAAATCCAGGTCTAACAGGTAATTTATCAACTACTTTAGGGTCTATAAAACATTCTGAAGCTCCAGTATCTATCAAAATAGAAACAGATTGACCAAAAAGCTTACCCGACATCTAGATAGGTGTGGACTGAAAGTCGGCTTGACGATTGTCAACCGCTGCATGTATCTGACGCTGTGGTGCTCGCCTATCATTACCACCTCGCTGATTTCCTGTACGCTGAGTGCAATTGGAGGCATAGTGATCTCCTCCACATGTATAACATCCACCTCGTGGCCCTTGTTGACCACCTGTCCTGTTCCTGATATTGGAGAAGTTGGTGTTATTGTTGTTCCCCTTTTTGTTCCTGCCAAAATTACCTTCTCCTTTATCCTGGGTATTATTCCCTCTCTTCAGATTCCTGATCTGCTGGTTATTGCTATTACCCCTTTGGTTGTTGTTGTTATTATTTTGGAACTTTCTGTTTCCAAAACTAGATTTTGCATTCACACTTTTCCTATAATTCACTACTTGCTGCAACTTCTGTTCCTGTTTCATGGCCTTCTCAAAGACCTCATCCATCGTTAATGGATTGTGAATGTCTACATCAGCTCCAATCTGTGGCCTTAACCCTAAAATGAATTTACAGATGCAAAACCGTTCATCCATCTGATATTGTGGTACGTACTTAAGGATTGGTGAACCTCTCCCAATACTAGGTAATTGTAAGACCACCCTGTGCCAAATTCTGAAATTCAGTCATTTTCCTGTCAAAGAGAAGCTGTGGAAGCCACCTCTTCCTGAACAGGTTCAAAAATGCTTCCCATGTAGTTCCACCTAGTAATAACTTCTTCTCAGTCTTTTCGTTATCCCACCAAGTAGCGGCTTCTCCTGTAAGCTGGTAGGCAGCCCATACTGCCTTGGTTTCATTGGACATGTTCCTGAGTTCAAAGTATTTTTCCATCTCTATGACCCAAGCTTTTGCACCATCACCTATTGTTTTACCATCGAACTTGGGCGATGCTACCCTTTTCAGATCTTTAGCCAATTCCCCTTCAATCCTTGCTTGAGGATTAGGTACTTCAACCCTAGGATTATCATTGTTAGGTTGTTCCTGATTTTGGGGAATTTCAACTCGAGGGTTTTGCCCTTCTCTGACACCTCGAACTTCCCGTTCCAGATTGTCCATTCTAGAACCTTGCTGATTCAAAAGCCCGAGAATCTGATCCAACCTATCAGTCTCATTGCTTGCAGCAGCTTTACCTCTTGTACCCATTATGTCTTACAATTCCTACATCAATGAATGTTCATTTAGCGTAATGGACAAAGGACCTTAGTGTTCAAACCTAGAGCTCTGATACCAAATGTAAAGAGCGAAAAACTCCTTAAAAACATAACGACAATACTTAAAATAAATTCCATTATATTCCAAATAAGTCGTCATCACATTCATTCATTCATTCATAAGAACAAGTCGAATACATAAAACGACATAAAAGTCGAAAGATAACATCATATTATTCAGTCTAAATCTTACAATTGTCGAAATACACATTTCAAATAACATTTACAATGGAGGATACATATCTAATTTACAAATCTCGAGACTTAGGCATTCAGTCGCCATAAGCTCGTCAATATATACATCATGAATAATAAAACATTTTAAAAGAAGAATCAATCAGTCGATCTTCCATCCATAAGCAAATCTTCAAAAGAAGATGAGAACAAGGATCAGACGTTTTTCCATCCAACCTCGAAGCTTACGCTTCCCCAAAATTTCTTAGTCAATCAAGAAATCCCTGACCTTGTAAGAATTGTTTAGCAAAAAGCAGTCTATGAGCAAGATGGAATCTGGTGCATGCCTAGTATTACTAGTAATCCACAAGCATTTTCATTTTTCTAATTCAGTTAAGAAAAAAAAAAAAAACAAGTTCGATACTAGGATATGATAGAGAGCACAAATAATCCATCTATTTCAATGGTACAATAATTACTTGGCCAAGTAAGATGTCATGCACGACAATAAAACACAGTTTTGAAAAAAACAAAACCACACTCTCTATTTACCCATATTCGGCACCCGTCCCGGAAGGTAACTTTTCCAAAAACAACACATGCAGAATTATCTATCATTCATGCATGGTTCAAAACAATCAATCACAATCCTTCGCAATCTTTCAACATTTAACTGAAAACAATTTTTAAAATGAAAACAGTTTATAAAATACCACTTTTCGTTGTTCCAACTTGCAAATAGACATAAAATAAATATTTTAGTTCAATCATTTATATATTCGATAAATTTCAAAATGAAGGTGTATTTCCAATATGTTAAATAATTACATATAAAAACAAAATTTAAAAGAGTACACATTCAATCGTTTATACTCCCGTAAATTTAATGTAAACGAAATTTAAAAAAGTACACATTCAATCATTTATACTCCCGTAAATTTAATGTTGTTTCAAAGTCATGGAGGTTTTCAATTAATCAAATTTGAAGTTAATTCTGTCTTTTATTTTCAGTTTTCAAACATTATTTTTAATCAGCGAAATATATCTATTTTCTGTTTATAATCATTTTAGTTTTCTAAAATAATAAATATCGTTTCTAGATTTGATAGATTCTCCTAAATTTCATTTCTTTGTTTAATGCATACTTTCAAATCAGTAAATCCTAATTTCTCAGCAAAATAAACAATTTTCTGTTTTTGTGTTTTTGCTGTCAACAATTTGTGTTTCCTCTCAGCATAATTCAACTAATTTGTATCAGCATATTTCGTTTCTGTCAATTTGATCAGTTCGTTTCCAAGTTGAATTTGGTTTTCTAATTTTTAGTTCATTCTTTTATGGATGATTTAAAATGAAGTTTATCAAAATTTCTCAGCATAAAATTAAATTTTTGTTTATAAGCTTTCTTGAATTCTGGGAAAATAAATACACAGATGAAATCTTGCTAACATAAAGATTTTGTCTATTTGTTTTCTATTTAATCTAAATCTATTTTTTTTTTTGTCTATAATTTTTAGAAATCAATTCATTTTGTCTCAGTTTTCAGTTCTGACATTTGTAAGTACTATTGTGACAGTCATTGCTTTTTTTTTTTTATTCTTTGTTTTCCTAACTTATAACAGTCAAGATCATCTATATATATTCTATTCTGATATTCATTCACCAAATTTATTGGAAACCAAATTGAAGATTTAATTTGCAATTTAAATAACAAATTTTCTACCTGAAAAATTCGTTTTTCTATTGTTGTTGCTTCTGTGTTTCTGGTAAGAGAAGCCTGTGCACCTCGTCTTCACCCAAGTCTCTTTCTTCAACCCGCGTGGAGTGAAGAGGAGAAACCTCTTAATGCGTGGGGAGAGAAGATGTTGCTGTTGTTGTTGCTGTGGAGAGACCTCCTTTATGCCGCGCGTGGGAAGGATGGTAGATGGAGTGTTTCCCCCTTTTTGCTGCTGTGCGCATGGAGAGTGGGAGTAAGGAGCTGTGTGGAAGTGATGGCCACGCCTTGTGCTCCCCTTATCCCTTCCTTTTGCTATCTACCTTAGCTGGGGCGTGTGAAGGAGATATTTCCTGCGCATGGAAGATGTCCACCTCTGTGCTGTTCTAAGGGCTGTGGAGGAAGCTTCCCTTGGCCGCCTCTTCCTTGCTGCTCCTGCGTGGTATGAGAGAAGGCTGTGTGCAGTGTGAAAGAAGGGAAAGGCAGTGCGTGCCTTCTTCTCACCTCCTCCACCAATTCACAATTTGCAGTATATCAAACAAACATAGTCCCGATAAATCACTTTCGAAACAAACAGTTATTTTTTTTTTTTTTTCCCAATTTTCAAATTCTTTCTTCTGTCCTCCCAATTTCGGATTTTTCCTCAAATATAATTGTTTTCCTCATGCATTCATGCATATCTTAAACTTTTTGTTTAAGATATTTTAAAGATATTTTAAATCTTCAAATTTTGAATGTATTTCAATTCTCATTTCATAATTTAATTAAATTTACAAAATGAATTTATTTCAAAATATAAAATTCATTTATTTTCACTATTTCTAATTTAAATATCATTTAAATTTAAAAATAATTTTATTAAACTAATACTTAATAAAAATCAAGTTTAAAATTCAATTACATTAAATTTTCAAATTTTCAATTTCATATTTCAAAAATAAGAATAAAATATTAAATTCACCATCTATTTTATTTAAATTGCATTAAATTTCATAATTTAATGAAATTAAAAACATATTTTTTTTTTACAATTTTTTAAGAAATCAAACTAAAACTAGATTTTTCGATTTGGAAGCATAATATACGCACAGAACATTTAAAATATCAATTTACGTGAGTGTGTGAGATCCCATCTATTCGCACACGTCAATCGGCTAAACAACTCTACTTGATCGTTGTTCTCGTTTTCGACCTCGTTCACCAATTTCCTGCGTTCACTTGCACTCAATTCATGATCAATAATGACAAACCTCGAAATAAACGTAAATATGATAATTACATTTCAATTTCAATTTAATTTCATCTTTATTTCATTTCGAATTTCAATTAAATCATCTTCATAATAATCATTAAATAATTTAATTCAACATAAATGATAAAATCTGCATTTAAATAAATAAGCAAAAATTTCATACGTGATAGCTTCTCAACATGACTAAAATTTCAAAGTTGGGTAGAGGTGCAAACGACTGAATATTGCATGTCAACAACAACAAAGGATATAACCACATTAATTAGACTAGATCATGAACACAAATTCATCCCATACAACATAAATTTTATAATATCTATGTGACAGTCTCTTGATTTTTTTCTAATATCAAATCTCAATGTATAAAATTTTATCACACCATTTCTATCAATTAAACAAGTCAAATTTAACATTACACCAAAATCTATGTTGACCTCAACTAATTAAATCTAATTTTTTTATTTTTTTTTGAACTTAAATTTTTTATTATAAAATGTATTTTATTTCCCTAAACTTACCTAAAAGACTGCTAAATTATATAAACACCTTCCATCAATTTTTTTTGGTTAACCCTTTCATAAGATAACGCCCTAAACATTATTAGATACCATGAAATAAAATCTAGGACTTATAAGTGTCTCATTGAAATCACAAATCAATAGGCTTGACAAAGAACCTCAATTGAAAAAATTCGAAATCCTAGTTAATAAAACAATTTAAAAACGCTAACCTACGATGACTACTGATGAAGTGGAGACCTTAATCAATATCCCAAAATCCACTTTGAGCAAGAACAGATTGCAGCATGAGCATCGAGTACGTGCGAAACCTTTCATAATATTGTCAATTTGTTGGACCATCGGAAGTTGAAAAAACGATAATGGCACTGGCAGAGGCGGAGGAGAGAAGATGGAAGTGGTTTTGGGTAGCGGTGGTGGGTGGTGTGGGTGTTCGTGTGCTGTTAATAATGGGTGGCCTCCCGCAAATGCTTCTCTCTCGCCCTGAAGTGGCCACCCCTGTCACCAGCCTCCGCAGATGTAACTTCATTTTCATTATTTATAAACCTACGCAATTTTAAATCCCTACATTTCACGTAAAGTTGGGTGTTTCCAAACCCTAGACAGCGTTAAACCGCTTATGTTTCTTGTAAATTGGCCGCTATTCAAACCATACACAATGCTAAGTTATTGCATTTACTGTATTCAAACCCTAGACATTTCACATTTCACATTACATAAAGAATGAGAATATGTAAATCGCAATTGATGTTACTACTTTGTATAATTTACGTTTTCTACTTATATTTTAGGGGCTTCAGTGACTTTGGTAGTTTAATTTTAAATCAAACAACTTTGGCGCGTTATTTTGTTTTCGTGGTTGTATTCAACTCCTCTCATTCCATTCAAATAAGAAAAAAACAAACAAACATAGGTAGAAATGAAATAATTTTAGATATCACTGAGACCATTATAGTCTAGGTGATCAGAAAACCATTGATGCGATCTAACACAAGTTTAAAGTGAACAAAGGGTGAATAATAGGCAGTGAGTTCAGGTGGAAATTAATTTTGATTAAAAATCTGGTATTGCCATTCTATCTGTGCTACCTCTCAAGTTCAAAACAGATGCAATCTCTCCACAGTGGTAGTAGTGGAGCGTGGAAAAACTAAAATTAACTGTATCGATATCAGACCTTGCAGCCATTGCATCTGGAGTCAATTGGAAGTTCCCATCCACATGCTATAAGACCCCAGTTTTCATTGTTTACACATACTTGCTTCTCGGGTTCGACTTCTCTTTGTCTGCCATTAAGTTCTGTTCCAGGAAGTTAAATATCTGGATTGCAAAAATAAACAGTGGTCTATGACAGGTTTAAACAGGCTTATAAGAGAAGATTCTAGGAAAAACTGCATAAACATTTATGAAAATTGACAGTTTCAGGTCATGAACCATCATAAGGAAGATTGATGAGTTTGCAAAATTGAGCTGGAAAATTTATTGAAATTTGACAGCGTTATTATATTTTATAGGGCCAATGCTGTAAATATGTCAGTAGAAGAATCACATTTAGTATTACAGTTGTGGCTTCATTTATTCATCAATTAACTGGTCTGGGTGTTTTAAATTAGGATCAATCAGTCAAAGATAGCGGGCAGCAGTGATGTGCTTAAGAGGAAGACAAAACCCAAATCTGCATTTATTTGTGAGCTTTTTTGTGGCCTTTTGCTTGTTTACTAGGGTCCTTCTTCAGACCTAGATTGCAGAGATTCTCAGATTCCGATGAATATGGGACTGGTGATCAACAATTCTCAGCTTCAATACATGTTGGTATGTAATAAAAGGAGGAAGATGGAATTCAGAGAAGAAATTAGGATTCGTGACTTAGAATTTTACTTTTCAGAAATAAATGATAGGATACCTAAAGTATTTTTGTAGGTAGTTCAGATAATACAACACATTTGAAATACATTAATTACTGTAAACATTTGCTCACAAGCAGAATAATTTCTACGAGTCAAGGGGAGTTACAAAAGGATTGCAGTCAATTTTAGAGTGGAGTTACATGATTATACCAACATCAATGCGGACAGTGAGCTAAAATGGGCTGCATATTTAGGTTTGTTCGAACCTAATGACAATAATACCTAATCAAATAACAAGAGAGTTAAAATGATATATTGTATCATCAGTTGTTCATGCCACATGCGAATATCTTTATAACATACGTTTGCAGCTTCTTGTCTGATGGGAAAGGACATTGATGTGGCCAAATGTTGTCTAGAGAAATTTTGGAAAAAACAGCTAATTGGTCAACATTAGCCACTAAAATTTCCCTCTGTGGGGACCACGGATTTGAGAAATCATTATCGTGGGAGATTCACTATGACAACAAAGGCTAGCAAGCAGAGCTGACTATTTTATCGATGAAAATGGTACGAAGGAGTGACCATCTCGTGGGTCTTAGCTGATGAGTGATAGCATGAGAATTGGACAACAATTTCAATTATTGAGTCTAATTTGAGAAGGTTTGTATTAGCATATATATACTCCCTGTAAGAAATGAGGTACCTTTCTTGTAAGGGAATGCCATGTTCTCCTTCATAAATTTCAGTTTCTTTCTCTTGAGGATGTTCTTATTCATAAAAATCGCCCAAGACAATTTTGGGCTCATATTGATAGAGGGTCGTTTCCACATATAACTTGTTGTTTATGGATGGTGCTTACTTGTAACTGCTCGATAGAAACTTTAACTGTTATGTATCAATTTAAATTTTCTGTAAATACATATTTTCTAGATGAACTTTTGCATTTATGGTACTGGACACAGCTAATTATTTTTTGTATGCACGAATGAACATGTTTTTGCTACCTTATAACAAGTAGCTATAATATTATTACAATGTGGAGATGATCTAATTTTGGAAGTTATTTTGGTTATAATTTAAAGTGAGTTACAAATTGTGCAGTGGCAGAGGGACAATGGTTGAAGCAGTTAGCTATGTCTCCTTATGCAGGTAGAGTGTGCTTATCAGTTGCCCTTTATATCTTAATTTCTTAGTTCTTTTCTTTTTAAAGTTCAATTTTTATATATTATTATTTGATGATATTTTTGTGGAATATTCTTTGTTTGTTTATCTTGATTCGATCCTTAATTTTGATGTTTTTATTATTTCTAAAGTTTCAAATACTTTTAAGGTGTATCACAGGTTGAAAATTGTTATTTTAGATTAAATCGATCAGATTAAAACAGAATATTGAACTTGAAATTAGGAAGTTGATGTCAGATTTAAATCTTGGGAGTATTGATCATGAATCTCCAAGTCTGAATTTATCTTTGTGGTATTCGATCCTCAAGAGCAGAACATTAATTATTTTGATGTCTTCAATTGAGGATCGGATCTATATTAAATATCTAATGGGATATCTAATGGGAGACACGTCCCATGATTTGTGCCAATTCGTCTAACTAACCACCCGATTACCAATCGGGGTTAGTTACTTAATAAACGTACATGCTTACTAAGTTCGTTCTGAACTTAAATTGCACAAATAAATAATAAAATCCAATCTGGAAGTGATCAGGGATAATGATGCTTGATCGGAATTCAATGAAGAACATGTACAGCCAATAATCTGCAAGTAATAACTTCTAATTGCAAATCAATAATATACTTGGGATGTAGATTTCAATGTATATAAAAGATGTTGAATATATTCAATCATCATTTATATCTGACCGATGCTACCTTATTTCAACACTCCCTCTTAGCTAGGGAAGATAACTCTAACCAAGTATATAGTGATATCACCTTACTCGTGATATCAAGAGATATGGTATGCTTCTAAGAGTGTAAAGTCACATAACATTCTTCATAACACATCTTCATTATGGTATGTGCACTGACATCCAGTTACATGATGTCTACCATAATAAATCATGGCATATCCATGGATACAATTTATCCACCATGATTATCCCATAAGGATCATAATGATATTCAACTGATATCAAGTCTCATGATATCTATCAAAATGTCCACGAGATACTATCATGATATATCCACAGATATCAAGTCACATGATATCCATCATGATAGTGAAACTAATCATTGTAGATTCATCACCTTACAATGTCAATATAAAAGTGTTCATTATCAGAAAGATCATCACCTTTCAATAATGTACACAGGAGGAGAGGGCCCATAAAGTCATGGAGTTACACACATGACAAAAGAGTTTACACATTAAACATCTTTTAAATACATTAGTACAAAAATAAACAATTTGAATCTCAATCTCAATAATAATTTACATTTCAACCATACCAAGTTTCTTCCTGAAGTGTTCAACTTTAACTCCAGAGAGAGGTTTGGTGAATCTCAATAATAATAATGTCTGCTATTTGATCATTTGTTCTAATATACTCCAACTGAATCACATTCCTTTCTACCATGTCTCTTACATAGTGGTAAGGGATCTCTATATGCTTTGATCTATCATGGAATACTGGATTCACTGAAAGCTTAATGCAACTTTGATTGTCACAGTGGATAATAGTAGGATTCAGGGACTCGCCAAATAATCCCACAAGCAATTTCCGGAGCCATACTGCTTCTCTTGCTCCCATAGAGGCTGCAATATATTCGGCTTTTGTTGATCTTTGTGCCATTGAAGACTGTTTCCTGCTGATCCAAGAGATCATAGCCGATCCTAAATTGAAGCAACATCCTAATGTGCTTTTCCGATCGGTTACACTTCCAACCCAATCTGAATCAGAGTATCCATGTAAGTCTAGGTTGACATTCCTGTATATAAGACCATATCCAATAGTAACTTGAAGGTATCTCAATATATGCTTCACAACAACAAGGTGAATTTCTTTTGGCTCACACATAAATTGGCTTAGGGCATTCATTGCATAACAAATATCCGGTTTGGTGTTAACCAAGTACATTAAAAATCCAATTATCTGTTTATAGAGAGTAGGATCTGCAAATTTTGATTCTGCTACTGCTTCTTTCAATTTGTCTAAGTTGGTTTCCATAGGTGTAGACATGGGTCTACAGTCTAACATCCCAAATCTCTGCAGAATATCAATAGTATACTTTACTTGATTTAGAATGATACCATCTGATTTCTGCCAGACTTCTAACCCCAAGAAGTAATGTAAAATGCCCAAGTCTTTCATGTCAAATTTTGAAGCCAGGTCCTTTTTACATTGAGTAATAAGGTGATCTTCTCCTGTTATTAGCAGGTCATCAACATATAAAATTAGTATTAACATATCACCTTTAATTACCTTAAAATAGAGGCTTGGATTTGCATCATTCTTGGAAAATCCTAGTCCCAAAAGATAGCTATTGATTCTTTCATACTAGGCTCTGGGACCCTGTTTAAGTCCATATAGAGCTTTCTTCAATCTACATACATGTGAGTGTGCTTTATGTATCACAAAACCTTCAGGTTGCTCTAAATAGACTTTTTCAATGGTCTTATTCAAGAAAACAGTTTTTACATCCATTTGATGGATCTTTCAGCCTTTACTTGCTGCAATAGCTATTACTGCTCTCACAGAGATGTACCGGGCAACAGGTGCAAATGTCTCTTCATAATCAATACCTTCCTTTTGTGAGAAACCTCTGGCCACAAAACGTGCCTTGTGTTTTTCTATATTGCCATCAGCAGCATGTTTAATTTTGAAGAGCCATTTGGAAGAGACAACATATTTCTCTTTTGGTCTAGGTACTGTATCCCATACATCATTTTTCAAAATGGATTGATACTCTTCTGTCATAGCATCTTTCCACACTTGATGCGTGAGAGCTTTCGAAACACTAGTTGGTTCTGAACTAATGATCTCATTCATTAAGGCAACATAGCTTGAGAATCTTTTGGGTCTCTTACTTTCTTTAAAAGTTCCTTTGGGTGTTGTATAATTCTCAGCTTCCTTAATCATCTTTCTAGCCCAAAGTGGTCTCTTCTTACTATTGTTATTAGGATTCTCTTCTAGAGCAGTTTGGTTTTCATTTATGATTTCTTCAGGATACTCCCTCTGAATCTCAGGAGCAGGATCCTCCTCCACGACTTTAGGAGAATCTTGAATTTCTATCTCATTAGAACTCTTTGCCCTTTTTAAAGCAATGTCTTTTTCAAAGATGACATCTCTACTTAGCTCAATTTGTTTCTGTCCGGATATTTATATTCTGTAAGCTTTTGAGGTTTCACTATAGCCCAAAAATATCCCTTTCTTTCCAATAGGTTCTATTTTAGATCTCTTTTCTTTAGGTACATGAATGTAGACAGGGCAACCAAAGATCCTTAAGTGACTTATGTCAAGTTTTACACCAGTAAATGCTTCTTCAGGAGTCTTGTTATCTAGATGTGAGTGGGGACATCTATTTTGAATGTAGACAGTTGTTCTAGAGGCTTCTGCCCAAAATGAAGTTTCGATATTTTGGTCAAACAACATTGCTCTATCAGCTTCTACAATAGGTCTATTTTTCCTCTTAGCAACACCATTTTGTTGAGGATTGTAGGCTTCAGTAAACTCCCTCTTAATCCCAACATTTACACAAAATTCCTTAAAGATTTTTGAGGTGTATTCCTTCCCATTATATGTTCTTAGTATTTTGATTTTCTTCCCGGAAAAGTTTTTTGTAAGAGCTTTGAACTCCTTAAACCTTTTAAGGATTTCTATCGACTCTTTACATTTAAGAAAATATATCCGGGTCTTCCTAGAGAAGTCATCTTCAAATATTAAATAATATAAGAATCTTGCTTGTGGCATCAATGTTGTAAAACGGTGGGGAGAATTAAGGGTAAGCTTATTTTTTTTGGAGAGATAAGAACCTAAAGAAAACATACACACTCTTATACTGAAAGGGGGGGTGAATCAGTATAAGACCAACTTTTCAATTTATTTCTTAGTTCATTGATTCTCATGAAATATGCATTAATAGATTCTCCCTTGTTTATTTGAGCATGATTAAGTTGCCTCTTTAAAGCAAGGGTCCTACTGGTGTTGTTTATTTCAAAGGTGCTTTCAAGGGATTTAAACATTAGGTATGCAGTCTCATGTTTAGATAGAATGGGTACTATATGGTCTCTAACTGCATCTACTATAATTTTCATAGTTTTCTCATTGTTCTCAATCCATTGAGATTTCTCCAGATCAGTCTCTGGTTCTATCTTGTTTTCTTTCACAAATGAGTCTGACTTATTTTCTTTTAGAATCATCATGATTCTGAATTTCCATGATGTAAAGTTGTTTGCACCTTCAAAACGATCCTCAAATCTTATTACACTCGACATTATGAAGAATGGAATGTGATTGCGATTTCAAGAGAGAATACAATTAAATAATCTGATATCTGAGTTTAATCATATCTTCCTTAACGTGGCTTTGATACCATGTTATTTTAGATTAAATCGATCAGATTAAAACAGAATATTGAACTTGAAATTAGGAAGTTGTTGTTGTTAAATCTAAGATCAGAAATGAAAGCTATCAGAAAATGCAATACATAAGACAAATAACACAGCAAGATACCTTGGGAAAACCCTCCAAACTCGAGGGAGAAAAACCCAGCCAATATATCTCTTATATATTGATTTATTTAAGAGCAGAAGTCTGCTTACAACTCAGGCCAACAATGCCGAATTTGATACCATGAATGATTCGCACCTCTCCTAGATGCAAAGGCAAATACAATGTAATAATCTGCTGATGCAAAATGATGATCTGCTGCTCAGATCAATCTCCTCTGCACAGATGCGAACTTCTCCTTGAATTCGATCTGCTAAAATGAACTTTTTTTTTAATCAAATACAAAAGAGATGCCTTGAATATATAGGCAATCATAAAGACATCGCACCTCTTCATCAAGAGAGGTCAGCCTTCAACAAACACGTCTTTGGAGAGGCGCAATTCCTTAGGTGAAGTCAGCCCTTAATAAAATAATATTTTATTCTTTATTTAAATTTCTTTATTCAAAGCATGAAGTCGGCCACAAGAATTAAATTCGAATATCAATATATATATAAATTTAAATAGCATAAGTGCTATATTTAAATTTATTAATTCGCCTGATGTATTCTTCTCTAATCTGAACAGTATCATTAACAGATGTCAGATTTAAATCTTGGGAGTATTGATCATGAATCTCCGAGTCTGAATTTATCTTTGTGGTATTCGATCCTCAAGAGCAGAACATTAATTATTTCGATGTCTTCAATTGAGGATCGGATCTATATTAAATATCTAATGGGATATCTAATGGGAGACACGTCCCATGATTTGTGCCAATTCGTCTAACTAACCACCCGATTACCAATCGGGGTTAGTTATTTAATAAACGTACATGCTTACTAAGTTCGATCTGAACTTAACTTGCACAAATAAATAATAAAATCCAATCTGGAAGTGATCAGCAATAATGATGCTTGATCGGAATTCAATGAAGAACATGTAAAGCCAATAATCTGCAAGTAATAACTTCTAAATGCAAATCGATAATATACTTGGGATGTAGATTTCGATATATATAAAAGATGATGTTGAATATATTCAATCATCACTTATATCTGACTGATGCTACCTTATTTCAACAAAAATTCTATATGGACACATGTTCTAATCACATCAATGCACTTGTATATTCCTCTTTGAGTACCGTACTTTTAAAATTCTTGTAAGAGAAACTAATGATAATGATTACAGACATGATTATGGTGTTACACAACATTTCATAATGATAAACATTATAATATTTTGTTGAACAGTAAAAGCGGTTATTAAATATATCAAAATTGTAGGAAATAGCAGAATTAACAGAACATAAGTCAGAATTCCTTCCAACAAGCAACTTGTAAATTACAGTCACCCATGTTACAAACTGTAGTCATAGTGTTGTTCTTCCACTTTTTTACCTTTCCAGAATTGGCACTTTTCTAGATGCAGCTTCCAACAAGTTGTATTTGTATGACCATTGGCATCACAATGGTCACAATACTTAGCAGGATTTTCTTTTGTGCTTGTAGCACTTGCCTTCTTTGTCTTGGCCATGGCTTCTCTTGTCTTTGAGGATGATGGAATGCTATGAATACACACTGCTTCTTCAACCTCCATACATTTATGCCTTCATGGCATTTTGGATTAAATTGTTTTGTAAATTTCATAAATTGGCCCCAAGGTTTAACAGGAGCTCGCTTTCCTAAAGCCATAGAATACAAGGGACTTTTGAACCATTTCAAAGCATACTTTTCTAGTCTCAATCTAGCATAGGATTTTTTTCCTTTACATCAAGAGAATGCATAAATATACCTTGAACTGAACAAAACAATGCTTCAGCCATTCCACATCTTTTTCGAATTGCAGAATCTCAATTCTTGCTTTGGCCTCCCATTGGGGTGTTCTTGGTAGATTTGTTTCACGATGGAAATTTTCCTCTACTTTGGAGTGGGTTTGTTGCCTTGGTCTTGACATCCTCCAATGAGCGTAACTTCTCCATGAGAGTCTTTGTTAGGCTCTTTTTTGTCTTCCTTGATTGAAATATTCTTGCAACATCTTTGTAGTCTTCCTTGATTGAAACATTCTTGCAACATCAGTTTCTAGCTTGAGGAGCCTTTCTTCTTTGTCAAGGTATTCTGCATCTCTCTTTATGCTTTTTAGTTCTCTTTTCTAGGTTTGTAACTCATCATCTCTTTGACAAGGCAGCAAACTTCTGCTCTTGCTCTTGTTGCGTTCTTGCATATTCACTTACAACTACACAAGGAAAGAACTACTCTTATATGATTTGATTTATAAACTAGGATGGATATACCATATGCTAGACATCAACATATATTTAATGAAAGAAATAAGTGGTGTAAATTTGCCATTCAATTAGCTTAAATTGCAATGTGTAAATTGGAGTAAACACCATGCTTGGTTAAGAAGACAAAGGATTTACTGTGGAGAAACCCATGTGGGATCAAATGATGCAAGTAGGATCAAGGAGGTTTGGAGGTTTCAAGAAAATGATTGGTTCAAAAATTGGATTTTGGGAAATACTTGTTTTGACATAGTCAAAACAATTAGTTTACTAGGGGTGATTTCATGATTGCCAGTGGATGGAAATGATTCCATTGAGGTAGTAATGGAACTGATAGAGGTTTGGAGGTTTCAAGAAAAAGATTGGTTCAAAAATTGGATTTTGGGAAATACTTGTTTTGACACAGTCAAAACAATTAGTTTACTAGGGGTGATTTCATGATTGCCAGTGGATGGAAATGATTCCATTGAGGTAGTAATGGAACTGATAGAGGTTGAAATGGAACCAACTTGGTGGCTTTGAAGTGACACAAGGTAATTTCATCATGCGTAGTTTGAAAATGAAAAGGTAGAAATTTAACCAATTCTTTAAATGTTTGGATGGTTGGTCTACTCTATTGCTCGGAAGTAAATCCTAGTTTCACACAAAAGTGGAAAGGGAGGAAGAAGGAAGTAGTTGCCAGTTGGACAAGTGGTGAACATAGAGCATTTGGCAAGGTGAAGGAACAATGTACAGTTTGTTTCACAGGGTAGACAAGGAGGATAGGAACAATATTTGAATTGTAACTATCTTCTTGTACTATGCATTTGATAATACAAGTGAAAGGGTTGCTATTGGCACCTATCAAATTGGGGGTTTCCCTCCCAAATTGGGGGTTTTTGAGGTCAAAATTTGTGTAGTTTTTTATTTCATGTAATTTCATTTTTCTAGTAGATTGAGCATAGTTTTCATTCTCTAAATATTTCACTATAATTAGTTAAGCTATAGAACAGTAATTTGATTTTGTGGCCACAATTTATAGCATTTGTAGCGATTATAGATCATTTTGGTATTAGAGCATATTCAAATTCATGGGAATCACAGTTTAGTGGATTTTATGACAGTGACAAGGTCCTCAAGTGATGATAAATTAGTTCCAGAGAATCCTATAGATGGGAGCTCACCATTGGAATCAGGAAATCAGATTGAGAGATTTAAATAATAGGGTTTCCATTTAGAGAGCTAAGTAGAGCAAGTAGTAGAGCATAAGCAATGGATGACTCAACAATAAGAGCACCTAACTAGACAACAGCCTCAAATGATACAAGATCACTCATCTACCAATGTTCTTGTTCGATTTTTGGAAAATAAGTTTGGTATTGGAGATGACAGGGAAGAGGAAGAAAATGGTAGCAATGATTGAATATGGGAAGAAAGAGAAATTGAGGCAAGAGTTGGACCTACTCCATTTGAATGTGAAACCAAGATTGAAATTAAGACTTTTGAAGGTCAAGAAAATTCAGAAATTCTAGATTCTTAGATAAAACAAATAAAAATATATTTTAGTGCCCACAATGTGAGTGAAGCCCAAATTTTTTCATTTGCAATGGTTGAAAATGTGTGGACATGCTCTTCTATGGTGGGAGAGTTATTTATTTTCGTGTAAGAAAAAGAAGAAACCAACAACCTATAGTTGGGCAGGTTTTAAAGATCTTCTAGGAAGAGCTTCCTTCCAATTGACTATGAAAACGATTAAAAGATAAAGTGGCTTTATTTTAGGCGAGCAAGTGGACAAAGTGTACAAGATTACACCACCAAGTTTTGAAGGCAAGCCATGATGGTGAACATGGACTTGGAAGGAGGAGATATCCTTACCAACTATCATGCTTGGTTGCATACCAACCTATGAAGGTCTTTAAAGCTGGCTAGCTGTTTTAGATGAGGCTTGTGTTTTGGTACACTACATCAATGAAGAAAAAGGGAATGGTGAAGGAGATTCTTCTAGAAAAGGACAACAAAAAGATAAGGAACAGCCCGAAAAAAAGAAGGGTAAACCATTTAAAAAATGGAAAGGAAAGAAGATCAACACTGCTGCCTACAATGGAAAAGATTCAAAGAATCATTGTTTGCATTGCAAGATTGATGGTCACAGGGATAATAAGTATTGGAAGCAGCGTCCGAGTACCTACAAAATAAGCCTTAGGAGGACTCAAAGAAGTCCATGGCTACCATTCATGTGGAAGTGGAGATAGAGGATAGCTTGGAAATAGATGAAAAATAGGTTTGTATAGCCACAAGGACTGTCATGAATGAGCAAGAAGCAATGAATCGACTATTCATTCTCAAACTCCAAGTGAAGAAAACAAAGTAGATCCCGACTCTCAATGTAATTCAATTTCAGCTGATATTGTTAAGAAGCTTGGGTTGAAAACGTATGATCATCCTCAGCCTTATCCATTGGGCTGGGTTAAGAAGGGTGTAGAGATTCAAGTGAAGAAAAGGTGCAAGTTAAATGAACAATACATAGATGAAGTAGAAGCAGATTTAATTTATCTTGACACATTTGATATTATGATTGGGTGTCCATATTTGTATGTGCAAGATGCAATATTCATGAGAAGGGCAAACAATTGCTGATGGGTCAAGGATGGAATCAACTATGTTCTTAAGGGACACCAAAGCAAGGCAAGGATAGACATGGTAAGTTCTAATAAAGCACTTAAGCTCATACAATAAACCGAGTAGTGTTGTCTTCTACTTTTGAAAGATAACTAAGAAGAGGGAATTGCAGTTTCTTCAATGCCACATGGAAGCAAAAAGTAAAAAGGGCTGGAAGAATTAGCAGCATCATTTGAGAAGTGTTTTTGTGATACAAAGGGGTTGCCTCCTAAGAGAGAGAGAGCATGAGATTCTTCTACGTCTCAAATCTTCTCTACCCAACACAAGATTGTTTAGAAAATTATTGATGGGGAGTACTGAAGTAAAACAATAGCTTCAAGAGTTGTTAGGGTAGGACGTGATATGTCTCAACACTTAACCATGTGGATCACCCAAAGTGATGTTAAGGACAAAGGACGACTCTTGTAGAACGTGTATGTAATATGGCGCTTTCAACAAGATCACCATTAAGAACCTATATCCTCTCCCAAGGATAGATGACTTGCTGTAACAATTGCAATGTGCAAAGTATTTTATAAAACTGGATATAAAATCAGGGTATGATCAAGTTATATTGAAGGAGGATACATATAAAATTGTTTCCAACAACATTGTTGAAGAAGGATTATCCTTCATGGTTAGAGCTAGCCACCCAAGCATTTCAACATCTAAAATAAGCTCTTCCACTCCTATGTTAGTTATCCCATACTTCTCTAAGGCATTTGCAGTAGAATTTGATACTTTTGGACATGGGATTGAGGCAATACTAATGCAAGAAGGGTGTCCCTTGGCTTTTGAGAGTTGACGAATCAAAGGAAAGAACTTTGTGAGGTCCACATATGAGAAAGAAATGCTAGGTATAACCCATGTAGTCAAATAATGACAACAATATGTAATTGAAAGACATTTCAAAGTCAAGACAAATCATGAGAGTCTAAAATATTTTTTGGAGCAATGATTGTTTTTAGAGGGGCAACAAAAATGGGTCACCAAGATGCTAGGGTCTGACTTTGAAATTATTTACAAAAAATGCAAGAAGAATATTGCAGCTAATGCCCTTTCTTGATAGGAAAAAGAGGAATCAAAAATTTGTGCCATTTATTTATTGCAACCTAAATGGGTAGAAGTTACATGAGAAGAGTGGCAATATGATCCTTTGACACATAAACTCATTCAACAACTTCAATAGGACCCATCTAGATAAGTATGTTTGGATAGGAGACTCCTTGGCACAAAGATAGGCTCATTTTCTGTAAAAAATCTTAGTTGAAAGCAAGCATATTGTCTCAAATGCATGACTCACCAACAAGAGGACATTCAAGGTTCTTAAGGACCTATCATTGTATAAAGAAAGATTTCTTTTGGGAAGGTCTTAAGGGGGACACATATAAATTTGTGGCCTAATGTATGCCAACAAAATAAAGGTGAAACGATAAAGACCCTAGGTGTCTTACAAGCATTAGGCATATCGACACAATGGTGGGAGGAAATATCTATGGACTTCATTACTAGGTTGCCAAAGTTAGATAAACTCAATATGGTTTTGGGAGTTATGGATAAACTTTCTAAGTATGCACATTTCTATGGACTCTCTCATCCATTTCAAGCTAGTACTATGGCTGAAGTATTCATGGAAAAGGTACAAAATCTCCATGTTATTCACAAAATCATTGTGAACAATCATGATCCTATCTTCACTAGCATCTTTTGGACAAACTTATTTGTAGCATGGGGGACAAAATTAGCATATAGCTCATCTTATCATGCACAATCATATGGCCAAACAAAAATTGTGTATAAATGTATGGAAGGATAGCTATGTTGCTTTGCCTTCGAAAACAAGCACAATGGTCCAAATAGCTTTCATTGGCAAAGTGGTGGTATAAAACATCATTTCACATATCAACATAGATGACTCCATTTGAGGCTCTTTATGGTTACCTCCCCACCATCTACCACTTATTTACAGTTTTATCCAAAAGTGAGGACCATATTCAACATCAACAAGAAATACTTCAAATCCTTAGGAGAATCTAATTGTGGATTAGAATAGGATGAAACAACAAGTATATCAACACTACAACAAGAGATATTTTGAAGAGGGAGATTGGGCATTCCTTTGGTTGGAACCTTACAAACAAATGTCACTTAAGGGGCATAAGAACATCAAGCCCATGCCCAAATTTTATCTATAAGTTTCTCCATTAGATCAACAATGTAGCTTATAAATTGGAACTTAAATCCTCTTCCAAAATTCAGCCTGTATATCATGTCCCCTACTTGAATAAAGTAATAGGTAATAGGCTTCCAATCTAGTAAGAACTGCTTGAGTTAGATGAAGGGAAGTATATTTTGGAAACTAAGGTAGTTATAGAGAAACGAGTGAAGCAGTTGTAAAATTGAACTATTTTGGAATTCCTAATCAAGTGGAAGAATCTGCCAATTAAAGATGCAATATGGGAAGATGAGCAACTGATATAGAAGCATTTGGAGTTGCTAAGCATCAAGGACAATGCTTTTCTTGAAGGGGATGGACATGATTTCCCCCCTACTATTCATCATCCTAAGTGTAATAAGGTTGGCACTTGTGGTGTGCTTTAATATTTTCATTTATTAGCTCTAGTTAATTCCTTAGGCCAACCTAATTAGGAGGAAGCGTGTCCCTACGTAATTTTGTCTATAAATAAGAAGAAAGACTCTTCCAAACCACACCATAAGTTGTAAGATTTAATTCATGTTCTCATATTCTGATTTTTGGAGGTCACCCCTTGAAGTGGTCTGATATTTTATTGATTTTTGCCTTTATTTCTAAGAAATATCCTAAAATTACAAGGAGAGTCTCCATGGACATCCAAAAGTGGTACATCAGTATGCATAAAATATCTATGGGATTCCTCAATAGAAGGGCCACTAGAAGGTGAGAATGAGAGATATGAGGATTATTGATTTAGTGTCACAAGTAAAGTAATCCACAAAGGCAGATGGCAAAACATGGAATGATGTATAATAAGCATGCCATGAAACAAACCATTGTTTTTCTCTATCAATCAATGTATCATCAAATGCATTCATTAATGTATAATCATGATCATGTATATGTTCATAATATAAAGGTAAAAATGACATAACATGTAATATGGCATCTTCATTTACACTAAATGACTCTTATCACTAGTGCTCTAAAAGTGTGTGCACTATAAACCAAATCATCATGAAACAAGGAGTCATCAACTATATCATGAGAAGATAAAGAACTATCACTGAGATCCTCATTACACATATCATTAATACACCATGGGCCAAGAGATATAGGACTGCCATTAGCTACATGGGAGTTAACAACCTCATGCGAAAGCGAACACGAGGTGTGTCATGGAGAGACACATTAGTAGTGATAGACGTAGATTCATCATAAAGTTCATCACTAGGACATTTGCCATAAATAGGTAATCCCAAATCAAGAAGCACATTACTAGGCTCAAGAGAAAGGTGTGACATCATTATATGTAAGTGAGGATGAAATATGTGTATCTTTCAAGCACACAATACTAGGCTCCTCAAGGATGAACTTAGAGAGGCACATATAAGAGAGCTATCATGATATGGATAAATAATACTTGCTAGGTGTAACATCACATGAATCAATATCCCTAGATGTATCAAATGAATTTAGGGTGACATCATAAAGTATGATGAGATAGGAGATACATATGGCTTGAATGGCAGAAAAAACATCAATAACATAGGATTGAACAATGAAAGGTACACAAGGATGGATCCAAATCCAAACCAATCTAAATCAGATCTGAGATGAAAGATTAAAGCAATTAGAAGTAGCAGATTTGAAATAGTAACATAGAAGGATAAAACCCTAAGGTAAAACCTAGAGGGTTTAAGATAAAATGGGTTCACCAATTTATGTAAGGAAATAAAACAAGCCTACACAAATATCTACATTAAATAAATGCAATAAAGCAATAATAAATAAATTAACCTAGATTTATGGATTGGGTTAGAAATGTATATCTGATTAGATTTGAAACATAGATAAAATAACAAAAGTAAATGTGTACCTTGAATTGGGAGAGGAGAATGAAAAGATATAGACGATTGTTACCTGATTCTTAAAGCTAGATTTAAGATGAAAAGACCAAAGCAATTTTGCTTTGTAAAATCTGAAATTGTGTGTGAACCTGGGTCAATCCCACAACTCCACCCTAGTCCTGAATGCTATGGTACTAAACTTCTAGTGCAGCCTTGATCTTGTGATCTTCAGAACTTTAGTGTTTGCAATAGACTCCCTTGTACTTGCACTTGTAAGGGGAAACTTGGTGGCATTGGAGAAACATCATTAGGATTTTCTATACTAAGGATAAGAAATCAATTTGTTCCTTTTTTGTGCCCCAGTCAAGCCTTGTTGATTGATTCAATGATTTTCATATAATTGGAAGACTAGAAGCAGCAAATGCAATTGATGTGGCTATGATAATGCTGTTCTTTTGAGACTTGATAATTGATGCAAGATCTAGGATTTCACTATTTGTTGATTCAATGGATGATGAAGCTTATTTGGCTGAGTTGTGATTGCTAAGTGATCCTTTGTGATAGTGGGTATGGTGGAGCTATTGGATCCAAAGACAATTGAAATAACTTGGGGGCAACATTTTGAAAATTTTGGTGCAGGAGTTGATGAGTAACATCTCTAATTAGACAAAAATTGGAATTACTTAATGAATTAACAAGAAAGTAAGATAATCATTAAGGAAATGGAGAGTGGGAAGAGCGGTGGGAGTGGGGGTTTGAAATCTTCGAAGGGAGAGGGAGATGGAGAGTTTGAACCAGATGATGAAGATTCTGATTTGTTGGGTGAGGATGGCAAGCTGTTGGGTTTTGGCTGCTTTGCTGATGTTGTGATAGGTTATCTGTGTTTCTAGGTTGCAGTTGGATGCGTGGAGGGTGTTGCTGGTTTCTCTTCCTCGCGTTTTGTTGGCTGCTTGTGGTGCGTTTGGGCAGTGGGAAGCCTTGTTGGTGTGTGCTTTGAGTCCCTTGCTGGTGTTTTGTCAGTGGAATGGTCTATCTTTAGCTTTGACCTGCATGTTGGGGTGGATGTTTTGCTTCTTGTTCTGACCTTCTCCCCGACTCTCTTCTGCTTTGTTTCCCCTTGCCCTCCTAGGCTCTCTCTGTTGCTGTTTGTTCTGATTATTGTTCTGCTGGTCAAGGATGGCAGGCTATTGGGTTTCGGTTGCTTTGTTGATGTTGTGTTGGGTTCTCTGTGTTGTTGGGTTGCGGTTGGATGCGTGGATGGTGCTTTCGGTTTGCTTCCTCACGTTTTGTTGGCTGCTTATGGTGCGTTTGGGCTGCAGGAAAGCCTTGTTGGTTTGTGCTTTGGGTCCCTTGTGGGGGTTTTGTCAGTGGAATGGTCTATCTTTAGCTCTGACCGACATGTTGGGGTGGATCTTTGGCTTCATGTTCTGGCCTTCTCCCTGACTCTCTTTTGCATTGTTTCCCCTTGCTTTCTTGGGCTCTCTTTGTTGCTGTTTGTTTCAGCTATTGTTCTTCTAGTTTGGGATGGTAGACTGTTCAACTTCGGTTGTTTTGCTGATTTTTTTCTAGGTTCTCCGTGCTGCTGGGTTGCGGCTCGTCACGTGGTTGGTGTTGTTGGTTCTTTGGCTACTGGTGGTGTGTTTGGGTTGCGAGAGAGTCTTGTTGGCACTGTTGGATGGCTATTGGTTTTCTTTTGCTTCGCGGATGCTTGCATTTTGGAAGTTGTTCTTCTTGCCATTGATGGATGGTTGTTGGGTCAAGGAACTGGTTCGTATCCCCTGTGCTTGTTGAAGCCCTTTATGTTGAAGGGATTAAGTATGTTTTGTTGTTTGGAAAATGCTTGGTTTTTGGTTTCCTGGTTGGAGGCACCTAAGGGAGCTGTATTTGTCCTTGCTGTTGATTCTATGCTGATGGTTGGGAATCGATATTTTTAATGTTTTTTCTAAAGACTCAGTTGCCCGAATCGCCAATGGATTCCATTTTTCCCCTTCTATTGGAGTGTTTGCTCTCTTCCTATCTCTGCAGTCAGTATCTTCTATTGAGGTGGAGATTGCTCCTTTTGAGCTGGAGACCCCTCCTTTTGAGGTGGAGATGGGTTCTGTGGAGGTGATGTGGAGCTCACTTTTTTGCTGGTTCTCTCTCTTGCATCCCCTATTGAGGTGGTGGACTTTCCTATTGAGGTGGAAGTGCTTTCTGGAGAGGTGTGGCAACAATGGATTGGGTGTTCATGGCATCGTCTCCTATAGAGGGGAGCCCTCTCCTAGTGAGGTGGAGTTTGGGTTGGCTGGTTGGGTTGGTTGGGGCTGTCAGGGAGTTGATTCTGATAGGAGTTGTGGGTTGGCTACAACATCATCTTTGTTGTTTTCAGTGATGGGACCTAGTCCTCTCATCTTGTTTTATTAGCCTTGCTGTTTGGGAGTTGTTGCTGCCTATTTTTCTTCAAGGATGTGATCTCCCCTTTAGAGATCAGTGTTAGTGATACAATTTGGTATCTGAATCTTAAGAAGCACTTGTAATGTTCTAATCTAGCTTATGGCTAGTGCTTTTCCTTGCTTTAAATCTGCCTTTGTTGTGCAGATTTTCTGTTGTTGGTTGTCTTGTATTATCTTTGGCAGCATTTTTTGCAGTTTGGGTTTTGGATCCCAACTAATCTTGCTTGTAAAAGGTTTCGGGTCCCTTCAAAACTTGCTATTCCCCCTAATCAAAAACATCTCTAATTAGAGGTTAAGTTGGATCGTGCCCATGATCAAATTTGAATTTGGACAAAGTGGCTCAAAACCCTATGTGTGGTCTTGACCACACCTACTCTTTTGAACTTGGGAGAGGAAGTTGTAATTTGAGAGTTGGAAATGCTCTTAGCAGTGATAAGATGATGTTTTTGAGGGTCAATCTGATTCTTGGTCAATGGTAGTAACAAATCAGTTGAATCATGTGCTAAGGCAATGCACTTAGGATACACATGCAAAGTGTAAAAGTGCAAGGTGTGCATTTTTCTTCCTTAACAATATTATTTTTTTATTATGTTTGATGATAAATTTTAATTTTATTAAGGTTTATGATGTATTTGAAATTATGCATATTTAATTTTTGTTACATTTGTATTCCTTTACATTTTTTAAAAATCCTATTTTAATTTATCAACTTTGTATTATTCAAACAATCACAAATGTTTACTGAATTTTATCAATTGGAGAACTCGTTCCAAAATTTTCTTGAATTTAACATGAACACAAATAAGAACAGGGAGACAAACATGAATCTTGTGACTTAGGTAGTAAGTAAAAAAAGTTTTCAATCTATTTGTAAAATTCTTGAGGATTGCAGATGTGGAAAATTACCACTCTACTTATAAAGACCACATATACAAGGAAGCTATTTGGACAACATATGGAGGGAATAAATAGACATACATGTCTCTACGGGAGATTATTGATTACATGTCAGTAAGCCAAATGAATATTTGCATGTGACTGGATACTATCTAATCTCAACTTTATTCCATGCTCTGTCAATTGCAAATTTGGACTCATAAAAACCTCTTAATGCACATCTTTGGGCTGTCATGGGACTAGAGGGTAAATGAATCCATTCATCAATGAACCTAGAACGAAAAGGATGGTGATAACACATTTGGTTATTTTTTATCTATTTTGCAATAATCTTATGAGGACCTTTTATTGAATTTGCAGGTTAATTTCTTATTTTTGCTGTGGTCTAGTTCATGTTCACTCTTGATTTGATGTTTTTCTGTTGATCATATCAACTTTGACAATGCCCTTTATTCTGCTTATACAAAGTGAAGACGTTTGTGGTCATATACTTGAGTGCCTAGATCATTTTATCTCTGTTTTAAGCCAATACCGTAGTGCTTCCTGTTATAGACATAATTGGACATGTTTGAGTCTTTGAGAATGTTTTGCTAAAGAGCTTAAAAGAACTGGAAATAGATAAGAGATCAATGATTAGATGAATGAAAACCATAATTTCATCTTCTGGGTAAGAATCTACACCCACTTGTTATAACAAAGAAGATTGATAAATATTCGATGTATTAAACAAAGGAGAGGAAGGCTCCTTAAATAGATTTACAAAGACGATGTTTCTAAATGAAACAATCGTTAAGTGGAGACAAAATTAGAAACTATCTAACCTGACTAAGATGACCATTAAAGAAACATTACATTATTTAATACCCTCCCTTAATGGTCATCGTTCTAACTACCCACAAAAACAAAGAAGGCTGCCCCCTTCTCTTCAGAATGTTCTGCAACATTAGCCTGCCACCGACCCTCCCAGAATTTGCATAAATTCTGGATATAACCAAAAATCATCACAAATCGTCCAACTTGATGTTGGGTAACAAAGCTGTCCCTCCATGTAGCCAAAGACATCGAAAACAACTACACAACCTGAAACCACGATTTTGAGGAAATATTGACAAACCCTCCACCGCTTTAGAAAAATAGCCACAAACTTTTGTAGATGAGCATGATGCCCCAAAACAGACTGCAAGAAACCAAACACGATTTTTGAGGAGAAAAATCAATCAAAACCAAACATGATTTTTAAGGAGAAAAATCGATCAAAACCCACAAACAATTTTTTAGGAAAAAATCGTGAAAACCCAAACACTAAAACATTAGTGAGTAGCTAGCACAAAATCCGAGACATGGATCAGCATACAAAACTTCGTTTTTGAGGAAAAATGATAAAACCTAAGTTGCTGGTTTGGGTACGGATTCATATGTGGGTTTGGGTTTGGGTACGCCGAAATGACAATTTTTTTTCCTAGGGTACGGGTACGGGTGCAGGAGTATATATATATATATATATATATATAATTTATAAATTATTAAATTATAAACATAATGCCATAGAATTATAAGCATGCTCAAAATTATAATCATATAATCATAATGCCATAGAATATTGAAACAATGAAATACACCATATGGTAATACCTCATATGGTTGGCCAAGTCAATATAAGGCAATTTGGGCACTTTTTAGGGTTTTATTTTATGTTTTTAAGTTGAGTTTTTGCTTTTTTCTGGGCTGGATGACGTGGGTCTGCCCGGGTCCTTCTGGGTTCTCCATGGGTTCGGCCAGGGTTCTCCATTTGCTACCTGGGTTCTCTGTGGGTCCTTCATAGAAGGACCCACAGAGAACTCGGGTAGAAAATGGAGAACCCAAGCGAACCCATAGAAGGACCGAACCAGAACCAGAACCCACACGTATTTTGGCCGGTTCGGGGGGGCTAAAATGAAGAACCAGTAACATAGGATAAAACCCTTGTACAAAATGATTTTTGGGATAAAATTGCACAAAACCCAGATATAATTTTTTAGGAAAAATTATAGCAACCCAACAAAAATTTTTTAAGGAAAAAAATTATTAAAACCCAACACTAATTTTTTATGGCGAAAAATTAGAAAACCCATCACTAATTTTTTAAGGCGAAAAATTAGAAAACCTAGAAGTAAATTTCAAAATCACAAATTTGCCAAATCTGCCTTAGAAAATACAAAAACTCTAGCAAACCCTAAGTTCTGTAGAGACTTCACACAGATTTGCAACAAAAGAACGCCCAAAAGTAGAGGATCATAAAACCCTAGGTCGTTGTAAATGAAGAAGAATTCTCACGATTTCTTCCACAAAAACTCCAAAACAAAAAGGTGAGAACTCAGAATTTACGAAACAAACCACGAAAAACCAAACACCTAGAAATTGCAGACGGGCGCACATAGTAACCATGGTTATTTCAGGTCGTGAGAACGAACATGCATAGTTACAGGGAGTCACGCTAAAAAAGAATGATGACGCCCAATAAAACCTATGAAAAACGGCGACCAGAAGAGTCGCGCGCTCTAGAAAAAAGACAATGAACCAAAAAAAATGTTTCACAGCAAATTGCGCGCCAAGGAACAAAAAGGTAGGTCACAACAAAAAAAAACGAGCAAAGGAAAATACTAGAGATCGTGGGCAAAAACAGCCCTAGGTCGCGCTTAGAAAACCACGAGCTCATAAAAAGAAATCCCTGCCATAGATATCTTCAACAAACCCTCCAGAAAAGAACCACGTGTGAGCAAAAACCTCGCCCAAAAACAAACGCGATTTTCACCATAGAGAAGGCCATGAAAATCAAACAAAAACACCTCCATGAAAGTTAGATGAAAAACCTCTAGAAATATTTTCTAGGTAAACCACAAACTTCAAATTTTTTTTGGAAATAAATTCGAGATAGGAAGAGGCTACGAATTTTATGAAATCCCATTGGCCCGCTCTAATACCCATATAACAAAGAAGATTGGTAAATATTCGATGTATTAAACAAAGGAGACGAAGGCTCCTTAAATAGATTTACAAAGACAATGTTTCTAAATGAAACAATCGTTAACTGAAGATGAAAAATTATCTAACCTAACTAAGATGACCATTAAAGAAACATTACATTATTTACTTGTAAAAGTATTGAGTTCTATTCTCAACAATTTTGAACTCCATAACTATTAGCTAGAGAGGGAGAAAGAAATTATATTAATGTCCATGAATGACCAAAATAGATCAAAGGAATTGAAACATACAATAGGTACAATAAGAAAGGACTAGGACAAAAGGGGCTCCATAGACAACAAAGACGAAGTGAGAATGCTAGAAAAAACACACACGCGTGTTAATCTTAAAAGAGTAATCCCCAAAATTATAAATAGATGATAGGAGGAAGACCTCACAATGTAGTAGAAACAATTGAAGGTTTATCCGTGAGGGGAGAAAAATCCTCATGTGTTGATTTTTAGTGACATAATGGAGGAGCCTATATTGTTATCATCAATCATTGTAGGAATACCAATATAGAATCTAAGAATGCTTGTGGGCGAAAGTCTAGGGCAAAAAGGCTAGACAATTCCAACCCTTCAATTATTGCCAATTTTTTTTCCTAATATTCAAAACCCAAGAACTACTTGTAGTAGGAAAAACATTGGTAATTTCAACATGCCCTTGAGATCTATGCCATCTACTTGTGATGTGAGAGGGTCCTTCACATCAAAAAGAGAAATTACCATGACCATTAGAATGAGAATCGGAGTGCTGAGGAGCCTTAGCTGTCATGGTTCACAAGGATGATCAATGCCTCACAGATCCGTTTGCATTCATAAATGAATCAATAGTATCCAAAAGGCACAAATGCCTCCTAACATCTATGATACATTAAAATGAGGTAATTAATTTAGCAGATTCGGGACCACCACAAAGAAATTTATGCTTGAATTTGGTGACCTCATGAAGAAAAAAAGCACCTCTGATCAAGAGCACACATAAGGTGTTATTGAAAGGAGGATGTTGGTCTAAAGAAATGCTAACAGACTGGAAGAGTAGATGGACCTTGGTGAACCAACAACATGGATGCCCGATTGGACCCAAAGAGGCAATGTTCTTTGAGTAACATAGTGCTAAAAAAGTATATCTTCCACATGACAAAGCAAAAGCACCCTAAACCTTAGTTTGTGGATAAACCAAGTGAGTTTGACGATGCTCTTGAGATGAAGGGTTGATAAGCAAATTCAGTTTCGACATACATTGAGGAAACATTGGTTTGTATTGGATCATATGCTGAAGCATAATTCTCTGAATCCTCTCAACTTGAGCATATCGTAAGGACCCAAGCTAGGGCCCCAATCCATAGAACCATGCAATGTTATGGGTTTAATCATTGTGTCAAAAGGTCACATCTTGGAAGGGATATCCTAGAAATAAACTTGAAAACACTAGCGCTCAAGAATAGAGAGTGAGGCGTATCCCTTGCAAAGATGAAATTGAGAGGCATGCTGGAAGGAGAGAGGACTTGTAAACTGAAATTTTAGATAAACATAACTGGTGGTTATCTTTGTAGAAGAAATGAAACCTAAAAAGAGCATCCTTGGTGGTGTTGAAGATCATGACTTGAGTTATTTTCAGGTTGACCACAGGCTGGTAAAGATCACATAATTCTGAAAGTGCATTAAGCTATCTTTGCAAGCTATTGGGAGAATGAGAGAGAAAGACCACATCATCAACAAATAATAGAATAACAATCATAACATGTTGAAGTGGGCAACTATTGTCCATAGAGCTGCATCGTTTAGAAAATCCTCAAGCTTATCGATATAGATTCCAAGAGGGCATCCTTGCTTTACTCCAATAGCACTCTGGACAAAGTCAGAGAGGTCATGAGGAATTTGGAAATGCCCAACAATTGTCTCATAGAGACACATGATATTAGCAATGAGAATATAAAAAATTCCAATGTCCGACAGTTTCTAGAACAGTACATGCCATGGGACAGAGTTGAACATGCAATGCCCCCAGTTGGACAACCTTAGGAAATAGATAATTTTTCTAATGTGTGCAAGCTGAAATGAAAGGATCACTCAAGTAGATGCTAGACCCCAATGAAATAAATGCTGATAAGTGGTACAATTAGCAGTAACAACTTAGGAAACCCTTATCATTCAAAATATCCAATTACAAACAGTAAATCCAATGATCAACAATGCTGATTTGATATTTAGAAGTCCTCAAATGCAAAGTAATCAAGTGTACAACAGATCTGAACTATTGATAGCTGATACAAAATATGAAACCCTTATATACACTTAACAACTAGATATAAATGATATTGCAATAGCAAGAATCCTCAATAAAAAAGGTACAACAGTAGCAAAAGATTGTTTACAGCCTAAGTTGCCGGTTCTGGTACTGGTTCAGGTTCAAGGGTTTGGTTTGCGGGTTTGGCTAAATTTTTTTGGGGGTTTGGGTTCATTAGTACAAAAAAATGTAAAAATAATATATATACATATGTGCAGCCTAGAAGCATGAATTAGGATTAGAATATCACATAACATCATATAAACAACAAACCCACGATAAACTTGAATGTCATTTAAAACATGCATGATAAATATTGATCGTTAACTTCAAGTTCAATATTACAACACTTTTAATCATCAAGTGGATTACTAAATCATCAATATCATTGTCAACATTGACATTAGATGATGTAGGAAGATTAGATGAATCACAAGTAGTGCCAATGGCACTATCATTAGCACTAGTATTGTGCTCATGCTGGCTATTGGACTCCTCGTATGCAATATGGTGGGAAGTGGAAGCATCCAAGTCAGTATGCTTTGGCTCTACATCCCACAACTTCGTCTCCCCTTCCTTGTAGTCACGTTGTTTGTGTGAAAGGAGACGCAAGTTAGAATGCACATGTACTAAATTCTTTGCTCATTATGAGAGCAATTTATCGCGCTTTATTGAGTGGATGAAATAATATGTGCTCCAATTCCACTCAGATGCAGATGAACTAGCAACCTATGAAGACAAAGTAAACAATTAAAGTTATACATTATAAATTTTTTTTATAATTGAAACTTTAAAAACTAAAATATGAAAATTTATTAAACTTGTGATAAAATCTTGATTGCAAGGGGCTGCAAATGTTGGAAGTATTGGCCATGGAAGTACCACCAACTACGAGCATCCTTTAAGAACCTATCATGAAGAGCCTCAATACCTTGACCATTTGGGTGCACAAAATCAACGAACTCACTTGTGATTGTACCTCGCAATTCAGGATCAGGGAAGAGTCTCATGAATGTTGCATTGTAGCCTTAGGCCACTTCAAAATCTCTATATGGAGGAAGCCTTCCTGGCATAGAAAGAATTTGACTATTGTAGTATTTTGGAGACAATGCAAAGGCAAGATGTAATGGAGTTGTCATTTTGCTCCATCTTTCTTCAACAATTGCATGCACTTGTTTGAAGAAAGTCTCTTTAGGGTCTTGCTCTTTTGCATTTATGGTGCACTTCATCTTCTCAATCATTGAGTCGATACTAGCATATCTCTCTCCAATACATGGCTTGTCCATGTCAGTATAACGAATTAGACGCAAAATGGGCTCAGTGAAACTAAGGAGATATTCCACACGATCCCACCATGAGTCATCTAATATCATTCTCTTGATTTTTGTTGCCCTTGCAGTGCTGCTTTGCCTCCATACAGACCAATTTTGGCTAATCACCATGCTAGAAAGTGCCTCTCTAAATTTCACGTCATCTCAAGATGATTGTGTTAAGAGGCAAAATGGGTCTCTGCAACCTATTACAAATTAAAAAAAATAATTAAAATTTAAAAACAAACTTTAAAGAAGAATTAGAATACACAATCAAATTATGAAAATGTAAATATTACTTCACTTACCTTCAATAGCTCCAATTTTGAAAATGATCTAAAGATTCCTTGAGACATGTGGTGGTTGGTGATGAACATTTGGATGTCCTTAGCGTCTACATACAATTCTTTGATCCAATCAATTTTATTCCCATTCTTTTGTAGCATAAGATTGAGTGAGTGGATCACACAAGGTGTCCAAAAGATGTGTGAACATCGTTGCTCAACCAACAACCTTGTAGCTTTACAATTCTTGGCGTTGTTCGTTATAACTTGAACAACGTTGCGGGGTCCCACTTACTCAATGGTTGCAATGAGAATATCAGTAATGAATTGTCCATCTTTTATTTGCCCCTCACAATCCATGGCTCTCAAAAACATCGCCCCTTTAGGGGACACTACTATGACATTGATCAAGGGCCAATTTTTTGAATCTTTCCAACCATCTTAAACAATGGACACACCTGTCTCAATCCATGAATCCCTTATGGGCTTCAATGAATCTTCAACCATCTTGACCACTTTTTGCAATAAGGTGCCACACACCTTCTCATAACCTAGGCCCTTGTACCCTTTTGGAGCTTCATTAACTGTTCTCAACATCTCTTTACAATATGGAGAGCGAACAACATTAAAAGCTATTCCATTTGCTTATATACATCTTGCTACATTTTCGTGGGCAATGTCTCGACTCTCATTTTGAAATGCAAGTTCCAAAGGCCCCTTTGATCTTTTGTTTACGGTGGGTTGTACACTTTGATTTTGAGGATGAGGAGTGGCCATAAATGGGTGGTTTTCTACCACGATATTGGAATAAGATGGGGGCAGCATTCCCTTTGATTTTTTTTTTAATAAGGGGTGACTTGATTTATGGGATTCCTGTTCATCTGCCGTGTCTTGCTCCATAATGTATCCTATGATTGTCTCAGATGGAATGGGTACATTGTTCTTTCCAGGGCAAGTTTTGATGCCTTTTCTAGGTATTCCACACAAATGCGCTTTCACTCAAAAATATGAACTAGAATATTGAACATCACATCCATTGCATTTCCAAATGTAACCACCACCACTTGGAACTTGTTGTATCATTTCAACATACTTCCATAGAGGAGAATTCGGATTTGTTTTGAACTTAGGTTGAGTTGCGGAGGTAGAACCAGTTGACATTGTGATTCCTATGGCATTTGTTTTGCATACAACACATTCAAAACAAAAACAAAAAAGTTGAGAACAAAAATTTGATTTATAAAACCTAGCTCTTTTGAATCTTTCATACATTCATAGAAGAATGGAAAAAACATAGATAAAATTAAATAAAACAAAGTTTCATGTTTGGAAAACAAAAAAATGGAAGAAAAAACTTAAAAAAAAAAGAAAAAAAACTTACCTCTTTGCAAAAATATCCTTCTACAATCTTTGTGGCAGCCAATGAATACTTGCAAATGTGTAGGAATGGCAATGCAATCGTTTTTAGAAGCTTCAATGGTCAATCTTCAACTTCCTTTGTCAATCTTCAGCCTCTTGGAATGAAAGTGCTTGTTTGCAAAACAAATGAACAAAAATGAAGTTCTTTTGGTGTTTTAATGTGATTTAGAACTCACTTGTAGGGTTCCATTGGGCACTGGTCAAAGTCAAAGGGAGAAAACAATTAAAAAAATGCAAAAAGAAAAAAAGAGTTGTCATGTCGCCTGGGCTGCTGGTTCTGCTTGGGTCCGGTCAGGTTCGAGTTGGGTTTGCCTAGGTTCGACCTAGACGAACTAGGCCCCAAAAAGCAGCACCGTGGCAGCACCCATAGTCAAATCGGCCCAGAACCAGCACCAGGTTCGAACCAAACCCGAACCTGCCCCTCTGATGCATGAACCCAGTAACATAGTTTACAGCCAATAACAATGTCTAGGTATTGAAACAATTGATGATCAACACAAATTTCAACACAAAATTATGTAATTCCACTAACAAATGAAGTGATCCAACTTCTGGTATAGAAGTATTGTAATGCGACTCTGCAGCGGTGGTATGGAAATATTGTACCAGCAGTAAAAATACCTAAAAAACCCCTTCAAACAACCGATATTACCCTTAAATGGTACAATAGCCCTCACAAGATAGTATGCTGACTAGAAAATGACAAAAGGTAGCTGGTAGATGGCAGATCTAGATCTGGTTGCAACAATTATGGGGCTGTGCAGCAGCTACAAAGTAGAAAATATCCTTCACAAACAGTAACAATAATGAAAGCCTCTTTAAAATCAGCAATACTCTGGCTGCATGGCAGCAATAGAAGCGCAATAATGACTGGAAATATCAATTACAAGAGATCCAAATGGGGTGCAGCCATGAAATGATGTAAAATCAGCAATCCAAGTGTTGGAGATCCTTTCACGAATAACAAATGATGATTTCGGTTAGATTTACTTGCAAATACTCAATTGATCTAATCAATTCTTCAATGATTCTTCAACAAATCAGCATAATTGTGATACTCAGATCAAGATGGAATCACCTCTCATAGATAAGAGGGTTTTCATTCTCAAATCTACATATGGAAACCAAGAGGGTTTTCGTTCTTTGAATCTCCTACACTAGGGTTTTCATCCTCAAATGCTTCAATCTAAAAAATGGAAGGAATGACACAATGATAAATTAAATGATTTGTTTTGAGAAAACGACTTTCTTTTATTGTTGCTTTTTGGGTCCTCTATTTGAATTTACTTTTCCCTCCAAGTGTTTCAAAACACTTTTTAATATACTTTTCTCTCCAAGTGTTTAAAAACATTTTATAAAATATTACATCAAGTGTTTAGCTACACTTTTTGAATTACATATTGAATTAAGTGTTTAAAAACATTTTAAAAACATTTCATAGGCCCTATAATAATATTTAAGTTGCTTTTTTGAAAATAAATTGATTGGGCACAACTTAAAATTTTGTTATTGTTTTCTTTATTTTATCCCTTAGCTGATGGGGATGAAGAATAGGCTACTGTTCCTCAATTATTTCTTTTAGTTTTGAAAAGGGAACATGATAGAACAACCATTATATTTGATTGGGGGGACTGATGAGGCTGGATTTGCAGATAAAGACCTTGGATGGTTAGGCAGAGGGATGGACTTGTTGAAACAAACAGAGCCCAATGCAGGATGCCCAGGTTCCCAATTTTTTGTGTGATATTGGGATGCTCACTTCTTTATCTTTTGATCAAGTGCAAGAAGGGCCAATCCCTATCAGTTGAGGAGTTAAGAATCGGATTAGCACCAATGATTTTATTTAATGTAATAGAGTGGAGTTTGTGCTTTAACTTTTGTATATTAATTTTAATTTTACAAATTGTATACCATTAGTTAATTAAATTCAGCATTTGGTATTTACGAACTATCATTTGTAATTTGTCTTTTTGCCTAGTTACATCATCTTTTGACTTTAAAATTGACTTTTTAATGGTTGAATTTGTATTTAATATTATTTTAAATATTGAGTATTTTATATATATTTGTTGTGCCAATAGGTTGTTAGTTTTTAGCAAGTACTTGTCAATTGCTGAGTGGCAAGTTGAACCTGTAGTTTAGCTTTTATCCATGGATTTACATGTCAGTTTCTATATGTTTCTCTTTTGTGACTTTTAAGCTTAAATGGTGATAAGTCAAAAAACTGTGGTGCACTTTGTTATGCTGAAGCTGCAACAGCAGGAAGGCTATGGTGTCATTGCAAAGTTCTTATATCTAAGGAAAAGACCACTGCTCCCTTACTATGTTCTTTTCCCTGAAGAGAAAACTCAAAAGTGGGGTTGTTTTCTCCTGGACTTCACAATTAAAGATCAGATGGGAGATATTGTGGCTGGAGGCTTGGATTTTGTTCTTTGATGCTAACAAAGGTCTTTGAGTTATTCTTAGAATAAAGTAAGGTTTCTGGCATTGGTTCTTGAAGGAGACAAAGGCTCTGGAGTTGTTTTTGGAGTCAAGGTGCCTTCTACCCCCGTAAAATCAACATATCGATTGTCAATCCCTATTGCCCTTTCCCTGTTTCTGGATTCTTCTCCTATAATAACAAAAAATTGAAACTGCGATTTGGGAGCTTCAGGCAAGATATTTCTTCTAACACACTCCCAGTCGAAGAATAGTCTGTGTAGATTGGAGTTGCAAAAAGCTTCCAGTTTCCCTCTAAAACGGAGAAATTATGGAAAATTGTCTAAAAATATTCTTCAACCAAGGACTGGACCTATGTCAGAAAATATATTTAAAATAATCTTTACATTAATCTGTCTACATGGGTCTTTGGGTAACCTAAAAAGATCAAAAGGATACTACTGTCCACAGAACTAGTTGAGAAGCAAGAAATATTCCTGCAAGAAGCATCTCATGAGAGATTTCTGCTTCTGAATCTTCATCAAAAGCTCTTTCAAGTTCTTCCATGAACACTACCTAACTAGTGGCACGGTTACCTTGATATCCTTCTGAAACATGAAGCAAAGCAACTGGTTGGTGATACGATCGATTCCCTCTCTATTGCCTTATTGCTAGAAATCTCTGCCATTACAGTCTGATTGAGCCAACAATGACAGAGCAACATTCTTATTTTCTTATATAAATAATTTAATAAATCATTATGTATAGTTGCATATTGCCAGATAACATTTGACTTAAACCTTTTGACTATTAACCTGTTCTAATTGATTATAAACAATGAAAGCTGCGTCTTTTTGCCTTGTATTTTAAAATTCTGTGATATTGCTGCTGTTTTATTGTACTGTCAAGTATTATTTATTAATTTGTTTATGCAGTTGTAATGTCTTTTTTCTTTCTTCAGTTCAATTCTTCATTCAAATTAAACAAGACATGGATCATCAACTTCAAGCATGCTGTCATTAGCTTTGTGCAGGTTCTATGTATCATGGATCGCCTTTACTGCTTCAGATTCTTGGGCCATTAACAGTCAGCACGTGAGTATAATTTTTATTATATGTTCTCATATTGAGTGAACCTATAGATTTTTTTCAGCTGATTATCCTATAAATAACTACTACTATATTTATTTTGGCTTTTAGATTTGAATCTGAAGTTTTAACTTTTGAACTTGCATCGGCCTGATGTGCAAGATCATTGGCTAAATTTTAATGTGCATTAATATTTTGGTGGGTACAGAACAGGAGGACAAACAAAGGAGCTTCTTTGCAGGCACTTATTCTTTCACATTTCTTTGTCATACAGATTCTTAGCTCTAGTTATATATACATTCTGCCATCCTAAATAGCATACAATAGTATGATTACATCATAAGCATTCTACCATCCCAAATAATATATAAGAATATAATTACATCATGCCTGCTAAATATCTCCACTTCCTTATATTAATAGATGGAATTTTAGAAAAGGGCCAGACCAATGAACTTTTAAGTGAATTATTATGAGTTTGAAAACTTAATTGAATTTTACTGTATATTTTTGTTAGCCATATGGCATGCTGCGTTTCCTGTTGTCATTTGTTAACATTTCAATTATTACATTAGTGGTATTAACCTGGGCAGGATGCAGTTTTATTTTTGTTTTTGCAGATCTTTTGGGTGCTCTGCTATTGCGTCATATTGGATATATTCTTCAGTTAACATATATGAGAAGCATAACATCATTGAATTTGTCAAAGTCTGTACAAATGCAAGGCAAGTTGCTCTGAAAATTGAAAATTGAGCTCATTTGCATATCATAGTTGTCATTAAATTAGTACTGTATGGTGTTATCCTGATAAGCAGATGCTATCAACAATGAATGAGATTTTTCAGGTATGCAAATATGGATGGTGTTTCAATTTTTATGGGTTGAAAAAAAAGATGATCAGCTGCACCTATCTAACCCCACCCAAGTTCACACTCCTTACAACTGCAAACTAAATTTTTTTCATCCCAACAAGATCTCTCCGCCATCGGCTAGCCCAAAAACAGCCCAAGGGTAATGACCACCCTAAAACTGAAACCAGTTTTTTCCCAAGACCCACAAAGTTTTCTGCCTTCTATCATGCAGGCATTTCGTCAAACACTACTTTGTATATCTGCTGTTCTGACTTTTGTTTCAACTTGTTTTGAAAGGATATTGTAAATAATTATTCCAGACTCACATATTGCTGACAACTTCATTTATACAAAATTGTTGCATCATAATTCTTTTAACATTTATTTGTATTGCTGATAACAAATATCATATTCAGAAAATTACATACAACAATAATAACATTAATGAATTATCAATATTTTATATTCCAAAGGGTTGACCTGCTTGAACTGCTTGACGTGCTTTGAGGTGCTTGAGCTGCCAGCAAGTCTGCTGTTGACTGGTCAAACCTTTACCTCTGCAATTTCCAGTCCTGATATATTTATGTATTATTATAATATCTCCTTATGCCTTACCATCATGTATGGCACCCTCCAAAGAAGGTACGGCAGCCATATGCAAAGTACAATAGGTAAAATAAATTAAAACAGCAGCTCTATGAGCTGCGACACTCCTTTTTGCAGATTTGACTTTGTTTGAACTCCCACCTAGATGCCACATCACCCTCCAATGGTACCCATATCTTGTACTGTTTCTTTTAGAAGAAGTATGGCAGAATTAAGGTGGGTGGCTGCTTAGCATTCACCTTGCTGACTTCCTTTGACTTCTCCAAGGCTGCACTAAATTCCAAAGACTTTCCCTTGGCTACATTGAAGGTTCCTAGCTCTTAAAAGTGCTAAAACCATTAAAAAATGCATCGACCACTCTCTATCAAGCACTATGAGGTACGGTTGGGTAAGAGTGCTCAGGCTATAAATAAACATATAATATTTAATTCACTTCCTTTTGTAAATTCCTCAAATATGCACCCATAATAAACATCCAATATCTCCCTATAAATTCTTCAATCCTCTACGACTCATAAATTTGTCTTGTTCACAAGACTTCACAAATTTCACCTTTAATCGCACCTGCAAAATCTTTTAACACAAATACGGACCTTGCTTAGATCTGCCTCTAAATCTGAAACGATGGTTTTTGTCCCTGTTTACAAAATTCTTTGCACACTATCGAGCCTTGGTTGGAATTGCATTGCCTTTTGAGATTTCGTCCGTCGGGAAAACCGTTGGGGTTTTTGGCCCTCCGGTGAGAAATTTGGCCATAGCATTGCCTTTTGAGATTTCGTCCGTCGGGAAAACCGTTGGGGTTTTTGGCCCTTTGGTGAGAAATTTGGCCATAGGTACAAATCTCCTGTGATGAGCCCAACTGGCTCCCTCTCAAACCCCTGTTGTTTTAATTATCTTTCTGTGTTTTTTAGTTTTTTAAGAATGTTTCTAGAGAGAAATAGAAGGGGCGATAGGATATAAAAGCTCATAAAACCAGAATCTGAGCTAATTTAGAATAAGTATCAATGCAAAGAGTATTGAATAACTCTAACAATAAGATTCCAAACAATAAACGTACCCGTGAGGCTCCAGATTATTTAAATAAGAAATTGTGAAGTTTGCCAGGCAACAATGGCTAGAAACAACATGCATGCACACGAGAGCTACAAAACTGAATTCTCCTGCAGAATAACTGAAGAAGAATGTTTGAGAGAATGGGACGTCCAATATGCAATACAGAAACCAGCAAAAGGAAAGGCATTTTTCTTCAACATGAAGGGCGCCTCTTTTGGGAAAGCACATCAAACAAAGCTGAAAAGGTACAACCTCTGGCAAATGAACACTTTGAAGCTGGTAATGGCAGAAGGCAGGCACTGTCCAAAGGAACCCCTCTCCTGCAAGCTGAATATTGAATAACTAAACAAAGTTGTACTGATTTGGCCTAGAAGAACTTCTGATTGAAGCTCTCATCAATGGCAATCATTCAGCTGGTATCTCACAGCCTCACAATCACAAATCCAACGAAGATTTTTTGTTCTTCAATGGAGTTTTCTTGCAACCCTTGTCCTCAGACAATCACAGAGAAATAATTTTGCAAAGTCAAATGATAAACAGATGTTAGGTTGATTTGCAAAGAAATGCCTTATAGCCATCAAAAAGGCACGAATTCCCAAAAGGTACAGATTCTTTCTCATTTAAAAATACATTAAAATGTATTTTAATTCCTTTCCATAGTTTGAGCGGCGCACTTTATGTCTTTTAAGTGATTTAAAATTACTTTATCACTTTTTATAAAGTAATACTTCATTACTTTATAATATATTTAAGTTGTTTTAAATTTATAAAGTCAATTTGACTTTATAATAATAACCCATTTAAGTTAAATATTTAACTTAACCACAAAATATTTCATAACTTCCTCCAGACTCAGTATCTTTGTGTGCCGTCAGAAGCTGGCGAACACTGAACTCCACATGCTTGTACTGAAACCCATACTGCCTGAAGGGGTGAGAAAGACAAACCCACCAAATGGCCATTGACCCTTTAACTAGATCCTATCAGCCTACAAGGGTCCAAGAGATAGGCTAACTCCACTGTTCCTGAGAACTGACTAGAGCAGGGACATCACATCTCCAAAGAGAAATAAACAATATCCAAAATAATTGCAAATGAGCTCACAAAACTCCTTGTATAACATTTTTGAAAGCCTTTCGAAAAATAATATAAAATCATTTTATTAATTAAATACGCCTTATTACTCTAAAAAGTGATTTATATTATTATTTAAACATTTCTAGCACCAAAAATCACTTTATTGGCATCCAACATTTAAAAATTTCAATTCTCATTCCAACGAGCTATTATACTAAGGTGCCCATTAAATTATTTTAATAAAATCAACAACCTTACTAAAAATAATTAAACTATAGCTCATTAATACTTTTGATTTGCAAAACTATCGAAAAGCATTGGAATCGAAAACTGACTGCACTGGAGTGTAATTGATGATAAATAATAAGAATTGAACTTGACTAAGTGACTTACCATAAATAAGCGCTCTCTCCAAGAATCTTGGAGAACACACGAGAAACCGGAAATAACTTCGGAAAGTGCCATCTGAGTCCCTTAGATCATTTGAGCTCATTGGTAACATCAAAGAACCCCTTTGATAAGATTGACACACACTGAGAAGGTCAGAGCCAACTATAGTGCAAGAGAACCCAAAAATGGGGACATTACACCATATAAGGAGGCTGGGACTCCTCCCAACCCTCTACTGGCATAGTTACCAGTTTCAAAAACAATGATTTGCTTGCAAGGTTGACAAATTTGAAAATCTGGAAATTAAAAAGAAAAATTGGTGAAATTTCTTTATAAATTGAAAAGACTGGACTGAATTAGATAAATATATTTTGATGGGCTTAGTGCAGCCCAAATAGCTTCTCACTCATTACTGGTGGCATCTCAATTTTATCAAAATCCAGGCAACATGAGAGAGAGGCAGAAATTTATAAAGGCCTCAAAGGAAATATATCATTGTTGCATGGGGTTTCTTAGAGCACAGTGTCAAATTTCAAAGGCAGGTGCAATATTGCCAAATTTAATACCAAAATTAGTATGGAAATATTCAAAACCAATACCAAAGTTTTTAAATTCAACACTAGATTCAGTTCCAGAGGGTCCATGAGAACTAGTAAATGATTCTGGAGATGTTGATATGAGTCATAGAGATTCTAGCCTACAAAGCCTCTCACACAGATTCAAGGGCTTAAACACAACATACTCTGTGGAATTCCACCTACTATTATCTTCATTGCAGATAGTAACTACACATGTTGGAGTGGGAAGCTATGAATGTCATTAAATTCTGTCCTTAGGGTCTACAAGACATTTACTCCTTGCTAGAGCCTTAAATGAAACATATATGCACAATGTTCGGTATACAGTGTGGGGGCCTAGTTTGTCCAATGTCTAATGTGATTAAGAATTATTTAGAATTAAATCACCTTCTTTTACTAATCAAAATGAATGTTGAAATAGAGACTTTTTATTTTTATTTGTAGCCATTGCTTTTCAGTTTGTTAACAAATTTGAAGAGAATGATAACACTTACTTATGCAATCATTGAATTTTCTGTAAGGCTTACTAATGCAAGCTTTGAATTTTCTGTAAAACTGTTAATCGACAGTGGATCTTGGCAAAACCATAGATAGTCACTATTACTAACAGTCCTATGTAAATCCAGATTTTTCTGCTCACAACATTTGGCTTTTTAATGGTTGCCCTAAACAAACACTTAAGTTAAAATTCTGTCATTATCAATTTTTTGTAAGTGCAGTGATGCATATAGTGTGGCTCACTTGTTGAAGGTTTCTTTACTAGTCCAGAATAGATTTTCTTCATTTTATGATGTCTATGGAAGTTGTAAAGGATGGCAGCTGTAGCATCATTTTTTTAGTTATCGTTCTATGGTGCTGGTGGTCATAGGTTAACTTCTGAGACAATTCAGTAGTATCAGAACTTCTGGGGTACTGCAATTTTTTAAGCTGAACTTTTTATATCAATAGAATTTTTGTTTTCCATCCTGAAGCTATATACAAGTATCATCTTTTAAAGTATTTGCAGAGCTATGCCTGCCCTAAAACTAGTTTATTTTGACTTTATATCTTTTTTGGTATTGTCTTTGGGTGATGTGTAAGGTGCAAAGACATGCTCAATGGTTATTCTTGCCACTCTAGGATATACCCTTGCAAATTGTCAAATTTGTGATCAGATTCAAGGGTCTGCCCAACTCTACAAGCTCTGAACTAATTGATATGATGCCAGTCAATGAGACGTTTCTATTTAACCACTGTCATTGGTTAAATATTTTAGCGAAGAATAGATTTGTTATTGATCATTTCTATTCATGCAATACGTGTTTGTTTACTTCATGTTTTTGATATCTTTTTTGTAGGTCCGGTGTAGAGATATATTTGTTTTTGCCTGTAAATTATATCTTTGTACAAACATATTCATGTTTTGTTCTAACTTGGGGTCGTTGGGAAACAGTTGTATCTAAATCCATGTCTGTATACTGATAACTTACGATTTGACATATTCACTGATAGATATAAAGTATCTCTTTCCTTAGAAATTATGATGTGAATGCTTTGGGACAATTCCTTTTTGAAGATTTCAGTGCAATTGTTTGTTGACATTGACATCCGTTGTTAGGGACAATGTAGCATTACCCTATTTAGTTTTTTCCCAATATATTACATAACTGCTATGTTCATACTTCTGAAGCCTTGGAATAGTTGAAAATATATATTTTGAATCACAGGAAATTTAGTAGCTGGAGATGTTGCAGCACTTGTATATCTGTGGAATCCTTTGGCCATTGCCAGCTGTGTTGGTGCATCAATGTCATCCATTGAAAATTTAATGATTCTTATGACTCTTTATGGAGCATCTACAAGTAAGACGTTTATTTTTGGCTCTGTGTTGCTCATTTCTTTCTTTCTAGATCTTCACTTCTTTTTAGAAATGATGCCCAAGAGCATCCAAAGAAAGCACTCAGTGCTTTAAAAGAAGCTACTTTTTATCGACATCTGCACTAGTAACATTTATAATTTTATTTAGCATTTTGTAATTACATGCACATTGCATTTTCAAGCGTATGAAACTATATTGAGATTCCATCACGTAAATGCATGTATGAAATGTGATAAGAGTATTACTCGATAATTCATTCTTGCATTTAGGTGATGGAATCTATCTATATATATTTGTAATGTATATAAAAAGTTCTACCCCTTAGAATGCTTTGCCATGGGTAAAAAGGTCAAAGAAACTGTTTTCTTAATAGTTATACATTACACTTAATATTTTCTTTTAGCTGTATTGCAAGTTTTGTTTTAATTATATTTTTCATTCAAAATTCTGCCACAGAGACAAAATTTATTTATGTAGATTGATTTCATATCTTTTTCTATTTGTTAGTGGTTTTCACATTATCTCATGTATTTCTTAATATATACATTATCATTTGGCTGTTTTCACTGTTTAAACCATACAATTAAAAAAAATACATTTTATGCATTTGGCAATGCATTTTTCTTCTTCGAAGTGATCATGTTGACGGCTCTTTAATGTTATCTGAATATTTTTATATATTTTCACTTGCATAGGTTTCTTCAATGGTGGAATATTGCAAATTGAATCTATATGCAGTTTATCTCCAAAGACAATTCTCTTCTGTATATGTTTAAAAAAATTTAGCTCATTGCCACTGTAGGAAGTTGGAAACTATTGTGAAAAGCTACTTTGGGCCAGTGACGCAAAGACAAAACGATTTTTGAGAACTAAATATGCAAGCTCCATGGTATGCTAATGACTTAAGCTTTGAAAAGTTGATATTAGAATGGATGAACACCGAATTTATGACAAAATTACCACACATCTGGTTTTTGTTTAATATAAAACACCATTCAAAGTTAAAGTCCGATTTAAAAATATTTCATGTTAAATCACTCTTCCTTCACTTGTGACACAAAAAAGGAAGAAAACATAACTACACAGATTCTTCTGCAAAAGTTTATGAACTTTTATGACACATTCAGACAGAGCAGTTTTGTAAAATAATAGGAACCCTGACTTCAAAGACTATTTCTCTATTGTTAACTTTGTACTTTTGGGGGTGATTGTTGCATCCCTATGTACACACTTGCTGTTCTTGCAGCGATCCCCAATTAGTATTCACTATTCTGAATCAGGAATGGATCCCTCATTGGAAAAATGCCTAGCTATCAGGTGTAAATTCATTTCATGACAATCATAAGGAGTACTTTGGTCATCATTGGATCACTAAGAATTTTCTCTGAGAGTGCATTTTCCTTATTGTCGAATATTGATTGGAATGGATTTGACATTTGTAGCTAGACTAATTAAAATTCCTTTCAAATTCTGTTTCATCCATTGAAGCTTGAATTCAATCTTGGTATTTTTATTAGACAATCCACAGATTAACTTCATATTTATTATGAAGGGAATTTATACATGAAATGGATGATGAACTGTGCATTCACGGTTTCAACAAATAACAAATAAAACAAATAGTCCACAGATAGAATGATAGAATTTGTCGACATTCCCTCCTTATTACATCATTATTTTAAAGTACTAATAAGAGAATCTTGAAAAGTATCAAACTTCACACGCCAAGCTTCTCATGCCCACCATTTTTACACTATTATGTATGTTGTACCCAAACCAATTTTTTTTGCTTCATTAAGGCATTTTGCTTAAAATGGTCTAAACCTTGTAAAACTGAGGTCAAAACTCAGTTTTTGGGCAAATAAAGTATGGGCTTTTAGTCAGTGTGATGCCAGGAAGATACTGGCAAAATTTGAAAATTTTGAAAATTAGGGTTTCTGAAATCTATTTTTAGCTCAAAACCCTAAAAAATAGGAACTTGTCAAAATTGGCTGAAATTAATTTTGATTGGCTTATTTCACATCACGATCACAGTGGTGAAGTCAGTTTCAGTTAAAAGTCAGTTTAAGGCTGGTGGGTAGTTAGAACATTTTCAGGAGAAAAGTTAGGACCTCCGAGGTCGTCAATGGCAGTTGGCCAGTACCAGGTATCAAAATCTAAGCCTGAAACTCAAAGAGGAACGCTCTACGATGAAAGATGTTGAAAATAATGCTTTTTGACGGAGGGGATTTTCAGATTGGCAAAAAGTGCTAAAATATTCTAAGTTTGGGAACTTTTTCACTATGCAACGTAGTAGACACTTGCACAATCAACGTGCAAATCAACTTTACAGTGTTTGTACATGTGAAAATGATGAAGTATAGTCATACACACACCTCGGCAGTCACACGCTTCAAACGTGATCAATCTCAGCAGTGGATACAGCATTTGCAAAGCATGAAATGGTGAAAATCAGTGAATTCAAAGCAAATCCGCTCCCCTGTAGCGCAGGGGCGCCCTTCCATTTGAAGGTCAAGATTTGATTGTTTTGGATTGAGAATACATCATTGTTTTACGTTTTTAGTCAGCTTTCCGACTAGCCATGGAGCAAGACCATCCGAGTTATAGAACTTCGACAAACGAAGACAGAAGCAGAGGTTACAAAGAGTGTTTTCCACAAGGAGGCAGTCTAGAAATACGGATCCGCTCCCCTGTAGCCCAGGGGCGCCCTTCTTTTTGAAGGCCCAGATCTGGATGCATGTGTGTATTACTGGATTCAGTCTTTGCAGAATCAGTCTAGTTTTTCAACGAGCTATCAAGCGGAAGCATATCCAGTGCAAAACTTCGGTTATGAATGTCAGAGGTTGAAACTGCAAGCGGGATACATGTGAGAAAAGGTTGCTAGTAGATGGTTTGAGCGCTCTTGTAGCCCAGGGGCGCCCTTGAATATGACTTGTTAGATGGATGAGTTTGCAATTGAGGTCTTCCTGAGGTCTTTACCAGCTCAGTCCAATTCCGTGATGCACCCGTTCACAAGACGATCCGACATTCTGAGTGATCATGACAAAGGTTCTACCGAGCACGTAAAATAGAGGATGGTGAGGCATGGCTACTCAAAGCTACACATCTGTAGGCTAGGGGCACCCAGCCTTTAGGCCTGTCAGATGGGGTTATTTGCAATTGCAGTCTTCACAAGACTTGTGTGCAATTACTCCAGCCATTCAATGAGTCTAGCCGACAGCCTCCGGGATTTGGCGAGTGCTCGTATGTGCGAGGTCAAGGTGATAATGTTGTAAAGTGGAAGTGGTTGAAGACAATTCAAAAAATGACTAAGTATAAGGCTAGAATTTTCTTTGAAAAAGACGATTCTCTTTTAAGGGCCTTAGAAGCAGTTTTTTGGCTTCGTCTTCTCCAAGAACATCTCTTGCAAGTTGACCAAATTATACAGAGAGACAAGCGGCACACGAATTGGAGCATTCCAGCTCTCGGTATCAAGGATCAAAGTAGGGTGCTTGGATGAAAGTAACACTTTTGACAAAATGGTGTTTGCATCTTCACTGAATAGGGGCGCCCATCTTTTTGAGGTTCCTGATTCAATTTGCAGATACTTCACATACAGTCATCGGATGCAGAATACTTCCAGTCACGTAGTGAATCCACTATTTAGTCAACAGGGTTTATTCACTGTTAATAGTAGTTTGAAGTATCAGAAGGCAATATGAGGAAATGGCTGTCTGGAACCAATGGATCAATTTAATCAGAGGCGCCTAATTTTCTAAGGTGTCAGATGATGATTTTAGCAGTTGTTACTCCCAACAGACATTTCATCCTTGTCATGCAGGCTTCGCAGTGGATATCTCAACACGGTCGCAGGATCATTCAATCATCCGGAAATCAGAGTTGAACATGGACATATGTAATTTCATAGTTAGCTATAAAATAGGAGATTCTCAAAAATCTCATAACTCTTGCAGATGGACGCCTAAAAAATCAAAATTTGACTTTTTAGAATCAATAAAGTGTGTTGAGCACAACAAGATGCTATTTTTTGGCAAAATAATTAAAAAATATTTTTTGCATGCAGAGCATTGAAAGTGACGAATTTCTTCAAAGATAAATATTGGCACCACTTTTAGCTCTTTACATGTTTTGAAATTAAAATATTATTTTTAGTCTAAAGACTCAGAGACAGTGGCAATTCAACTGGTAAAGGGCCAATCGAATTCCTTCTTCATAATTAGGGTTTCAGCATGCATGGATGAGGGTACGATTTCATCTATTTAACCAAGCATGGCCTCTCTTCTCATTCACACAGCTTTTGAAAGTTCGAATTTCCTCAAAGAGATTAGTGAATTTTCATCAGAGAATCAAGCCTTAAGGCGATAGGTAAATTCTTTTGCAGGTTCAAGTCCAGATTCAACATCAAATTCAAAGACAGAGTGGCGATTTTGAAGGAAGAAGGCACAAAAACAATTAAAATAATAAAAAACGTCTTTTCTCTTCTAGATTTCTTCCATCTTCTCGTCTTAAATTCTCTCGCATGTTCGAAGTGTTGGCAGATTTTGGCAAAACAAAGTATCTGGGTTGATTCAAAAGAGCTTTCTCAGCAAAACCCATGTGCCAGAATTTTTCAGGAAAATTTGTTCGAGAACATCTGTTCTTTAAGCTTTAATTTTCTCAATCGAAATTCTTTTGCATGGCTGAGCAAAGGGCAGATTTTTACATTTCTGACACTCTAGGTTGTCTTGGAATCATTTTCTGGACAAAACCCATATCTCAAATTTTTCCGTAAAAATTCTCATCCGACAAGCTATTTTTAGCCTCAACAGGCTATTTTTGGCTTTCCAGAAAAGTTGTCAGAATACAGCCGTGTTCACAGTCAACAGGCGAGTTTTTCAGAATGCAGTTCACTCAGCTCAAATTCAAGACCAAGTCGGTCATAGCTCATAACTTCATCGGGACAATTGATACAAATCTACATAAGGTATTGCCGGAAGTAGTTTTGGATCCACTTAAGATCAGGGATTCGGTTATCAAGAACATTCAGCAATCTGGTTTACTCGAGGCCGCTTCCATACCTATTTCAGTGCATTGCGTGGAGTTTGTAATATCTTGCATCAAGCATTACAATTCCGCTACATGAGAGATATGGTCAATAGATGGACGTGTCATATGCAGTCTCAAACCCCTTGATATCGAGCAAAGTTTGGATATTCCTCAACATCCAGATGGGTTGGTTATTTCCATGAGTCAGAGCGAATAGGCATTCAATGCTGAATTGGATAAATGTCAGAATAAGATGACGGAGAGGTGGCTAAAACAAAAGAAGAACAAGTTGCCAAACAACTTGGGTCGTGGCGAGTGCAAGGATGAATATAGTATTTTGATTACACTGCTTAATCGTGTCTCAGGTCATGCAGATGCAAACAAGTTTCACCCGTGGATGTATTATATCATTGGTAGAATCATCTTGGGGCAAGAGCATTATGACTGGGCATCCTTCATCAGCGATGCTATTCACGAGCAAATCACCGGTTTCTTAGCTGCGCATCAATTTCATATGTGTTCTTACCTGGTGTACTTGATCGCTTATCAAAATCAGTTTAATAGGTTGAACACGATGGGCATACTTAGTGTACAGAAAGTCTATCATTATTATGACCAGCTTGAGTTCACAAAGGCAGAAAGTCATTTTAAATGTGTACAGGAGGCTTTCTTAACATATACAGTGAGAAATTTGGACCGGGAGTTGCACATTCGCATCTCAACAGTTGCTAGTATAACGATGAAGAATTGGGCAGATTGGTACATTCAGTTTCCTACTCACACCTATATCCGTGTCTATGGATACATAGGAAAAGTAGCCATGTTACCACGTTATCCTTCGGATAAAACTATATTCATGGAGTTCCTGAGGCAGCTATATGAAGTTCACAAACGTTTGCGCAACAAGCGTAAACCGGCTACTGAGTTTCCTTTGCAGTTCGGGATGTATTGGTGTAAGACGGCAGTTGATGCTAAGGTTGTAGGTCAAGAGTTAGAAAATCTCAAACTCAAGTACCTGAGTGATACACGCACATATGATCCTTGGGGTCATTATGCAACTTGCCTTGTTAATCTCTCTTATCACAAACCTACGATGGAAGATTACTGGGTGAATTGTGAGGATGATTTCAAGGTTCGCAGACGTAGCTATAGCAGGTTCTCTCTTCCGCAAATTTTTGTCTTCTTGGCAGAAGATGTGGAAGGATTGTCAGAAGATGAGGGAGATACACTTCCTCAATTTTACAGAGAGCAGGTTGATGGACAACCACTGCCGTTAGTGAACTGGTATGCCAAGGAGTTCATATCAGTGAAGGAGAGATCGAGTAGGGTCATCCAGAATAGTACGCTTTACTTAGAAAGCAGAAGGTTGAGAAAGGCATCCATGACTAGAGTAGAGCCACCACCAGAAGGAGATATACTACCCTCCTCATCAAAGCCGAAGCAGAAGAAGAGGAGTAACCTGCCTAGGAAGAATCCAACGCCTAGTAATTCAAAGGGAAAAGCACCTGTTGCGATTCCACATGTAGAGCCTGTTGTAGAAGTTGTGCAGAGTTCACCACAGCTTGAGGTTCAAACGCATTTACCGTCGCCAACATCAGAGCAGCCTCCAGTTCCAATTCACATTGATTTGGACGTGGATTCACTTCCTTGCAATGACCCTTCTACACATTCACTTTCATCAGATCCTATGAATAGTACAGATCATTCCAGTGGGATTAGTCGGGATTCGTCTTGGCTTGAGAATCAACTGGGAAGAAAAAGGAGACAGCCATCTTATGTACTTGATCATTCCGATTTCGATCATGACCATCAAGATGTGCCTGACAAAAGGATCAAGAAACAGGTCCACATTGAAAGGAATGCAGGAAAGGAGATTATTGTTGAGACTGCTACCCCTCCTGAAGATAAAAGTTTGGACGAGATGGAAGCACAAGACTTCGAAGTTATCACAGTCAACTTCGGTAGAAGTACTCGTCAGACAGATATTGACCTCCTATAGGTTGCTACAGATAGTGCCAAGGATAGGATGGTGAAGGATGGTGAAGATAAATCAGCTCTCAAGGCTGAAATACAGTAGCTTCGCCAATACATTTCCAGCCTTGTACATAGGACAGGGGATGCTGTCATCATGCTTCCATATATGTTAGAACCACCAGCAGAACAGGGTCAGATTGATCACTTGGTTGCATATGGCAAGCGGTTGGATGAGTGGGAGGAGGAATTCAATGCTAGAGGCCGCCTTGTACTTTCAGACTTATACCAATTGTGGTATAATGCACACGAGCTTCGTCTACGACTTCAGGAGGAGGAGCGTGATTTGGCCATCACTAGACCCAGGGACGAGATTCTGATTGCTAACCTGGGAATGTCATTTGACTCAGTCACAGATGTAGAGGATAAAGAAGATGTCTACGTTTGGAGAACATAGTTGATCTTCAAGGCAGAGATAGAAGGAAAGATAGCATCTGAGGTAGCTGAGAGTAGAGTGCATGTTACTAATGCACTCCACTATGTTAGAAACTTTGTGTCTCAATTACCATGTTTGTATCAACATGTGGGTGGTGACTATGTTGAGCTTACTAATGTTCAATTATAGCTCCAAGCACTTATTCACAATATTTTCAATGGTGAGACCATTGGCTGCAAGTTGAATCAGCTTATAGTCATGTCAACATTGTTTGATGAGGCGACCAGGAGTAAGGGTGAGTTCCAGTGTCAGATAACTAGTGGAGAAGACATGCTGCATAGACATGGGATTCTCTGCCAGAGCTTCAGTTCTCTAGAGGGTGATGCAGTCGACAACTTTGTGGATGGGTTAATTGCCAGAGATTAGGGCCAGTAAACTTCAATTCCAGGCATCCCACCTTTTCCAAGATAGACATTAGACACAAGAGTTAAACTCGAGGCTTCTTTCCGAGTTAACTGGTTGTTACTCATTGCATGCCATGTCTTTCTTGGAAACATCTACACACACTTAGATCATAGATTAGATTTTGTAGTTGACTGATGATAGTTGACTTGCTTTCAATAAAGACGTGCATGTTGCACCTTGTCCATTTAGATTAGATGTTTCAGTTGACTGATGATAGCATTCCAGTTGACTTGCTTTCAATAAGGACGTGCATGTTGCACCTTGTCCATTTAGATTAGATGTTTCAGTTAACTGATGATAGTTTCCCAGTTAACTGTATAGTTTCATTCAATTAGGGTTTAGGAATAAGATCTTGCATGCACTACAAGACTCTAGTTGACTCAAGGTGATTTTAGGGTTGCGTACACCTTGAAATCTATAAATAAGAGCTTTAAGCTCATTTGTAATTTAACTTTTGCTTGATAGCATACATGCTGCGCCTACCTTGCCTATAGTATTGCTATTATTGTATCTGTTCAAAGAGTGATTGCTGTTATAATAAATTGCTGCGCCTACCTTGCCTTCATGTTATTGTCATGGTGTTCATTCAATCTTAGTTAAATGGGGTTGCTGGTTTGATCGTTATTGCATGCGTATTGCGTCTATACAATATACTGTCCCAGTTGCTTACCTTGTGTTTTGTTTATCATGAGCCTATTCAGAAGAGCAAATAGTTGTGCCCACCTTGCCTTCATGTTGCAAAACTGTACTTAAAGCTTATTGTTTGATGTGTGTTATAGTAGACTCATTCAACCAAGCAGATAGTTGCGCCTACCTTGCCTTCATGTTGTGAAACTATACCAGGTTTACCGTTTATTTGTTTGTTTTAATAAACTTCTTCCCGGATTAGCAAATAGTTGTGCCTCCCTTGCCTTCATGTTGTGAGCCTGCACCTGAAGTTTATCGTATAATACATTCCTGCTCCATTTCCTCATGCTCTGTTTCTTGAGGAAACTGGATAGATTTAAAGAAGTTAGCTTAGTTGTAGTTAGATGATCTACGAAACCAGAAAATACTTAGCTGCAACGTTCTAGGTTTTCTTAACCTTGTGCCTCTACCAGCTGAGAACAAAAATATAGGATATTAGTTTACTTTTCCATTTCATGCATTCTAGCACAATGAGGGAGCTTCCCCTCCTAATTTGAAGAGCACTCATTACGTGGTGTGCATAGCTGTATGTACAAATTCACACTCCAGAGGTGTTAGTTCTTACGCCAACAATGTATTTGCATGTCTGTGAACAGCTTGTAGTTGAACTTGTGTGCTTTTCTCCTTCTAAGCTGCTTCACAGTCTACATGTAAGGTGCAATGAGATATCCTCTCATAATGTGTACGTTCTACTTGCTGCCAAAATCTGTCATACACGGAATGCAAAAGAACAAGAATGAAACTGTAAATACTAGCATAATGTGGAAAGGCAATGGTTCTTGCAGATTGTGAGAAGGAAATATCAACACCATGCTTCTTATGATTACAAATTTTAAGCCCTTTGATGACAGTTCTATTTCCTAGGTGAAAAATATTATTTGTTGCATGGAGTTCACAAATGTCTTTAGGCCTTCAATGATTGCTTGAGATAGGAATAGCAAATAACATTTATGGGCCAAACCAGGGAACTCCTCAATCAATGGATTAGTTAAAGTTAACATACTCTTATTTGGGAACAATTTATCTAAAAGATGCACCATTGCATTCTATTTTTGAACTTTTATTTGTTCATATTTATTTTAAAAAGTTCATATAATGAAAGGTCCCCAACCCAAATCTGATCTGAGTTTTTGAGTTTTGTCTTTTCAAAGTCTTTGACCAGCGAATAGGTAGGTTTTTGTTTTTGTTTTGTCTTTGCGTTTTTTCTGATTTTTTTGTGACTTTTGAGTTTTTACCAAATATGAATGCAATTCGCTCTTGAGATACAAAAGAATTAAACTGAAATAAACTTCTAATTTTTCTGATTTCCAACAGCCATGCATAAAATTGTAAAATTAAAAATTTAGGAACACCATCCATCAACTAGTCATACCCGGAGTCCAATGCTAACTTGCAATTGAATTTTATTGATGAAATTCCAATGAAATACAGGATTACAAATCAGATCTGCTCCTCCAATAATATGTCCAAACCCTAGCAGCAACATAGATGGTACAACTGCCCTTGAGGATGGAACGGCTAGCAAAATCAGTCACCAAACTCTTTAAATATGCTCTCCAAATTGACAAATCTGATCTCCAAAACCCTAGCTGTCTGCTGCCAGCAAGTAGAATGCAAATATGTGATAGTATTGGCCTGGAAGAGGTTCGATCTATCAATAGCAGCCTTTGATTTGAAGAAGTATGATGATATAACACTGCTGCAAACTCAGATCTGAAAAATAACCACCGAAAACTCCTCCAATGAAGTCCAAACGAAGACTCAAAGTAGGCCCTCCTCAAAGGTGAACTGGGTTCTCGTCCAATTCACGATAGCCTTTGAGAGTTTTCGTTCCCAGAAGGCTGAAGCAATGCTGAAACCCTTCTCCAGAGCTCAAACCTGCAAAGTGTTTTGTAAAAATGAGAGTAGAATACTCAAAAAAGAGCCCAACACATTGCTTTATAACCTCTCATGGACTTTTTTTAATAAAAGTCAATAAAATAATTTTTTTGAGGGTCTTTCCTCATCCAAAGAAAAGGACCACTTTTTAAAAACAACTTGAGTTGTTAGGATGGGGGCACTTTTCACTATTCACCTTATGATTTTCAATTACTATTCACTTTTTACTATTCCCATAAAGCAAACTTTAATTTTTTCACTTTATTAATGGATTCATCAACTGAACTCCAAATTGAAAGATTCGTAAGGCTCCCAGCAAAACTCCATAGCCCCCGGTTGGGTCCCCTAACCATTTTGCTGACCTACGAGAACCCTAATAGTAGGCCAACCTCCACCATAGTCCGAGTTGCCTAAGGAAGGGACATTACAGTCCTCCGTTCCCGGGATTGCTTGTCCTCAAGCAATCGTATGCCAATCTGCTGCTCCACTCCGATATATAGGCCATATAACTATAACTCCTGAAGCAACTTACCATGATCACTAAGTACCAATACATCATCCATGTCAATACTTGGATCCCAAATCAACCTATCCATTCGGCTATAGATATCTATCATGACACAATCATCACATACCATCCACACATCAAATAAATCCATGTCATACTCCAGGTTCATCAAATAGATATGCCTCCCTGCACCCCCAAGCAGTTGATTAGTTGATGTAGACTTTAAAGAATCGAGAAGTGTTATGGAGTTCCAAGTAGGACAGCTACTAACCCATGACAAATCAATGGAGATGAAGTCACCAATCAACAAATAGAAAGCTGCCACATCATAAAAAATCAGTGAGATAACCAAAGATGAGTTATGGATGCCTTCAACACCCATCAAAGACAACTCTTGAGTGGCTGGTCCACTCTAGGTGTCATCAACAAAATCACCAACTAAGAATTCCAAAGTCTTCATTAAATCATCCAAATGACATGTCTCATTACCTTCCCAAGTGATTAGGGGTGGAAGTGGCTCAAAGAGGTCTTCAGCACTAAATGTCACAAAGCTGCAAGGTTCCTCATTGTATGATTCTTCAATCCTTTCCTCAACTTGTTCAACCCTAACACCTTTTGCCTTGTCATCTTGTACCGTAGGAGTAGCTGCCTTATAGGACTGATTTTCTGAATTATGCAAGGAGTGATTATGCCTACTCAAAAGTCGACAAAGATTAACAATCTTTCTATCTTGATTCCTCACCAATTGGATGGCCATGCCTCTAATTCTAACCATTTGTAAATAATCTTCTTTTATCAACTCCAAAGCATCTTTGAAAGAGTGCAAATACAGATGAGAAATACTATGTCCCATTTCGTTTTGTCTTTCCTCTTTTTGGGCTGTCCAGATGATATATTTTTTGTGCTTGCTATCCATCCTTCTTGTTTTTCTGTCATGAATTAGAACAATAGTATGCAATTTGTTAGTATAAAATGTGCCAACCCAAGTGTATGAAGGTAGAATACCATTATTAGACCCATCTTCGACAAAGGCATAGTGATTTCCATCACTATAAACTGTTCTAAACATTGTTGTACCAAAACTGAAGTCACACATTTCAATACCCAGCAATGAAGAATCATGATCAAACCATAGAGAATAGTCTATCAAACAATCCACACATTCCCATATGGAATTCTCATCAATATAAAATTGTATCAACTCAATGGTTTGACCCAGCCTATCAAAAGGAACCAATGTACCTTTACCTTGCAAATCTGAATTACCACCCTCTTCATTGCCACATTCATGCCTGTCATCAATGGCTGGCCCATGATGATCAAGCACAGCTGATTGCCTCATTTTTTTTACCATCTCTAGATGTTGTTTTGCTTGAGAAGCCATTAGCTTAGCTTTCTTTGCTTTCTTTAGCCAAATGTTAAACTTCTCTTGTATCTTTTCCACACCTTCCAAGGTCCGATATACAAAATCAGATTGTGTAGTGCCCTGTTTTTCAACAAAATTACCATATCGCACACTCCAATTTTGTATGTCATCATTACTAGACCACAAGTAACTATCATCCAAAGGTGTTAGCATGTCTATCTCATGAGAATGCAAAACCATAGGACTGCTGTCCTCAAACAAATCAGGTATAATGTCATACATGTTAGAGCAAATGAACATACTCTTAGCTGTCCCATCCTTCGTCTCATTCTTTAGTGCCTTAAGCACAATGTGTTCACCCATGTGAGTAAACTCTAACACCATCTTGTTGAGGTCTTGGACAAACCTTCCAAGAGATTTCAACCATTGAATACCTAACACCACTTCATTCTCTTTAATGTTGATAATATCAACTACAAACTCAAGATTAGAGAAATGTTGCTCCTCATCATGTATGGGGCGGTGTATGTTATGATTTTCTTTGGATTGATTTATTGCTGTTGTTCTGAAGTAAACAAATTCAGTCCTCTTGGAAGAAACAACATCAAAATAGCCATGCTTAACCAATGCATCAGGTAAGCTATCATTTGGAAGCTCATTATCACCAATTACTCCATGAATAGGGTTTGCAAGTTCATGTAAATGAAAAAGTATAACGTTGCTGTCTCCAACTAGAGATTTAGGACTGATTGTACCTTTTCTTTCATTACCCTGGAAATCTTTAATGCAAGAGCACACTTGCATACACTTGGCAGCCCAATCTTGTAGCATATCAATTTTTGAAGCCATGAAATCCTTATATTCAATCAAAGTATCAACATCATAAGGGTGAGGCATCAACATACAATTCGATTCATGTTCTATTCCCACTGCTGTTATAAACTCAAATTGTTGGCAAGTAGAAGTTCCCACCACCACCTCATGCATATCTATCTTGGACTCATACTCATGTGATGTCAAAATATTGCTGTCCCATTTTCTAATCCATACCATCACCTCCATAACTGATATGTTTTCCCTTACTAGCAAACTCCAAGGTGTAGTATGCAAGATGAACCAACAATTATCAAATTGCAAGATCTTCTTAGTAAGAAACCTCCAAGTCTCCCTAATCAGCTCTCTAAAACAAAATGCTTCATATGATCTTAGCAATTGTCCTTTCATTGTAGATGATGCATGACTAACCATAATGAAACAAATAATGTTCCATTCCACACAAATGGATATAACACTTGTGGCTGATCCATCAAGTGTGTGACCAATATCATCATCTTTTTGAGCTTTCAAGGTCCTCTCCAAAAGAGGAAAGTCATAAACTTCATGATGCCAACTAGACCAACACAACTCAACATGCTCTTCTTGTGGGGTCACCTCAAGAATCTCTTCCCTTGTATATTCAATTTCCACACATTCTTCCTTTGAAAGAAATAAGGATCTAATGTGCAATTCTCTTTGTCTTCTTGTATTATCTATTAGATTGCAGCTTTCCTTAACCACTTGTAAGTGTTGTCTTGCTTGGGCAGCAAGCATCTTGGCCTTGTTAGCTCTTATATACCACTCATCACACAACCGTTGTGTCCTTTTAACATCTCCCACAGTATGGTGAACAAAATCAAGATCTTTGTGGCTTGGATCCCCAACATATATCTTATGTGTAACATTCTCAACTTGAGTACCAACATAGGAAGATGCAGAAACATTATTACCTTCATGTGAAATGGATGCTACCTCATGATTATAGCTGTAGTTGCAAAAGTCATAATAGGTGTCATACCTAGGTATCATGTTTACAACATCTCTAAAGGGCTGGTCCATGACTGTAATCTCTTCCACTTTGTGATCACAATGAAGACTCAATGGTGCAATAGGTGACTCCTCATGAACCAAAGTTTTAACTTCTTTAGGACTCTCACATACTGATTGATTTTTGCATTGAACATTATCACTAGTAGGCTGCAGATCACAAGCAAATGATTCCTCTTTCTTTCCTTGTTCTTGCACCTTTAGCTCTCCTTCTTTCCCGATGCTTTCTTTGCTATCTTTTGATTTTTCTTCATGTGTAGGTGATGTGACATTATTGGAATCAACTATCACACTAGCAGATGCTTTATGATCACCCAAAGAGTCCACACCATTGCTATCCAAAGCACTGACATGAACTATGCTAGCCTCTAATGTAGGAGCCTCTTGTGAAACCTCTTGCAAGGATGATGTAGACAAATCATTACCCAAGGCTGTCCTAATGCCTTCTTGATTCAAATCAGCATGTCTATCAAATTCATAATATAAATTTTTGCATACCTCATTGGAACTTGAAGACACCCAATCATTCTCATGGAGAGTTGTATCAACCAAATGTGAAGATTCTCTAAACAATTCAGAAGCTATAGTGTGATACTCCTTCCTTGCATGCTCAATCTTGTGGCAAAGATTTGGGTGCATGTCCATGTAGTCATTGAAAGGAAAACTCTCCTTAACACTTTGAGGACAAATGCTATACTCCTCAAATATGCTAATCACCACTGCTTCTTTGTTTTGTGGTGTTGGGCTTTTGCTAGTAGAAAGTGAGGATGATCCTTTAGAGAGTCCCAACCTTGAAAGTGAATCATTTAAATGCTGCAATTTTCCTAGGGTCTTGTATTGTGTTTGCTCACTTTGTTTCCATGCCTGTTTGTTGCCAAACAACCTTACCATGATGACCTTTTTTGCTGTCCCAACTGAAAGCCAAATCCAAACTGACTGGTGCACAACTAATTTCACACCAATTGAATGCAATCATTACCCAACAGGCTGGCAAGATTATGGCTTTGATACCACTGAAAGATCCCCAACCCAAATCTGATCTGAGTTTCTGAGTTTTGTCTTTTCAAAGTCTTTGACTAGCGAATAGGTAGGTTTTTGTTTTTGTTTTGTCTTTGTGTTTTTCTGATTTTTTTGTGACTTTTGAGTTTATAACAAATATGAATGCAATTTGTTCTTGAGATACAAAAGAATTAAACTGAAATAAACTTATAATTTTTCTGATTTCAAACAGCCATGCATAAAATTGTAAAATTAAAAATTTAGGAACACCATCCATCAACTAGTCATACCCGGAGTCCAATGCTAACTTGCAATTGAATTTTTATTGATGAAATTCCAATGAAATACAGGATTACAAATCAGATCTGCTCCTCCAATATTATGTCCAAACCCTAGCAGCAACATAGATGGTACGACTGCCCTTGAGGATGGATCGGCTAGCAAAATCAGTCACCAAACTCTATAAATATGCTCTCCAAATTGACAAATCTGATCTCCAAAACCCTAGCTGCCTGCTGCCAGCAAGTAGAATGCAAATATGTGATAGTATTGGCCTGGAAGAGGTTCGATCTATCAATGGCAGCCTTTGATTTGAAGAAGTATGATGATATAACATTGCTGCAAACTCAGATCTGAAAAATAACCACCTAAAACGCCTCCAATGAAGCCCAAACGAAGACCTTTAGTAGGCCCTCCTCAAAGGTGAACTGGGTTCTTGTCCAATTCACGATAGCCTTTGAGAGTTTTCGTTCTCAGAAGGCTGAAGCAATGCTGAAACCCTTCTCCAGAGCTCAAACCTGCAAAGTGTTTTGTAAAAATGAGAGTAGAATGCTCAAAAAAGAGCCAAACACATTGCTTTATAACCTCTCATAGACTTTTTTTAATAAAAGTCAATAAAATAATTTTCTTGAGAGTCTTTCCTCATCCAAAGAAAAGGGCCACTTTTTAAAAACAACTTGAGTTGTTAGGATGGAGGCACTTTTCACTATTCACCTTATGATTTTCAATTACTATTCACTTTTTACTATTCCCATAAAGCAAACTTTAATTTTTTCACTTTATTAATGGATTCATCAACTGAACTCCAAATTGAAAGATTCGTAAGGCTCCCAGCAAAACTCCACAGCCCCCGGTTGGGTCCCCTAACCATTTTGCTGACCTACGAGAACCCTAATAGTAGGCCAACCTCCACTATAGTCTGAGTTGCCTAAGGAAGGGACATTACATATAAAAATCAAAACTAAATGGAGAGAAGATTTCAAATAATTTGAAGTAACATTGAAGAATAGCAATTATTTGTTGTGGTTCTTGACTTTGAGACATTTTACAAAATATCTTAATCTAAGATCTTTGGTCTCTAGATCATAAGCAATTGCTCTGGTAGGGCCATACACAAGTACTATGTTTGTAAATATGATCTGCAAATCCCTTTGGGAATACAGGGCACTTTAGTAACAATGTTTTCATGCTTTTTAATATTTTATTAGTCAGAAGACTGGAAACTTTTTATTGTTTATGCACTATTCATTATATTAAGAAGGTGTATTTATCTGCATACCTTTAAATGTCTGAATTCTTATATTCCTCATTAGATTGGGAAGAAGTTTGGAACATTATTTGTTGTAACACTCACATTTGTAACAACTGTCATTTCGGACAGATATTCCTATTGGTATATACAACTAATATTTAGATTGCTTACATTTTGTTATCTTTACTCTTTTTTTAATAATATTTATGTAAAATTTCTTCTATGCTATATTTGGTAGAGCAAAACTCTATATTGTTAATATTGTAGACTATTGATTTAAGCTTGAGATGGTTGCTTTTTATCTGCATTGGACCTTTAGTTGGCTTGTTCCATCACTTACAATGACATTGACAAGAGGATTGATTTTGTTTTGTAATTGTTTGTATTAAGTAGCAAATCACAAGTTTTGAAAAAGAAGTATTTAAATGCATCTTATCTGTGAAACAGTTCAAGCAACCATTTACATCATTAGTTAACTAGCATATATATCTTCAAGATAATCTATATAAAATACATCGAAAGATATCGAGCCGATTATTTTTTCGATTAGCAAACTTAAAATAAATAAAAAATCATCGTATGGCTTATTAGATGGAAAAACCAAAAAATATTGTAATTAAACAATGAAAATAGAATTTTGTGATTCTATCCATTTATAAATAATTGAAAAAATCAATAAAAAATCATTGCATATGAAAATAGAAAGTAGATTTTTGTTTTTCTTTCACGGATTTGCTGATCACCTATATGTTGTGCTGCCATTGTAGAGTTACGTCTATCGACATAAAAATCTGTAATTTCTCTTATTAACGTTCCTCTCATAGTTTGAAATACTGCAACTCTGAACAAATTTCAACAAGTAATAGGAATAAATTTTGGGCCATACTTCATCATTGTAGCACACATATAAGGAAAAATTGTCAGAATGCTGTATTTTCATGTACTATACTGTATGACTCACATTATTATAAAACAGGCAAGAAACAAAGTATTAGCAGAAAACATCTTTTTGTATATGTTTATGGACCTAAATACCACCCTTTACCTCTCTATCTGTAATGAATGCTGACAAAGCAGTGCCCTATAAAATAACCTAGGATCTTTTACTACATTGTGGAGAAAGTTTTCTTATACTGCCATCTTTATTTTAGAGTTGTTCATATTCTCCTAGGAGAAGGTGTTTAATGGACTTAAATAACACCCTTTACCTTTACCTCTCTATCTGTAATGTATTTTCTCTTCTTGCAGTTGGTCATGGGATTGAAACCTAATGAGATGCCTCCTGTGCATTAGAGGGGACCTCATATTCCCAAGAGCCATGCTGACCAAGCTGTGGCCTAAAAAATAACACAGGATCTTTTAGTACATTGTGGAGAATTTTTTTGTGTACTATATCTTAATTTCGTAGTTGTTCCTACTCTCCTAGTTCTGTTTTATCTTTTCTCAAAAATTTCAGTGATTGTGTATAAGAAAATGAGTATTGTTAAAATATAGACTAATGCTTACAATTTACTAGAAGACAGTTCCCCAATGTTTTATAGACTCATTTGATACATTTTGCAATTGTGTTTTGCATAAAATATATGTTTATTTAAGGAATTAAGTATTGTTTTTTGTTGTTTAGTCTTAGTCAAATTTGGGTCTGCTGAGTTTTTGTCAAGATTGAGTTTGCAAACTATGGGAAAAAATATCATTGATTATGTCATATCCTCTATTCCTTTGTTGAATAAAACTAATATCATTGAAATAACTACATACAACATGCCCAATTCTAATCACCATTTGATTATGGCAACTTTAAACATGATGTAAAGTATCATGAAACTACCATAAATGCTATTGATAAAAACATTGTCTTTCATAATATAAATATTTCCCAATTTTTCAATAATCTTGACAAGATGTTCAACTACAATTTGGAAGATGATGTAGTAGAAATAAAGAAGAAAGAAATTATATTAATGTCCAGGGATGACCAAAAGTAGGTCAATAGGACTCAAAAGTACAACAATTTACAATAGAAATTTCTAGGAAGAAAAATCTAGAAAGGCCTCACAAAGGGGAAAAATAAAAGTAGAGAAATACAAAACAACAATGTACTGCCAACAGAAGTGGTCAAAAAGCTAGTACAGATAGCCAATAAGGGGAACATTAAACCCAAAGAGTAAATGTTGAGGAAAATTGGAGATCATCAATTATTTGAAATATGCCCCTTAGTTTTTTCCCAATTTGTTCACCACAAAATCCAGCACAACACCAATGATTAGCGTTAGCTCCCAAAAGATAATCAGCTTGAAAGTAACCTTCATCAAGAATGTTCACCAAGGTCCTATTGAAGGCGAGGTGATAACATATGGTGATGGGATCGTTAGCAATAAACTGAACTGAATTACAAAGCTGGAAATGAAAGAGTAGGTGATGATCCAACCATGAAGATTCCACTCTACCACTTATTTAGTGGGGGGAAATTATTACAATGAAAGAGAAAATCATTTGCTAACAGCAAGCATCCACTTAAGCAGTGGAGATTCTCCACTTATTACGGTACTACTGTAACCAGCATTTACAATGAGCTTCTTACAATGAATTTGCAATAAAAATCTGCTCCAAACTTCTGCAAAGATTATACTATATTTTTGATTACAAATATGAATTGAAAGACCAAAGAAATATAGCATGAAAGGGAATAATCAGGTCTGATATACAAGACCAACAAACTAAATGTTCAGACCAGCAAGTAAATACACTACCAAAACACTCAAAACTCCTACCACTCTTCACCACATTCCATAAAACTGAAAACACATCATCTCCAATGCTAGGCGACCAAGAGAAACCCAAAAACCAGATGCAAACAACTCTAAAATGGCCCAGCACGAATCCCAAGGCAGCAAGGACATGGTACGGCCCAAGAAGGGGGTCGACCTCACTTTAAAATTCAACTCCTCAATGAAAAAAATCTGCAAATTAGTACAAAGAGGCGCTAGGCCATGTGAACATTAAGAGCAAATACCCAAAATGATTTTCAAAACACACAATGACTTTTGAATAATTTTCACCTACAAACATAACCAAACCAACAACCCGAAAATGGACAAAAATCATCAAAACTTAACAATGATGCTCAATCTGCTTGTCTGTGTGAGAAGCAGGCTCAATTTCAACTAGGTGTTATCTCTCAAACATGAAATTGGATACTTGCTAGGAAATATGCATTCCTCGAAGCCATAAAATTGAAGCCATTTTGGCAGAAATTTGATATGTTAAGCAATGGATGATCCAATGCTGAAGCAAGGCCTCACTTAAATAGAGTTTCGAGGTGACTTTTCAAATTCCAACTTTTCCTCCAAAAAGGGACACCCAAGCCTTCATGAATTATTTTTAATTTCAAAACATATTATAATCACCTTCTCCTAGGCATCCAAGTCTCAAGGGGACATTATAATATTTAAAATATAAAAATACTCCCTCAATGAAGCATCCACCCTTCAAGACCACATTTTAAAACAACTTCAAGCCATAACATTAGGCCACGGGGGTCAATTTGAAATTATAACATTAATGACTTGAAATAATTTATTTCTCCAAAATTGCACTTCAAAAACCAAATCCAAAAATACTCAACTGCCCTGCCTGAAATGGAAAGCTCATTGTGCTGCTGCCAATCAGAACACTGCTAAATTAGAACTTACTAAAAATAGTAAATTCTGGAAAGTTGCCCAAAACACTTGCATGCCATATCATTGCGAAGCTCTCTGAAAATCCAGAAAGAATCCGCAAACCAATTTCCAAAACTTTACATGCAAACCTTTGAAAAATACCAAAAACCTCCAAACAATTGGAAACCCTAATTTTAACTCGACGAGCCTACGGGCCTCCAGAATAGGCTGACGAGCCATTGCACTGCTCACAGACGAGAAGGGGACATTACGGTATTACTGTCTGGATTAGAAACAATGAAGTCATTGGTACCATCATTGATCACTGTTAAGGGATTGATACAAGATTCGATAATGCTCATCAGGGAGTGCCAAGGTCTAGGAGGGTTGAGGAAGATACTCTCCCAAAGATCACATCTAACATCTAAGGCTAAAGTAATCCTTGTAGAAGTAAAAACGATTGTAATATACATCTGCTTTACGTAGAGAATCAATATGGTAAGGCCACTTCAATTTGTCTAAACACTTAGACATGTACTTCTTAAAAGTGCATATTAAAGGAAATCATATTCTATTGAACCCTTTATATGGCGTAGAATGTAAAATCATAAGGAAAGATAATTCCGTTTGATTAATCCAATAGGGTTCTTAATGGTAAATACTCTATGACTTTGTCATGTCCCCAAACCAATAATAATTGAAATCAGTAATATTGGAAAACAAGTAAATAAAATACGTATTTAAAATACAGATATAAATCATTACAACTTAATATTATTGCCATCAATCATATTACAATTATAATTACCAAAAGGTAATATTATAACTGTAGTTACAGAAATTGAACAAACTAACAATTTAAATATCCTAAATAAATACTATAATATCAAATACTAACAATCCAAATACTATAGATATAAAACACCAATATAAGTAATATTATAATATTACCGATTATAATAATAAATAAAATCCAAGATGATAGCCGATAAATAATAAAAATAATAACGGACATCCTTGGGTAAATAATTAAACATAAAACTGCCAAATACATCGAACCAATACAAACCAAAGATGGGATATAAAATAATTATCCTTATAATATTTTAATTACATGAGACATTACAAGGAACAACAATGCCTCAGAGCGATTGATTTGTCCAACCGCCAGCACAGAGTATCATGAATTAGTGAAAGTGGTCCACCGATAACCCTCAGATGACAATGTATGATCAATACAAATCACATGAACCTCCAGCAGCAGATCAATCGCAATTATATCTTCTCAAACCCGTCAGGTAGCATGAATGCCCAACTATGATAGTCGCGGCAGTAGATACTCGACTAGCCTTGGCCGATTTGCTAGTTTGACTTCTCACATTGGCAACAAGGAATGGTCGTCTATAGAATCCTCCAAGTAAGAGGGCGTTGGAAAGAAAAATAAGGATCCAAATGACATGGTGTGGTCGAGACTAATGGAGGGTGGTCCGAGACTTATGTCAACATCCCATACGTATGCTTTAAACGTAATTTCATCATTCCTCTTATGAGAACAATTCCCTTATGCAGACTCAATCCGTCATTAATCTGTCTGACTAATATAAGGAGATTAGAATAACTTAATCTTTACACAAGAACAAATTCACTGAGATTAAGATGCAGCGATATATTTAGGGAGAATGATGTTAATTAAAGGCATTAGGTAGTTAAGAGAAACAGATGTGGCTTTGTCATAAAATAGTCGTGCCTCTCCCAACATAGACATATTAAAGGGTAGGAAGTAGAGAACGTGGCTGGGGGGAACAACCATGATTTCTTACATTACATCGATTAAAGATTCCAACGAATAGTAATTAATGGAGAATCATCTCTCTTTTACAAGGGTCGTCTCCTTTTGAAGAGACACCACCATTTAGATGAAAAGATAAAGAACGAGGGAACAGTGAGAGATGTATAAAACAAACTTGGAAGAACAATGAACAAAATATATTTGAGGAGAACAAAGACATTCCTATGTAATGTATACAATATCAGCATATTAACTGAGAGGAGCCAAAAATAAGGAACTTAATACTAGACACAACAGAACAGGTGAAACAATTCACTTAGTAATTAATGTCTAGAACTCCTAGTTTAGAACTTCTAAATCATGTAATGATAAAGGACTGGTCATTCTAACTTTATAAGCATTATTGTCTGCACGTCATGATTGGTTTAGTATAAAATAGTTGTATATCTGTAATCATCCTATCTAATATGTGAATAACGTAGAATAAAGCCTGCTTTAATTGTTTGCCATGCTGAATGACTCCATTTATGAGAAAGATGTAACTTTGATATGTAATATTCCATTCCTTGAATAAATTAACAATGTGAATACAAGACTTATGTGCTTGATAAATAAGACAAAACTCTTGGCCTCTATCTTGGAACGAACACTCCTAGGCTAAAACCGCGAACCCTATATAAATATATCCAGGACATTAAAAGGGGATTTGCTTGAGGACAAGCAAAGTTAAGAGGGGAGGACTGTCATGTCCCCAAACCAATAACAATTGAAATCAGTAATATTGGAAAACAAGTAAATAAAATACGTATTTAAAATACAGATATAAATCATTACAACTTAATATTATTGCCATCAATCATATTACAATTATAATTACCAAAAGGTAATATTTTAACTGTAGTTACAGAAGTTGAACAAACTAACAATTTAAATATCCTAAATAAATACTATAATATCAAATGCTAACAATCCAAATACTATAGATATAAAACACCAATATAAGTAATATTATAATGTTATTGATTATAATAATAAATAAAATCCAAGATGATAGCCGATAAATAATAAAAATAATAACGGACATCCTTGGGTAAATAATTAAACATAAAACTACCAAATACATCGAACCAATACAAACCAAAGATGGGATATAAAATAATTATCCTTAAATGAGACATTACATGGAACGGCAATGCCTCAGAGCGATTGATTTGTCCCACCGCCAGCACAGAGTATCATGAATTAGTGAAAGCGGTCCACCGATAACCCTCAAATGACAATGTATGATCAATACAAATCACATGAACCTCCAGCGGCAGATCAATCGCAATTATATCTTCTCAGACCCGTCAGGTAGCATGAACGCCCAACTATGATAGTCGCGGCAACAGATACTCGACTAGCCTTGGCCGATTTGCTAGTTTGACTTCTCACATTGGCAACAAGGAATGGTCGTCTATAGAATCCTCCAAGTAAGAGGGCGTTGGAAAGAAAAATAAGGATCCAAATGACATGGTGTGGTCGAGACTAATGGAGGGTGGTCTGAGACTTATGTCAACATCCCATACATATGCTTTAAACGTAATTTCATCATTCCTCTTATGAGAACAATTCCCTTATGCAGACTCAATCCGTCATTAATCTGTCTGACTAATATAAGGAGATTAGAATAACTTAATCTTTACACAAGAACAAATTCATTGAGATTAAGATGCAGCGATATATTTAGGGAGAATGATGTTAATTAAAGGCATCAGGTAGTTAAGAGAAACAGACATGGCTTTGTCATAAAATAGTCGTGCCTCTCCCAACATAGGCATATTAAAGGTTAGGAAGTAGAGAACGTGGCTGGGGGGAACAACCATGATTTCTTATATTACATCGATTAAAGATTCCAACGAATAGTAATTAATGGAGAATCATCTCTCTTTTACAAGGGTCGTCTCCTTTTGAAGAGACACCACCATTTAGATGAAAAGATAAAGAATGAGGGAACAGTGAGAGATGTATAAAACAGACTTGGAAGAACAATGAACAAAATATATTTGAGGAGAACAAAGACATTCCTATGTAATGTATACAATATCAGCATATTAACTAAGAGGAGCCAAAAATAAGGAACTTAATACTAGACACAACAAAATAGGTGAAACAATTCACTTAGTAATTAATGTCTAGAACTCCTAGTTTAGAACTTCTAAATCATGTAATGATAGAGGACTGGTCATTCTAACTTTATAAGCATTATTGTCTGCACGTCATGATTGGTTTAGTATAAAATAGTTGTATATCTGTAATCATCCTATCTAATATGTGAATAACGTAGAATAAGGCCTGCTTTAATTGTCTGCCATGCTGAATGACTCCATTTATGAGAAAGATGTAACTTTGATATGTAATATTCCATTCCTTGAATAAATTAACAATGTGAATACGAGACTTATGTGCTTGATAAATAAGACAAAACTCTTGGCCTCTATCTTGGAACGAACACTCCCAGGCTAAAACTGCAACTGGGTGCATACCTAGTGCGGCTGGGTGAGACTAATGGAAACTATTGGATTGTGTAACCTGGGCTTATGACTGATCGACCTGATCGTCAGCATACTTGGGAACAGTATCTATAAATAGACTCTGGATATATATATATATAACTCCACCAAGAGAGCTGAGTCACGACCTAAGTGGTTTGTCTGTAAACCCCATCTAGGCTTCCACCCCGTTGGCCTTGAGACTTGGGTTGGGCATACTGCCCCATTGGCCCAAGGCAAGGTTTGGGTCCAGGAGGGATGGGGAATTCCACATATGGTTATTACCCCGTTGGCCTAAGAAATAGGTTGGGTAACATGAGGTGGTAGACCGTTGGCCCTTAGGGATTCTTCTCTCCTGATGGGTTAAGCAACTCTTCTTATGTCTTGTTAATTTGTATTTTCTGATAATGTCTTATTTGGGATACTAGATGTTAATGCTAACAAATATGTTGTTAATATGTTGAATACAGGACTCAAATCTAGGATTATTGAAACTAGGAGAACATTCCTTTGGAAAGAAGAAACTCTAAACTTAATCAATGAGCAATCCTAGGACGAGACCGGTACGGAACATTACAGACTTGAATAAAAATAATAAGCATCATCATGTAATTAAAAACTAGAAGAAGCTTCTCAATTTATTTAAGCAAGATTAAAATGGTTTTGGGCACATCATTCCTAGAAGATCTAAGGAATCAACAAATATGAATATGCAAAACTGGAGCATCCATCTCAATAACCTTTATATTTCTCCTTAAGCATCTGAAAACACCAAAAGTACTCAACTCTGCTGAAGTTTATTGGACAAAATATAAATTCTGCATTAAGTGCCTTGTAAAAGATAAAGCCAAGAATATTGACGGGTACCAAGATAAGATCTTCAAGCTTGGGAGCTCGATCTTTGTGCCAAGCATAATCTTTTCAACCAAGATGTCAAGCAAGGCTTCTTAAGAGAATGGTCTAAAAGTTTAGTTGTTCCCATTTTCAAGTTTGAAAGTCAAAATGACTCAGCCAATTACTAAACAATATAACTATCTGTTATTTAGAAAAATTGTATGGTTTGATACATGAACAAATAACTAGCCATTGGGTTGAAGACAACAATAAAAGATCTATGGGACAAGACAGCCTTAGAAATCAACTTAATACCAACTAGCTTGTCACCTCTAGAGTTATGATTGAGGATTCTAGAGACAAAAAGAGAAATGTGTATCTTCATTTAGTAACTTCAAAAAGATTTGCAGATTGTTCTAAGCACTAATCTATAAAAAATATTCGAGAAAATTAGTATCCCTCTTGTAGTCTTATGGTTAAGATTTATGAAAATGTTATTATCAAAATGAAATGCAATAATAAATGGTTGATGAATATATACTACAACATCAAGATGAAGTGATGGGCAAATATCAATATTTTGATCAATGACTTAAAGAAAGCCTAATTTGAACTTTCTTACTCATAATATTATTGCACGTTATCCAATTGGCATAACCATTGCAACCCATGTGGTGTAATTGCTAGTATTCTTACATTGGAAATTAGATTGCCGAGTAAAGCATCAGCCTAGAATAATATATGCAAATACCTTAATTCTATAGAGTTGTAGACCTTATCAACTTAGGTACTCTTAAACGTGCCTTCTTGATGATTTTTGTGAAAAAATGCGAATTGCTGTTTGGTGAATTCCAAATGTAGCTATGGATTTTCTTGCTAGATACCAATTTGGTTGCAATTAATTCAGACATAAAAGACACTTTCTCATTTTTGTTCTGTTTTTTGTCGAATTGGCAGAAATATTTTCACTAAATGAAAGAATTGGAGGTTCTTCATTAAATCTATAAGAATTGTTGATCAACCACACAATAGACCAAGGATCACTTGCAACCAAAACAACCTTCCACACAAGAGAGAAGCAATGAAAGTGCTATGAAGCCAGAAAATTCATTAGATACAAAATGAAAGTGGTGCATTAGCAATGATGAAACCTTTGTTATAAAGACAAGGATGAAACCCTAGGATACACTAAGATCATGACAAGTGTCTTAATCCTATGATATGAGACAAAAAGTAAATGAGTTAAGCAAGCTTATGTATGTAAATGTGAATAGGACATATTAAGAAACTAGTTAGGTAATATACCATGTTCGCACCAACACGATCAAGTGCAACTCAGGGAGTATGATAAAATGCAAAGATGCACAAATGATGGGTCTTGACTACAAGGCCATGTTAGGTACCCATGTTAGGTACCCATGTACAAACAAATAAATCTCTCACAAATGGAGTAAGGGAGAAAATACCATAGGGAAAAAACTCCTCTCCAAAAGAGAAAAGATACAAACAAACATGTACTAGTGAAAGAAGGACTCAACATGAGTCTCCAAGTATTGCTTTTGTCACCAATGTACAATCAATGTACCCCATATAGGAGAGAACCCCAAGGACTATTTTTCTCACAATGTACAATCAATGTACCCCATATAGGAGAGAACCCCAAGGACTATTTTTCTCACAATGTACAATCATTGTTCCCCATATAGGAGAGAGAGAGAGAGAAACTATGTAGCCTCCTCACAATGTATGATCTCTTGTAGTGATGGCCGATACTCGACAAAGAATGATGATGAGGATCCATGAACCTCAAACAACATTCCTTTGCTGGGGAAGAAGCAAAACCAAGTATAGATGTAGGATGTCTTTCCACAAAGGAAGAAAGACCATGATGTATGAAGATATCTTTGATTTGTGCTCAAGTGTTACCATGTTTATATGAAATGATGCCACAAGCAAATTAGGTACAAGCCCAATAAATGAAGGTGACAAACCAAGACCATGTGCAAATGAATGAAGAACATGATCCAAAGATGAAGATGATATGATAACAACAATGATAGGACAGTCATCAAATTTCTTCAAGTGTTTCTGTCAAATCTATAAGATGGAAGTCACAAAACAAACCTGCAATATTTGTCAAACACTCATCCCAATGCTCCAAATCTAGAAGGCTATGATGTACCTATTGCGAAGAATGACTCAAAGCAACAAGAAATAGAAAAGTGATCTCAATGTGTGTCATCCAATTGAATTGGCCACCCCATGATGATGTGTCCACACAAGATGTTTGAATATGAACACCTGGAAATGAATTTGCCAATGCTGGAAAGTAAGAATCCTTAGCCTTAGGATAGTGACTCGAAGATAAAGAAGATGAAGCCGTTGAATCTAGATTAGGAGTATAGAAGCCAAATAATCAATGAATATATCTGTAGGAGTAGAAGGAGCATCAAGTGAAGGTTCAATGACATCACAACTATCAAGACCTACCAAATAATCAACTTGCTCTTCTATATCATCATCATATGGTAGGCTATCACAATCATCAAGGGGCAGAAGATTGTAGATTTGGGTCTCCAAAGATCTCCCAAAATCTGGTCCAAAGTGTGTGTGGGTATTCAATATGTAAGATAGAACACAGTGTCAAAATCAACACTACTACCAATCAATCCAAGGACATGATCATTCATAATATCCCATGCTTGCTTCCAATTAGGTGTACTAGTTCAAGGACAAGTTTGTAGAGATGTGGCAAGAGATGAACTCCCCTAAGATGTTTCAAGATGCCATCTTGCCAAGACTTATAGTTCCCTGATGAGCACACAAATATACTGAGGAGAGGGGGGGGGGGAGGGGGTTGTGAATCAGTATATTAATGATCTCTTTTTTACCCTCTCAACTTTTATCAACTTTAAACTCTAGACAATATCAACTATGCAAGAAAGTAACAGTATGAACAAGTTGACACCAAGATTTTACGTGGAAACCCTTGAGGGTGAAAACCACGGTACAAAAATTATGTACTTTATAATAAAAATGGATTTACAATGGTGTAGGCTTCAACCTACTAGAGGCACTAACCTCTTACTCAAATATGTAGGCACCAACCTACAAGGAGCAGCAACTCCTTCTTGTAAGGCACCAACCTTGGCTCTATTGACTGAAAAAATTCAAATGTAGATAAGATCTTTCACTAGATCTGCTTCATGCATCAATCTATCTCTCCTTTGTGATATATGTTCTTCTTTTGAACTCACACAAGAGATACTTCTGCAATTTCACTTCAAAACTCTACTCTTACCTTTGTAAATCTGGATTGAATCTCCTCTTTATATCAATTTCTTTGTACCAAGAGATGCAACCTTTTATTTTAACACGTCTCTTGAAATCTGTCCTTTACTAGCATGCCTCTTCAAATTTTAATTAGCAGATCACACCTTTTCATTAATTGCTTTTATTGATAAATCTGAAGCATAAACTTTATCTGAATGAAGAACTTTATTTCATGAAATCGCACCTCCTTTATGCATCTTTTTATTTAATTACTTTTACTAATCTAAATCGTATCCCTTCATTTTCAGATGCTTCACTTCATGATAAGAATGATTCGTATTACTCTTGATGAACTGTATTAATGAAACTGAAATGAAAATGGTCTTTCTCAAAAGCTACGCCATATTACTTCAGAACCAAATCGCATCTCCTTGAGAAGTCGTGTCAATTCAGAACTGTTGAAACAAGATAGCTTCGGTCAGATATAAATGTTGATTGAACTTATCCATCATCATCATTTATATCAAAATCGCTACATCCAAGCATAGTTTCGATCTGTATTTTTTGAGGATATAAATTGTATATATAAGTCAGATTGAATTCCAAATTGATGACATTTAAATATAAATCGCCCTTGCTAAATCAATTAAGTTCGGTTGTCTTAAGTTAGACTAAGGGACACTAACTAAAGACACGTCCCATGAGTTTGTGGAGACATGTCTGCTCATGAGATGTGTCTCTCATGCAGTGTTACAAGACTCGCCCAAACTCGGCGAGTACTCGCGAGTCCCGAGGCGGGTGACCCTAAACGAGTCCCAGAGACTCGGCTGCCGAGTACTCACCGAGACTCGCCCGACTTGGCAGACTCGCCGAGTCTCGTGCCCCAAACTCGGCCATTTTGATTAAATTTTTTTTTTAAAAATTGCATTCTTTTTTTTTCAAATTTTTTAAATAAATGGTGTGCGCCATGAAGGTTTGTGTGGTTTTGAAGGTCTTCATTTGGGCTTGGTGGCGGGGGCTCCGCCCCTCGACCCCGCCCTGTATCGCGACAGGGAGCGCGCCCAGGGCGCTGCCTCGGGACCCTGCGAGGGGCGCTGCCCCTCAACCCCGCTGGGGGCGCTGCCCCTTGACCCCGTTGAGGCGTTTCCCCCAAACCCTCATCAAACTATAGGTCTAAGCATGTTATAGGCCAATGATGAATCATGATCATAAAAACCTACAAAATACATATCCCCTGTTGCAAATCTTTGCATCTTTCACAGTCAAAGCCATAATCAAGGATTATCTTGTTTCAAAATTCATACATTAGACAACAAAACATGCAGTCTTGAAGGCTTCAATAAAATTTTAATAATAAAATCCTCACTTGAATATACACACCAATCATTGAGACACAAGCAAATATCATGGCTACATCATCATCTAGGACCTAACTTAGACACTAGCGCATGACTTGTCGTGATATTGGGATGAGTAATGCAAGCTCTTCTGAGCCATAGACTTATTTTTTTAGTTTTGATATTTGTTTTGATGCCATGGATTTCATATTCCATGAGTTTTGTATACATTTGACAATATTTATATATCTGAATGTGTTATTTCCTTCAGCTAAAATTTGCGTTTATACTTATGTGATCGATATATGTTTGTGTATAGGATCATAGTAGTTTCTATTTCATGATGTTATTGTGTATTTGAGGTTTATTCACTAAAGGGTGCATGAAACAAGCTTTAAATCCTTAAAAATCTCTAAATTTCAAGGGTTTTTCTATTTGCCGAGTCTTTGCCGAGTCTTGGGCGAGTCTAGGCTCCGAGTCCGAGTCCGAGTCAAAAATCGGCTCGCCGAGTCCGAGGCGAGTCCGAGTCTTGTAACTATGCTCTCATGAGACGCGTCTCCCTAAAGACGTGTCTCTCTAACATGGGATGTGACTCCCCCTCTCTATATTAATGGGAGTTCCAATCCTCAAAGCAGATCATCGAAATTAATAAATGTTATGCAATTGAGGATGGACAATCAACAAAAGAAATTCAGACTTAGAATTCATAATACAGAAAATCAGATCTAGTTTGACATCTACTTCACAATTAAAGTTCATCATTCTGATTATAATCTGATTGATTTGATCAAGTTTAACAAGAACTAATCGTTTTTCTTCAAGAGAATAATCGCACCTCTTTGTATTACTTCAGTTAATCACCATTCCCCTTTTTTAATCAGCCTTTTGTCTTTTTAGTCGCCTCTTTGCAAAAAGATGTGGCATTTTGATGAGCTGTATTCTTTGCAAATAAATCGTGCCTCTTCAACCATTAACAGTATTAGTTATCTTTTGTTAAGACAAATTAGAGTTATCTCTCATCATATCTCCCTTCATAATCACTTGTTTAGTAATCTGAGAGATATTGCTTTGTGGTGATTTGATTATACCTTCAATAGTATTAATTTCTTCAGAATTACATTGCTTTCTTTAAATCTGCTCACCGCTGCAACAAAGCATATAGGTCTTCATATTTAGACTGATCTAGTTGCACTTCATCTTTTAGATTAAATTGATCTCTTCAAGGGTATCATGATTTTGCTCAAACCATGATATGCTTCAGTTATATTGATCTCATTACTTTCTCTTGATTTGACATCAATGACAATTTGCAACATTCCCTTCATTTATGGTGATTACAGAAGAATGAATTATAAATCCCATGATTTTACAATGATAGACTCTTCATAAACAGATTATAGATCAAAGCATGTGAAATTGGTACCCTCACAGTATGAAAATGGCCCCATATTTTGCAAAATATCCAATGTACAAGTCAAAACAAGAAAACTGACTTCAAATCGAAATAATAGGTACTAGTAGCAAAATCTAGAAAAACCAAGTGGATGGCTGTGTAGTGCTCAAAACCAACTTTCTAATGCCCATTTGTTTGCAAAAAACGAACATTGTATGCCCAAGTTATGGCCCTTTCTATAAAACTACTCTTTTGTGGCTTAGAAAAAATGCAAGTTGGAGGTTGGGTGTTTGTCACCCACATGTCTAGGTGCTAACTTTTTGGGGGTTAGTGGATGATGTTAGCCCTGTGCTAGTAGTTGCTGTACTTGGTATTGTAGATTTTTTTTTTTGGGGGGGGAAATTGTACCATAGGATGATGTAGCATGGAATATTCTTGCAAATTCGACATTTGTGTGGCAATGGCAGCCTAATCTAACAATGATGGTATGATGATAGTATGACCATACATAATTGTATGGATTTTTTTGATGAAATTCTTTGAACCACATTTTTTTCCAAAATTTTCCACCTCCAGATTCTATCATGCTTTATATGGATTTATAGATTTTTGCATAGTTCACAAACTTGGGCTTAGAGAGTACTTGACAAGCCAAAAAAAGTTGACTTGGAGAGTACTTGGGAAAAACCTGAGAAAAATTCGGCAAAACTCAGCAAAATTCGACACCTTGAAAAACACATAAATTTTTGAATAAGAACATAATTTTTTGAAAACAAATGTAAATTAAATGCAAAATATAGCTACAAAATGTATCAAATGAGTTTGGTGGGGGGTTTGGGGGAAATGCTCCTAGCAAGGTTGAGGGGCGGTGCCCCTCGCAAGGGTATGAGGGTAGCACCCCTAGTGGGGTTGAGGGGTAGTGCCCCTCACGAGGTTTGAGGGCAGTGCCCTTTTCACGTTCCTTGTTGCAATACAAGGTGGGGTTGAGGGGTGGAGCCCCCGCCACTAAGCCCAAAAGAAGACCTTCAAAACCACACAATCCTTCATGGCACACACTATTTTTATAAAAAAATAATGCTTATAAACCCAAAAAAATAGAGTTTTTACAGTGACTAACCCATGTTTTTTCCTTGATTTTGACACGTTGAGTTGAAGAAATTTGCCTAAAGCTTCTAAGAGTTTGAGGACTTCTCTGTATCAAATCCTTATGGAGTTTGAATACATTATTGTATCAATGTTTAGTGGTATTCAAGGATTTTATTGTATTTAATGTCTCAATTAGATCAAACGACTTAACTATGTCAATGCTTTCTGGTGTTCAATGATTTCATCGCATCAAGTTACCCTTGAGATTCAAGGATTTATGGAATCAATGTAACATTTCAATTTTAGATTGGATCTTACTTCATGGAAACAACATATCAAAGCTTTGGTCTTTAGGGGTGAATGTAGGGTTTTTATAGATTGAAAATTGTGTTTTTGGCATGCTTAACACTAGTTATTCTCGGGTTTTACCCACATTTCCATGTGTAGAGGCTGCATTGTGATTTTTCACATCGGACTTGCTAAGTTTTGGTGAGTGCTTGCCAAAAAACTCGGCAAGTTTTTGTTAGAAACCTGTCATTGGAGGCTCGCGAGTTAAACTTGCAAATACTCACTTGAAATTTCATGAGTACTTGGAAACTTGACAAGTACTCTTTGGGTTTTGTGACTATGGATTTTTGGGCCTTTTGAGGTCATCCACAAGGTCCATTTTGCACTAGGATGCACCTTATGAAAGTTTTTGGTTGAAACTCTTCAAAAAGGGGGAAGGGAATTGCAAATTTGGAGCTTTGATATCATATAAGAGTTTTTGATCACCCCCACAGTAGCCCAATGATCACTTGCAACCAAAACAACCTTCCACATAAGAGAGAAGCAATGGAAATGCTATGAAGCCAAATAATTCATTAGATGCAAAATGAAACTGGTACAATATACAATGAAGAAACCCTTGTTATAAAGACAAGGATGAAACCTTAGGACATACTAAAATTGTGACAAGTATTTTAATCCTATGATATGAGACACAAAGTAAATCGCCTAATTAAGTTTAAATATGTAAGTGTGAATAGGACCTAATAAGAAACTATTAAGGTAATATCATGTTCACATGAACAAAACCAATACTTGTTTGGTTGTGTTTAAAACATAAATTAATGCTTGATGCATTGTAATAGAAATTAGAGCTGCAATATACACAGTGGATGGTATGCTCCTTTTAATGTCTATAAGTTCCCTTGAATTCATGTTGGATAATGCCATTGTTGTTCTTCTATGAAGGTGGACCTGTGGTGGTGCTTGTTTGATTTTTGTGAGATGTGTACTCTTTCAGATCTTTGGAGTGTTCTTCAACATAGTTGTTAACTCCTGCTGGACGTGGCCCAAAACCTGTCAAATCCATATTTTTGAGACATATTGAATAAGTTTTATTCAAACTGGATTTTTTTTTTTTCATTTTAAAATTTTCATTTCTCTATAGACCCATGTCCCAGCAGAATTGCTCTGCTTAGCTCAGCAATAATTTTGTTTACACGCATTTCTGTTATATAAGATTTTTATACCTACACACTCACACCAACACACATAATAGATGGGCACACCAAATTTATTCTCTCTCTCTCTCTCACACACACACACATTGTTTTTCCTGAACCAGGACTATCTGAAATTCTGGCATTTCGTAGTTTTCTTTCCCTCATACGAATCTGATTTTTCAAACATGATAACTATGGTGTGTAGGATGGTTCCTACAGATGTACATATGTTCACTGTAACTTCTTAGAAGTGATCCTTTCATCTTGAATTGAAACTAAGTGTCAGACATCAGTTTCTAAAACAAAATCACCTTTTACTTATTTGACATTTGAATCTGGCCTGGAACAAGTCTGAGCTTGTCAAAAAGTAGTTTAGGTTGTGCTTATCCTTCTTTCTTGCTTTGTTGCTGCTTGTCCATGAACAATTTTATATAATATCCATAGGGCAATATGTCTGTAAGAGTTGCTGATGAACTCGAGCATCTAGGATCACTTGCAAAACTGAGATTAACCTTCTACATGAGAGCAGCAAGAGGATGAAATGCTGGAATATGGTGCAATAAGAGAGTAATGATATTATCACCCTCAGAATGATACAATATGCATCAGCACTCCCTTGAACTAACTGAGTTGATATGAATTCATCTGAACTAGCTAGGAGGGGGAGGTGAGTGCTGATTATATAGCAGAATATGAGCATATAATTCCAAGAGGGGTTATAACTTCCAAATAACCAAATTAGGTGGGAGTTATACCTACTTGGAAAATTCCAAATAGGTGGCATAACCTACTCAGAAAGAGACAAGAGAATGGTTTTGTGAGGTGGCATAAAAGGCCAAAAGAGGGTGTGAGACTCAACCACCCAAGTGTTGGTGAGAGCAACACATGTAATCGATGGATTACGCCACGTGTCCTAACATAAACCATGTCTCATATAACCTAAGTATACTTAATAATGTGTAGGAAAAATAAATATTAAAAAACCTACACTAACAATGTCATGTTTATCCTTTGAAATGAAGATTGTGATCTTTATTTGTAGATCAAATCAAATTATGGTTTATTGACCATAACAAATTTTAGAGGCCAAATGTTAGCTAGAGGTAAAAATTTCCAACTCAACAGCAGGTTTTATCACCTAATACATTTGATCTTCCTACTGCACCTAAACTTACACCTAAGACACATAAGGAATTTGACATCGTTCAACAACTTCAAAATACATAAGCTAAGATTATCTTTGGGATTTAGTATGCACTTCCTTTTTATAAAGATATCATGCAAAAAGCCTCAGAGAAGATTACAGTCAATTACTCTACAGTTGGTGACTTATTTGATAGAATCTATTGCTCATAAGGAACTTCACGTTATTTCATTTGATGATATAGAGCTCCAACATGAGTCATTTATTAACAAAGCTTTACCTTTAAACATTGTGGTAAGATATGGTAAATTAAACTAACAGCACCCTTTAGTTGATAATGGCTCTACTCAAAATTACTGCCATCTAACCTAACCACTGAGGATTTGTTAATGTGGGTAGAAGTTGTTTAGGCACAATTACTCTTCCCATCACAACTGGACCATGCACGGTAGGTACATTGTTCCATGTGATGCCTGGAAAATTATCGTACAATGTTCTTTTAGGGCATCCATGATTGCATTCTATGAGAGTTTTACTATCTACCATACACTGATGTGTTTAATTTTGGCATAATAGTAAGAAATGTCACATATCCACTGTACTTTATGCACATGTTGCTTCCTAGGACACCTGTCAAGGTCCTCAACTGTGTGACATGAAAGATTTGGATGACGATTGATCTTCAGTATTACTTTTTTCCTTTTTTCATTCTCATGGGAAAAATGGTAGCAAATTGACACATTAATGTCTATGCTATGAACCCTATTGCTCAGGACATTGTTTTCATTATATGCAAGCAAGTACACAATGATTAATTGTTGATCTACAGTTATAAACTATAAAGTGATTAAGATGGCATAGTATTACCATTCTTGTATTAAATTTATAACAAGTTCTCGTATTTATTCAGGCAATGCTCCATTGGCAGCTTTTGGATGGGCAATGTCAACTCACTTGGCACTTTATCCTGGATTACTGGTCATTCCGGTAGTGATTCCTTAGAAACTTGTATTCTTTTGTTGGTAAAAAGGAAAGAATAATATTTCCATGCATGACAAAAGCCAAAAACAATAACAATTTGATTTTGGTGGTTTGGTGCACCAACTCATCAATTTGTATTTTTTTTGAATTCAAAGGCAGAATATCAAAATTATACTTGCTTCACAAGACTAACATTTTTCTGGTGTTAATATGGATGCATACTTGGGTTAACATACATGTGTAATATGCATCAGGTTATATACCTTTTGAGCTATGGTCCAGATACTCCTCCAAGAAAGTTGTTCAGAAATTTGAAACAATCGGCTGAATCTACTGCAGACAGTGCAGCCAACTCAAGGCCGACCCCTGGAAAGGGTGGGGCTGAAAATATTCAGGCTGGATTCTGTCAATATGTTTTCTCATGGAAACCTGTATTACACTTCCTTTTGTGGTCGGCTATGTGGTGGATGTACATTCTGGGACTCTGCAGCATTTCCCTTAGACACCATGGTGGCTTGCGAGAAATGTTTAAAGAGTAAGCCTCTTCTTACCTTAAAGTTTGTTTAATTTTTGAGGGATATGTAAAAATATAGTAGAAAATTATTTCAAATCTTCTCGTTTGTTAAATTTTTATCATGAATGCATAAAAGTTAAAACGTTAGATTACCTTGACCTTTTGTAAAATTCAATTCATTTTTTCTAGCCTGTACATTCTTTCCAAGATGGTGCATATGTTTGTTCCAAGTAAAATAAGTAAGTCTTGTGGCTCAACATTACATATCTGCCAGATAAGAGGTACATGTCTGCATGTGTGTGCATGCACATTCATTATGCATGTATTTGTGTCTTAAGTAGGGGCAATGATTAGAGATGTTGTTGCATAAGTTCAAGGTCATAAAGCAAGAGCAGACTAAGGACTCTCATTAATTATTGTCAAATCTTCTGACATTATGATTACTAATTTCGGTACTTATGGAACTATCCTTGTACGTAACTAGTTAGGAAGTGAAGATTACATTATTGAGAGTTTTATCAATGACAATCATTTGCAAATATCTCAATGATGGGATCGTCACTGTAAAAAAGGAGCATAAAATGAAACATGTTAGAGTTGAGAATGACAAGATTTCAAGGTGTGTTTACAGGAAGTTAAGATCTTTGAATTCTTCACATTCAAAAATGACTTCTGAAATTTGGGATATTGAAACTGCTCAAGAAAGATATGTGTTGTCAAGATATTGAGCTCAAGTCTGAAAGTTATTCGAGACTCATTTCATTATAATCTATTGACAGACAAAAGTGTCCTTTATCTCTTGAAGAGCATTCAAACATGTCATCTTCAAGAATATTCAAACAATGCTTGCTAAACACAAAGGATGTGATTATTAAGAAGGGTAAGAAAAATGTAGGTAATAGGTAATTTGTATTTGATGCTGATAAAGGAAATGTTAAGACTTGCAACTTTAATGGTGAAGCAAAAATTTAGTCTAAGCGAGTGAGCTTTTTATGTGCATGCAGTATTGTCATGAATGGAACAACCTATACCAACTTCTAATAGTGGTCTATTTGGGGACATGCTAATTATAATTAGTAGATATTGGGTAATTACTTCAACTTTCTGACCGTAAATATCAGAGCTCTTGATCTACCTATTGCAAATCAGGATATATATCAGACCTCAGTTTTGTCAAAATTTTCCTTAATGAATCACAAACCTGTATTTATTTGTGAAACTTAAATTTTCTATGATTTGCTTTCAATCCAACATGAATTCAAATAGTCCTAGTCTAGAGCATTTTTTTCCAATGAATGTTTATTACAAAATGTCTTGTTGATGATGGGAGAAACAATCTTCTGAATAGTCTGTGATTTATGCTCTTTCTGAGACCACTCTTATCCTCTCAAATGCTCTCTGTGGATCCAAACCAGATTGGATTTGTTTCAAATCCATATGAGTGTTCACATATCTGCCCTTATGAGCAGATTCTAGCCTCCTCACTTGCACCATTTCCTCCAACTAGTCCAAATTTTAGGATTCATTAATGAACCTAGCAACAAAAACAGATCTCAAAAATTTCCTGCAGCAGCATGCCCAGAAAGCCCTTATAATTATTCCACATAATCTGAAATGGATTCATTAAGTCAGTGTAATCAGCTTGGTTAGTCACATTATGATCTCAAAACTCATCCTTGTGCTTCTCACTTTTAACTTTAAAACGAGTCATATAAGCAAGAAAGTAAATGAAACAGAGTTGTATAGTTCAGATTGTTAAGGCAGAACAATGATAGTTGTGGACTGAGTGATCGAGAGACTCAGGATATTGAAGTTAGACAGGAACATAGCACAGGTGATAGGTTTGATTGCAGTTGAACTTGTCCTGGGCAGTGACAGTTGATTGAAACAGTTTTGACCACTAATAGGCATGATATTTCCACAGTCCATGATAGTGCTTAAAAGTACTTTGGGATGTAACTGTGTAGAGATATTTGACATCAATGTTTTGGATCATGCTCCATGATCCATCATCAGCAAGAGAATGAACTTGATGGATCATAGCATGTGCTCCGAAATGTTAATGTCAAAAGTCTTTACACAGTTACATCTAGAAGTACTTTTAAGCACTATCATGGACTGTGGAAATATCATGCCTACTACTGTCAAACTCTTTCCACACATGATAGAAAGGCATAATCAACAGTGTTTTGGTAAGTTGAAGCTTTGCAATTTCCTTGGTTTTGGTTTCAAGTGTCCTTTGCTATTCTTTCTGATGTCTCCTTGTATTCCCATTCTTTATAAACCTCGAAGATAGGTCATTTTTGTAACAATCTCTTGAAATTATTTTTTCTTAGAGTGTTCCTTTAAAATTTGGTTGAGTTAAGCTATTGTTGCTTTAGCTCACAAGTCTTAGCGAAGTAATAGTGTGATTGGGTGAGTGGAAGAGCACATTGAGTTATATGGTGTTTGGGCATTGCTGTTTTTGGAAGATTGTCCATGAAGGCCTTGAAAAGGCAGTAAATCATTTGTAACAGTTCTTGAGATAGTGGCTTGAGGAGTTTTAATGCTCACACTTCTAGAATATTCACCCAAATTAGGTTTGTCCAGGTTGTATTGTTGTTGTCTCTGATTTTTATTCTCTTTTACTTGTTATTACATGCTTCCTTACATTGCTAAGCATGCTTATGCTATTGAATTTGTTATCGCAGGGATTGTTTTTCTATAATTCCTTAAATAGAACAACAACTTCTCTAATCAATTTACATTAAGGATTGAAAAGAAATTGTGTTTGTGGAAAAGAAAAATTGATGCTACTTGAAAATGGAAACTCCTCCTAGAGTTTCACATTCTGTGGAAAAAATGGGACAATGGATTTGGATTCTGAAAGATAAAGCTCTGATTTGTCAATTCATGAAGGCTTATGTAGTTCCAAAAACCCCAAAGCTTGGATCTAAGGAAGCTGGCACCCAATGGGTCTGGGGACATACTGATTATGCCCGCAGGTTATTTCATCTTGATTTTTTTCCTGACAGCAGGAAAAAGACAAAGTCTTTGAAGATGGAACTCGGTTTCTAAAGATATCTGGGTAGTTTATGAAACACTAGTTGCTAGTAATCAAGGATCTTCCAAGTACTGTCCTGATATTGGTACACCTCCCACTTCTCCTTGGTGAGTACTGGGACAAGTTGTGTCTGTACAAAAATGAATCATAAATAGGAGAATATGTGGCTCCTTTTGAAATGACAATGAGACTAAGAGTTCTAAACTATGCAGGATTTGCATCAGCACTGGATCTTCTGATCGTTATCATTTTGGACATGGATGGAATTGAATGGAAGAAACCTCTGAACTACAAAGTATCCTATTCTGGTGTAGAGCTTGCTATGAGCACAACCACCTAGCTAGGGTCTGCCCTTCTCAGGACAACCAATGTGCACCTTAACCCCAGAAATTGGCTGAATTTTCTGTAAAACCAGCAAGGCTTGAAATAGACAGGTCAGATCAGCAACAGACTCCAAAGATTTCACAAGATCACAAACTCTGGCAAACAAATTTCAACAAGCAACTTAAGAAAGGGGAAGAGTGCAACATGCCAATCAATTCAAATTACTATGAACAATTCCTTCAGGTCGCTACCTAAATATAACAAAGAAAATATGGATGAGGCCTTCTTCAATTTCAGGTCTCTCAGATGTCTTTGCATCCTCAGACCCAGATATGGCTGCTAACTCAAAGATTTTGTTAAAACAACCCAAGTGGATATGGTTCTTCTTTAGAGTGCCTGAAAGAAGATCAACAATCAGCATATGAGGTACGCAATAGTTTGGGGAAGCAAATAAATCATTTAATGCCCATAAACTAGGCCCCTTAGCCATTGCAACCCCTTTAAAATTTTCCTTTCAAGTTCCCAAACTTTCCTTGGTGTCTCTCTACTGTTTTGACTTACATAAACTTCAAATCAACTGTTATATTCTCGACATCTATATTTCACCTTATGGAAATAACATATCCCAAACTCTAATTCAGTTTACAATTTGGTTTTGGGTTTCAACATCACAATCAATCGATGTGATTAGCATGGGGGATTTTAGTACTATCTACCTTCTTGAAGAAAATAAAGGGAGCTCACATTTCAATTTTAGAGAAGCAGATGACCTTAATCAACTTGAAACAAACACCTCTGTAGCGGAACTGGATTTCACTTACGAGCTCTACACATGGTGCAACTGAAGGAAGAGCTCTCAGTGAGAAAATGGATTGAGCCTTCAAATATAACATTGATTCCAGATTGGATATCTGATGGAGGAATATGTCAAGGAAACCACTGTTTTGGATCATTGACCGATACTATTAATTATCAACCAGTTCCTTTCCTCTTCTAATAAAGCAGCCTGCCACTTCCTGGTTTGGCAATATGTGGCTCTCGCACACAGATTTTATCCCCAACATCAACAAATGGTGGAATATGGCCTCATTAACATGTTGTACCCATACAAATTTTTCTTATTAAGTCTTTTTACGAGTCAAATCCTTGACATTCCTTGTATAATGAGCCGCACTCAAATCCTTGTTCCCGTGTTTGTAGCTGTTGTATTTGTTGTCTCTAGTCAATGTCTTTGCAGGGCCAAATGAAGATGCTCGTATAAGAAAGGAAATGCAGATCACTTTTAAAAGACATGGGAAGAAGTTGTTGATCACCTTCAGCAAGTTTTTCAAGCCTTGTTGCAGGTTTTGATTGTTCAAAAGGCAACAGACAACTACATATACCAGTGCTGAGAGTTTTCCAAGGTTGGAAAATAGACACCTTCAAAACCACAGAAACTTTCATGGCACTCATTATTTTCATAATTTTTTAGAAGGCAAAAAAATGAAACTCGTAAAGCCAAAAAATAGAGTTTTACTTAAATTTTTTTACCTGTGTTGGATGCATTTTACCTGTGGCGGCAATTTATTAGGTCGGACTTGTCAAACTTTGGTGAGTACTCACCAAAAACTCGAGGAGTTTGCACTAAACCTGGCTGCTTGACTCGGCAAGTTAAAATTGAAAAAACTTGTGTAGGAAAAAACCCATGAGTACTTGGAAACTTGGCGAGTACTCACCAGGTTTGCAAACAATGGTTGGGAGCACACTGTTGGTGGATAGGTCATAGAGTTTCGAAGTGCCAAATGGAACACTTAAAGACAAGTAATGCATGCCAAGCAGATTTTTGGGCAAAAAATAACTTTAAACATTAGAAAGGTTTCAGTTTGCAAAGGCAATATGGGAAGAAGTTATTGATCACCTCCAGCAAGTTTTTCAAGCTTTGTTGCAGGTTGGTGATTGTTCAAAAAAGGCAATAGACAACTACATATTCCAACACTCAAAGTTTGCAAAGGTTGGAAAATGGCTGGGAGAGGTTGAGGTCATATAGTTTCAAAGGGCCAAATGAACACTTAAACAACATGAAATGCATGCCTAGCAAATTTTGGGGCAAAAGATAAATTTAAACCATAGTTTAAAAAATCAGACTCAACAATTACTTGGCAGCCCCAAAAATATTAAAAACTTGGGACTCAACAAATATTAGGGTGAAAACTCAGAAAATTTATCGAACATTAAAAAATGTATTAATTTTTAAGAATATGCTTTGAAAATCTGTATATTATTGAATTTATAAACCATATTATTGATTTCCTTCATATATAGATCAAAATTAATGTTCAATACACTTCATAGACCAAAAAATGAGTTCAAAGTTTCAATAGATATAAACTTACAATTTCAATATCAACAAAAATTACAAATCATAAATTTCTTCTATGACTAAAGTTTAAAAAAATCTGCTGCTTTTGTGTGGGCGTTGTGGAAGTGGATGGTATAGCTGGGATGCTCTCAATAGGAGCCACAATTGGAGCCTCGACAAGAGCCTTGAGCAAAGGACCAAGCTGCAAGGATGGCATGCATAACTTTGTAGGATATTAAGAATTTTAGTGAACTTAAAAGTTTAAAATAATTCTAAACTAAAATTAAACATAATGCTTTTTTTACGTGGATGTAGAGTGTCCTCCTATGAATGCATAAAGTTAAAGAAAATAAAGCCCCTTTGCCCACTTATAACTCTGTAACTCATCGTGTACTAGATCTCAAAGTTTGTCATTAGGGATCAATCTCTGAATACACATGTTGAGGCCAAGCATAAATTTTGCATTTGCTCTAAATGAAGGGGAGAAGAAAAACTTGGGGTTCAAATAGTAGGCAGAAACATGAATATGTTGGTGGAGTTGTTAGTTCCACCTCTGATCAATAATGCACCATGTGGGTTCATACTTGGTTCTTTTCGACCCATACAAATGCTAAATTGCTTCTTTGGATCTATCCATGGCTCATATAGATACTGTTGTCATCCCCCAACTAAAGAACCCTAACCAATGGTTTTGACACCTAAAACAAGAGAGTGAATGAAAAGGAAATTAGAAAATTAAAGTAAATCATAAAGTAAAAAAAATATAATCAACAAAATCAAAATATTACAAAAACGACTTGTGATATTTTTAAAAGAAAATTTTAATCAAAAACTTACATTAATGATCTTATTCATAGTCTTGACAAATGTATCATAAAAAATAGTCCACGACTTTCTTTGCTTCAACCTTTTGTTAAAAGGACTCTCCAACCACCTTTTGCTCACAAACATACACTTAAGGTTGGACAATGTAATTGCTCTACTTTGCAAGGTAAGGAAATTAGTGGTAAAGCGTGTGTCTCCTAAATGCACGAGCTCCTTGCCATTCGTGTGCTCTCTCATGAGATTCATGACTCATGTGTGATTGTAGATGTAATTGGTAATATTCTTTGCATCTTCCATTGCATTCTTCAACCAACTTAATTCTCCTATGTCCTCAATGAAAAGGTCAAGGCAATGGGTGGTACAAGGGCTTCAAAACAATGTAGGGTGCCCCACATCTAGTAATCTACCAGTTGTCACATATGTAGAGGCATTGTCTATAACTATCTACATAACATTATCCACTCCTACCTCATCACCATCTCATCTAACAAGCCACACAAGCTTCCTCATTTTTCACTTCATTGGAGGCATCAACTAACTTCAAAAAGACCAACTATCCTCGTGAAACCACTAAAAATTTAACTAGTGTCCCATTCTTGGCATTTGCCCGTCCATTAGATAAAATGCTGCAGCCATTGCTATTCCAAATTTGTTTTTATTCCTGTACTAGCTTATATATGCTTTGGACCTCATCCTCCAATAATGGGCCACTCAATTCATAACTACTTGGAGCCTTGAACCCATTACTTGTGACGATCAATGCAGTAACCAACTCCTTCTAGTAAGGATGCAAACCAACAATAAAGGGAATACTATTGTAGTACCAAAATTTTGCACATGCCAACTTCACCTTGTGATGCAATTCTTTATTCCATGTAGTACCTTCTAATGAAGGTTGCACACTAGGAGTGTTATGAGGAACAAAAAATTTGGATTTGTGGCTGCCCACTTTGCCTTATCCTCGTATTTGTGACCAAATGGAAGAGGAACACCCATATCTTCCCTAGTGTTTGAACCTACAGAGTTGTAAAATGTGGGTGAGGTTCCCATTGCCTCTATTGTCCTCTTTTTTTCTACCTTTTTTTGCTCAAATACTAAAAGGAGAGTTCTCACCTCATTTTGAACCTCTAGAGTTGCTTCAATACATGGTGTAGCATCTGAGCAAGGAACCTATGCAAAGTGATATTTTAGATGATTTATACCTCCTTTCATATGTTTAGAACTGTAGAGAAGGGGGATTCGCTACTCATGAGTCTTTATTCTCAAGAGATTCCCAAGGGGCGAACTGCCCTAAAAACTACCTCAAGGGACACAGCGAAAGTTCTAGAATCAGAAAGAGAAGGTCACAACGATTTTTTGGACAGACTAGCGAGCTCTTGGCCAAAGGATGTCAACGCGGAAAGGGGATGACAACGCGGCGTGTTGGAGTCCTAGAGGCGTGCTGGCATCTCGTACGGATTGAAAAGTGAGAATATCACAAAAAACAACAAAGTGACTTCTAACAATCAGATTATTGAGAACTTCTAGAATGTAGGAAAGTCATAGAATATAACAAAACTGAGATAAAGTGAAGTATAAATGATGAAGTAAGAGAATAATAGATAGAAAATTCTCACAACAACCCAAGTAATGAAGCCTCCAACTCATGAATATCTTCAATACTTGCATATGTAAGATTGAGAGAAAATGTTGGGGCTGTATAGGGGTTTGCCTCAATCAAACCCCTGTTTTGGTGTTCCCACCTCCATGGATAGCCAAATAGATAGATAGAGATAATAGGAATGAAATGAATGCAAGGGCGATGAAAGCAATTCTCGCTCAAGAAGGAGAACCCGTATCACAGGGATGTGATAAATCCCAATATGCTTGTAAGCACACGGTAAGAGAGATATCAGTTGCAAGGCGTAAGGAAGCTAAAGAGAGCAAGGACGAAAGAGAGGGTTGCGAGAGCCAAGATAGCTACAAAGAGTGTTGTAAGAGCTTAAGAGTGCTTGAAGCTGCTGTAACAAGTGAGAGATTTGTGCAAGCAAGAGAGTAAAGAGGGAAAGAAAGTGTATGCAAGAGAGAAAGCTCAAGAGATAAGCCGAGAAGGCCAAAACAGATTGAAAATACAGCTTTTAAAGAGGGAAAAAAAGCTTCCGAGCGGTTACAAGGCATCCCGAGCCGTTACCACCGACAAAATTAGCTGACAAGTGGCAAACATGCTTGGAAACGGTCGTTTGAACATCAAAATGTTACAGGACGCTAGTGCGGCGCACAAATGTTTGCAGGACATGCTAGTGTCCAGACACATCACACTACAAAACAATGAGAACAGGAAAAGCACAAGGTTTAAAGCAAAGCTGACATGCGAAGGTAGTTGTTGAAAAGGGGTCCTGAGCATCCTAAGAGGGGAAAAAGGCTTATGTAGGGGCTAAAATGAGCCTACACAAGTGCTAGGGGAGTGGACACTAAAGCAGATGTGAGAATGTATGTGAAATTGTAAGGGGTGCAATTTTATGACATTACAAGAACAATGGTTGCAAAAAACCATTCCCTTTTTTGGACCTTTTGTCCCATGTTCTAGGCAAGGATCTTGAGGCTTGTTGCCTTTCTTAGTTGAGATAGTTGTGCAAATGGGAAATAACAAAAAATAATTAATACTATAGGCATAGCTCAAAATAAAATCATCATTAACAAGCTATCCTTGTTTAATTTTTTTTAATGGATGATGGATAGTCGATAGTCCATGACAACAATTTTTAAAATTTAAAATTACTCTTAATTGTAAATAATCCCTGTACAATAGGTTCACATTTTTATAAAAAACAACCATATTTGATTTTGCTTTTAACTTTAATGCATATTCTTGTTTATGATAAATGCTTTTGGAACTTATTTGACATATGAAACCACTGCATTGAATATTGAGCAGGATTCAATGACTTATATAAAATTTTGCATTCTACATATTTAGTTAAATTCTATATTTACTATTTAGGAGATAATACATTTTAGAATTTGACTACAAACTTTGAAAGTAATGTATTAATATTTTCATGAACAAATGGCATACTTTGCTCACTTGTTAAGGATAAGGTACATCTAAATGTAGTGATATTTTATATATGAAGTTACCAGCTCTTATGAACACTTAATAGTCTCTTGCTGTAATAACATGTAAGGGTTTCATCCTTTTTGCCCTTTCTAGGCAATATTTGACATATTTATGTTTTGCATTTTAATTTTTTCCCCTTAATGGTTGGCTATTAGCTATTAATAGGTATTAGTGAATCGGTGACAACTAATAACACATTTAGCTCATAAAATAGAAGAGAAACCCTTGATTTAAGTTTGAATTTTTGAAATGTATTTCTTTGTAACCCTCACGACATTCACAATCATGACTCACATGTATTTCTTTGATAACATATTAGTGATAGGACAATTCATCGTCACGATTCACATGTTCATTGATGCACACATAGTTTGCAGACTCTTATAGACTCGCCATAGACTCGGCGGACTCGGGAGTCTGTGGCTGAGCTGAGTCGACTCGCCATGGACTCGGGAGTTGAGTCCAGGAGAGTCCTGGGTCGGGACTCCCGAGTCTGACCTATGGACTCGGCCGAGTCCAGAGGTCGGACTCGGGAGTCCCAACCCAGGACTCTCCTGTGTGGCTGGGCGTCAATATGGACTTAAAACCCATGTTTTTTTCAACTTTTTACTTCATTTTGAATTGATTGTTTGTGATTTTCAGGTCTGCAACTTGATTTCAGATTGAAAGAAGCCAAGAGAAGGAGCTAAAAAGATCAAAATAGAGCCAGGTAAGTGATCTAACAATTCTTTTTTTTTCTTGCATTCAAAATCAAAAAAATCAAGAAAAATAAGGGGAAATGTTGCCAAATTTTTTTCTATTTTCCTTAATAGCCTAATTCCTACTATTTCTAGCTTGGTTTTGCATTCTTTTATTTTGCAAATAAATGAAACTTTGAATCACATTTTTTTGCTGATTTTTTTGCAAACCCTTGCTGATTTTTTTTTTCCATGTTGAACTTGAAACATTAATGTCGTCTTCAAATCCAAAGGGAATGAGAAAAGACCCTGCATGGAAGTATGGAATACCAGGAACCAAAAAAGGTGAAGTGACATGTACTGAATGTTAGAAATGGATGACAGGAGGAATAAACAGGTTAAAATACCACCTTGCAAGGATACCTGGGCAAAATGTGAAGGGATGCCCTAAAACTACTCCTGAGATTATTAGAGAGATAAAGGCCCTTCTTGCTGACTATGAGCTAAAAAAAGATGAAAGACAAAAAACAAAGGATGCCCTAGCATCAGTGATGAGTGGATCCCCTTCTACACCAACTATGCCCCATGGTGCTATTGTTGCAAGTCCAAGCGTCCATGCTCCACATTCATCTTTTGGTGAGAGTCCTGAGGGTTCCTATTCTACTGCTAGTGCTGGCCACAGTCCTTCATCAGGACCAAATTATTTTATTCCACGTAATGTTCCAGGAGCACAACCTTCACTTGAAGGTACCGGTTGGAATAAGGAAAAGCATCATGAAGCTAGGATGGCTGTTGCAAACTTTTGGTACTACAATAATCTACTTTTCAATGTTGCAAACAACCCATATTGGGAAGGTTTAGCGAACGCCCTTACAGTTGCAGGAAAGGGGTTTAAGACCCCATCAGCTAGAGATTTGAGTGGGCCATTGCTAGAGGAATCTATAAAGAATACACGGCTTGTAGTTGATGAGCAAAAAAAATTTTGACGAAGAAAAGGTTGCAGCATTTTATCTAATGGGTGGATAGATGGACGGAATAAAACTCTCCTAAACCTTTTAGTGGCCTCAAATGGTGGATTGGTGTTCCTAAAATCAATAGATGCCTCCCATGAAGTTAAAAATGCTGAGACTTTATGCAGTCTATTGGATGGGGTGGTCCAGGAGGTTGGAGTTGATAATGTTGTCCAAATTATCACGGACAACGCAGTTGCATATGTAGCTACAGGTAGGCTACTTATGGAGAGGTATCCCACAATTGCATGGTCTCCATGTGCTGCACATTGCTTGGACCTATTGCTAGAGGACATTTGGAAGATTTCATGGGTCAAAAGAGTGGTTGAAGATGCAAAAAGTGTTACAAAATTTATCTGCAACCATACTTGGGTGCTTTCTTTGACGAGGAAATTCACAAATGGCAAGGACCTTGTGCAACCTGGAGTGACACGATTTGCTAGCCACTTCCTCACATTGCAAAGCATTCTTGGTGCCATTGGTCATCTCAAGCAAATGTTTGTGTCCGATGCTTGGAAGGAGTCCTTATTTTCCAATAGAGTTGAAGGGGAGAGGATTGTTACCATAGTTTTTGATGAGACATTCATCAAAAATGGAGAGGAGTTGATGGGGGTAAGTAGCAATCACACAAAAAAATTTATACATGATAATCTATTTGCTATTTTTTATTTTTTGAGGGGTTAATTTTGTTATAATTTAACATTTGTTTTCATTTTTTTAGGTGACAAAACCTTTGGTGAGGGTTCTTCGTATGGTGGATGGAGATGGCATGCCAATGGGTTTCATCTATGAGGCCATGGATAGGGCCAAAGAGGCCATATCACGTTACTATGGCGACAACAAAAGGAAATATGAAATCATATGGTGCATCATTGATCGGAGATGGACAAACCAACTCCACCAGCCGATTCATGCCTTTGCCTACTTCTTGAATCCGAAGTTCTACTTTTCGGACTCATTTAAGGCGGATGAGGAGGTCATGGAAGGTGTTGTCACTTGCATTGATAGGATGGTGCCTGATAGTGAGCTAAGAGATAAGGTGCTTGATGAGTTGGAGGTGAGATTTGTTACATCTTATTTATGAATTTACAATGTTGAGCCTTGACTATCTATGAATTTTTTATATTTGATTTACTTTTTCTTTTATCTATTCAAGGTCTACAAGGGTGCAGAGGGGAGACTCTTTTCCTCCCAACAAGCAATTGAAAGGAGAGGAAAACAACAACCAGGTAAAAATTGAAATTAGAAACTTGATTCTTACATATAGATTTTTACTTTATTCTTATTTCTTAATACTTATATTTTTTAAACATGTTTTTGTAGATCTATGGTGGGAGAACTATGGTGCTAGCACACCAAATCTTCAAAAGCTAGCCATACGTGTCTTGTCGCAGCCATGCAGTGCTTCTGGGTGTGAATGCAATTGGAGTTTATTTGAAAACATTCACACAAAGAAAAAAAACAAGTTGACTCAGCAGCGCCTAAATGATTTAGTTTTTGTTCGATACAACCTTCGCCTTCGAACTAGAAAGGTGGAGGGTGTTTCACACGAGTCCAACGACTTGGATGACATTGATCCATATGGTGAATGGACTATTGATGAACAAAATGATGAGGTTGATGTCCTCCTTACTGATGAGGATCTTGCTGAATTAGAGAGAGCAGCAGTAGAAGAAGAAGCAGCAAGATTGGATGCCATGGGCATGGAGGACAACGAAGACACATTTGAATATCATTTTTCCCCTGCTCGATCTCCTAGTCCTCATTTGGATACTACAACACGGGCACCTTCTAGTTCTAGGCCTCCAAAATTGAGTACCATTGGGAGGGGAAAGAGGAAGATGTAGATTACTTGTGGTTGTTAATGTTTTCCTCTTTTTGACATGATTATATGTAAACATTTATAAACTTATGATGCTGTTATACATTGAAACTATGAGTATTTGATGACTATGAATGATTAAATTTCAATTATTGAGTGTTTGATGATCATATGCCATGTGTAATCTTTGAATTATGAGTGTTTGATAATCAAATTAAGCTTTTATGTTCTCTAAATGCATTAATTTGTTCTTGTTTTTTTGTAAAACTACGGTTTTTTTTTTGCCAAGTCTTTTCCCGAGTCCGTCCCGAGTCCGAGTCATATTTTTGGGCTGCCGAGTCCGCGGCGAGTCTGAGTTTGCAAACTATGGATGCACATACCCCTCATGGTGTTTGAAGATTGAAATGGTGAAAGTTTAAACCCTCATGATGTTTGAAATGGCTCACAATTGTGGCATCTAAAATGGTTAATCAATAGTTGCGGCATCTAAAAAAGTAAAAGTGAAGTTTAAGTGATGAAATTGTGTAAAATTTAATTAGTATTATTTGGGCAAGTCAAACCCTAACTCATGAGTTTTTGACAAGTTTTTGTGATTTTTTTGCTTGGAATTGTGATGAGTTTTTGTGGCCAAGTTTTTTTTGAGTCACTGAGTGCCAATTTTGATTCATGATTACTCATGAGTCCCACGAGTAATTGGAATGTTTTTAATCTATGGTTTAAACATCAAAAAGGTTGGGCAAAATGACCCTAAGGGTGTGCTTTTGTGAGATGAACTAGCAACTGTAAACATCTAAAGTGTCCCACGAGTAATTGCAATGTTTTTAATCTATGGTTTAAACATCAAAAAGGTTGGCCAAAATGACCCTAAGGGTGTGCTTTTGTGAGATGAACTAGCAACTGTAAACATCTAAAGTGTCTTGAGTGTGTATCAACAAATAGATTGCCAACATTCAAGATTCAAAAAAGTCCAAATTTACCTCTAGTATGTGCTGTAATAGGTGATTGATTGTTTGAAAAAGAGGCCAAAACAATGTTAGAAAACCGTAAGTTAGTGGACCATACAATGCTAGGGCTTCTTTTGACTAGAGTGAATCTTTTGTTGCATCACACATATAAGCTTCTTGGTAGAATGCATCTCTTGCTCTTTATACCAACAGAGAACAAAGAATATTTCATTGAATGATGTAGTTTGGAATTTTAGGAAGTCATGGAATCTACAACACATGCAGAAGAAGCCAGCCTCAATGAGGCCAATATTAGGTGAAAGATGATTGAATATTTAATAAGAATTTTCTGGAGTGTTCAACTTCATACAATACAGGATATAAGCATGGTCACTTAGATGATAGTTTGGATGAAAGCTCAAACTTATGTGGTGATGCCTATATCAGGTTCCTAATAAGGATAACAGCTACATTTCAAAACCTAGTAAGGCAAATTATCAAGAATCTAGTAAGATGGAGAGATCCGATATTTAGAAAAATCAAGGAAAAAGAGGACCTTTCCTCCGTCAAATGAAATAAGAACAATGTGGTTTCTTCCAAAATTCTTATAAGCAAAAGAGAAATGCTGCACAAAATACCATCAAACTTGGCAATTGCATGGTCAAACCTTCATTTGTTTGGGGGAAAAATGATTAAATGCTTGCGAATGCAAAAATGGGACAAATAAGGAAAAAGAAGTTAAAAAAAAATCCTCTTTTTAACTTTTTTGGTAAATTTGCAAAGGCCTCCTGTTTTAAATTGCCGAGTTTTTCCTGTTTTAAAACTGAGTAATTGAAAAATATTATTTAGAGGTAGGTTCAGACTCTTGACAGATTACTACAATTTGTAAGCATTAAGTAGCTGCACTCATGTTTGTTGAGAGCATAGAAGCAAATATTTTTCTCGTGAATATTTTGGCAAACCAAAAGATAATTCAATATCTTGGGATAAAATTGGGAACCCAAAAAAATTGAAAAAGAGAAAAGAAACAACTGATAATATTTATATCTAAAGCCATCCTTACTGCATAGAGAGTGAGAGAGAGAAAGTAGACTAGAGTGTACACGTGAATTTTGAAATATGAATTTTTGTCATTAATTTTGAGATTGCTGTTTACAATCCACACTGCATGGTATTACTACATAGCTTGACTTTTCACAATAATATACTTACTATTTAATTATTTAAATTTAAAATTTAGACTCCACCCCATCAGAGATATCATAAATAGTAATTACAAAAGATAATAATCTACAACTTATTCATTAAAATTCTATTCATATAATTTTATAATATTTGTTGATATTGTATGATATCTAGTAAAAACCAAATTAACAAATCAATTATAATTTATAAATTAATATTATTTTTTTTCTTTTCTTGTTATCATACTATTTGTTATAATTTGCCATGACTTGTTTTAAACAACACTTTTTTATTAATTAAATGATAACTAGAATAGATATCTTAAATAATTGGAGAGATATCAGTCTCGAATGATTTTATTTTACTTCAGAACTATTTAATTTTATTTACTTGAGTTATTTTATACTTTTTTTTTCTCTTTTTTTTTCAAATATATGTTGGCTGTGTCTTAGTTTTGTTAACACACTCATGTCGTTATACTCCACCCCTTGCTGCCACTGTAGCTACGCCTCTTAGAATAGTAAAAAATCTGTTACTAACTTTAAAGCAGACACAAATGGTGTAATTTAACCCCACTTAAAAAATTGAAAGTTGAAGTCTACAGTCAAATGTCTATTCAGTCTACAACAGGGGTACACATGTTAAATTTCAGGTTCACAGAAATTACAATGGACAGAGAAGGAGACTGCTTTTGATACATATCATGGCATGAATGGTGGGATGTTTGCTGTTAAGAAATTCGTGGTTTTAGATCTCCCAAGGAAAGAAAAAAATGATTTCAGATTTCCTCCAAACATGATTGCTGGAAGTTGCATGATATAATGGCAGCTTATACAAAGACCGTGTTTTCAAAGTTGTCCTTTAAACTAAGTTGCTGGTTCAGGTTCGGGTAGGGGGTTTGGTATATTAATCCAGCTTTGTTTTTTCTCAAGTTAGATTTGTTCATACTTACTATACACACACACACACACACACACACACATATATATATGTATGTATATATGTATATATCTAAGTTGCCGCGAGACTGGTACTAGTACTGGTACTGGTACCGGTACGACATTTTTTTGAAAATAGGAGACGGGGGTACTTGGAGACGCCATTTTTTTTTTTAATATAAAAAATTAAAAATTTATAATATATAGAAAATCTGAAAAGATAATGACATTGAATTTTCAAAACAATAGTAGTAGTAAAGTTTAAGAATGAACATTAACTTTAAATACACAAAATGTCAAAATTCAAATCTAAATGTCATTGTCACATTGTGTCAAAGAGCCAAAGAGTTCATACTTCAAATTCCATAAATATAATCATAGTTTTAAGTTTTTAACTTCTAAGTTCACATTTGACATTACATATTCGATTACATATTGAAATTAGAAATATTGATAGTTCGATTGGCTGATATGCAAACAAAAAACAAAAATCAGAAATCTATCTAATATCTCATATCATCTACACCACATCAATATCATCCATGTCAAGGTCCTCAGTTATGAGGCTCTCCAAATACTCATCACTCTCTAAATCAGGTTCCTCTGTTAGTAGTAGAACTGGGGGTAAATCAATAAGGCCATTTGGTTCAACCACTTCATCCACTATGGCTGCAACATCTTCATCAGGTGAAATTTGGTCCCATTTTGCTGAAGGACCCTCATTGTATGCAGGATCTACACGAGAGAAGGTGAAGTGAGCTGTGAATGTACACTAGGTTTTCTGCTTTCTTTGACCCCAGTTTGTTCCTCTTTAGTGAATGAATAAAACCATAAGTACTCCAATTTCTCTCACAAGATGAAGAGCTAGCTACTTGTGAGAGTAATCTTATAGCAAATGATTGCAATTCAGGTGTTTCACCTCCATGGTTCCACCACCACTCTATAGGGTCTTTCTGTGCTCGCATATCATATAAAGCTTCCACGGAAGAAAAGTCACCATGCCCACGTGAAAACTTATTCCATTGACTCCTCATAACTGATGCTTCCTCACCTCGGCCATATATCTTTTTTATTGCAGCCCAAAACCCCTTCATTAACTCTCTATCCTCATATGGAGCCCTCTTATTGGTCTCTTATATATTATGCCTTTTAGGATTTAAGGCATAGGCAGCACAATGAAGGGGTGTGTTAAGTTTGTTCCATCTTCCATGTAACTTTTCTTCTATCAAAGGATATAGTGAAGGATCTTTTGCATCTGTTATGTTTTTAATTCTTTCACACATGGAATCTATTTCTTCATAAATTTCCCCCAAACATGGCTTGTTTGAATCTGCAAATTTGATCACCTCACATATGGGCTGAATAAAGTCCACAACAAATCTAACATCAGCCCAAAAATGGTCATCAAGTATCATACCTCTCACCTCAACTGCATCATTTGATGTAGATTGCCTCCAAGCTGCCCATGCATCACTAACAACCGTGGAACACAAAGCACCTTTCACTTCACAAAGACGGTGAAGAAGAATAAAATAAGAAGCAAACCTTGTATCAACTGGTTTGAGAAGCTCCACCTTGGCAAATTTTCGATAAATAGTTTGTGCTTGGTGATGTTTGCATATAAACATTTGAATTTTTCTGCCTTTTTCTATGAGAGCTGAAACCCACTCAAACTTGCCAATATCTTTGAGTGCATTATTCAACGAATGCAAACAACATGGTGTCCAAAATATATGCTTGTATTTCTTTTGCACCAACATGCCTGCTGCTTTACAAACAGGGGCAGCATCTGTAACAATTTGGACTACATGTGATGCCCCTACCTCCTCAATATCGTCACATAGCTGGTTAAAAGGATACTTTGCATTTTTTTCTTGCCCCGAACAATCTAATGCCTTTAAAAAATAAGGCCCTTTGCTGCATGTTACCATGATATTAAGTAGTGGACAGTTTCTAGTATCTGTCCACCCATCCATCACAATGCTACATCCTTTTGAAGCCCACACTCTTTTCAATGGTGCAGTTTGTTGCTCTAATCGAATTTTTTCTTTATCAACTAGAGTAGTGCGAAACTTTTCATACATAGGTGGTCTATATCCAACTGGTGCATTGCTGATTGCTTGGACCATCTCTGTATAGAAAGGTGATCGAGCAACATTAAATGGTATTCCATTGGCATAAAAGAAGCGTGCAACTGCTACATCAACTGTTTCTCGACCTTGCACATCAAATAATCTGCCAATGGGGTTTGAGCTACCAATGTGTGGCCTCTTGTGAGATTGAGAACTTTCTCCTGCTACATCTCTTGAAGACACATCCACCTCTGCCTCTCTAATTTGAGTTTGATTTGCAGCAGTTGCCCTTGTTACCCCTGTTGTTGAAGCGTGAGAGCTCATATTAGAAACTTTACCATCAGCCCTTTCTTGATCTCTCACAGCCTCATAGCGTTACACCTCATTTATACAAGGATCAACACCTTTTCTAGGTATGTGAAGGAAATGAGCCCTCACCCTCATGTAAGTATCTTGCCATGACATTGGGCATAATTTGCATGAGATTGTGGATGTTCCACCTGAACCCTTTGGCCCCTTAACACGATCAACATACTTCCACAACGGATACAAGGCTTGTTTGTTTCCCCCACTCGACATTCTTGATTCAAATTCAGAAATTCTACACAAAAAAAAAAACAAAACAAAGAGTTAAAATTCTTAAACCATAGATAATAATAGGACAGTGATTAGGTCTCACATACAACATTGTTAAAAAATGTAGCATAATACAATGACATGACTGTCATAGCAAATGGAGATGGCAGTTACCTTGGATTTGGATAATGAGTCAATGACTGAAAGAACAGAGAAATAAGAGAGACAGTCATGAAGACAATTGACAGTGGGCAGTCAAGTGACTAATGACAAAGACATATCTAATATCACAGTCATGAAGGTAGTTTTCATATCATGACAGTCATCCTTGCACATGACAGTTGACTGTATCAAAGTTTATTAGTTTAATTTTTAAAGTTTATTGATATTCTTGTATTGATTAATGTACTGAATAATATATATATATATATAGCTGAATAATGTGAATAATATTAATCAATAATGTGAATAATATATTTATTATTTAAATTTTATTTCGCTGAATAATGTGAAATGCCCAGGCACAAGAGCATCGCCCCTGTTTAAAATCGTGGAATCTGTAGATTCTACGATTTTAAATAGGGGCGATGCTCTTGTGCCTAGGCATTTGCCATTTCACATTACTCAGCTCAGGTCGGGTGTATGAGCGAGGAGCAGCGGAGCCTCACCTATGAAATGAAAATTTTACAAATTAAAAACAAATAAAAAATGTGACTTACCAGTTGCCAAAACCCAGTCGCTGTCTTCTCCAGCCACGCAATGAAATAATGAGGTTTGAGACTTCAAAAAAAATTCGCGTTTTTAGGTATTTGGACATTGTTTTGCATGTTTGACCCTTTGACTGGCGGGAGATTTCGCGGGAGATGGCGGGAGACGTCGGTTTTATTTTTGGAGACGCGGGAGACGGTGGGAGACGGCCGAAAAGTTTCCTCACTGGAATGAGGCGTTTCTGGAGACGGGTACGGTATCGGAAACGCGTCTTAGGGGGCAGGAGACGCGTCTCCCGGCTACTATGATATATATATGCATACACACACACACATATAAAATCCATGTATAAAAATGCGATGTTTGTAAATTGTATATATATTAATTAATAATTATAAATAAAATAAAGAATATAAATTAAATAAATTAATTATATATTAAAAATTAGAGATAAATTTGGGTATTTGGACATTAGATGGTAATATTAAATAACATTAAAGATTAGGAAAATTGGGGAAATAAAGATTAAAGTAATAATAAACATTAGGGAAATGTAGAGAAGAGGGAAATGACTAGATAAATCCTTATCAATCATTCGACAAAAATGATTTCAGCAATATTCAAAGTTTTCATGCTATCTCAGCTCCCACATTTAAATTGTGATTGGCTTAGGAATAAAACTTGTTTCTGATATCATTGGGCATTAAGGATTCCAGGGGAATGCACCTCACAAACGGACTCTGAAAAAATTCTGCACTTCAAAATTTTGGTGCAGGTCCCTCATTGTCAACAAAGAAATTTTTGACATTAATAGAGAAACAGCTTTAGGGCTCCCATTTTTGTCTTTCGTAGTCAAAGTTAAAGTATATGAAAGATTAATAAAATAAATAAATAAAAAACACAAATTTTTGAGCGGATTTGCCTTGTGTACCAATAGATTCTTCTGGGTTTGTCATGGGTTTGCTCAAGTTCATATGGGATGAACCTAGTATTATTTGTGTTCTATGGTAGAATCCTACCTCTGAATTGGCCCAAAATTCGGACTGGATATGAATCAGATTCAGATCTGGGAAATGCAGGGGATGAACAGGTAACATTGCCTTTAAATGATTCAATTCTCAATATTTTTGGCATAGAGAATCAGAGCGGATTGAAGATGAAATGAGAAAAGTATCACAATTTTCTGTCTTACAACAGCAGAAAATAAAAAAATCTTGGTAAAGCTCAGAAAATCTTGGGAAAATGTTGACCGAAATTTCAAAAAAGTTAGGAAAATCATGGTCAACAGCTATTTAGAAAATATTGTGATTTAAAAAAATATTGGTCCCAGGTCCAAGATCTGATATATCTTGAGATATTGTGATTTATCCAGAGATCTGCTTCTATGGTTAAGAGTTGTGACCACTTGAGGAAGAAATTAACTCCACATTTTAGCTAATTCTTTTCTTATAGATTTCTGAGCAGTTGTGAATTACAAGATCAAATGAAAGTTTCCAAATACGTAAAGTGAACTGTATGTTATTAAGCACAAGGCTGTGGAAAATCCCGTACAAAAATTGATTAGGTTTTGACTTTATTGATATTGCTCTGTTTGTGTTTACCGTTTTAACTCCAGCATTATACATCCATATGGTGATGTGATTTTGCAAAACACAATAGAACTAATTCCCTGGATTTTGTCCGTGTATATGGCATATATTGCGCTTTTCTTTTCATCGCTATTGTATCACTTTGATAGCCTATTGAACCATCGATGTCACTTTTATGTTACTTTAGAATCCAGTTAACCTTATATGCCAATGTTCTGTTACTTTAGTAAAATATTAAACTATCAAATACAAAACATTTGCAACTTTTTTGGTCTTGTTTTAAGAATCGTGAACATAGGCTGTTGTTGTGCTATCTATTCTTTTATTTCTATTAACTTTAAAGGAATTATAGTAGCTTGAATGTACTATACAACAACTATAACTTTCTTAATTATGAACATGGTATATTTGAATATTTCATTAAACACAGCCATAATATCTGTAAGAACCCTTACTAGTTCAAACTGAATTTTTTCCTTTGCTGGTTTGAAAATTTCTGATTTGTTTTGCTTGCAAAGTACTTAAGCTTTTAAACGTTCGTCTTCAACAGAGGGTTTGTAATATCATGTAGATTGGAAGGTTCCAAGCACGAATCCAAAAAACAAGAAATCAACTTGAAACATAGATATTAGGCAATCAAACAAGTCACATAAACATAGATGAACATACCAGGCAATGATAGCTTATCTTCTTATTGATTTGAAAACTGATTACAAATAGAGAGGACTGGAAAGTACAATCAGTTAAGTCTGATTTAAATTTCAGACCTTCAATTACATCCAAATGTGCCAAAACACAAGTCCAAACCCTAGCCGTATGAATGGGAGATGAAGCTATATGAAGTATGGATGATATGCCCAGTTGGAAATGACTGAAATGCAATTGTAACAGCCCACTGGGGGTCTGATATTGTTGAATTAAATCTGTATCAGCTGCTGTTATAAAACCCTGATAATAAATGCCAACGAAGTGCCAAGAAAAACACTACAAACTCAAGTGGCCATGCACCAAGCTTGCACAATTCTGCTCTATGATGAAACTTGAGTGATTTCACCTCTCAAACAGGGGTAAGGGAGCATCACCAAACCCAACTCAAGGGAACACCACCTTGAAGTAATTTCTGAAAACTTATTTCAGACAAGAGAAAGCAAGTACCAATGCAACCTAATCATCTCACAGCCCTCCAGGCCTTTAAATAAGGCTTCTAGTCCAAACCGCCCTTAGAAGAAAAATCTGATTTGTTTTCAATAAAATATTTAATGACTTCATGGCTAAGGCACTTAAACCACCCTTAGGGAAGATCTGATTTTATTTTATTAAAATATTCTTTGCCTTCTTCTCCAAGGTACCTAAGGCGCCCTTATCCAAGGATCTGATTTTATTCATTAAAATATTATTCGCCTTCTTCACCAAGGCACCTAAGCCGTCCTTATCCAAGTATCTGATTTTATTTATTAAAATATTGGTTGCCTTCTCCCTTAAGTCTCCTAAACCGCCCTAGGAGAGAGAATTGACCTTCGAGAAGCAAAGAGCAAATCAGATCTGATTTGATGTGGGTCGACCAACCAAGGAGGATAGTAATATTTTATCTATTTTAAAACTCACCTCTTTGTTTGCTTTGACTTGCAAGTGGACCATGAGATAATAAAATATGATCAATATAATGCTTTATTTTTTTATTAAGGATAATTCCTCTACAAAATTTATGATTCTAATGGCCAATATCATTCCCTTATCTCGCCATCTAACCCACGGGAATGCTAGATGGGCTAGAATTAAGTCATCAAAATGTCACTCCGAGAATGGGGACATTACAATATAATTTTGAGAAAACACCAAGACTATTGCTCATTCTTTAAAACACACCTCTCAAGCATGTCATTCATTTGTAGTTTTAAATACCTCCATTCAACCTTCATATTCAGTTTCAGCTGCATCCACATTCAACCATGGAATTTTCATTTTGAGTATTTGATGATGGTCCATATATTGTTTGTTCCTTTGTGTCTTCTTCTGCGCCTTCATTGCTTGATAAGAAAATTGCTTCCTTTAAAAGCACCTTACAATGGCATCTGTGGATAAATTATTATAGGTGCACTTGTTTTCTTAAGGCAAACAAGTCTCAACCTTAGAACTTGAAGTTCCAAATAATAAAATCATGTTTCAGACATTATAGTATCTGGTTATTAAATATGATAACTCGTGAGAACAAGATTCCACAGCTGATATCCTTTTGTGATACTGGATAAATTGATTTGTAATTCATTCTATGTAACTGGCTATGGATTAATTAATGCCTTTATCTCTGCAAAAATATGAAACTCATTTTATGTTCATCCGTACTAACATATTTATAGTAGAAGGATGAAAGTTATATCAGAAGTATTCTTATTTGCTTAGATAGCCATACTCACGCCATATATCAGATATATATAGAAGTTAGGAAGATTATTTGTCAGCTGTTAAAACTTATTACCGGACCTGACTTTTGCTTTATTTTCAATTTTATAGAGCTGGAAATGATGTTATTCCAGTCTTATAATATATGGTTTCTTTTGCATATCTGCCAGTTACACTTAAGCTAGTTTTAATTCATTTATAATCAGATCATTCATTGTCCTCGTACACCACATGCACACATACTAGAATCATAATTTTTCTTTTATAACAGTTCTGATTTTTTAATTATTTGAATCTTGCAGGACATATGGTTTCATCTTAACTGTTGAAGATCTGTCTCCAAATTTAGGTGTATTTTGGTGAGTGTATATGACTAGCATCTTCAGTTGATGGTAATTTCATGGCATGTTTTGAGGTTTATAGCTTTAGGGATACATTCTTGTAGCACAAATCGCATGTATTATTTATCCTGGTCTGTTCTGTTGCAGGTACTTTTTTACAGAAATCTTTGACTTCTTTAGAGTTTTCTTCCTTTTGGTCTTCCATGCAAATGTTTTGTTCATGGTGATGCCATTGACAATACGCCTCAGCCACCGACCATGTTTTCTAGCTTTTGTCTTTGTTACTATCACTTCCATGCTTAAAGCTTATCCTTCAGTAAGTCAATGCATATTGTTACTTCAACTAGCTCAACAGTTCTTTGCTTCATAGAAAATTGTGATGACAATGGAAACAAGAATTTTAATTTCAAAGGATGGTTAAGTTGTGTAGAAGATGAATAGTGAAATATACATGATCTTTACTTCACTAATATAAACATAAACTGTCCTTTTTGTAAAATAAATAGGTTGGCGACTCTGCACTTTACATTGGTCTCCTTGCTCTTTTCATACATGAACTTGCAGGTAAGATTCCAATAGTTTAGTAAGGTATATCTGCTGCAACATTTGTTTTGGTTATGATTTTCTTAGTTATGTTCAATTTTTATAATTTTCTTATTTTTTATATCTCTTATATTTTCATCTGAGGGAAAATAAATCTGATCTTTGGTTTTACCTTTTCTATATAATTGGCATATAACAATTTTGGAACCTTGAATTTCCCCTGTACAGGAATGCGCTTCTCTTTCTTCCTTCTGAATGGGTTTGCCGGGATAGCTCTCTTGAGTCCAGTAATGTACAACCTTTGGATTTGGAGGGTAACTTTCACTCTCTTCTACACCACTCTGCCCTACCTTTTGTGTGCTTATGCATATAAACTCATGCTTTTGTAAATTCTGCCTGATCATAATATTTGTGATTTTTTTTTTATTAATTCTCTTACTATTTTTGTCTGTGTGATGGAACCATTCATATGATTTATAAATGCTTGTGTTCTTTGACCACTGTTAATTTTTTAGCTTAACAAATCTAATTTGATTGCCCAATATCATTACTAAACTACGTAAGTCTGTTGTGATGGAACCTGGATCTAGATTTATTTTCATCTTTAATTATTTAAACATTTGTCTTCTTGTTGAATGGGGATAGATTGTCTCAAAGATTGTATTCGTGGTGATATTCATTTTATGGTTTCACTATAATTATAAATTAGTGTGAAAAATCAATTGAAAGTATTTCTCTAACTTTTACAGGGTACTGGAAATGCAAATTTTTATTTTGCAACAGCTTTAGCCTATTCCAGTTTTCAGGTAAGCGAAAGTTTCATCTGTCCATCAAGAGAGCCCGACCTAATTATAAGTATTTAATATGTAAATAATATTGATGGTTTTTGTATTAATTGTCTTTCTTAACAGCTGATTTTGATTGTGGAAAGTGTTGGTACAATACTACGCTATGATCGATCTTTACGGAAAGTACTCAATACATAGACATTGGGTGAATGTAGTGATCGATCTTTATAGAAAGTACTCGATACATAGACATCGAGTGAACATGGTGACTTCTGATGGCACAGTTACAAGTGGGCATACTCACAAGTTCGTAATAGAGCTCTGTTGATTTGAATTGCCGCTCACTATTTTGCCTTAATGACACAATGCCAAAATTTGTGGAGAAATTTGGTGACATTCTTTACCTTTTCTATGTTGGAAAAGGAAAATGCTAATTTGCCAATGAAAGTTGTATAATTGTTTCAACATTCATCTGAATTCTATGTGCAACTGAATAGTGCAACCGATGTAAGAGCAAGGTGGTATATCTACGAGGTTAATGACTTTGTCCACAAGTAGATTGTTGGGTTATTTGGGTAGCAAGACTGGTTGCATCTTTTGCTAATGCCAAGGGTAATTTTTTGTATTCTTGATAACTAGCATTTTAGCATTATCATACACAAACTTCTTAACAGTAGTATAATTCAATAATGTAATGGACATTCTATCGGTTCGCTGCCCTTTCATTGGGAAATACACATAATTACTAAATTTTGGCTTTAATAGATGGATAAGAAAATAGTACCCTGCATTATACGAAATGCGTATCATCTCATAAGAAAAAATCAGTCAAATCGCTTTTTATCGTCCAGTAGCCTAAGAGTTACTCCTACTCGCACCACCCATTTTAAAACATCTTTCTTATACACTAATAAGCGCTACAGAGAACCATCTCATTCCATCAACATCAACAATAGATGGACTCAACAACAAATGAAGAAACTAAATACATAACAACCAACTGGCAATGTCCAACCAGCATAAATGAACATTGAGACATTACAGCATGCCACCGTGTGGTTTGATTCCAACCAGTCTTGACTCGTCACCTCTTTTAGCAGCACCACTGCGAACATGAGCACTGCCTGTGCAGCTGCCAATGATGCCTCCATCACTAGTGTTCATTCCCACCAAGTCACTGCAACCTCAACTGAAGCCGCTTCTAACAGAACCTTCTGCCTGCTCCAAATTTGCAGCAAAGAGAGGATGCTCTTACCTAAATGTTGTGCACCTAAAATAGGCCAACATATATATATATATGAAATATGTTTATGGATTTAAGTATGACTCAGTTTGACATAGTGATTTAAGGTGTTAATGTACTTTGACTTTGAATACATAAACATTAAATGTTAAATCTTATATCAGTTAACTTGCCAATTAAGTGTACATGTACATGTAAGTTTTAGATGAATTAAGCGGGATTAATTTACCTAACCTTTAAATATACATTTTCGTGAGAATGTGCACAATGGACAAATTTAGTCCCACAAATTTCTCTTTGAACGAGTATTTATCGAAATTACATTTGTATCTTAACCGTACTACCCCTTCATTTATCATACTTATATCTTAATTCAATTCGCGAAGTAAATTCAACTAAATACTGCATTTGATGTCATTTGTAGAACACAAGGTATTAACCTAAGTAAAATTTCTACACGGTTGAATTGTTCTTTGAATTTGCATTATAAATGAGAAAGAAGATACACTTATTATTTGTTTGACTAATTGATTATCTTAAAATGATAACTTAATCATATACATTTACATATCAATATCTATCTGTTCTAGTTATATGTGATATTACTATTACTTTGACTTCCTTTGCAATGGGTCTTTAGGATGAATTGTATCTTTTATTCTAAGTTAAAATAGTATTAACAAGAATTCAAGCAAAATAACAATAATTTATAATTTATTTTCTCATTCTTAACATTCAATTATCTTTGCAATAACAACAATTAAACAAGTATAAATAATAATTTGAACAAGGTATTTTTCTGTTAGTATTTTAATTGATTTGTAATTTGAATTTTTTTAAATATTTATTTGACATTCTTACAATATCATTGTAACAAATGAATCATAATAAATTTTATTGAATATTCATGATAATTAAATAATATAATTTGTTATTTACAAATGTCGTAGTAGCCCTTATTACAAGTTTCCACATTGAATATATAAGATGTCTATTGCATTGTTGAGTATTATAAGATGTATCGAAATACATTACATAAGCAATTTTTTTTTTTTAAAGACATGCCCTATTTTTCCTTGTACAAATACATCTTTGTTCATAAACTTTACTTAACATAGTAAGACGAAATAGTTGAGAACACTTAAATTGTTCTCAAAAGATTTGAGCAATGGAATTCAAATCCTTGATTGAAAAAGTATTCATAATTTGCGCCAACCAATTGGTTGAATTGTAATGTCCCGATCCCAAACAATAATGGAAATACAATTATTAACCTTCTACAAACACTTATTATTTGATTAACACTGTTGACCCTATCATTCATCAAATCTTAGATTACTCAAATTTAAGACTATCATTTATGCATCAACAATATCATTACATTTCAGTAGAAAATGACAAAAGTAACTCTTGATCTTCTTATTATAATGAACAACAAACAATAGATGAAATCTTGAGCTTTGCCTTATTATATTAATGGTTATATTACATTCAAATAGTTTTTGCAATATCAATAACTACTACAATAAATGCATACCCACAACAATGGTAAACCATATCAATATAATGTTATTGGAATCTACATCCATTGAAGTTGAAATACAACCTTTGTATGAGATTGTCCTTCATAATCACTAGGCTTTTTTTCTAGGATTCTTATACTCAAACATGAGGTTAAAATAGATTAAGAAAGGAATTTGATTAAGTGTAGATGACCTTGAATGAAACAATTGCTATTATATATCCTCCATAAATAGATCAAGTCAATCACCAAGAACACTAGTGACTTCAAATTTGAATTGTGATCATGGATGAGAAAGGTTTCACAAATAATGGTGCCAAAAATAGGCTACTAGAAACAATACAACACATGCGAGGAAGTTACGAGGGAAACAAAGGCAAAAATATCAAGGATTGAGAGTTGGCCATACACAAGACTCAACTAAAGGGTGAGGTGTTGGAGGTTGAGCAACGCGCATGATAGGATGTAGAAGTTAGAAAAATACAATGGTGAGGTGGGCAACAAGTCGAAAGCATGATAGGATGGAGAAGTCCAAAACTTTGACATGAAGAAGGGATGAGTGGAGTTGGAAGAAAATAAATACTTAGGAAGGGAAAACACACAATACATGGAAACAAGAAAGACACACGTACATACCTAATATGTACATTTCTAGATTGACTAGAAACAAAGGATGACAAGTCTACCTCGCTCAAAATTGCTTGTCCCAAATAATTGTAGGTTTTGGATGCTTTAAAATTTGTGGGCCTTTCCATGTCACATCCTCCACTAGAAAATATTTCCACCAAATCAATTAATCCTTTGTGCTTCTATTTATTAACTTCCTCTCCCTCACATATATGATCGCCTTGTGAATCAAAATTAGTTTCCATCTTCATCTATCAGAGGCAACTCATCCAAGGGTTCTATATGTTTTCCTAGTGTCTTTTTGAGGCAAGACATGTGAAAAGAATTGTGTATTTTTCCTCCCTCTAATAGCTCCAACTCATAGGCCACTTCACCAATCCTTCTTAGGATTGTGATTTGAGATTTTTTGCTCTGCTCACCTTCAATTAAGATTACTTGTATGATTGTAGTGTCATAAAAACCATGTCTTTGATTTCAAAGGTTCTTTTGATCCTATGACAATTTACGTACACCTTTTGTTGGTTTTGAGCTTGTTGGAGATCGTTCTTGAGTGACTTCAAAATTTCTTGGTTATGTTTGATCACATCACTTGCTCTTGGTACCCTACTATCTACCATACTGTGATCAATGAAGCTTCAAGATTTATATCTGTATAAATCCATGAACAACATCGTCTTGATTGACATGTGGTAAGTGTTGTAAAAATGCTCCCCCAAGTAGAGCTACCTGATTCAAGTCTTCTATTGATTAGCAACATTATTTCTCAAGTAAAATTTCACCCATTTGTTCAAAATATTGGTCTAGCCATTTGTCTATGAGTGGTAACAGGTGTTAGGAGTGAGCCCAGTTCTTGCCAAAAGGAAGAGCTCTTTCCAAAACAAGCTCATGAAGTGATTGTTTCTATCACTTATGATGCTTGAGTAATCCATGGTGTTTCATCACTTCCTTGAAGAACAAATCAACCACTTGTGACACTTTTAAAATCTATAGAGATGACAACAAAATGTGCATACTTTGTTAATTTGTCCACAACATACATACAGTTCTTACCTTGGACTTTAGGAAGTCCCATGATAAAATCAACTTAGATACTTTCCCATTTCTACTTTGGGATAGGTAAGGTCTACAAAAGACTTGTAGGAAAAATCTATTTTTTAATTTTTCTAATAAGTGATGCATTCTTTGATATGGGTGAGGACATCATCCTTAATTCCCTTCTATGTGAACCTTTCATTGATATGATGTAGGTCTAGAAATACCCTGGTTGGCTTGTCAAGGGAGTGTCGTGAATGCTCACAAAATCTTTCCCTTCATCCTTGGTTCTAGCACCAAAGACTCGTCCCTTGTAGAGAATGATTTCATTGTGGATGGTTAACTCGTCATTCAATAATTTCCCTTCCAACACATTAGTTGTAAATGGATTCTTGACATACTTTATTATGATTTCATTCTTCTAATCTATGAAGTTCTAAGACTTGAAACACAATTTTGGCCTTTTGGACATTGCATCAACAATAGCATTTGTCTTTTCTTTCATGTACTCAATATCAAAATCATATGCTTAGGGTTTGTTTGCCTACTTTTGTTGCTACTCATTTAGATACTTCTGATTGAGAAAATATTTCAATTTGTTGTGATCAGTTATGACCATAAATTGGCCACCCGCCAAGTATTCTCTGAACTTGACTAATGCATTCATGATGGCCAACATTTTCTTATCATAGATGGAGAAACATCTTTCCATCTCTACGAACTTCCAATTCTCAAAGGCAATTGAATGCTTGTTATGCATGCACATGACCCCATTTCCTTCATTTGATGCATTACATTCCAATGTGAAGGGAAGAATGAAATATGGAATTGTGAACACAAAACATGAGCTCATAACCTCTTTTAGTCTATCAAATGCTTAATGTGCATTCTCATTCCATGCAAAAACTTCCTTCTTTTTTAGGTTAGCTAAGGGCATGGCTAGTTGGGAGAATCACTTAACAAATCACTTGCAATAGTTGCAAAGGCAAAAAAATCCTCATAATTGAGTCAAGGTCCTTGAGAGAGGCCAACCCCAAATTGCTTTGATCTTCTCCATTTCCACCTACACCCCCTTTCTGCTTATGATGTGATCTAGATGTAAGATCTTAGGCATGGTGAACTCAAAATTTGACTCCTTGACAATTATAATTTGTGCTTTCAAAATTCCCAACACCTCATCAATGTGTTGTAGGTGCTCCTCCCAATTTTTGTTGTAGATCAAGATGCCATCAAATAATATAAGGATGATTGTGCTTAATCACTTGTGGAAAATTTGGTTCATACAATACTAGAAGGTTTCTAGACTGTTTGTTAGACTAAATGACATAACCAATTTTTTTTCCTATAATGACACTAAAAGGTTGTCTTATGAATATCCTTTTGTCGAACTTTGATATGATGGTAGCCTGATTTGAGATCTATCTTTGAAAAAATAAATAGGTCAATGAATCTCATGTATCAAGTAATTGATCTTGGGGATTGGGTATCTATTTTTTTTAGTCTTTTTGTTCAATGCTTTGTAGTTGATGCACATCCTCATTGTGTCGTCTATTTTATTCACCAAAACCATAGAGGAAGCAAAGGGAATTGAGTTGGGTCTGATGTGCCTCATTTCTAGTAGTTCCCTAATGGACTTTCTAAATTCCACTGAGAGGGGGTAGCTAGGATGGTGGTAGTGTTGGAATCAAGGTACATTAAGAGGGGGGGTGAATCAATGTTCTACAAAATTTAACTTTATTGATCTTATCCTTAAAACACTTACAACATTCATCCAAAAGAAATATGCGGGAACATAAAGCAAACAACCACAACACCATCACACAAGGAATTTTGCGTGGAAACCCTGTTAAGGGAAAAACCACGGTGGAAGGCCAATCCATAATATGAGTACACTTAGAAATAAGTGATTACAATATGGGAATACACTTGCATTCAGGCACACTGCCTAAAGCTCACTACTCAAAGATGAAGACTCATTATCTTACAAAATATTGAGATTAAAACCATATGAGAGATTTGAATTGAGAGATTAACATCTACAAATGCTTGATTACAGTTCCAATTAGGCTCAACAATTGAATTCTAGACCTTCTATCTAGTTTTGCTCTTATGCTCTGCTCTGATTCACAACACAAATCCTTTATGCATAAGTGAAACTATGCATTATCTCTCTTCTGCTCTTCTAATATTTGCAATTCGCACCAACACACTTCACAACTATCACAAAATGATATAATCAATCACTTAATATATCCATGACTAAAGATTAATCGCCCATCTGTCGGCTTCAAAAAGATATGAAAACATATTCAAACTATCAGCTCAATCCATAGTTAATTCTTGATGCACACCAACCAAAGTCAGCTATAGAATATCAATGATCAACATCAGTATGTACGAACACAAAAGTACTTAACCATTTACTTCCCAAACATGCGCGACATGTTACATTCACCAAGTCAGCTTCTACATTATTAAACAAAGAATTAATAAACTGGATCTTCTAACTCGCACACGGATCGATATGAGCCACTAAGATTCAATAGAAAAAAAGGTCATATACCAAACAACATTATCTAAGATACGCAACTCAAAATGATAACAAAAAATCTTCATGTGAATCGATGAACACAAAACTGTCGGATGCTCTGTTCTTCCTTGACTGTCTTCAATTTGACTGTCAATATGATCAAATGATGACATGCGGATCCAATCACCGACTAGGGTTGCCATCAATGAAAAAACCAAATGATATTTTTCGTGTCTCTTGTCAACAATCTACCCCTTTGGCATTGATGGAAACACTTAGTGAAAAATGACTAAGTGTCAAATCAATACCAACATGAATTACACTGCCAACTTCAAAGCTTCAAAAATATTTTCAGCAATAGCTCAAGAATACAACTCCCCCTAAGATGAGTATACATTTTTCACTCTACTAATCTCCCCCTTTGTCATCAATGGAAAATTTTGGGGAACCACATACCAAAAATCAAATAAAATCTTCAGACTGTACAAGCGTACAACTTACACAAACTTGCAAACATCTGCAAAATCTTTCTTCAACATGATCAAACTTATGTCCCAAACCCTTTTGAGACTCTCCAAAATTGTTATGTGACCAAAAACTAATTAATATTGTGTCTTTGCAGACTCCAGCTTCACTGGATCACTAACTACTATAGCATCTTCAGCTTCCTTTAATGCACTTGACATTATTTCAATCTTCAGATCAATTAGGCCTCTAAGCTCACATGCTCTTTCCACAACTATGTCATTTTCATGCTTCAAGCTCCTTATCTTGTCAAGCAGAGATATCATCTGACCTTCTTTCTTTCCAACACCACCAGGTAAAGGATCAAAAGTTCCAGAAATAACATTTAACTATTTTTCAAGATCCTTAGCCTTCTTCTCATTGACCTCAGTAAATTTTGACAAAGAAAAACATGACTTATAGATCTTTCCACCTTTAGATAGAGCACTTTGAATATTCTTCACATAGGTGGCTAAAAGAGTTTTGTCATTTGCTATCATTCCTTTCAACTTATTGAACCTTTTGGCATTAAAATCCTTCTGAACTTTAACCATGACTGACTTCTCAAGTGACTCGAAATGATTACTTACAAAGTTAATGAGCTTCTTCAATTCACCAAAGGAGGAACCAGACAGATCCTTGACATGAGTAGGCATTATTTTCTCCATAAGTCCAGATGCAAGATTTAAGAGTTCACTATCCTCAATGTGAGACTTCAACAATTCTTCTCTAGCCTTCGCCTGGGAAAATGATGCTACCTTCATTTTTTGAATTGGGGACAAAGTGGATAGGTTGATAGGACCTTCAATCAATTCAGGGTCAAATTCTTCCTATTGCTCTACAAGAAATTTCTTCACTACCTCTACAGTGTCTCTTGTTTTCACTAAAACTTCCTTTACATCAATTTTCTTTTCTTCAACCACTGTTTCCTCAACTACAGGTTCTTGTTTATCTTCAAGAATCTCAACTTTCTCAACCAATACAATTTCAAGAGCTTCAATCTCCATAGGTACTTCAATATTATCCACATCAAGAGGAATCTGAGTATCCTCAACTGCATCTTTTTTTTCTTCTTCTTCTTCTTCTTCTTCTGCTGGACCAGTTGAGACATCACGTGTTTCTTTAGAGACAACATCAATTATTTTACTTAACAAATATTTTCTGAAAATTTGTTCAGTTTCTTTCGCAACTTCATCAGTTTCACCGATCATGAGCTTGTTCACCCTTGTCTTGCTCTTGAATTCATTGTTAGCTTTATTCAGGATTACCTTCATTTCTTCCATAGACATCACCAAACATAGTTCTCCAGGAATTATCTCTCATTTTCTCTTCTTTTGTTCTAGCATTTACTCTTCTCATTTCTGAAATCTCATACAAGCTTTTAGGAAAACCAGGCATTATTTCAATAAGAAATTTATTGAAAATGTTTAAATTCTTTATTGTAGCCTCCTCAAGAGTTCTTTGGCCATATTTATCAAAGGTTTCATACCATTTACAAAGTGGCTTAAGATTGCTATCTTTGACCAAAGCTTTCTCAACCTCTTCTACTGACATACTAGGTTTGTCAATTTTTACGTTCTTCTTTGCTTTGTCTTTTTCACTAGAGGGCTTGCTTTTAGAAACTGTTGTTGCCTTTGTACCTTGATGCTTAATTTCTCTTACTCCTTCATCAGATTTTGTTTCTTCATCTTCAAATATTTCCACATAAACTCTTTTTCTTTTATCCTTCCTTACTGGATGTCTTCATTTGAGTTTGCATAGGAATTGGCTTCACTGCAGGGGCAAATAGAGACGTAGAGCTTCCTGTTGACCTAGTTCAGGTAGATGATGATGCCAGAGTAGCAGATTTAGTTCTTGTTGGCTCTTTTTCTGCTTCATCTTCTTGTATCTTCCTTCTAGCTTCTTTTAATTTTTCTGCAGATATACCCATTCTTTCTGCAATGATTTCCACTTCTTTTCTTACTCTTCTGACTATCACAAGTTTTATTAGTTCATTGTGCACCTGTATATCCTTTTCTTAAAAAGTTCCAAACCTCTCTTCTGATGAATCCAAAGGCTTATTCAGTAAATGTTGTGCATACATTTCTAGAATGTGCTCTTCAACTTCATATCCCATTGGCATGATCCAAACTGTTCTAGGATCAACTGCTTCCATTAGGCATTGATCAATATCAACCATAAAACAAATTGTGTCCTTATACTTCTCCACAATAGAAGTAGGGATTCTTTCTCTTGCTTGCATCATACTCTGAAAGTTTTTGAAATATCCCCATATTGTAGCATTCTTTGTCTTAATGTCAACAAATTTGTGCAAGAGATCTCTGATTTGAGCGGCTACTAGTTTATCTTTTTGCTAATGTACCTTCCCAAATCTCGGAACTTCATTCATGAAGTAAAAGAACAAACATACCAACAAGTTACCATACTTAAAGGAATTTTTCTTGTCTTTCTTGATCTTACCAAGATTTTCCATCAACTGATTTCTTAGCAACTCACATAGATCATAGTCTACATTTTCCTTTACCATATGATACGCTACATAAATGGCTGTGCCGGATACAAAATTGTCTCTGCTTGAATGATAGATTTTATAACCATAACCATAGATGTAAATTTGAAATCTACATCAATGGTGTCATCAATTTTCATCACTCTTCTATCATACTTAGAGCCAGTTGCATTAGTAACTGTTTGATTCTTTAAGGATTTTAAGATCGGTAACCCACAAGAGGAATTTAAACCTGTAACAACACTTATAGCCTCCTTTGTAATATTAAAGGGTATATTCAACGACATAAATTATGCATGAACTCAACTCAAGATGTACCAGACCCATTCGCTCTCTTCAAAGATGAGAAATTTAACAATATGAGTAAATGTCTTCTCTTCTAGGGTTTTGAATTCCGGTTTGACACAAAAGTCTTCTCCTATAATGTGATTGTTATACAAATTCAGTAGCTACGAGCTTCCTAAATCTTCAATGTTTGCATGCATGTATGCCCTTTTTGTTGGATTGAATTTTGATTGCCGAAAGCTCCTTCACACTTGAATTTCTCCTGAATTCGCCAAAGTTCACTTTAGAGCTCTCCAAACTTCTTTTCTTCAAAATGCAAAGTGAAAAATGAAAGATAAAAATGACCTTTTATCACTCGCACACCTAACCCTTTTTTTCGCAATAAATTCTTTTTACCCTAACTCATTCGGATAGCTTGTTTCCATGCGCTGTGAGAGATAATTCTTTTGTGGACCTCCAATACTGCATAATACTCTCTCCGATAAATTTAACATCTTTAGAGAATCTATGCACTTACTATATTTATCCACATCCCGATTTCAGTTACCGACAGGGGGCTAAGAGATTTTCTTGACAATTCCCCCTAGGCCAAAGGCCTAAAACTAATTCCCAGAGGAATTACCAGAAGCAGGTTCTGGTACTAGTGTATTTTCTTCAACAAAGGGAATTTTTTTCACCCATTTCTTCTGCATTTGCTTCCTGATCACATCTGTAGTGAATTTTCCTTTTTCATCCTTCTACATGTTTCTCCTTTGATTTATCAGACCTTTTATGTTCCAACAGAATCTAGCAATGTGACTAAATTTGTTGCAGTTATAGCACACAACATTTTTCTGTCCAGACCAATTGTTTCACTGATTTTCTCTTGATCTACATTGGTTATCAATATGCCCAAATCTATTGCATGTATAACATCTGACATCTCTGTAAGAGTTATTCATTATATTTTTGCATTCATTTGAATTATGACCATACTTGTTGTAGTTAAAACACTGACTAGAGAATGATTGACCATTTGAATTCATTTTACTTCTACATTGAGTAGCCATGTATCCAATATTATTGCAACTAAAATAATAACCATTAACCTTTGAGCATTAGGTTGTCTTACTGAACACCTTCCAGATTTGTTCATCTGTTTTCCTTGTCTAAATCTCCTTTGTCCAAAATTTCTTTGTCTGAATTTTGAACTTTCTCCTTCCTCATATCCAAGACCTCTCTTGTCACCATCGATCCTCTGAATTTTAATCAGTTCATCAAGCTTAGTTGAACTAACTTTGAACTTCTCTTTGTATTCATTAGCAGTAGAAAGTTCATCTCAGAGATCGTCATTCTATGTTTCAAGCACTTTCTCATTGTTTTTAGATTGTTCCAATTCATTGTCCAAACAGTTGCATTCTTCATATTTTTCTTTCAAGGACTGTGCAAGATTCTCTTCATTCTTCTTTCTGTCCTCAATCTCCTTGGTCATTCTCATCATAATAGATTCCATCTCATTCTTTAGAACTGTATTATCTCTGGTAATATTTTCATATTCTTCTATCTTTTCCTTCAGGGATTGACTGAGTTGTTCATATTCAATGCTATTACTGTCATTATGCTTGATCTGATCACAAAGTTCTTTTCTATTTTCCTTGGACTTATTGATTTTATCTTTTAAAGACTCAATAAATTTCTCAACATCCATGAGGTTTGCTTGAAATTTCTAAACTTCATATTTTGATTGATCAAGATCATTTAGGGCCACCAAAAGTTGTTGTTGAAGACTGCTTGAATCCATTTAAGTGCTTTCTCGGATCTTCCCCAAGTTGTTAGACTTCTTCCAAGGAACTTAGCTCTGATACCAATTGTTGGAATCAAGGTACACTAAGAGGGGGGGTGAATCGGTGTTCTGCAAAATTTAACTTTATTGAACTTATCCCTAAAGCACTTATAACATTCATCCAAAATAAATATGCACGAACATAAAGAAAACAACCACAACACCATAACACAAGGATTTTTGCGTGGAAAACTTGTTAGGAGGAAAACCACGATGGAAGGCCAGTCCACAATATGAGTACACTCAGAAATAAGTGATTACAATATGGGAATGCATTTGAATTCAGACACATTGCCTAGAGCTCACTGCTCAAAGATGAAGACTCACTATCGGGTTATTGATTCAGATTTATCTCAACATGTTACTTCACATAAAAATTTTGGTTTTTAAATAACTTCACAAGTACTTTATTATTGGACTTGATCAACCCAATAATAGTGTACTTGTTTTACTCAATTATATTTGGAATATGAAAAAGGGATATTCATGTAGTCATGAATGCATGAATATTGTCTTAATGTCTTATTTATACTCAATAATCCTTCACTTCATTGTATGCATTTCTCATTATTCCATCACAATTTTTTCTTAATATTAATTTTTATAACTTAAGGTGGCTTGATTTGTGGATTTTTGATCTATTACAATATTTAAATCAAACCTAGTGTTTCCTTCTCAACTACATTTATGTTGTTTTGATAAAGGGAATTTGATATTTTATTATGTCTCATTAATCTAGTATTGTGCCTTATTAGTAAATTTTTCCTTTTGATGGATTTATTCCATCTATTTTATTTTTTTTGTAAATTAATCACTTTATCAAGTCTCAATGAATCCTTTATATATATTTTATGTGCTAGATGCATTTGCAGTAATGTTGCATAGGGAGCCCTATCTATAATCAATCATATATTTTATCAAGTCTCATTAGAGTTTTTTTTTGGGACCCATGGAAAATGTTTCCACCCACTTTGATGGTATGCACTTACTTATTTATGATGAGCTTAGATCTATTTTCTTAATTGAGGGGATCAGGTTCTTGAAACTTTTATGTTTCATTATTTTATTGAAGACATTATGGTTTTTTAAAAACTATCTTTAGGATCAATTTTTCAAAGTCCTTTATTATTAATCTTGATACAATTTCCCTTTACAATACAATGATGTAGTGAGAGGAAACCTAGATCTATTATTGCTATTGGCATTTTATAATTTGGGCTATGCTTTCTTTATATTTCATGGTTTCATTAGAAGTAAAAACGATCCAAATTTATATATTAAGCATAGTGAAAATGTGATTATTATTTTTATATGTTGATGATTTAAATATCACTTCTAGTTCTAACATTTTTTATTAGTGATGTTAAGCATAGTGAAAATGATATTGTGAGTATTATTTTATCAAGTCTCATTGTTCTACAGAAGCTGAATATACAGGTGGTACTAATGCATCCAAAGAAGAACTATGGTTAAGAAGATTACTTGAAGACTTAGGTCTACCTCAAAAGGATCGTACTCCTTTATATTGTGATAATCAAAGTGCTATTGCTTTGGAAAAGAATCCAAATCTTCATGCAAGACCAAGCACATGGCTCTTCAACATCACTTCATTAGAGAGACAATTGAAGACAAGCAAATTTCTCTTTTGTATTGTAAAGGTGAAGATCAAGTTGCAAATATTTTCACCAAAGCTCTTTGTAAAGATAAATTTCTCTTTCATTGTAAAAATCTTGGATTACAACCCATTGAAGGGTTTGATGTAACCTCCCCAAGTAAAGCTTAAGGGGGGATGTTAGAAGATTAATCTTTACTTGGTAAAGGTTATTCTTTATTTGTAATTATTTAGTAACTTGTAGGAATATTCCAAAGGAATCCCTACAAGTCTTTTGTCTTTTTGTCTTCTCACACATGTGTGAGGATGACTTATTTTTTAATTCCTTTATTAAGGAATATTTGTAACCACCTCCTTAAGAGGTGACACTTTGCACACACATAGATGAATGGTGGCATTCATTGAGTTGGGAGTTACATTCTAACTCCTCCTTCTCACCTCTACTTATTGAGGTGCCTCTCCTCTCATTCTTCATTATTCAAGCATGCAAGCTAAGGTTGAAGCTCTCTCTCTCTCTCTCTCTCTCTCTCTCTCTCTCTCTCTCTCTCATTCTTAGGCATTTTGCCTCCATTCATAATATTGGTTTTTTTTCTTGCTTTTTCCCCTTATCAAATTTTTGTGTCTCCTCTTGATGGTGGTGGTGCTTGATCTGACTACTCTCTCTTTGGTAATATTTTTCCTTCAAAAAATGCTCATTGATTAGTTATTTCATTTGTTCAATTTATTTTTCCTTTCAGATTCATTAAATTAAATGATTTCATGAATGGGAAAAATGTGAAATGGCATTTAATTAAATAAATTAAGGTTATTTAATTAAATAAGAAGACTTAGGGAATTAAATTAAATACCTCGATTTAATTTAATTTAATGAGATGAAATGTTAGTGTGAAAGGGGGTGAATTAACTTGATTTGATGAATCAAGTTAATAGATGTAAATTAAATAATTAATTAAATAGCTAGGCTAGTTTAATCAATCAAGTGAAAAGAGGATGGGTTCTGGGAGGAAATGATGTTAGTATACTTGATTTGAGTGCATGATATCATTCGAGATATTTTTCACTATCTATAGAATGTTCTTGTAATATATTTATGATATGCATGCAGTCTTGAAAGTATCCCCATTAGGATTTTCAACCATGAAAGAAGCCTTAGTACTTTTAGTTAGACTAGATTTTAGCTTGAAAGGCATCTTACTAGAGGAGTTATATCCAAGTCCCTCATCATTATTCCTTCTTGTGATAGATATAGGCTCAATGATTCCTTGTTCTTGAGACCTAAAACCTTACCTTGATAACCCATATTCTTAAATATTTGAAGGCCTTTAGGATATTTATCTATAGGTATAATAGGGACATAATTCTATTCATCCTTATATAACCATGTTGAGACATCATCTTCAATGTTTTATTTTTCCAATTCACCCCAATTCAAAAATGTGGTAGATTTTATTTTTGATAACCAAATTTGATATACCTTGCATAGGTTTAGGTATAAAATTTGTTTGAGGTGAAAGGATTTGGACCAAAAAGAAGCTTGTTTCGTGTTATATTCTTGCAGCCAATTATCATCGAATTGAACTTTGATCTCGAAAGGAGAGGTATGTGGATCAGAAAGTGAGGATAAGGTGATGGATCTATACTAGATGATGAGGATGAAGATGCTTGATTGTTAGGAACTTGGGTGGGTTTGCCATATTTTCTTCCAAAGTTTTTACAATACTTAAAAGGGAAAGGATCCCTAGGAATAGTGACCTAGGAACCCTCATAGGGAAATTTTAGGCATTGATGATATGTAGAGGGAAAAAATTGCAAGGCATGTATCCATGGATGACCAAGAAGAATGTTATATGGGAGATCAGGGTCCAAGACTTTAAAAATGGTATCCACTATAGTGGGGCCAACTTGAATAGGAAATTGTATTGTTCCTTTATATTCACGTTCAACATTATTGTAAGATTTTACAATCATTTTATTTTTCGAATCAATGACATTGTCAGAGTATCCTAATTGTTTTACTAATTGAAGGGTATGAATGTTTAGACCTACTCCACTATCAATCATGACTCTTTTAATTTTATGCCTATGAATGAAGACCTCAAGAACCAAGCCCTCATTATGAGAAGGATCATTGAGAGAAAGGTATTTTTTGGTAAACACAAAATGATGGGGAGCTGAAATATGTCCAACCATAAATTGAATTTGTCTTTGGGTACAAAAGACTCTTGAAGGGCCTTGTCTAGGATTTCCTTATGTGCGAGGGATATTTTTAAAATCTTTAGAATGGATATTTGTGTTGGAATTTTCTTTAGATGATTGAGAGGTTATAATTATATTTTGAAGATGATACAGATTGATCCCATTGATGACTTGTTTTACCCCTACATATAGTTACGACACACTCAATATTTTTGTTTAGAGGGGTTATGGTAGAGAAATGAGGAAAAGACTCCCCTAGGTGAGTTGTGGTGTAATCATAAGGGATAATGACATAATTAGATCCTTTAGGATTATTATTTTTATTTGAGTGCTCACATTTTCCATGATTAGGGATAGGATTCTTGAATATCTTGAGATCTTCATTATTTGAAGGTTGATTATCTACACCAACATCACCTTGATCTATAAGATCTTGGATAAGATTTTTCAATCTAAAGAAATCACAATTTTTATGTCCTTTGATCCTATGGTAATCAAAATAATTATTTTCTTTATACCATGGAGGTTTTATGGTTGATTCTTTATTTCTTACTTTTGTAAGGTGATAAGTTTATCTTGGACTAATTTTTCAATGTAGATTCAAGAGATTCCCCTAAAGGAATGTATTTCCTTTTAGGAGAGTTATTTTTCCTATGTGGTCTTCTAACATCTTGATTAATTTGATTTTTTTTATTTGCCAATTATAGAGTAGGTTTAACATTTTGAACTATTTTTACATCTACCACACCATCATTAACAATGTTCTTGTTTTTGGTCCAAATTATTGCTTGTCTTTAGATGTTGAAGGGTTATCCTTGTGATCTTTATAATTTTTCATAAGACGCTTATCAATGAGATATTTTTCAATTTCCATTCATTTTTCAATGATCTCATCAAAGGTGATATCACATTGAATTTGTAGGTGAGGCCAATTCATTTTTAGGTATTGGGTAAAAAAGTGAACAAGTTTATTTCCAGGAATAGGTAAGGGAATTTTATTGTCATGTTTATCCACCTTTAAAAAAAGGACACAAGGGATTATCCATCATTTTATTTTTCATTACTTAAATTAGTCATGGAGATTTCATGTTTAATGTTGCATGAAAATTGTTCAATGAATTTGTCCACCAATTTATGAAAGGTTTTGATCTCATGATGTAAATGTGAAAAAAACTCAATAGCTTGACCTCCTAGGCTTCTAGGAAAAAGGCACATTATATATTTATCATTATAGGACACCTCAAGACAAGCTATACAAAATTACCTTATGTATTCCCTTCGATCACCTCTTCCCTTGTATTTGTCAAATCTAGGTATTTCAAAGTTTTGAGGGAAGGGGATCATATTCAAAGACTTATCAAAAGGATAGGGGCATACATCTTCTAATGTATACCTCTTTTAGTGTGACCCATCCCCATGTATTTAACCATTTTCCTTAACTCTTGAATCTATTTTCACAATTCATTTATGGATATGGATGGAGGTACACTTATGGGAATGTATTGTTGTTGATGATGCAGTTGGTGTTGATTTAAGGGAATGTGATATTGTTGTTGATTTTGTGTTTGACTTTGTGGAATAGGCATATTTTTCATGTTTAAGATACCCATGTTTAGGTGAGATCTAGAAAAGGTAGGAAATTTTGGGGTGTAGCTTTCTCTTGGAGCATCTATCAATATGATTTCCATTAAAATTTTGATTTGTTAGGGGGAGGTGGTGGTGAATATGCAAAATTAGTAGGTACCTTCTTTCTTACTGTTTGAGGTGGATTTTGTGATAATATATGAGTTGGATTTAGTTGAATTGTTTCAAACCATGTGTTGGGGTTGATGAGATCTACATCCTTGACAAGGTGAGTGGTATTTTAGCACCCTATTGAGCTAACATTTGGAGATAATGATCGAGGTTATTTTTGAATACATATTCTAGCATCATCATTGCTCTAAGGGCTTGTTCAAATTATTGGATGTCTTCCAATGTGGGTTATCAATTTGGATAATCATCCTCCACATAAGGTATCCTTAAAGGATATTGATCAAAAATAGGTGGATTAGAGGTTGCTCCATGCTCATATTGACCACTACCCATTCTTGTTGGAATTTTTTACTCTTCTTATGGGATTCCATGTTTTTCTTATGTTGAGATCTTGTATTTAGAATATGAAATATAAGACTTTATACAAAATAAGATTTGATTTAAAAAAAATTGATGCTTGTTGCTCAAAACCAAAATAGACCAAAGTTAATTTAGATATCCAAATGATGATAATGATATTGGTAGATAAATTTGATAGATTCTCACTTGAACTAGACTTGTGAGTCCAATCAAGATGGTAAAGATAAATATTGATAAAGTCCACTTGAACTATACTCGTGAGTCCAAGAAAACTTGGAGTGGAGGTTCCCAACTCAAGAGTAGCCATGTGACCCTCAAGATGGTATATCCACAAATGATATGATATGATGAAGATAAAATATAGGAGATCCAATTTGAACTTTGATAAATTTTGACAATGATAAGATAGGGTACCAAAATTTTGTCCACTCTTCAAATAGTATCAAGGATAATAAGACAATGTAAAAATAAGACCTGTTTAAGCTCTACTTATTTGATAGTTTGATATTTTATGTATGATTTTTGTTTGATTTTGGAATATTTTATTTTTTAATGATTTTATTTTATTTTTCAAAATATGTTCAAAGATTAAAAACACATAAATATATAATGACAAAGACAATGTCCTATGCTCAAATTTGATTGGATATCTTCCCTTTGGTTTCAAGTGGAGATGGTGATCTAAATAATTAAATACACAAGACAAATTAAAAATCCTACTAAAGTGGGTATGACCAATAAGTTTTGACTAGGATTTACAAGCTCAACTAAGGGTATCCTCTAGATATCATAAGGGTACATGAGGCCTAATCCGTATATGAAATGGAATAATGCCAAATAGTCAAGAAGAGAAGGTAACCCACTCTCCACCTTCACTTATCTAAGGTATAAAGTTCTTAGAGGCTTATCCTAGATTAACAAGATTCCACTTCTAAGAGTAATTCATTTTGATTCACCTCTCACTCTTTATACTCCACTAGAACACGAGAGTTGAGTCATCCCTTAAAGTGATCACTTCTCTAGGTAGGACCCCTAAAAATAAAAAAACAAGATTACTTAGTTTTTATCCTCAAGATCATCATTAGGTATGAGAGGAGAGCATACAAAAGTAGATATTTGGAATTAAAATCAAATGGTTCATTTTAGATCCCAAATCAAAATGTGAATGATAAATATTAAGCCCCAATTTCAAATGTGTGAAACCATGCAAAATAAGATATTTTAAGGAAAACAATGATATCACCAATGGATTCCTTATGATTTTAGAAATGATAATATACTTCTTGCAAATATTAGAAAATAATTTTATATTGCAACAAATATATATTTAGAAAAATATATGATTATCACAAGGTTGCAATTTTTATTTTATTCTCACCTAGTGAACCTAGATATGATTATTTTATAATATTTTCATTCCCAAAATAATAAAAAATGCAAATAATAAACCCCTAATAAAATTCTAAGAGCTTTCTAAAGATGTAAAAATATCTAAAAAATATTGTAAGCCTTAAAAATTAGATTTATGGTGAAACTCTAATTGACAAAAAATTAGATCTTTGTCAATTAGAGTTTCACCATAAATTAGATCTAATTTTTTTATTTAGCCTGTTGAGATGATCCCTACCTCTAGTAAAAAATTTGTAGAAAAATTCCAAGCCATTTGAAAGGTACGATAAAATATTTGAAAAATATGGTTTTTCCTTATTTGATAATTTCATCATTATTTTGATCTCAAAATTAAAATACAAAGAACATACCCATATTTAAATTTAGAGAGATTTTTAAATATATTTTTATCAAAAAAATTGTTGATTTACAACCTTAAATCCATATTTATAAAAAAATCCCTAAAATGACAATAACTCACCAAATGTTTTGATTAGAGGTAAAAAATGGGTTTTGAAGGGGCTCAAAACGTTTTACACAAAAAGAAGCTAAATCAAAAGATACAATCAACTAGAGCATATTAGCCAAACCGCAATAAAACAACAACAAAAATTCAGCAAAAAAGTAGGACCCCACCCAACAACATTACATATTTTTCAGGATATCAACAACCTCCACATCACATGTTGCATTCTTCAAGCCTTCATCCCCAACAATAGAAAAATCTTTAATAGGGGCACCTACCTAAGCTTTGGTCTTGTTACGAGTCCTAACCCTAGGCCCACCCAAAAAAACTCACTAATCAAAACATAACCCTTCTCACCAAGCACCTCCCCTTCGGTCAGCTTGCCATCAACACCATTATCATCAACCTCCTTGCCCACTTTTACACTATCCATAGGGGAAGTTATACCAATAGATTCAACATTGAACCCAGATTTATTCCCCTCCCTACCTTTATCCATACTAGCATTTAACCTTTCAATGTGATTTTCCAAGGTGAGGACTCTTCCTTCAAGATTCTACTTCATCAAAAATGTTTCCTCCATTATAATTTTCAAGGAATTCATCATATCATCAATCTAATCTTGAACAGGGTAATCCTTTGCTTTGCTCATTACACAATGCACTTTCACATTTTTCATATTGAGTTCCTGGAAAATCCATTTAAAATCTTGGAAAAAATAATGGAATCCTCTTTGGCGACTTCCAAAACATCAACAATATTTTATTTAATTTTTAAAACATCCTTACCCTCATCATCTTCCTCATGCAAGGAGCTAACCTTGTCCAAGTCCACATCAACATCCTTACCCTTATCAACAATAATCAACGTCGTAATTGGTGTCTTGATTTTACGAATGGACTCTCCAATCTTTGCAACAACCACCTTCCTTTTTATCTACCTATCCAGGTCCACCATAGGAGAATCCTCAACTTCCTGCCCCACCTCAACCATAGCCTTCTTAACCTTCTTCAAATCCCTAAGTCCACCTGAAGAAACCACAACATCCTATTCCCTAACCCCACCTGGAGAAACCACAACATCCTGGCCACCAACAATTTTAAGTGGAGTATCCAACTCCAGTGATTTATTTGCAGACCTCGCCACAATATTATTTCTCTCCCATTAGTAGCTCCCTTTTTTTCAGAGTAGGGGGAGGTGAAGACACCTCACCAACCATGTCCTTCTTCTCCATTCTACTGTGAATCAAAATTTCATCAGCAAGCTCCTCGCTACAAGTGTCATAACCCTAATTAGGGCTCGACTCCTCTTTCTTATGCTTCCCCAAAGTAGGGGACCTCATATCCTCATCCATTATAGATAGAGAGTCCAAAAAAAAATCCACATCATCCTCTGACGCTAACTCTTTTTCCAGAATAAGCTTCCTCTTCTTTTATTTTTTGCTGGCCATCTCCTCCTCAAAGACCATCTCATAACCCTTCTCTTGCATTTTCTGCACACCCTTAGAGGTAGGAAGCAACTTTACCACTTCAAAGGCTTTGGCATAGTCAAAAATTAAGAGGATCAACCCCACATGAAGAACAAGGTTCTTTGGATTTTTCTTATGATCCATAATGCCAACATCCAAAGAGGCCAAAAGGTAAAAGGGAAAGGAAATATTTTTCTTGTGTCAAAATGGTTAAGCAAGACAAAGTGATAAGAATTTACCATAAAATATTGGCCTTCAAGGGAAATGGACTGCATAATATCCTTAGCCACATCCCCCCATATTGCCTTGATAGATTTCCTTTGATATCCCCCACTCTTCACCACACGAAGGTCTTGGGCTTCGTCTCCTTTAAATAAGATATTCATGGAATTTTGTGCTTCCTTTTTGTCTCTAAATAAATTCATACCTTCCAGCGACAAACCAATAATGTGGGCTATGAGTTCTTCATTAACATCAAACTTCGTGCCCCCAAGTTTTAAAACCTTGTTATTCCAATTTTTAGCAAAAAAAGCAGTCATCTAAGGCTTATTACCATGAAGCCTCTCAATATAGGGTGTCAACCCTCCCTTCTCAAGAATTTTCTAGACCTCTACTTTCTTCTTTACCGCATCGCATGATAATGGCTCTGCACGATTTCTGTCTCCACCCATGGCAACTGAACTAACAAAATCAAGAATTTTTGAAACTTTCAGAACAATGAAGAAACTTCTCGAGAAAGAAACTCTAAGAATTCCCACAGTCCATGTGAGAAAACACTACTGAATTTGACTCCAATTTTTGACGGTCGTTCGTCGCACTTTCAACACTGTTTTGTCAGCCAATGGACAAATCGTAGAAATCAACGTCGTCGCTCAAATTTTGTCTATATTCTGACGGGCTGCAAAACGTCACACTCACGAAGTAAGATCATCAAAACCAAGACACCCACTTCATCGATCGAGTGACGAGTAGTGGCCGGAGCACGGGTGGCGTGCCTCCATTGAAGTGTCGAAGCATCAACATACGTTCATCAGAACCACGATGACAATGTCGTCACTCTAATGATGCACAACAAACGAACCATGTTTGACATACCTTTTACAACGATTACAATTTCCTGACAACATATATCAGGAGGATTGGACTTTGGTCTTAGCAATAAAGTGTCATCGATGAGATACACATCTTATCTCATCAACGAAGCACAAGGGAAGCATATCGGCAAGACATATACCATTGGAGTAAGTTTTGAATGTCTACCCAACCAGCTATCTGACACTGATAAGAATATATCGGCAAGAGTCTTGGCGGCATACTTCAGATTGAAATAGTGACAAAAGTTTGTCGAACTCATGACATAATTGGCAAGTCATTACGATGAAAGTTCATCAGATACATTACAAATTTGTCGAACACTTTTTGAGGTTCATCGTAAATGCGACGAAACAATGCAATTTAAAAAAAAAAAAAAACTATTCGTTGAAATGTAGGCATATCGATGAAAGATCAATACTATTATACGATCAAAATTGCTTGAGAGAATATATCAGGAGGACTGGATTGTGGTCTCAGTGATGATAGTTTATTGGCGAGATACACATCTTGTCTCATCGACGAAGCATGAGGGAATCATATGGGCAAGACATATACCATCAGAGTAAGTTCTAAATGTCTACCCGACCCGCTATGTGACGTCGATAAGATTACATCGGCAAGAGTCTTGGTGACATAGTACATATCGAAATAATGACAAAATTTCATCGAATGTGTGACGAAATAGGCAAGTCATTATGACGAAATTTCATTGGATATATTGAAAATTCGTCACGCATATCGGTGAAAGCTATTTGTTCAAATCTAGGAATATGGGTGAAAGATCAAGACTGTTACAACAATCAGAATTGCTTGAGAAGATATATCAGGAGGATTGGCCTGTGGTCTCAGTGATGAATTGTCATCGGCGAGATACTCATCTTGTCTCATCGATGAAGCACAAGGGAATCATATCAGCAAGACATATAGCATCAGAGTAAGTTCTGAATGTCTACCCGACCCACTATGTGATGCCGATAAGATTACATCGGCAGGAATCTTGGCAACATAGTTGAGATCGAAAGAATAATCATCGTGGAGACTCACCATGTTGGGGAAACTGTAGAATATCCTAGCGATATATGATATCTTGTCGATGAAGATACAAATGGATCAAAATACTTATCGGGGTGACTCTGGGTGATATTTAAAAGTAGTAGGAGGCTCCAAAGTGCATCCACAGGGATAATGATAGGACATAAGGATAGGTCAATCAAAGAGAGAAATTTGATGTGCCAAGACCATGAGCATTTAATAGGGGTAGTAAAAGACAAGATGGATTATCATCAATTCTCAGATATAAAGGATAGATTGGAAGAATTCATTATGAAAATTTAGATCACAATATGATTAATCCTGTTTGGAAAAATGCAATGACATTAGTGTCAAGAGTTAAGAGGCCATTCAACTTTGTATTTCAATAAATTATTGTATGCATTGAGTAAGTTTTTACAAGGTAGAAAAAGGACAGTCATATGACTGTTTAAGATATCAAACATGTTAGTTGTTGTGTTTAATTAGGCTTACAGAGGTAGGGATTTATCATTTTTTTCATACATCTGTAGTCCAAGCTTAAGGCCTGCATTATTTGGTTACTATGTATGAGAAATGAGCAATGAATAATTGTAGAATATGGAGGCTATGGATGATATTATGATGGCCACATTTGATGTCGATCAACAATTGGAGCAAAATATAAAACCTATGATGAGTCATCAGATCAAGGGGACTATCATGGACAACAAGCACAACCTACAAACTGGATTCTAATTTTGTTAAAAAAGAAAAAACAAACTAGTGAATATTAAACTACACACTAGAATCTAAATTTGTGGAAAATGAGAAATTTGGTGAGAAAGAGTACCTGCAGTGCGTCTTGGATACTTAGCTAGTATACTAAAAAATAGGATTACAAACCCAAAATTATTCTCACTCTAGAAATTCAATAGAAAAATACAGAATGTTATCCTGGATACTTAGCTCTTAGATAGTCAATAAAAAAATATGAGCATGATTATGAATGGTTTTACCTAGTCCCACTCTTGATCTCCATGTTTGAGAGCCTTCTCTTTAAGACCCCATGAATCCTCTTTGATCCATTGCTGCCAAAAGAGATATTAATGTGTAAACAAGGAGCCACATTTAGACAAACTGGTTGTTGATTTCTTCTAAGAAATTTAGAAACTACAAAAAGAAGATACCTGATGGGGATCATGTGAGATTCCTAGAGAAAGCACTGCAATATGGCCTGGAGAAGCAATGGAAAACTTTGGATTAGATTCACAATAAATCATAACAACATGATATTGAAATTTGCTCAGGTACTGGGTCCTCTCCCCTAGATTAAATTAAGGAAAACATTATTGTAAACACAATATGTATAGAAGAATATGAATGTAAAGGAAAATGGATATTAGCAAAACATAAATGTAAATAAAAGTAGTGTGAGTAGAAAATGAATCTAAATTGGTCTTGAACAAATAAAATCATACCCAATTAGCATTAAGTTATACTGACCTTGTACTCATTGCCATTGTCAATCTTGAAGGTTACTTTGATGCCTTCTGCAGAAACTCTCTGGCCATGAGGCAAGAGAAGGCGAGAAAACCAAGTGTATATTGATCACTTCCTGACAATAAAAAAGAAAGAAGCAACCAGTCAACCCTATTAGAATAGAATAATCTTATGAATTGATTTTATATGTTTTATTGGCTAATGGATAGTGGACCTAGTTCTCTTGAATTGAGATACTACTAAGATGTGTTGACTGGTGATTTTAGATGACCGATATTTTGCTTCAATCTCTATAAGTTACTTTTGTCTTAAATATATTCAAGATAAATCTGCAAAAAAAATCCCTGATCTCTTAGAAATTATGCAGATTATTTTGTTAATACTTCTCCATTTTGATATTTTCTTTCAAAAATTCATAGAAAGATATGTAATGCCATATTTGAAACTTACATATTTTAATTTTACTAGTTTCGTAATTATAGTATATGATTCCAACAATTGTGAAATGCATTGGCAATATGCTAGATGAATGAAGTAAACTATGCGATTGGAAGGTGTAAAGACAAATTCCTTAACCCTTGCCAACATCCTTCTTGCCTATTTTAAAACATGTGGTTTGTAACAGGGCATGAAAATCCATCTAAGTATAATGAAAAAGATATTTTTGTCAGATATTATATTATAGTAAGTTGAATAAATGTAAGTAGAGATATTTTAGCATACCTAGAGATGGTACAAAATTTCATGGTTTAGTGGAAGCCTCCCATCAACAAAAAGATCCAAATATCCATGTATCTATCTCAATTGAGCCTCTAAACCCTTTAGAGCTGTCAAATTTTCCACTAACTTGTTATGCACAAAAATCAAATTTTAGAGACCACTAAAAAAAATTAAAAAAATATTACATTATGATCCAAATCCACACACAACACAATTTTCATAGTGAAAAGTTAGCACTTTCTTTCATCTTTGCATATTAATTTGATGCTTCAAACGATGCATTTCTTATATTGAAAAGTACATTACTTACCTTATTGAGCTTCTCTTTGTTTTGAGAATAGTTTAATATTATCTACTTAACAGGGCCAACCACGTGAAGGTGGAAGCTCATTTGGCCCCTCCCCCCCCCTCACATCACTCTCAATTCCCCATACCTGATCATATAACATTAATCATTCATTCATCCATTAATAACATATAAAATTCATTCACTCATCCATTAATAACATATAACATTCATTCATTAACATATAACATTTATTCATTAACATATTCACATTCATTCATTAACATATAACATTCATTTTTTCAGTTTTTACATATTATCAAAAATATGGTTGTCATAATATGATTACAATCACTTTTTTTATTTTTCATTTTTGCAGCTAAAAAAAGCTGAAGTGGAGTATTGTTTTCAAAATCATTTGTCCCCCCTTCAGTTGTTCTGAGCTCTGCTCGTGATCTTAATGTATGCCTAGTCATGTACTCACAATGTGGACGTCGCTGCAAGGGGGGCTCTGCTGTAATAGCAAAGAAATGTCAAATTGATATGTTTTATTATTATTGTTACACGTATTTCATTAATTAAAAGAACATCAGAGTGGTGCTCTTTACCTGATTGGGCCACATCATGTTCCTGATATTGTCTTATAGCCTCATGCTCAACATGTTGAACACCTTCTAAATCCTGATCTGGAGTTGAAACATGAAAGATTACATTAATTAATACACCAATTGCAATTAAATACATTTAAAAGAACATTAGAGTGGTCCTCTTTACCTGATGGTGCCACATCATATTCCTAACCTTGTCTAGCCTGATCATGCTCAACATGTTGATCACGCTCTACATGCTCTAAAGTTGAAACACGAAAGGTTACATTGATTAATACACCAAATGCAATTAAATATTTTTAATTATATTAATCCATATTGCATTTTGTATAGCACATGAATACATCTAGTACCAAGATGCACACCATGGCCTTCATCTACAAGTTGTGCTCCACCCTCACCAAGTTGCATTCCAATGTCATGTGCAGTATTATCATTGCTTATCTGTGTAAAAAAAATAGACACATTATTATGGTGGAAATTAATATTGAATAGATTGCAAAAGTATTCAATTTGAAATTAACTTTATTGAGCTTATTTACCTACGTGTTGGGTGTAGTGGAATATTGTGTTTGCTCAGTCGAGACTCTTAGTTGTTCAATCAGGGTTCCATAGCCTTGGTGGAAGGCAATCTTTAGGTCCTCTTCTGTGGGCACTCTGTTGAAATCACAACCTTGCATTTTTGCATGCGATCATGAATTTTGCTTCTATGGTGTGATAAAACCAAAATTGTTTTCAATTTATTATTTGGATGCAATATTTCATTTATTGATACTTACAAGTCATGTGGCTATTTTCATATAGCCACCAGATCCAAGTTTGTGTTACCCGTGTTTTTCTAGTCTTGCCTTTGTTGCCTTTGATGTGTCGGGCAACTTATGAAAAATTTGAAATACATTAGATTATGTAAAAAGAAAGAGTAATCAATATATAATTAAATTGTTGATAGTATCATATACCTTCCTTGGCCCGATGGTGTCTTTCCTTTTTTATTTTCAACCTTCTCCTTTCCATCTGACACCAATTCATTCCACTCCCTCTCCAAAATCATGGGGAGACGCTCATACTTTTTTTTCTTCTATAAATGTGACCTATATTGGTCCCTCACATACTTTAGATAGGTACCAACTTTCTTAAGGACCTTGGTTTGGTTGAATGTTTTATCACTAAACAACACAACTAAACGGTTAATGAACTCATCTTTTAAATCTTGATTTTGGGCATTCCACCGTGTACGTATGGTGGGCCCGAAGAGCTCCAATGTAAGATCACTTATATGTTTATAAAAAAACATCATTTCCTACAAAATGATCATGGGATCATTAGTCTATAAAGAGTGATCAATAAGTAAATTTCAATTGGATTATATATAATAATAATTAAATCATTTTAAAGTACCCGAGACCTTCTCTATCTTTATGGGAAGGAAATCCTCGGTCACCACAAATGTGACCGAAAATGTTCCCGTACTAGTAAGACGAGAAGATCCAAAAAATATTGCTAAAAAATCACTAGTAATAGTGGCCTCTATATCCACAGGTACTAACACATGTAGTGGCATGTGTTCATAGCCAGACAGTGCACTACCTAATGCCTTTTATGGTATGTGTTGTCGATATTTCAGTCAACAATATAAGCATGGATGATGGGGTCAAATGATGTGTTGTATGCGTAGGAAGATCAAGATTGACACTTATACTGACCCCTACTTCCCGGGCAACACTTGCAGTACCTTGATCATGGCCAGCAACATGATGAGGACACAAATAATCCTATAAAAACAACACATATTTTAGTTCATGACATAAAAGAGTAAAAAATATAAAACCATGAATGAACTTATTATATAATTAAAGATCTCATGACATCTTACTTGCAAGTTCTATGCTCTCTCAGAATATATTTTAACCCTTTCTCTTATCTCATTTGTTTGAGGCGCTATGAATACCAACTTAAGGATTTATTCATTGCATTTTTTTGGGCCTTCCTCATCATATCCACAGGGTTTGCGAAAATGCGATGCCATCATCGCATAATAGTGACTACACCTCCATATGGATGCTCTCATGTACTGCTGGTGCCTTTCCCCGATCAACCGACTGCAACAAGAATATTAAAAATATTATTGAAATTAACCCAATAAACTCATGAAAAAAACATAATAATAAAATATTTTTCTCGTATCTAATTTGTACAATTACAATGAGGTAAACCTGTTGGATAGAAGTGTTTGAAGATGGATCACGATTTGCGCTCTGGGCCAAAGCCTTCCTCGTATGATCAATGTCCTGCTGAGCCAAAAATTAAATATAAAAAACATTACCGAAATAAAACCAATAGACTTACGAAAAAAAATATAATAATAAAATGCTATATTGGATTCATTAATTGGAGGTTGGGTAAAATGGTATATAGTACATACCACCCCCATAGTAATTATGTTTGTATCTAAGTGATTCAAATTGTAATTGATTAAAAACTCTTCTCCTGCAGTTATTGATTTTATCGCACATATGAATACATGGTTTCCCTCTAGTGCATCGAATATACAATTGGGTTGCTTATTTTTTGACCTAGGTCGTGTACTATTTATAAACCTTGTAATATTCCCTGATGATTTTGGCCTCCCGTCAATGTACCTAGCCACTCCTTTATTTTGATCCTTATCTTTTAGTTGTATATAATTTTCTGATAGTGCATACCTACGCATACTTCGTGTATATCGAACCAGCTACATCCAATTTTTGTAACTATAACAGGGTCCAACATACTCCATCAACTCAGTAACTTTGTTGTAACAGACCTTTATGTCATCCATGCAAAATAGGCCCAAACCATATAATGATGATGGTGCTATGCGATATATCCTCGCGTCGACACAAAGATCAATGTTTATTGGAGGAAGTTCCTTGGGTACCCATTGTTTCCATAGATGTTTGTACCTCAAGGGAGCCTCGATGTTGCTTATTCTCTCATCATCATAAGAACATGACCCCCCTTCAGCAAGAAAAAATTCCATGCATTTACGAAATTTTCTTCTAATATTTTGACCTCTAGTTGATCTCCCTATTTTAGACCTACTACATGTCTCACTTTCCTCTTCTCTTCCTGAATTTCCCTCGCTCGAGGAAGAAAAATCTAACAAATACCTATTTGGTGGTACCTATACTCATAAGGATGTTGGATGAAGTTCTTTCATGGTGATGTGATCCAAAGGTGACATTATGATTAATCTATCATTTCATCACTAGAATTTGACAGGTTATAAGGTAATCAAGTCTTGGTATATTGCAAGTTATTGTTACTACCGTCCAAATGTGTCTATCACAAATCAAATCTACTTAACGTTTTAACTCTGAAACTTTGTAACAAGTGTTAAATGTGATTATGGTCCACCAGTTACACAACCAAGTCGTCAAATGTATTCTCTAATTGTAATCAAAGGACTTTTTCTCTTCATTCAAGTAAATAAACTTGAAGGGAAACACCACCAAGTGGTTTATTGGACACCTACATGACTAAAAATAATAGAAAATTTACATTTAATTTCCATATGTCTAAGTGGTTAACGAGGAGGGAGTGTGTACTAGGCCTAGTAAAGTCATCATAAGTTTATGCTTTGGCAATACAAACTGTTTATGTCATCTTAAATCTTCCTATGTCTAATTGGTAAGAGACTTTTGGTATGTTTTAAGGTAGCATGAGTGGTCGCATCAATGTTCTAATTATCTATGACAAGGTTTCAACATCTTCAAATAGTGAAAGTTAGTGCTCATAGTCATTTGAAACAAAAACATTTTTATTATGTATGATGGTAGGATTTGATAACTTAAAAGAATTGGCTACCCAACAAACTTAAAGTTAAAAGAAACTTTTTCAGTTTAAGGGGTTAGAACTTTATTTCATCTTTGCATATTTGGTTTGATGCTTCAAACAATTCATTTTTGATCCCACTTCTATCATATTGTATTCCCATTCCATTAAAATTGTTGGAGGAGTTGATACCAAAATTTCATATCAGATACCATGTTCTTGAAGCAGTTTTCTGTGTTTTTACAAAAAAAATTGAAGTTCTTTTGTGTTGTATGGATCCATACAATCTTGAAATGCTATGAGATCATTGGTGTAGATAAATATATGTGTTCCCTTTCATTTGCATTTGTTTTGAAGTTCTCAATCACTGTTTTGTGGGAGAAAACAATCAAATACAGGGACTGCCCTGTTGTGCCTATGTAAGGGTTTGAGGGCTAAATAGAAATGACATCTACCAATCCACCCACTATCTTGGAACTATAACTCGGTGGATTGGTGTGCATCATGGTGGATTTGATGAAGTTTAAAATCTTGTTCTTTTAATTCCATTTATGTTTTTCCCTTGTCTTGGCTTGTTACATTGTTTGGGAGGAACCTAAGGTTGGGTTTTACCTTGGATGTCATAAAAATCCTAATGTTCCATGTAAAACCTTGGGTGAGATATATTTGGCCGTTACCTTTTTGGAGTGGGTATTAAAATGACATGTCTCATTGTTTCATCTAGCCGGGCCCCTTTTTATAAATTGAGTTAAATATTTTGCCTAACTTTATTACTTCCTAAGTTATGGTTGGCTCATTCCCTATTTTACTGATATTAGCCCAAACCTAAGGGGAGGGTTAATAATCAAAAGAGCTTCTGAAACTTCAACTACAAAAGCTACAAACTTGACTATAAATGTGGCCAAATTGGCCCAAAAGACAACTGAAAGAGAAGAAGCTGGGAAGAAAAGTTTGATGGAGAAGTAGAAAATTTCATTGCATTTAGGGGTCTATTAAAGAAAGAAAATTGGCATTGAATTAATGCCCTAGGGCTGACAGGGGCAATTTTCTTGTAAATTTGTGGTTGTTAAGTCAGGGTTTATCAATTTGATGGATATCTTGGTAGAGTCATGGTGACACTATTTGATGGTCCAATCTCTACTTCGAAACAAAAATATCTCTAACAATTCTAAGAGCTATAATGGGATGGCATTAAAGGAACCTTCATATGAAAGATCTTCTAATTAAGGACTTTTGAATTAAGGTCTTCATTTGAAGGTCCCTCATGCCAAGGTTCCTTTTATAAAGCATTTTGGACATGAAATATTTAAAATAAAAAATACCTTCATTTGAAAGTCTTGACATGACATCATTTTTGAATGAAGGTTCTTCATTCAAAGGTCATGACGACATCACCTTCAAATGAAGGTTCTTCATTCAACTAGTATTTTGTAATTTTGAATGTGTGATAATAATTTAGGGTTAAAAATAAATCCATTTGATCCTTTTATAAATGAAAGGACATTTGATGCAATCATATGCATTGTCAAACTTTTAACTTAATAGTAAGGGCATCATGAATAGTTTGTTGGGCCCATTCAACAATCTCTGATGCAAGGATTGAATTTTCTAGAATGTATCTACTATCAAGAGAGCCAATTTGTTTATCTCTATGACTATATCTCAAGCAATAGGTTTTATTGTGATGGCAATGATATTGACAAGGATTTTGTAATATAGGTGTTGAGAAGCATAATTGGCCACCATCCTTGGAAAGATTTGTCATTCTCACTTTTAGGTGTTAAAATTTAACAATACGTAGATTGATGAAAGAGCCCAAAGAGCCTTTCTCCATGTTATCCAAGTACACATATCAGCGGTCTTCTCTTATACGGTTGGACATGATTTCAAGAACTTAGCTAGGAATTATTCATTTAACTTAAGGTTTTCTCATAATGCCATAATTGGAAAAGTATGATCAAATTCTTCTATTATGAAGAATTGGTCTATGTGCCTCTAGTAATCACTATAAAAATGTGAAAGACTAAGCTATTTTATTTTTATGTCTTATCTTATACCATTTTACGAGAATGGGGGGCCAATGTACGAGAAGATATTTGGAAACTAGGCATGAAAATTGCAGGTTAAAGAGAATGGGGGTGCCAAATTTACAGTACTCATTGTCCCTTGGTTGTCGATTTTCCCTAAGTGCCCTCGACCTCGTCCTCAGCGCTGGTATTGACCTTGTTTTAGCTCCAAAATCTTCCATGGTGCTGGTATTGACCTTGTTTTCACTCATCCAAACTCTTCCTCAACGCTGGTATTGACCTTTCACTTCTCCAATTTGATGAGCTACAACCTGGTTTCGTTAGGTTTAAGAGTATGTTAATTAAATTTAAAATTATGGCACCATTTAGAGTAGTGAATATAAAGCAAGAAAATCCTACTATGGTGCCATTTAGAGTAGTGAATATAAATCAAGCCAAGCCTATTATAGTCATGAGGGAAATAATAAAACTCCTAGGATACTTTGTGAAACCATTTTCCTTGGTTAAAGGGAGGCCATAAAATATACCTTTGGATTTTTTCAATCTTCAAATATGAGGATTTGCAAGGTTCTTAGCAACATGAGTAATGGAAATGTGTGCAACAAGAATTTTTGAACACACATGGAATCTCCTTGCCAAAGAAAGGGGCTTCATAATTTAATATGATAATTTTTCTCAGCTCTAGAAATGATATGTTTCCTTAAAGAGGAAGGAGAAACCTAAAAGGTAAAAGAGATGCTTAGGAATCTCAACACTTCCTTATGATCAACCCCCTTCTATCCATAGGAATTGAACCAATTGGGCTTGGCTAAGAAGGATTTCCTATAACATTGAGTTTTATGCCACTATATATTTGACCTTAAATCTTTCTAGAAAATATCTAGGCATTGAATATCCTAAATAATGTCACGTTTGTCCTCCAAGAGAGTAAGAGAGGAATCATTAGAAAAATGACCATTGAATAGTTGGGCTATAGAGTTACAAAAATTACCACCTTTAATAAGGTTCCATGAAATACTATTAGCCAAAAGATATCCAAAGGTTTCCATAAACAAACACACATAAAGTAGGAGCTAAGAGAAAAACATGAAAAATTGAATGAAAACACCCAAAATCCTCAAATTTATATCCATTCATGGTAATACAAGTATAACCATCATAACCTTTTTTTGAAAAAAGTAAAAAACAATTGAGGAACAAATCCTAGATGACATAACTAGTCCAATTCAACACCAGAGGTAGAAAGAGATTAATGAAATTACCACAAGTTTTAAGTAGAAGTAAACTGACATTTTCAAGGTTTAATGCTAGTATGAAATTGTAACTAGCTAAATGGAAAGAAAAATAGAAAATTGTAACCAACATTTAAGTGGAAATAGTTAGAAAATTGTAACCACACTTTTTGCATGGTTGAACCAATTTAAAAATTCAGCCAAAGGTGATAGTAGGAAAATTAAAATGGACCTTTAAGAAATATTTAGTCTAAGAGCCAAATTTGGATGGCAAAGTTAGTAAGAAGTAGTGTCGAAAGTGGAAAATTAATCATGAAATCATGGCTAATAGAGCATACAAAATATATTGGAAAAGTCAAGAGAACTTATATCTGCACACAAACACACTCAGAATAATAATTATATCATATAGTTCATTTGGGAATATATTACAATATGGCTTTTACAAAGCCTTTCAAATATACCTTCCCATTTGAACTACTATCTTATAAGAATATAACTAATTATTTAATAACAAAAATAAACAAGCTAGTAAGGTGAATTTATTAATGTTAATTTTAATATTCCAACACCCTCCCTTAAGTTTTACATTCCTCACAAAAAAACATGTTGATTGAAACAAACAAATATATATAGGCTAAGCTAACATCATTTGATTTTTCTTTAAGTTCTCCCTCAAGAACATCATTGGCTCGAGTTATACAAGTCCACACTATGTGATCCTTTTTCTTACAATAATAACATTCATTTTTATTTTTTTAATTATTATTACCTCACGAGTATAATACATTCTTATGTTGAGAATAAAATTTTAAATCTTTTCCATTGTTCTTTTTTCTTCTCCTAATAGGGCCAAAATCACATCTTTTTTTGTTTGAGAAGTTATTGGACTAAGAATAGAAATAACATTGTTGTATTTTCAAACTATTTAATAAAATATCCTTAGCATCTTCATCATCTAATAGAGCCTTGACTTATACCAGTTGTTTAATGAGAGATCTCAAATTTCTTATGTGATTAGACATAGTGATTATATCTCTCATTTTGAATCTAAATAGTTGAATTTTAACTATTTTTGCTCCAAATATTTTATTGAAATTATCCCAAATTTCCTATGATGATTTATCCAAATCTATATATAATAAAATTTAATGTCAGAAAGGGAAAGACCAATAATATATTTGACTTTATCATCTATTTTATGTCATTCCATGTAAAGAGTGAAACTATTTAATTCATAATATCGACAATACTTTAAATAAATTCACTTATATTCAAAAGAAAGTCGAAACTTCATTCCTTAGACTACATAAAATCCAAATGATTTCAAAACAACAACTTAAAGTCGACAAATAGATTCATAATATTCCCAGCTAAAATTGGTTTTAACTCCAAGTTCCATTTTACGATTGCATTCAAAATTGATTGTGAATTAATTGTTTCCAAATTGTAAACTGGTGTTTTTGTTTTCTAATTTATTTTTCAATAATTTAGAATACAAGCATTATTATTTTCAACGGAAAATAATAGATTTAAATAAAGAAATAATAAATTGAATAAAATCAATTTTCTCACAATAATATTTAAAATTCCATTTAAAACAAACATATTCTTTTTCACAATTTTGTTCAACAAATGAATAGCCATTAGAATAATTAAAGATTAAACCATTTAATCATGCAAATTACGTTCCAATTATTTAAGTAGTGTGTGAGATTCCATCATCCTCATAAACGTCTAATGGCTAAAACGACTCTACCTGAACAATGTTCTCGCCTACATTCTCGTTCATTTGTTCCTACATTCACTTGTACTCAATTTCTCATCAGAAATGATAATCCTCGAATTTCATAATAATAAATTCAAAATCATTTCATTTGCATTTAAATTTCAATTTCAATATCAATTTCAATTTCAATCTATATAATCATCTAACATAAACATTGAAATTCTCATGATTAATAAGAGCTACTTAAAGTAAAGTCTTCTCAATAATATGACTTCCTTTAACTTAATAGGCATCCCTCCTATGCTTCTATCCTTACAGAGTTTCATTAACTCCAATGATATTCAATCGCATGGGCAAATATTAAACCCAATATTCCCTTCCAATTCTTAGGATGGAATCCTTAATTATTGACTAGTCTGATTGTTTATAGATTTCCCCACTCTATATGGCAATAGTCAAGATCCAAAGTATAACTCATTCAAGTTTAATTTCTACTTATAGGTGTTAAAGAGTAATCCAGTACATAATCCAACTTAATAGGTTTTAGTCTCATCATAAGATCTCTCTCTTCATTGAATGCACTTCTTGTCCCAATTAGGTTATCTTTAACTCGAGGTTTCATTTAAGAGTAAAGTAGTGATTAGGTGATTTAATCATTCTCATTAATATATTTTGGTGTGGTTCACATAATGCCACATATTACTTTATTTTTCACTCCATCTCAATGGCTTAAATAGCCAACCTTTTCTTGCATTCACTTGCACTCAATTTCTCATCAACAATGACAATCCCCGAATTTCATAATAATAAATTCAAAATCATTTCATTTGCATTTGCATTTAAATTTCAATTTCAATTTCAATCTATATAATCATCTAACATAAAAACATTGAAATTCTCATGATTAATAATCGAAATAAAATAATTGATAAAATCAGTACGTGACATTCCAATAACTTATTTGCATTTGTAGGTGGTGTTTTGTTCCCATGCATGATTCTTTATTATTCATTTATTGCATTTACATTTTTGTTTTCCAAGTATGAAATTTAAAACATTTTTTTTTGTTTAAAAGAATCTTTATCTTAAAAATATGAACTAAAAATATTTGAAAATTATAATGTCAACCTTATCACTCTAAAAAGTACAACTTAAGCATCCCTTTCAAACCTTGTAACCAATTTTGAACCACTTTACAATTCATTTTTCCTCATCACAAACATTGACACCATTTTACTGTTCTAAACAACTTATTGAATCCTCTTATGCATAAAACTTATTTAATTGTTTTAAAAAAGACAAAAAAAATTAATTAGAAAATATGAATTTTCAAACTTCACACTTCCTTCTTATTATTACCAAATGCCATTATTTTAAATGAAAAACACATGAATGTTATAAATGAATTATTTCTATAAGGAAACAAACCATATATCTCTTTTTAATGACCAACTTAAAGAAGATTGCAAATAGAAACTTGGCCATTGTATAGAACATTGAAAAACTGATAACAAAAAATTAAAAAAACTACTACAAAGACCTAAGATAGGCTAGAGGCCCACAGTAGAACATTCATCACAAACCAACTAGCCTTTATAGTGATTTTGCACTCATTGATTCCCTAAAGAAAACCTTATCTTGAATATAATCCATCATAGTCACATATGATCACATCATTCTTGACCATTTGATATCATGAAAAACCTCCAAAATCTAGTATTCAAATAACCCATATCATCGACAAGACAAGTTCCATCGAGGTGAAATGAAAAGGTGATACCGAGCATATAGGTCTCACCGATGAAGTTCCATCAGCAAGAAACCTGTCTTGTCTCATCGATCAAAGCACAAGGAGTTGTATCAGCTAGACCAATGCCATCGGAGTAAGATCCTTGAGTCAACCTGAGTGCATTTGTCTCATCCAGCTTGATGTGAATTTAAATTATAACTATCGATCCTTTCCTTTCGTCAAATCATCAAATGATTACCTTTAAAAGGCTAATGTAATCTCCATCTTAGCACCAAGGGCCCACCACATTATGCATCGCCAAGGAAAGACACGTGGCACTCACCCATGATATCACAATCAATAAACACCTTGCATCTTTGTATCGCACGATGGCGGGCAACCATTGATCTCCACTATCGGCAATCATGTTCATTCATAGTAGTCACCAACACTGAACATAACCATCAAACAACTTTTCATCAAGATTATAACATCATCGTCAATTTTGACATGTGCATCTCGCAACCGCTTTAGTAACCTATCATATAATGTATTAAAACTTGACATAAATATTAAAGCACTTTGATTATTCCTTCGACACCACTAGCTGAGACACGTGGTGCTCACCCATGATATCACAATCAATTAACACCTTGCATCTTTGTATCACACAATGGCGGGAAACCGTTGATCTCCACCATCGACAATCGTGTTCATTCATAGAAGTCACCAACATTGAACATAACAATCAAGAAACTTTTCATCAAGATTATAACATCATAGTCGATTTTGAGCACATGCATCTCACAACTGCTTTAGTAACGTATCATATAATGTATTAAAACTCAACATATAAATATTAAAGAACTTTGATTATTCCTTCGACACCACCAGCTGATACACGTGGTGCTTGCCCATGATATTGCAATCAACCAAAACTTAGTGGTGAGGTCATCACGGGATTGCGAGGAACAGTCAGGATCAACTAATGGATGATCGACGGTCATTAAAAATCGTTCCCTGCAAAAAATAAAACAATTATTAAAGGGACAATAATTAAAAGTTCAATAAGACAAAATATTAGTAAATTAAATTTATTTTAATAATTATTTGTAATTATTAAAATTAAAAAAAATTTAAAACTTAAAATATAATAAACTAAATGTAAATTCAAAATATATCAAAATCTAAATATTATTAAAAATAATTAAATAAAAAGGTAAAAAATAAACTTACTATATTAACAAGAAAAGACAAACTTGGGGTCTAATCGGATGTGACAGGGCTCAACAGTAGAGGGCATGATGCAAATAAATTGAACAAGTTTCAAGGCAAAGGCAAGATTGAGTGGATCTCAAAATACTTTGCATTAATCACACCTGGTACCTCCAGCAGAGCGCTCGCAAGTTTGCATGCTCCAACCACTAGGATCATAGAAAATTAATCATGAAGACTGCTAGCCACCGCAGTTAAAAAAGGCCAAACTGGGTCATTTAAAACACAGTGTCTTTCCAGGAATAGTGTGTGCGTGCAGAAGCTTGATATTTTTACTTGGTGATAGAAGTAGGTGATAAAGGGATGGAGACTCCTCTGGCCTTGGATACCAAAAAGAAAATAGAAGCATTTTGAGGAGAATTGAAAAACCAAAGGCTGAATGGGCTACTGGCCTCGTCCCACCCGTTGATACTTTGGGCAACCAAGAAGGTTATAGGACCAGAGTTCCTGAAAGAATATCACAGGTTCTGGTCCAATGCAAAAATACCAACAATGTTTCTGGAAATGCTCCTCCACATGGGCGTGCCGAAGGAAATCGCACACAAACTAAACCAAATGGTCTTCATCCATTCATGGTTGGGAGGCATTGATGCAACCTTGGATAATGTGGACGAAAATAATCTCATCCCAATGCCCTAGAACTACTACGTGTTGAGCATACGAGGAAAGGAGGTCATGAAATTCCCTCTAGTCAGGACAATTGACCCAGAAGGGTTTGAAAAATGATGGGATGAAAGGGATCGAAGCATCACCTTCCTACTTAGAGCAGCCAAGCTAACCACCAACCAACCTTGTGGATGGGTAATGTGATATGTGCAAGATGAAGGGTTGGCAGAGGAGTTAGCATCAGGAGACGATGTCGACTAGGACTTAGGCTCTGAGGAAGAATGGATACCACTCGATTCCAGGGACCCAGAGGAGAAATCGATGGGGTCGGCTCACCAAAACTGCAAAGCAGACTGCCTAGTGATTGCAGATTACATTGCATACAAGAAGTGGGTGGAATCAGAAGTCTTTGAGGATGAAGACTCCGAGGGAGGAATGGAATCTCGACTCAACCCACCGTGCCATGGTCTTTTCTAAGCTCATGCATAATATTAATGAGTTGTAAGGCAGTGTAGATGTTTTAGTCAGTCCCGCCTCTGAATTGTAGTGCCTGTGTATTTTCTTAGGCTTTTTGTATATATTTAGTTAAATCTCTATAAAACTTGAATCGTAGTGCATGTATTTAATTAGTTGAATCGTAGTGCATGTATTTAGTTAAATATTTGAATCAAACTCCATATGAATAGAGTTTAATTTGTCAAAAATGTTTTCATTTGAATTGCATGTGAATTCTCTAAGAGCATTTCAATCAATTTGCAAATCTCTATAAAACTTATCATGTTCTATCTTATATTTCAATGCCTTTTACACCCTCTCTCTATTGATTGTAAAATTGTAATTTGTTCTGTGTTGGACCTTCCTTCGAACAATAATAATTGGTAAATCTTTTATTCGATGTGGTAAAATTTTAGCGATTTCTCTTACTTCTTGTGGAAAACTTATGGTATGTACTTTATATTTGTACTGACCTCCAGTTGCATGTGTGACTTGAAGTATTGGATTTACATACCCTATCAACATTTCCTCAATTTGTGTTAAGTTTGCAAGTTCTAATGGTTGTGGGACAAGGATTCATATTATTTAATGTCAAAAATTGATGTTCATGTTTCTCTTGTCGTCATCTATTGCAAATTGGGCCTTCATGAACTCATACAACCTTCATTGTAGGGTAACTTTCTTGACAAATGTAACAAATGCTTGGTGCTGCAAGTTTATCCAGACCATGTCGAAATATAATTTGTAAATATTTCATATCAATTTGCACATTTTTATTGTTATTGCATGTACCTAGATCTCTTTCATTTTGTCTTCTTTGCATTCATCTTCATCTTCTCAATTGAGAGGTTAACTCCTATTGTGGACTATTATTTTCTTCATGATTTCTAGTTTCAACATTTATTGCATCTTGACCTCTATTATCTGGTGTTTGTAACACACACTCTATTGTAATTGAATTCATTCCTTCAAATTTACCGTCTATATTCTCATGAGATTCATAATTCCTTTCAACTAATTCATGATTGCATACTTGTATTTGTTGTTTTTCTATCTCATTAAATTGGTCTAAATGCTCATTTGTTTGTAATCTTCTTAATATGTATTGCTCATCTTCAGATTCTCATACACGATGTATTCTTCTTTTTGTAAATTATTGATTTATTCACGTCTTTGTCTCATGGAATTTTGAGCATATTCTCTTCATTGTTCTTCATTTTCAAAATCTAATATTGGGCGAGGCATCCTAAATAATTATTTAAAAGTAAAATTATAAATTAAAAAACACTATAAATATGACAAATTTTACTATACACTAATTTCATTAAAAAAGATATCACAAAATTTATACATATTTATTGATGAATCTTATTTATTTATAATTAATAATTAATAATTTAATCTTCTTAATAAAAAAATTATGTCTTCTAAAAACAATTGAAAAATAAAATATATGTAAACTCTTTTGTAACAAATCAACTAGCATGCCTATATTTTAGAAATATATGTAAAGTACATCGAGATATATCCTTCTCAAGGCACCTATTTTTAATCAATTGAACCCTAACTCAAATTTAAGCTTAACCCGAACCATAAAGCTATATGGATCCTAATCATAACCCTAATCATAATCATATTTAAAGTTATAGTATATTTTGATTAGATCTCTTTTTATCTAAATTTGGGTTCATTTTTTTTCTTCCTTGATTTTTAATTACACTTTTTTCTTTATTACAACTTTTCTTATCTATGTGTATAATTCTCACTCTACTTCTTACCTTAATTCAAATCTAATTATGTATGGTAGCACATGAGATTTTTATAAAATGGTCAATTTTTTCTTTAATAAAGTGCTTAGTTTCTAGATATGAGATAATACTTTCTTTTATTTTAATAAAGTGCTTAGTACTATGCATTGGTTATGGTTTGTGTCAAGGTAAGTATTTAGTTTCTAAATATGAGATAATATTTTCTTTTATTTTATGACATTTTATGGATTTTGTTTCATCCATTTTTATCCAAGCCTCTTTATATCATCTTGTATTTTTCTCTTTACTTTTTAATTTTTTCCTTACTCCTAATTATACTTTATTGTAACTCATTTTTTATAATTGTTATAATATTTTATAACATTCACATACCTATCTTGAATTCTTATTTTAATATTATTCTAATTTTTGTTATTATTTTTTTCTTACTATTTTTCCCTTAAATCACATCTCACATTACTTTAATTTATTTATTTAATTTTTTTCTTTTATTATTCTTTTGTTGTATTATGTTTTTAGACTTTATGTTTACTATTTTTTGTCTAATCTTTCTCTTAATACTCTCCTATGTATCTTGTTTTTTTCATATCTTTTTTATTGGTTGTGCAATTATGTGATGTGTAACATAGATTTTAAATCTAAACTTGGAAATATCATATCTTTAAACGTTAAAATTAATTTTTTTAAATGAATTTATTTGGAAAATAACTTATAATTTATTAATAAGGTTTTAATAATTTATAATTTTTTATTAAGAATTAATTTTAGATAAATTTAAAAAATAAAATCATTTCAAAATTTTGAATCTTATTCATATAACTAATATTAAATTTAATATTATAGCATGTTAAATCTAATATTGAAAAATAAAATAATAGTAATTTTTATTTGAAAAATCTATATATTCAAAATATGGTTTATTTCATTGCTTTTTAAGTCGAAAAGTTGTATTAGACTTTAATTTGTTATTTGCTTAACAACAAAAACAAGAGCTACAGAGCTGCGAAGTTCCTCCAGAAATTTTTAGAATAGTTTTGTTTGTATTTATTGTGTTTGTTTTGTTTTAGGAATAATTGGTCAGGATAAAGTAGTTCACCTAAATTTAGGAATTTGATCATTGATAAAGTCAAATTTGTCTTCCATTGCAAAATGACCCTTATAACAAAATATTTTTTCTCACTTCAAAATTCTGAGATGCTTTGGTTGTGCTTTTAGGCCATGAAGAAAGCACAATTTACATGTTGACAATATTATGTAAATATTAATGAGTTCAAAGATTTCCTTAGCCATTCAACATATATGAAAAAAAATTATCTTTAAAAAAGAAAAGATCTTTAGAACTTTCATTGCACATAAAGTCATGTATAACCAACCTACTTAAATTTTATAGTTTTTTGCACAAACGAAAACGAAAACATATAGTTCTAAGTCCTCTTATAGGTGCCTAATGTCTCCAAAAAATGTCTTACGATAGAAAATGATCTTTTTATTCCATTTTGTAATAGATAACTCATTTATAAGCCTCATAAAAATTATAATGTGAAGTGTATTGAAAAAGGCCTTGATCAAACATCAGAAACCTCAATTGAACCCATATGCATGTTTTGTTGATTGTAGAGTAATGGAATTTTTTTTGTTATGATCAATTGGAATAGAACCTGCAAGAAATACATAAATATATTCTCTTATGTAAGAAGCCCACAAACAAAAATAATATTTTTTTGATAAATCACAAGAGATAACTCTTTGTAGTCAAACACAAATCTCCATATTTTACACATAGATACAATAATTATTGCTAATGAATCTGAACAATATTATCAATCTTAGTTCAATGATATATGTCAATATCATATTAAAAATTAAAAATAAATTCTAGATACTCCACACTGGGCATTTAAATAAACTAATTTTTTTTCTTTATTTGCATCTCCTCCAGAAAATCATCTATCTTGTAAATCAGGTAACATCTGCAAATTGTATGTACTGGCTTGTGCTGCTAGAATTGATAGTCATGTAAATTTTTGTAACATACTGGCTAGTATAAGTTCTATACTAAGAGCCTTTGCCATTTTGATGAAAAAAATACATGATAATGGGTCTCTTTAACTTAATCCCCTACTTGGTGAAGAAGAACCTATGGGGGATGATTAATCAAATTGAAAAAGAATACAATTCATTATGCAATTAGTACTCCCTTGGTTGAAGTTCACAACAGGTATATGCAGTATAAAAGTTACCAAGTCAACTTATCAAAGGATTTGGACATATCCAATTTGACTGTTCCAATTTGAAAATCATTCTAGAATAACAGTCAAATTTTGAGAGATTGAATGGTTCTCTAGGTGTAGGTGGATTTGCAAGGTGTACTTTACTCTGAAGCATTCTCATGAGGTCGAACATTCATAAAATTTTTGAACAATATATAAGGTATATAGAAATAAATGTTGTGTGGGCTTCGACAAGGGGCATTTTAAATTGAATTTGCATCTAGCATGTTCATGACTTAAAAAGTAACCAATATTATTATAACCTTATTGTACCCTACCCTTTATTGAACCATATCCCTAACCTTAGCTCCAAGTTTTATTCTGGATTAATAATTTTAATCCTAACTTAATATTAACCCTAACCCTAATTAAATAGTAATAATAATCCTAATTAAATCTTAATTAAATCTCAATTGAACCTTATTTGAACCATAAACCTAACTTTAATTAAACATTAATTGTAAACTTAACTAGAATAAGCCTAATTGAACCCTAATTGTAACTTGAACTTGATCTTAATCATAACACTACTTGAATGCTAACCCTAACCCTAATTGAACCCTAATTCCAACCATAAGCCTAATTGAACTTGATTGTTGACTCTAATTGAACCTTGTTGTTGTGGCTAAATTAGGGTTCAATTAGCATTCTAGTTACACTCCAATTATAAGATTAACCAAAATAAGCCTAACTAAACCCTAACTATAACTTGAACTTGACCCTAATCATAACATTGATTCAATGTTATCCCTAACCAAGTAACTAAACCCTAATTCTAACCATAAACCTACTTAAACCCTAACCCTAACTCTCATTGAACTTTATTGTTACAATTCAATTAGGGTTTAATTAGCATTCTAGGATGGAGATTAAGGTTAGGTTAGGGTTAGAGTTGTGAATATCTTAATATTAGCTTATAAATTTGAGCCTAACTATAATCATAATTGAATCTTAACCCTAGCCCTAATTCTAACCCTAACACCAACCATAATTAAATTCTCACTCTAACCCTAACCATAATTAAATCCTATTGTTATGGTTGAATTAGGGTTAGGTTTAGGATTCAATTAGAGTTCAAGTATAAATCTTGGGGTTAAGGTTATTTATTTCTCGATATTAATTTATAAATTTGACATCAATGATAAATATATTAAACAAAGAAAATTTAGTATATATTTGTATTTGTATGTGAAATTAAGTACTATTAGCGTTATAATTAAATAGAACTAAATATTATTATCAAAATAATTCAACAATAATTAATTATAATTTGAGAATAAATTCAGAAATAAAAATATCTATAAAAACAACTTTTTTATTTATTTACATCCTAGTGATTTCATTTTCTAAAATCATATTAAATTCTAACTTCAAAAAATCATAAAATGTTTTACATGCTTATTTTTATATTTTTGAGTTGAATTGCATTATTTTTTATTTGAATAATCAATCATAAAGCAAATAAATAATCAAATCAACACAATATTTGCAAAACTTAAATTTTATTTTAAAATTAAACTAAATTCTATTTTCTAAAATTCATAGAATATTTATTATTTAATAATTAAATTCATAATGATTATGTAATATGAATGAATTAAATATTAAATAGAAGTAAATGTTCCTTTTTAAATAATTCAACAATCAAATACTAAAATTTAAATTTAAAAGTATTTTTTATATTGTATTTTTTTTAATTTTTACATACAAACTTTTTTATATTGTAAAATTAAATTAAATTCTAATTTTAAAAATATAAAATATTTGAAGTTGATAAGTTTTAAATTTATTAATTATGATGATATCCAAAAAATAAAAAGATTCAAAATAATCAAATAGATTAATTACAAGTGACAACACACAAAATTCTACACTGATCACATATGATCACAACATTCTTGACCATTTGATATCATGAAAACCTCCAAAATCTAGTATTCAAATAACTCATATCATCAATAAGACAAGTTCCATCGAGGTGCAATGAAAGGGTCATACCAAGCATATAGGTCTCACCGATGAAGTTCCATCGGCAAGTAACCAGTCTTGTCTCATCGATCAAAGCACAAGGAGTTGTATCGGCTAGACCAACGCCATCGGAGTAAGATCCCTGAGTCAGGCCGAGTGCATTTGTCTCTCCAATGAAATATCATCGCCAAAACACTCATCTTGTGTTTTTGACAAAACAAAGAAACATACTATCGCCAAGACAAACACTATAAGAATGAGTTCAAAATGTCCTCCCGACCCACTATGTCACGCCGATAAGATTACATCGGAAGGAGTCTTGGAGAAATACTTGAGATCGAAGGAATAATCATTGGGGAGACTTATAACATTGAAAAAATTACTGAATATCTTAGAGATATACCATGTCTTGCCAATGAAGACACAAACAAATCAAGATATTCGTTGGGGTCAATCTTGGGCTCATTTATATGAATCAGATGGATAGATTATGTGATATCGGCGTAATGTCTCCCCAACAAAAAGAATGTTTAATGAACATTAGTCAAGCCTAAATAAAAGGATTGCCAAAAGTTTCAATTATCTTGCTGATAGAACATTTGATGTGAGAGTGGGTAAATTTGAATATCAGTTGCGCTCGTCTTCAAAGCTAGGAAATTAATGGCAATATTACTACCAAATGTGTCGATGATTTCTTGAATTGAGAAAAGAAATTGAAGGAAAATTTTGCAAAGTTAGCAGCAGAGGAACAAACGAAGGGCCAAAGGATCTTGCAATCAAATAATTCTAAATAAACTTGTAAGTTCCCTGCAATTAAATTTCTAGTTTTGTGATTCATAAAAATGGAAAGCACTAGCTCAGGAAAAGAAAAAGGTAGGAAACAGAGTGAGTGTAAAAACCCTAGAGGAAAAATTCAAAAAATTGAAGCAGAGAAGGAACTGGGGGTAGCTGAGAGGAAGCTAAACCAAGACTTAATTGATCAATTGCCCAGCTCAGGACCTAAGGCCAGGCGATCTACACAACTTAGGCTAGAAGTGGAAAATTTAGAGCATAAATGCAAGCATATACAAGACATATGGACCCCAATTAGGGGATATGAGCTATCTATTTTTCATTACCAATGAAGGAACCGATACGAACCAGTGTGCAATCCTTGGAAGTTAAACCTAGGGAAACTAGTCTGCCCCAATGTATTTGTAAATGTAGAATTGGTGAAAATTCTAGCTACCAATTATAATCCAAAATGTAAATCTATTTGTGATCCATTAGGTAAACCATTTATACATGTATCTGAAGCTGCCATCTGTGAGGTTTTTAACCTAGAGGAAGTGTGTGGTGAAAAAATTGTACCTAAAGAGCTGGAAAAGGAATTCTAGAGGATGGATACTTTATAAAAGGGTTGGAGGTTGCCACTACATAGGTATAATAAAGATGGTGTTTTAGTTCCACCGAATGACAGTGATGGTCCCCCATTCCATGTTGATTTTTTTGAACCCTACATGAGGTACACATATTTTTCAGTGTGTCAAGTGTTAGAAATGGAGGCCCCTGAGCACATGTCAATTGTACCCATGGTAATTGTAGCAGACATTCATTGTCACAATTCAAGGTTTTTTTATTATGCTTCACACATCTTTAAAGTACTTGATTCAAGATTGATGGCATTAAAAAGTGGAGCTCCTATCTTGCACTTGGATGCTTATTCAATCCTAATGCATATGATACTTTATTATGGAAAAGAATTGTAGGTGTGGCCTAAAAAATTGAGGGTTGTACAATTTGATAAGGAAGGAAGCTTATTACCAATACAACTTTGGAATGCCACCTGGGATTGCAAATTTGCTAATTCTTGTTATCTACATTTTGAAGAGTTTTTTGTGAAACCACTGCACAGATTTTACAATCATCATTATGAATACTCATTGTCCAATGAAATAAAAAGGTTTTTAAGGCCTAAGGATTTCAATGGACCTATCAACCACAATTGGGGAGACTGGTACTGTCTAGAAGATGCGACCATGATAAGAGTATATGGATTTGAAGATGGACCCTTCATTCTACCCAAGAAAGTGCCTGACAGGATTGCATATTTGGAGATCGCTAGGCAATTGGACTTTTTAGATGTTATGAATCTGACTTCTTTCGGAAAGCAGACATTTATGCCTAGTACATTATGCTTTGGTGATTTCATTGTATTAGCAAGGGATGGATATGACATGGTTCTCAACAAATTGCTGCAATACAACATGAAGAAGGGTCCACTACGAAAAGGATTTGATCTAGAAGGGTATATTGATTTTTCCAAAAAAAAATGAACTTGGGAGGATACAATCACATACCCTATCTATATGATGACTTGATCAGGAATTTGGAAGCAGAGGAAGCCAAAAAAGTTCTTGATAAGTATAACAAGGGATTGCAAGATACATAACTATTATCTTTTGATGAAGAGGCATTTGGTGATGGTAGGCCTAGCAGTACAATTGATAAAATTTCTAGATTGAGAACTCAACACTACAAGTATGTTGCCAGGGAACAAGATGTTGAAGGGAGTGCAACTACTGACACAAGGTAGATAGCATATAAATCATTTGTGGCTGATGATGAATTAATTCAAAACTCAAAATTTAAAAACTTTTTGTGCAAAATAAAAGGAAAAAAAATAAGGGAATCACTGGAGAATATTACCAAAAGTAATGAGGAACAACTACTAAATAACTTAAAATCAAGTGTGGAAGAAGAAATGAAGAGGATGACCCCTGACAAAGGAATGAAATTATTAGAAGATGCGCGTGTCATGATATTTCTTGGGTTGGATTTAAAATTTTCTTTGGTTTTTGATAGTTTTCTAAAGAATAGTAACACCACACATAAGCTCACTCCTCATGGGGTAACAAAGATCTATGCGAGATCTAAGTATAACCTAGATGAGGGATCACTTATGATATGGGCCTTGTATCCTCCACACAAGAAATCTGTTGTAATCGATACTAAAAAGGCTTTTGGACATGTAATGACGTTAAAATTTGGTGAGGTTGATCTAATAGCTACAATAGAAATCGGCATTAATGTGGCCAAATTAAATAAAGACCAAATCCAAAAGCTAATCAAGGAAAAAGACATGTATAAGATTAATAATGAGAGACTACTCAAACAAATTGATCACTTGAAGGACATGATGGGAATCACGATGGGATCCACAAAGCAATTGACTCATGGTGAAAGCTCCCAGGAAAGAGACTAGTGGGAAGAATCAAAAGTGTACTCACGAGGTAAATGTGATGCACTCACTGCAATAATAAGGAAGAGGCAGACCAACTTAATGACTTGGTTGAGTAAGCTTTGGGGAACACATTCAAAAAAAATTACTGCACTACAAGAACACAAGAGGATAGATGGCAAGATCCGAGAGAAGTTCCAGGAAATAAACCAAAGGGATGCTCTTGATAACATAGCTATTGATACTAGAAACCATTTTATGAAACAACATAAAGACTTCCATGATGAATTGCAAGGTGATGAGTAGGGGATGATCAATGTCACAAAAATGGGAGTACCAATGCTATTAGAAGACAGAGGGGAAGTAAAGGGAAAAGACAAATGGATGAAGGAATGCGAGACGATGATGCAAACAATTCTAGAGACAGCCACAAGAAATGATCTAACAATGGACGGGTCATGTGAACAAAATGAGAAGATGTTTGAAATGGAGATAGCCATAAGGAATGCACTAGAGGTTGTTGATACACACAAGCGGCCAGCTTACCGAGATTACCTGTCAAACATCTATTTATGGATTAATAGAGCATAATTTCTAGTTTGTTATTGTTGTTAAGCAAAAGACATTTCTGAAAGGATGCGCCCTTTCACAATTTTGATATATTTATATTTGTTTCATAATCCAAAATAGATATAGGCGGATAGGAGAAAGATATAGTAGATAGTTTGCAATGAAAATTTCATTTAAAAGACTCAGATGCATGTATGAATTTTGATGAAGTTAATGAAGATGTTTAAACTTGTGGCTTAATCTTGGTATCAACTGTTTGTGGAATTATACAATTATTTGGTTGTCTCCATTTTGATGTTTTTTTGTTATTTAGATTGATATATCAAGCATATATATATATATATATATTCAATTTACCGATACACATTTGATGTATTTGTGTGATGTGATTATTTGGTTCTTTCAAGTAAAGATTAAACCCTTCTAGTCAATCACAGTAATTGAAGAGTATTAATTGGATCAATAAGAAGAATCACATAACTAGGATTGTCATTCTATCTCAAGTAGAGTTTGTCAGTCATTTACTTGCACATTTATACAAGTTATAAACTACATCTATGTTCCAAACAGTTTGAATTATTTCCATCATAAATTACACTTATATAGATCTTCATTAGACTCCATACACCCAACAAGGCACTGGTCTCACGCTTTCATCTTTTAGTTTATCCATTTTATATTTTACGTCTCTTAACTGAACATATTCTAATATAATTAAAATTAAAAACATCATAAATTAATTATGTAACCATATAAGTCAAATATAATTCTATCAAGAAATTAATATCAAATAGATAATACAATCACATAACTCATACATTTCAATGTCATTGATCTTCTTCTTCATCCAACTCTTTGTTTGTATCATCCGATCCAGATTCAACATTGTAAGGATTGGTCATATCATCATCATCGTCATTGATATCAATTTCGATAATGTCATCATCCACACGGATATCATCTTCATGAAAATTAACTCCTACATCATCATGATCTAGTTCCTCGTCTTCGACATCTTCATCGGCCACATTATCAACTAACTGTTGATCCTGATCATCATCTACATCATCTTCTATTTCTTCAGTATCTTCTTCTTCCACCACATTATACTTTATCGACCTTCCTCTTGGATCATGTCTAACAACATATGACCAACCCGCTTTACCTAGAACCTCTGAGTAAAATACGTGCTCACATTGGCTTGGAAGAACATAGGGCTCATTTCCAACTTGCTCAAAATACCTTGTATTAACCATGGTAAATCCATTATCATGTTCAATAATAGTTCTCTCAGGATCATTTTCATTCAATCGTAGTATGTACCATAGGACAAAGAAAAAATCTAATTTGAAGGACTTAAAGTGACACTCAAGTATATCATCCAAAATCCCATAGTATTGATTTTCTGAGACTTCTGGATGTATGTCGCTTCTAGATGAAACATTAGTCACCTGGAAGACTGCAGTTATCCTAGAATCACAAGTTTTCTTCGTGTCATCCAAATTTTCTATTCAAAATTTATGACCATTGCACCACATAGCCTTGTGTTGTTTCACCTACAATATGTCAAACATGTAAAACTTATTGCAATATCGTTAGTTGATAAACATATTTATTCTTGGTTGAATGTATGCAAAGAAAAAAATTCAACATATATATACATCAATATAATTAAATAATATGGGTGATTAATATATTTATGCGTACCTGTTTATCTCTTAAACCATATGCTAAATCAATTTCCCTTGGTGTAACATTGGAATCTCCATTACGATGAGCTTCTTTAACCAATGAAGCCACAACTTCCCATGTTAATGCGTGACCAGATTGTTGACATCGTTCAATCCATACCGTCATCCAATCAAGATTGTTTGCGACATAAAAATTTAATGCATCCCACTCTCGGCCAACTGTATCAAAAAAATTTGACATTCATAAACAACGTATAATTAGTTAATTACCATGGTATACGACCTTAATTTATAATTGATAAATATTGAAGATTAATAATTAAATAAGTACAATATACATAAAAACCAAATGTAAAATATATTCTAATTAATCTCCATGACCATATTATAATTACCTGTCACTTTCCTCAATCTACCTTTCCCCATCACATACTCCCCTTCAAATTTTTTGATGGAGTTGGGATCCCAAATGTGATCTACATGGATCTTTGCTGTAAACTTCGGAAGATATTCAATAATGTACACCATGGTCTGGTATACCATATATCCCTCCACCATAGAACCCTCAGGATGTGCTCTTTGTCTAACCAAAGCCTTCAAAAATTTTAAGTGCCTCTCAACCATCCACATTGACCTTGTGTGTATAGGTCCACACAATTCAATCTCCTCAACTTGGTGTATGAGGTAGTGTTCTTGTGCATTGAAAAATGTCGAAGGTAGACACTTTTGCATTTCACACATTAGATGAGGAATTTTTCTCTTCCAATAATTTATATCTTCTTTATGGATTTCTTTAGATGACAACCATCTATAAGTGATTCAAGGCACAAATATATTAATGATATTTAACAAAAATATATAACAAATTGAACAAATATCGCTACTTATCGCATGTATTTTCCAAGATCATACATAACTTGCTTGACATTGTTGTCAAAGTTGTTTGGGAGAGATAGAGGTAGAACGTACTGCAACAATTATAAAATGATCTTTTCATTAATATTTTCCAAAAGTAGTAAACATAATACACTGAAAAGTACATGCAGTATATAAATATATATATAATATACCAGAATAATTACCTTAATGAAGGTATGCCAATCATGCGTTTTCATCCCTGACCCAAATTCACCTTTCTTTGTTATGATATTGTTTATGTTTGCAACAAATCCTATGGGAAATTGATTTTTTCATATAACTTCTTTTATAGCATTGCTTTGCTGCTCCGTTAATAACCAAGGAACACTTATATTAATTTGGTCTCCATCGCTATTTAATTGAATGACATTTTTCATTGCATGACTGGCTACCTGAATATCACTAAATTTTGACAATTTTTTCTTTGTCATGCCTTCCATCCAATATTTTCCATAATGTTTTTGTCATATTCTTTTTGATATGCATTGTATCAAACAAATGCACAATTTGTAGCTGCTCATAGTAGGGCAACCTATTAAATTGTCTGGGATAACTTTTCAGTCCCTGTGGAAGTCGACCATTAATGCCTTGACGACCTTCATGAAGCATATAAGTTAAACAAATTAACAATGAAAATCATTGTCAATTACAACATGAGTAAACACAACACAATATAAAAATATAAATTCAAAACATATCATATATGATAGATAAACAATTTGATCCGATGTATAACCTTGACGATTAATTCTATTATATTCCAACTTCCATAGGCGAGGTGTCATTATTCATGGTTTTGATGTAGTCTCTTTTTTCCCATTGAAAAGATGTTTTTTATTAGTTCGATACTTATGATTTATGTGGAGGAAGTGCCTATACTCATCAAACACCTGCTTTCCTAAAATTGTTGAATGAAGAGATTTCATCTTTGGACCACAAATTGGACACGCAAATTTTCCCTTTGTTTGAAGACCTGCAAATCATATATAATTGGATTAAATATGTCAATTTTTATAATTATATATAATGAATAGATTATTTAAAAAAGATGCATGATATCTACTTCATAAAATTAATATCATTAAAGTCATGCAGTCGAACGTTATAACATACCAAAAAAATGTGTTAGCCCTGGGGCATCATGAATTTTCCATACAAGCATTGCATGGAATTCAAATTGTCTTTGTCATATTGGTCTAGATACGTCATACATAGTCATGCCATTCTGTAACTTTAGTAACTCGTCAATAAGAGGCTCAATATATACATTCATATCTTTAACTTGGTACTTACCTAGTTGAATGAACATAAAAATTACATAATTATTATAACCATTTTACTGTAATATATATAAATTAATGTACATGACTATTAGATGAAAAAACATATAAGTCATTATGCAATTAATAAGACAAATGAGATGCTACTACGTTAAAGAAAATTGATGTAAAAAAATACCTAGAACAATCATTGCCAACATTATGTGCTCCCCCTTTATTGACATCCATGGAGGAATGTTATTGTTGATAACAAAAACAGGCCACACCAAGTAAATAGATCTCAGCTCTCCAAACGGATTGACATCGTCTACTGCCAATAGAAGCTTGAGGTTACGAGGTTCTTCTTTAAAGTGTGGCCATTTTTCCTCCATATCCCTAAATGTAGAACCATCCATAGGCATTCGAAGAATGTCATCTCCACTTCTATTACATGCATGGTAATCCATAAATTGCGCTAAGCTTTCACGCCTAAATAATTATTGCATATGTGGAATAATGGGAATATAATGAAGAACCTTGCGAGACACATTTTTTGTTAGTTGATCTGTTCAATATCTACTGATATGACATTCCGGGAATTTTGTTGCAAATTCATGTTGTTTATGATATATAATATAATCATTGGGACATGCATCTATTGCTTGATACTCCATTCCAATATCTTTCATAATGCCAGATAAATCCGGTATGAGCGAGGTAAAATATTTGATGGTGGTAACAAAAATTCACCAATCAATCTACAACAAAAAATAATTTGTTAATATAAAGAATATTAATGGTACATCCATCCTTTATTTACTAGCAATGAACTAACAACAGTTAAAATAGATGAAAAAAGATGACATATATGACATACCTTAACATCTGTGAGATTTCTATGTTGGATAAACCATTCATAACCTTCAAGTTCACCAGCAACAATACAACAAAGAGAAGAATTGTTTGGGAGTCTTTATAAAGGGGCTCGTATGCCTTCTCAAGTACAGGTAAATCATGAACATCATCAAAGTCATCTCGATCAACATGATCAGTTGTGCCACTACATGTGTCATGGATCAATGTATTTGTACCATCATCTTCTTCCATAGGATCATTAACTTCATCTTCGATATTCACAACTCCATGTTCCTCCGCTTGCAAAACCACATTCTCTAGGATGTGATAATCCATATCATGTGCCCTAGGGCGCCCCACCTTTATAATAATGACAAACACAAATAAACCATGATCATGATCAAGTGATTTTTTTTTATATATCAAATGTTAAAACAATATAAACATTTACAAATTTAATCAATATAAACACATATAATGAAAAACTTACCAATGGATGAAAACCATGACCCCCTTCAACATGACCATGCTACCTACAATGTTTCTCAGTTGTTGTGATTAAAATTCTTCTCATCTTTAAGCCCTTGCAATTATTGCAAGGACAGTAACATTTCCCATCACCTTTTCTTTTCAATCTAGCCCACAATCTATCAAGTGAATCTTCATTTTGTTTTGGACTAATATTATCTAACATGATTTTTCTTTACCAAGCTTGAATATTTAGATCTTCAAAAAATATCAAACTCACATTCCAATATCTTTTTAATCCTAGACAGGTAACAAAATCTAATAATTATGATATTTTACACCCAAAAAAATCGGCATGCAACCAGCCCTGCAAAAGAGAAGATAGTCTGAAGTTAATGACCCCAAAAAACACTTTAAAATGCTAATTCCAAAAATTACTAAATTCTGATTTTACTATGATTTCCAATTGTTAGACTCCTAAAATCAAAATATTGAACTTGCACAACAAAATTTTGAAATAAAATTCTCAAAATGCACAAGTCTAAAAATGAAATATGATGAGATGTTGCTTTAAAATATGATTTTCAAACCTAGAAGTACAAATCTGACTTCACAAATGAATTCTGAAAATAAAATAGTAAGGCATAATAAAGAGTTTCATTTGAAGTGTACCACCCTATTATATGCCTTGATAAAGTTAAAAGATCTATGGATTTTATCTACAATATAGCCTGCATAGTCATCAGTCTTATTCACATCCTTGCTTTGGATATCAATAGGCAACACTATTAGATGGCCTCCTTGAAAGTTCAATCCATTAAGGGAATAATGAAAGCTTCTTCCTTAATGATTACATCCATTTGACAAAAAATAGTGTATGGCTGAATAACGATGATATCATTTTAGTGTCTGAATCTACCACATAGAGATTAAATATGCTCACTCTCAAATAAAGTTGAATTATATAAACAATAGTCAGATGCCTCCCTTAACATAAAGGACAATCTAAATTACTAAGCAATTTTGTATCCTTTATAAGAGATTGATTTTAACCAGTTAAAAACTTGAGAGGGTAATAAACATGTTACAAGGAAAGTTAAAAATTTATCATAAGTAGTTGAATCCAAAAGTAAAAAATTAAGCATGCAAAAGCATGAGTAGGTTGACCAACTTCACTAAAAGCACAATTTATTTTTTATAACATCTTACCTAGATATTACTTGATAAGGTAAGGAGTGCTCTTTTCCACTTAGTTTCATATGGTGGCATATCTACACACAAATCACCAAATTGTATTACTTAATAAAGTTGTTACAACATGCCATTCATGTCAAAATCAATTCTTCTTACCACAAAAATTTTGGTTTCCAATTTGACAGGTTCATCTTTTGATTCCTATACCAACTTTTGAAGGAATATGGCAGTTTATACTTCTACATGAGGAGACAAATTCATCTTCTAAACTGTTCCAAAGTACAAAACAAATATAAATCATATAATCTGCATGATAGTTATAGCTTTCTAGATGTTTGGCAGCATCTAAAAATTTTAAATGAACTGAGAAAAATAGAGGCCTTGACCTTCATTTTTTCATTTTTTAGTTTGCTGCTCTAAATATCCCACAATATTTACAAATTGGTTGCTTTCTTTCTTTCTTGTTCAAATAAAAAATAGATACATTTGTATAGAGTCAAGATGAATTCAAGAACTTCAGGTAATAGATATACCATAACTGCTTTTATAATACACTGGCATCTAAGGTCTAAAATCTATTTCTAAAACTTGGCAAAGGGAAAAATACATCTTTATGAAGTAGTCTTCAAAAATATCATAGCTAAATGGCTCTAACTATCCACTATCAAACATTCCCAATTATTTGTTCAACCCTCTAGGCCTGAATCTTGATAGCTATTTGACTTTGTACCTATCCCTATGCCTTTTGATGGAGCTCCAAATTTTTCTCTTTGAATCCCATTTTGTGTTCGCTCTTGTCCTAGTCTACTACATTGTTTAGGAGGATGTTAAGGTTAGGTTTTACTTTGGCTTTCCTAAAAAATCCTAATGTCCTATTGTAAAACCTTGGGTAAAATATATTTGGTTGTTACCTATTTGGAGTGGGTATTAAAATGAATTATGCCTCATTACATCGTCTAGGTCGGCCCCCTTTTTATAACTGAGTTAAATGTTTTGCCTAGATTTTATTATTTCCTAGGTTTTAGTCGGCCCATGCCCCATGTTTCAAAACAACCTTAAGCCATCATTTGTCATTGACCTAGGTAGTGTCCCCTTCCTTCAAATTAATAAATGTTTTATTTTGCAAGGAATGTTTAATTGATCATTGATCAACCATCAGTTGATCTTATCCATTCCCCGCGATCTCATGATGCCCCCACCATAGAGTTTCAACTGATCACGATATCACAGAGGGGTACCATGTTTCTTAGTTTGCGGTACCGAATGAATAATAAAAATTCTTTAGTATATGCGTCAAGGTTTTAATACATTATCTAGAAGGTTACTAAAGCGGCTGAAGGATGCACGTGCTTATAATCGACGGATGTGTTATAATCGAGGTGAAAAAGTTGCTCGACAGTTATGTCCAATGCTGAGAAATGATATAGATGAACACGATTGTAGGTGGTGGAGATCAACAGTTGCTTGCCATCGCATGATCGAAAGATGCAAGATGTTTATGGATTGCAAAATCACATGCAAGTGCCACGTGTACTTTCTTCGATGTTGCATACTATGGTGGGCCCTCAGTGTTGAGATGGTGATTACATCAGCTTTTGAAGGTAGTCGTTCGATGATTTGACAAAAGTAAAAGATTGACGGTTGGAATTTAAATTCGCATCAAATGTGATTGGAGCTGTTGTCACGGCATGTATGAGAGCTTTAATGGCAGATGAGATGTTTAATGGCCCAATTCAAGTGACATAAATCATGTTTCTTTCATCTTATTTCATTACACGGCATTCAAGAATCCTCGCAAGTCAGTTACAGAGCTAGCAACAAGTTTTCGAGCAATCACAGTGAGCATTTGGTCTTTTGTGAAGCATATCCCGTGAGTTGTTCTTTGAACTATTTTATTGCTTTGGCTATGGTTTTGTGAAGAATTGTGATAAGCTGGTCAAAGGGTTTGTTGATTATTAAAGTAGGGTTACTGATCTGATTAAATTATGCGAGATTGCAAAGTTTTACTGTAATTTCATTGTTTAAGTAGCCCTAGTTTGTTTAAGGTTCGAATTTGAGATGGCACCATCGAAGCAACACTCCATCCATGTGGATTATCTACATAGGAATGTGTATGATGATTTCCTTGACCAATTACCACTGTCTACAAATGATAAAAGGAGGGGTGTGGTTTTGATGAATGGAAGAACCCTAGGTGAGGGACTAGTATGTAAAAACTATAACATTGCAGTTGCTAGGGTTCCTATGACAGGTTTAGACATGTTCAAGCTTTGGTATGAACAACACAATTTACCTCACCCTTTCTCTAATGCATAGAGATATGACATGGGGAGGTTGGTAGTGCCGAATGTATTCCCCGATGTGGACCTGCTCAGGGTTGTGGTAGCATGGTATAACCCTATCACTAGGGTGATTAGGGATAATGATGGATGAGTCTTGTTGAGTATAAGCAAAGAAGAAATCCAACAGGTGTTTTATTTAAGTGAACCAAGTCCATTTTGTTTTTGAATTGATCTCGAGGAAATGAAGCAAGAATAAACAACATCAAAGTCGTTGTTTAGGTGGAAGTTGCTTCCTCCTCATCTATCAAAGGCAAGTAGTTCTACATGTTACATAGTCCCAACGACAAGGAGCCTTTTAGGCTAAGCTACTTTGCCAAACATTTTTTGGCTACTTTTTGCCCTCTTCCTGATTCTAGGTTTTAACCCAAATACTGTTATGTCCATTGCATATATGTTCATGGGGGCTCAGATACAACACCCAAATTTCTCTTTAATATATGATTTTGCATCTTTTCTAGAAAAAAAGATGCATGATGGTTTTCTAAAATTGCAAGTTGGAGATACTAGCAATCATTTCTTCTAGTAATCATTACTTATGTATATGTTTTTTTATAAGAATTCCAACTTCTTTTCAGAAAGGATGGAGTTAAGGCAGAACATAAATGGGGAAAGGTTACCATTGCAGGTCTAGACTACAGACCTGTCATACAACAGGGGAAGTGCCAGTTATGTGCAATTTGATAATTTATTTCCTTCCAGGCTTAGGGCTCGGCTAATTTTTAATGTGCCTAGGGTTCCTAAGGATCTTCATGAATTTCTCAAGCCTAAGGAGAGGAATCCAGATTTAAAGGTTTGTCACAAATGGGGTGACATCATTTTGTACCCTATCAGCACTGTCTTAAGAGTATATGGTTTCCAAGGAGCCCCACATATTCTCCCTTTCAATGTGCCATACAAAATGGAGTTTGCCTAAGTCATGTGGTAAATAGTTTGTATCCATGACGACAACCTAATAGGGAAGGGAAAAGGGACTCTCTTCCCTGATTACACTGTTGTATCAGATTTTGTTTTTTCCAAGGGTGGATGGGTTCATTTTGGGAGGTACTTTGATGAATTTCACTTAAGGAGTGGTCCCAGGCGGCAATTTGATCCAAAGGGTTTATTTGCCTTATTCAGGAAACAGATTAAGGGTGGAAAGTTTTCCCATGAATTTAATTTTCTTGAAGACAATCAAGAATTAATTTGACTTGAATAAACAAGAGCTGAATAAGGAGAAGTGGATTACCTATGGAAAATTGTTGGCTATAGTACATAAAATGGATCCCAAGTATGATCTATTGATCTAGTTTACTCCATTCCACAAGAAGGTTGATTTCTTGATGGATAATTTCAGAGAAATCATGAACACTCTGATGAACAAGAAGGTCAATTTGGATTTGGATTTTGGTATTCAGAGACCAAAGGTGAGGCCTGAAGAAACAAGGCCAACTTATCAACCTACTATGATCTGGCCTCTTTACAAGAGGAAAAGGAATGACAGTAGCAGTGAGGAGGAGGAGGATAAGAAGGGGAAGTAGTTTATGAAAGCCTCAACTCACTCAGGATCGAAGATTAGAGCACTTGAAGGTGTAAAAATAATTGATTTGGATTCTCCACCTTAGGCTGATCCTGCACTATCACCATCAGAGCCAAGCCCAAAGAGGTAAAGACTTGAAGAAACACATGATGCTTTGATGGAGGAAATAATTGTTACTGATAAAGATATGTAGGTTGGTATTCCATCCCCTCCTAGATCAACTAAATTGATATTATCTGATATGGATGTAAAAGGCCAGTGTGTACAAGATGCCAGAATGGAAGCATGCAACGCATTCTTGGATGATGATGCATTTGTGAAGACTCCTATATTCTTGCAAGTAGTATAGAGGATGAAGTTGGAGGAATACCAAGACAAATGCAAGGAGAGAAGAGAATCAAAGCCTAATTGGTCTAATCAAGAAAATGATGATGAGGTGAAGGTTGAACTCATGAATGAGTTCAAAAGCATCACTCCTGAGGAAGGAAGAAAGCTCGTAACCCAGGGTGGTGTTCTGATTCTGCCTGAATGGGACATAGCAGATGTTGTAGCATTCAATGCTATCCTGAAGTCCAAACATCCAATTCAAAGCACCGAGGAAGAGGTCAAGGAAGCACTCCAAGATTCTAGCTTCAGTGAAGAGTGTGAGACCCTGGCTATTTGGGCATTGGCACCTCAGGACAGAAATCCAATCATTACTGATATTAGCTCAAACTTGAGGGGAGAGTTGATTATCAAAAGAGCTTCTGAAATCTCAACCACATAAGCTACAAACTTGACTGTGAATGTGGCCAAATTGGCCCAAAAGACAACTAAAAGAGAAGAATCTGAGAAGAAAATTCTGATGGAGAAGTACAATATCATTATTGGGGAATATAGTAGAATGCAGTAAAGAAATGTTGACCTGCAGAGTGAAGTAGATAGGTTGAAGTGCATGCATGTAGGGGAGTCTTCTAGTGCTCCAAGTACCCTGGTCTTACCTTCAACATCAAGGTCAATACCCCCAACTTCTCCAATTGTTTCCACTCCAGGATCTCCCATCCAGACTCCTGCTCCCAGTCCTTCACTAGATCCAGTTGAAGAGAAGGTTGAGTACTATGTAGATCCAACCAAAAATCAAATGCTTAATAAGATTATAGAGCTACAAGAAACTCTAAAAGCAAGTGAGGAGGTAGCATTTGTTAAGCAAAATGAGGTTGTAGAAGCAAAATGAGGTTGTAGATACAGTTTTGAGGCACCTAAATGAGAGATTTGATGGTAGATTGCCATCTGTCTATTCTTTATTTTTGGATTCAATTAAAAATATAACCAAGGATCAGGAATTAGTTTTGCCTTTAATTGAGAAATGGATCCCTAGGGCCTATGATTTAGATGTTATGTACAAAACCTCTAAATTTTATGCAGCTAATAGGCCTTGATAATTAAGGCCTACTCAAGACTTTGTGAAGTCACTGCAAGGTTCCCAGTCCTTACCTAATGATTTGAGCAGGAGGATTAAAGAGTTGGTAAAGAGTTTTGATGACTAGAGTGACACACATTTACCAGATATTGTAGATGCCCAAGGAAATCTTAGATTATTGCAGCAATGGCAGAATGGGTAGATGAAATCATCAATTCACAAATCAAATTGATTTGTGATGACTCGGATTATGACATGTTGGTGACTAGTATGGATAAAATTATTAACACTGACACATTTTTGGAATCTTTTGAAAGGGAGGCGAATCAAGTAGCAGTAAATTATACACCTTACAGTGCCAAGGTAAATGAGGTGGTAAATTTTAATTGGCCAACAGATAAGGAATATGAAGGATGAATAGACAAGTACTTAACTAAATAAGAATAGGACATAGTCCACAACCAACAATTAACAACTCAGCGGTTATGGTTATAAGAAATTTTGGTTGTCTTAGTGGCAGTTTTGGTGCAAGTTTTCAAAGTTTGGTAAATGCAATAGTTATTCTCCAGTGGACGGGATGAACAAGAAGATTCTCCAGAGACTCAGTTGTTGTAACCAATTTTTGAAATGTCATAAGGTGGTCCAAGTGACCAATGACAGGTGTATTTCTGGTCTGATGCTTGTTGCTCCTTCATTTTCCCTACAAGAAGGATTTCAGGACCAAAAATACGGGTTAGCAAGTTAGATATCTTTAGGTTGAGTCTAAGTGAATTTGCAAAGAGAATTTGTAAAGAGCCTGATATTATAGCGAAGATAATATTCTTAGGTTTGGTGTCATTTTGTTGTAGGTTTTAGTTTCATGGGTACTTAATTTTCAAGACAGTACTAGCATCTGAATGAAAATTACTCATTTCAAGCTCATGTCTCTCCATTGTATGAATATATTATTATCTTGAATAAAATAATCAAGGGTTATTCTGTTCATCTCACTATTATGGTGTGTGTAATTCTCCTTTTGGCTTTAATTCAAGGAATTAATTAAAATGCTTAAGGGAGGTTATAACTTATAGGTGAATATGTTCATATAAGGATTTGATAAGTAGTATTGGGTTAGAATATAGATTGATGGTACTGTAAGGTAGTATTATTTGAGATTTTATATGCTATGTGTCTAGAACATAAACTTGGTTACAACACATTTGATATTATCTAGTTATGGCTCCCAAATCTATTGAAAATTGATCATTAGGGTTAAAATTGAAACCTTGCAAATATAATCTTTGTCCAAATCCATCAAGAATTTTCCATCAGTTATAAACAATTCCCTTATAAAGAATTTGTGAAGTCAGGTCTAAAATCTGGAAATGAAATTCTGAAAATGCACAAGACTAAAAATGAAATCTGATGAGATGTTGCTTTAAAATATGATTTTCAAACTTGGAAGTACAAATTTGACTTCACAAATGAATTTCTGGAAAATACAATGACTACCCTCAACCTGGCGATATCTTCTTGAGTTTTTTCTGATTTTTGACCCAAGAAAATCATTGAGAAAAACACAGTCACAATAAGTAGTCGAGCTCATTTTTATTTATGTCTGCACCACAATTTAACTTTTCAAGTCCCTCAAAATTTCAGCGAAAGATCTTCGTTGAAATGTAGATGAAAAATAAGGTTCGTTGAAATTTCGACGAATGTCGGGGCTAAAATTTTAAAAAATGAAAATTCGCACAATTGCCCGATGATACATCTGATTATATAGCTATCATCAGAAGTTTTCGTCAGATTTTGCAATCAAATGAGTTAGTGAAAGAGACATGGAATAGGTGATTAATTATCATAGTAATCCACTCCCTATGGATATCTCCCTTAGTACCATCTGCACAAGCCAAAACCTTATTACCACTCCTCCATATCATAACCTTCCACATGATGAAAAACATGCATGCCCATAGCCTTAAAAGATCATAAATCACCTTAGATTTGGGCATCATGATTAATAGCGGCAATAGCTTCTATAGGTAGAGGATCATTCAAATCCCACTCTTGAGCCCCTCTTACTCCCAAATTAGCAAAAATATCATCCAAACTATTTCCCTCTCTGATAATATGAGAGATATAATAATCATCAAAAAAATTATGGATATCAATTGAATCCCTAATCAAATTTTCAATAGTCCAAGAGGAGGTAGCACACTTTTTCAAATTATTAATGATATTGAGAGAATCCCCCTCAAGCCAAAATTTCTTGAATCCTTTCTTTTGAGCCAATTTGAGTCCATGATAGGTTGTAGCTAACTCACCAAATGTTTTTGATAAGGTAAGCAACATTTACAGGGTGTTGTACCCTTAACACATTGAGCCACACAGGACAAAAATATCAAGTCCAAATAACATAAAAAAAACTAGCCAAAAAATAGAACATCGACCACAGACTAACAACAAATAGCAAAAACACAGACTAAAAAACATCTAATTGGAATTATCCTAGTTCTTTGATAGGATGTCCATAGCATCATCCTTGACCCATTCTTGATCCTCGTCAACATTCTCCCCTTCCATCTCATCTTTAATTACCATAGACAGAGTGTTGGTGACAAAGTGGATCAGCTTCATAGTAAAGCAGGTCAAGCCCCTGAATCTCTTGTCGAGTTTGTCCATTCTCTCCTTTATCACACAACACTCCTCCCCATCATCAACAACCTTCACATCCTCAGTATGTTTAGCATCCAATGGGTGCGAGGACTAGGAGGTTGGGTTCTCTTTCTGATCTTTGTTATTATCAGGAATGGTCTGGGGCCCTTTCACATACTCCTCCTCTTCCTCCTCAGATATCTCATCATCCTTGTAGTCTTTACTGTCCGACCGCTCCTCCTTCGAGTCCAAAACCACATGTTTTTATTTTTATTTTTGGATAATCTCCTAGACCTTCAAATTATGGTCTCTCCTCCAGTCATAATTTTCACCTCCACCACCATGTCACCCTTAGAGTCCTTCCCCACAATATTTTTACCTCTACTCTCTTTCGCTAGAGGCTCCATCAATCATTTCCTGTCATCTTTATCTTTCTTCTTCGGTGTGTCTTTGTAAGCAATTTTGGTCGAGGTTGCCTTTAGTTCACATAGATTGGCCGCAACACTCGTCTGGGAATTTCCCACGTTCCCGTTGAGTTTTTTGGCAGCAGGCTTGGGCTTAGGATTATCATTACCACCCAGGTGGGGTTTCTGAATGGGACTTTTGGACTCAGGTGGGAAGATGTTTGCAATAGCGAGAGGTTTAATTTCCTTCACATGGACAATAGATATGGGATTAGGTGGGCATAAAGCGAGATGGAAATGATAGAGTCTCATAATGAGACCTTCGTGGAGAGGCAAAGGAGGGGTATCATTTGGGTTAAGGCTAGCAATTTCCTTGCATTTTTCCACAAAGCTTTCTAAATCCATCAACAAGAAAAAAGGAAAACTTAACAAAACTTTGTGCCTAAGGTGATTCAACAGAGGGAAATGGTAGAAAAATTAGGTTTTGTATCTACCTTCGAGAGTCACGTATTTCATGAGGGCCATACAAACTTGGTCCCAAGGCTATGGAAGGGCCTCCTATTCGAAACCTGACTGGTTACGGACCAAATCCTCATTCCCCACAAAAAATGCTTTCATGTTGTCATTATCCTGGGTCTTTGTATGTTTCAGATATTGTTTCCCAGTACTTTACAACTTGGTTTCCTGTGCAATCACATCTTCACTAACCTCAAAATAAATCCTGCCCAGAGTCACTCTCCAGTCCTTCCAGGAATTGGAAAAATGCACGGACAAGTTAGGGTCATGACCCACAAGACTCTCCATCAGGGGAGCTAAGCCACCTTCGACATAGATATGCCACACCAGTGGGTTTTTGTGGAATTCACCGTAGTTGTCAAGCTCTATCTGCACATGATCGCCACCCATAATGTCTTTCTGCATAGGAGAAAAACAAAGAACTTGTAAAATCAAAATGTTAGAGATATTGATTAAACAAAGGGTTTTCCTCACATATTGGATATTTGGTCGAATAAAGCGACGTTGATTAATCAAGGCAGTGTGCATGACACATGCGTGAATAGGAAATCACTTAGCTTAATCTTGGCTATATCATAAATGGGGATCTTGAAGAGATTGCAGCTAGGTAAGAAGGACATGATGGAAAAGGAGGTTTATTAGCCATGGTGTCCTTGCACAAAAAGCTAGGCAGGATAGCCGCGGGGCCAAATTTAGTAATAACAAGGATTTTGGGTTTGGGACGCAGAGATAAAATAGCGGATACGAAAGAGCCAAAAGGGAGCTTTCCCTCATAATGAGCCATCACATTAAATTTTAAATCCATGGTCTTAAGGAATAAATGATAGTTTAACGCAATCCCCATAAGGAGATAGCATAAGGTACGACCCTACAAAGTCTTAATCATGAAGTACGCGCCATACTTCCTTATAATGCCATCTTTATTTAACACAAGATTAGCCTGAAAATCCAAATTTTTCCACTTGTAGGCCACCTTAATTGTTATGCCTATCCACCTAGCCCAAAGTACAAACATTTGGACACCCCATAAAACCCCAAGAATCATAAAATTGGTAGTCATCATAACAAATAAGGGTTTTTTTCTTTCAAGATTAGGTCTTGAATTCCTGGCAGTAAGTTCCCCAAATTGTGCCAACATTTAGAGCGATTCAAAAAGGTGCCAAAATTAGCTAAGGTATCAGCCACTTGATTTCCCTCCCGATAAATGTGGGTAATTTTCCTTAATCTTAGCTTAGACATAAAGAGCCTCATATCCAATAAAATATCATTCGTACTCCATCCAAGCAATATGCCAAAGTTAACAACATCAATAATGGATTTAGAGTCACCTTCAATGTGAAGGTTATCTATTCCTAGAGAAATAACAATTTGAAGGCCCTTGAGAAACGCACGGGCTCTCACAATCATAGAATATTGGAAACCAATTCCCCCCAGCATAACTTGCCACAAGATCACCTTTGAAATCTCTGATCACACCTCTTATACTAGCTCTGCTTGAGTTGACTTTTGCAACCCCATCAAATTTAAGTTTAAACCATCCTCTATCTGGTGACTCCTAGATAGTGTTACTCCTAGCTAGGGATCTGGAGTTGTCAAAGGAGCTTGTATCCAAATTCTAATGCCAAGCCTTAGCCATTTTAATTTCACTTTCAGTGGGTCCTTTTTTGGAATTTTCCCATTGAAGAGGGAGATGTTTTCCTCAATAAGGTGGGCACCTATACCAAAGACCTCCTTTGGACTCATCTCGGGATTCTTGAAAATTTTGTTGTTCCTCTCTTTCCATAAACACCAACAAATAATGGGAAGGACCTAGTTCCAAATTTCTCTGAGAAAGGGGTGAGTATAAGGACCACACCAGCCCAAAATAAAGGATTTAATGTCCTTACACATGGCCCAATGTATACCTAATATTCCAATAGCCATTCTCCACACTTCAGAAACAAACAGGCAGTGTAACAGTAAGTGGTCAACAAATTCATCACATCATTTACATAAGAAACATCTGTTGGGGATATAAAATCCTCTCTTCCTCTTGTCTTGAGTAAGGATCTTGTTGTGATAGGTGGTCCACCAAAATAATTTGATTTTGGGATATATGGCAATTCCAAACCTTATTCAAATGGTCAATAGAAGCACCCTGATCTATCAATAGATTGTACGTTGATTTGACAAACAAATCACCCTGTTTGTCATAATTCCAGAAAAAATCACCTCCCAAGAAGGATGAGGGAAGTCTAGTAAAAGAAAGTAAATCTTGTAGAGACTTAGCTAGCCAACATATATCCTAGTAAAAGGGACAACAAAGGGCCAAATCCTTCCACACCCTAGCCCTAGGAGGCCCAATAACATAGTCCCTAATGTGGATACCAAAGAACCTTTGGGCTAGCCTCTTGAAATTATTCAATTCAGAATTTTCCAGAGGGGTGTCAAGTAACCAAGGATCTTCCCTGAACCTGGTCTTACTATCATTGCCAATCTTCCATTTTATCCCACTCCTGAGAAGATCTTGCATGCTAAAAATGCTCCTCCAAGCCAAAGAACCCTAAGGATGAACCTCAGAAAGGCATCTGACCAAAGACCTGTTCTGAAGATATTTAGCATTCATTATTTTTCACCAATATTTTTTGTTCCTTAGATGATCCTAGCCCACCTTTGCCATCAAGGTCTTTTTACCATTGGATACAACCCTAATCCCAAGACCACCACAATTTTTGGGCTAACAAACTTTTTCCCATTTTACTAGGGAAAATTTATTCTTGTCCTCGATCCCAGACCAAAGGAAATTTCTTTGAATTTGTTCAAATTTCTCAGCTATATACTTAGGTATCTTGAATATGGAGAGAAATTAAATTGGTATACCTTGAAGATCTATAGAAATTATTTGAAGTTTACCAACATGGATAAGAATGGAGCCTTTCCATCCAACAAGTTTCTTTTGGATTCTTTCAAGAACTGAGTTCAAAAGGTCAAGGGTGACCTCCTTTACAGTGAGGGTGAGCCCAAGGTAAATTGAAGGAAGAGCATCACTCAAACAACCCAGCACAATAGTCACCCTAGCTTGCAGGTTAGGAGTGTTGTTAAAGAAGTAAATCATGATTTTATTGTAGTTAATGCATTGACCAAAGTAGGCAACATAGTTGTCTAGATAGTTTTTCCACTTTCTAGGTTCGATCACAGAGGCTTTCCCAAATAGGAAGGTATCATCCACAAATTTTTGTATCAAAATCGGGTCTAAAGAATAGGAAAATTTGATTCCCTTTATAGAACCATCCAACAACAGACTAGAAAATTTCTTGCTCAACACGTCCGCAATCATGATAAATAAATAGGGTGAGAGGGGATCACCCTGTCTAATCCCTCTACCAGCAAAGAAAACCCAAAGGGGTCCCCATTAACCAGAATAGAGTACTTAATCATAGTAACATATTCCATTATGAGTTTGACCACAAACTGGTTAAACCCAAACTTGGTTAAGACTTTCGGGATGAAGTCCTAGATAACCTTATCACAGGCTTTCGAAATATCCAACTTGAGGGCCATCCCCACACAGTTGCATTTGTCCATGGAGTGGAGTAGCTTATGGGTGGTCACAGTAGCATCAAGGATATGGCGAACAGGAAGAAACCCTTTTTGAGTGGGACTAATGAGTTTGTCAAGAGGGGGTTTGATTCGGTTCACCAAGATCTTGGAAAATATTTTGTAAAAGGTATTGCATAGGCTAATAGGTCAAAAATCAGTCATAGATTGAGGATCACCAATCTTAGGGATTAGAGCAATGAAAGTGTGGTTCAGTTGTTTGAGAATCTTACTAGTTTTAAAGAAATCACGGGCAACCAAGACTAGGTCCTCACCAACTATCTCCCAAAAGATCTGAAAGAAGGTGGGGGAAAACCATTAGGACTTAGAGCTTTGAATACCACTTTTCTCTAAAGGATATAGAGGAGAGTTGAAATCCCCAGCCACCATCCAACAAGAGCCAATTTTTTTTTTAATCCAATCAGAAAGATCCTACCATAAGGAATTCCTAACATTCCTCTAGTTAGGATCATAAACATTGATTAGAGACCAAGTTCCACTCAGGTAGGAGAAAGAGACTCCTACACTACACTTGTAGTAGAAAATTTTAGAATTCCAAAGCAAAAAAAGACCACCCAATGTCCCATCTACATCACTATAGAAGTAGGAAGCACCTGGCCAAATAAACGTTGCAGCTTTATCAAAATTTTCCTTCTTCATATTGGTTTCTTGTAATAGTAACACATCGATATTATGTTGTAGAACACAGTTCTTCAAAGCAAGCTACTTGTGGGAGTTGTTTAGCCCCCCCATATTCCATGACATAACCTTCATTTCTGACCTTTCTTGGAGGACACATCCAATTTCCTCTATTTACCCAAGAAAATCTCATTTGTAGTCTCTCTCAGCCTATTATGTCTCTAACTGGGTCTGCCAGGTTTGGAATCTCCTCCCACATCCACCTTATTTTTCCTCCCTCTTTTCTTCGGAGTTGTCCAATTATCTTCTTCCACAACTTTCTCCAACATCAAGCCCCTGCATTCTCTAAAAATTCATCTACAAATCCATTACTCTCATCTTCCAAAATTTCACCTTCCTCACCCATTGTCTCACTTGTCCTAGCAGAACCCACCTCAAATAGGAGGCCAACAACAACCTCATCCCCCCTCGAAATGAGGCCAAAGGCTAGATGATGGACCTCTAGGGATTCAACAAAAATCTCATTCAAAGTTAGAGTGGAAAGACTCACTATGGGATCCACCAAACCAGTAGGGCAATCACCAAAGGAAGGTGAAAAACCTGAAGACTTGACTAGAGGATCACCTTTCGTCGATAATAATTTTTCCACAGGAGGTCGGGGATTCACAACAGGAACTCCTATGTTGGACTCTCGATTAAATGAGGATTTGCAGTTAGAGATAAGGTGGCTATATTTAATGCACTTCTGACAATAAACAACAAAATTTTCATAGCACACTAGCTGAATCTAGTTGACAAACTTAGAACACAACTTTACCAAGTTAGGAAGAGTCTTTTCCACACAGATATTCACACAAAAGCAAGAAAAAACTAGCTTGGACTTTGATTTGGTGATGGAATCTGAAGTAATAAATTGTCCTATAGAGTCCCCAATGCTCTTGAAGATGGCTTCATCCCAATATTCTAAAGGTAATCCAAGTAGCTGAACCCAGATCATAGCCGATTTGTTTAGATCTACAACAGGGTTGAAACCCAATTTCCTGTTACATAAAGCCAGGCTCTGCTTCCTATACAACCAAGGCCCAGAGGATATGTCTGTCACCAAATCCTTTGAAGCCATAAACTTAAAAAGGAAGAGACTACATGCCATAGAACAAATATAAACACTACCTTTGAGGTTCCATTTAGCAAAAACCCACTTTCAAACCATATCCACAGAAGGACGAAAGGACAGGAAATGAACCACAACCGCATTCTCCATGGAGGAGAGAATTGTATCACTAACAGAGTCAGGAATAGAAAAATCCTTCCTAGAAGTTGTGACTTTCTTAATAAGAGGAGGAACATGAGATGAGTTTTGTTTTCCATTGGTCACCACATCCTTCCAACCTAAGGTTTTCGGAAGAATCTCCACCGCCGACACATTTTTCACCAGATATGACTGAAATCACGGGTGTCTCTGAAAGACTTGAAGACAATGGCGTTGACCCATTAGGAGTGGCCCCCGAGGGACAAAAATCCGCATGTGACAAGGAGAGGCTTGGGTCAAGAGGGGACAAAAGGGGACCGTGGGGTACCCCCAGGGTAGAATCCACCATGTGTGCAGGAAGTTCAAAACACAGCCAGAGGAGAGAGAAGTCGCTAACTCACCAAATGTTAATGATGTGAGTCTGGTTTTTTTTACTATAGCCTCTTGAGATAATCCCTAACCTTCTATTAAAATAAAAGTAGAAAAATTCCAAGCCATTTGAAAGATATTATAAAATATTTTAAAAATATAGTTTTTCCTTATTTGATAATTTCAGCATTATTTTGATCTCAAAAATTAAAATACAAAGATTAAATTTTGAGAGATTTCCAAAAATATAATTATTTTTGATAAATTCATTGATTTGTGATCTAAATAATTAATATTTATGAAGAACCATAAAATGCAAATAACTCAAAAAATATTGATGATCTAAACCTATTTTTTTATTGGAGCATCTTGAGATCATCAACAACCTTTCGTAAAAATTGTGTAGAAAAAATTGCAGCCATTTGAAAAATATTATGAAATATTTGAAACCCTAGGGTTTTTCCTTCAAGCTAGAAAAGTTAGCTCCAATTTGTTTTCTACATAAAAGAGCTAAAAACAAGCAAAATAGGGTGAGAAAAATCTTTAAAACAAATATTTAATAGGGATGTGGGTCCCACTAGGTGTGTCAAAATTTGAATGATGAAAATGTGAATCACAAATATCAACAATACAAAACTCACTCTCATAATCATGTAATGAAGTTAAAGATCTCAGCTCAGAATATAGAATTTAGATAACAAGCAAAGTCATCATAGCTAAGATCTCGATTTGGTCTATTGTTGGTTGCTCTTCAAAGTAACGAACTATAAAAGAACAATAATGATATGATGCAATGATAATGATAAATTCTCAAATATAAATGATACCTATGCTTGACAGTGATAATGATAAAATCCTTGACAATGCTTGAATGCTTGATAGTGCTTGAAAATGCTTGAATTCTTGATAATTCTTGAACACTTGAATACTTGATAGTGATAAGAGTGCTAGAGAGATTTTTGATTATAAAAGTGATAGGATCATAAGAGTGTTAGGGTTTTGAATGAAATGAAAGGTTCTTATTATATTCTTCACTTAACAATTGATCGATGGTGGAGATTGACTTGCAAGATCAATGGATAGGAAAATTCAAGATACAGTAAGACCCAAAATTTGAATTTGATGAAGGGAAAGATTAAAATAATTAAATTCAAAATGACAGTGAAGAAATAAATAAATATTTATTTATTTATTTTAGCATAAAATATTTAATTTAAATAAATTATTTTTAATTTATTTAAAAGAGGGTGTTAGATAACTATATAAATTTTTAAAATTATTTAATTATAGAGAACAAGATTTAATTTAAATAAATTATTTTCTAATATATTTAAAAGAGGAGTGTTAGCTAATTAAATAATTTTTGAAATTTATTTAATTATAGAGGAAAATATTTAATTTATATAAAAAAATAATTTATTTAAAAGAAGAGTGTTAGCTAACTATTTTTTTTTTTTTAAATTATTTAATTATAAAGGACCAAAAATAATCTGTGTATAATTTTAATTAATGTTGGAGGAAACATGATAAGTGATGAATTAATTATAGATAGAAGAAATGATAAGGATAATGATGAAATGATAAGATGAAAATGCATTAGCCATTTTTTAGGTGTCTACAAAATCTTATCAAAAAATTACAAGGATTTTGATTATAAATATAATTTTTAGATTTAGCTTATCTTTTTTACAAAAATAATAACAATTGTCATATGTATCTTTGTTTCAGCTACTCTTTTTTGTAAAGGGTTTCGGGCCCCTTCAAAACCCATTTTTTACCTCTAATCAAAACAATTGTCATGTTATCTAAATAGACTATTTAGGCTTCCATCTTACGCAACTTATAATCAAATATTGTCATATTTTTTAGGGGGCTTATTTTACAGTTCTAAACCAATTTGGGTGTTTGTAGGGCACAATTTAAATGCCTCTTTGTGTGTTTCAAGTGTGGATATGAAAATTGATATGTTAAATCCACATAATTTTTATGCATGAAAATTTCTTCAGTTAAAGGGTTTATAAAAAATGGTAAATGGTCAACAAATACAATTCACAAGAGAGTAGTTTTTTTATCTATAATATCAAGTTAGATGAGCCCTTGGGAATTATTGAACTTCATGTATATGATAATTTACAATTTCATATTGTTAATTACATAATTCCTAAGCAAATTTAGGATAATTTTAATGAATTTTTTGGTACAAATGATGTATCTAAAATACTTCAATCAGATGCTAAATTAACAAAATTATGTCTTGATGTCTTCCACTCTTTCAAGAACATTTTTGTTCAAATTTAATTTTTTTCTTTCTCAACTTTAGGGCTATGGAAAAAATAGATAAATAATGTCTTCTTGGTTTTATCAAAGTTAGAATACCCATATTAGGTTTTTTGTACCTTATACTCTACCATGGATGATATTGGGACAAGAATTTAATATGGTTACTTTAAAATAGTTCTATGAAATATTCATGTGAGAATAATATAAGTTACTCTCCATAGATTCAGTCACCTCTTCAAAAACTCAAGCACTAACATCTCAAACATCTAAGAGAAAATGTAAGAAGTATTCTAAATAGTCCAAGGAAGAATCAACTTCAAAAAATGAGAATACATATAATTAGAAGAACAAAATTGATATTGATACACAAGACACATCATCTTCTAACTCAAGTAAATAATATTCAATAATAAAATCATGTAATTTTTGTGGATTATAAAATCATGAAATCAAGATTTGTCATTGAAGTATTGTAGCCCTAGAAAATTTCATGAAGAAACACAACATTGACATTCCCAAACCTATAAAGGGTTAATTACTTACAAGTAGAGGTTTAGACACATCCATAGATAGTTGGATAGTTGAATTAGGAGCCCCACATCACATGAATCATTCACATGATCTTCTCAAGACTACTTCTCATATTTCAATGCGTAACTCTTCCTAGATTTTTATTTTGAGTTTTATTACTATTTAATTAACATATGTCTGCATTGGGGATGTTCTCTTTATTCATGATGTTTTTTTCTAATAATTTTAATGATTTTTTTGGTACAAATTATGTATCTAAAATACTTCAATCGGATGCTAAATTAACAACAATATGTCTTGATGTCTTCCACTCTATCAAGAATATTTTTGGTCAAATTGATTTTTTTTGTTTCTCAACTTTAGGGCTATGGAAAAAATACATAAATAATATCTTCTTGGTTTTATCAAAGCTAGAATACCCATATTAGGTTTTTTGTACCTTATACTCTACCATGGATGATATTGGGACAAGAATTTAATATGGTTACTTTTGAATAGTTCTGTGAAATATTCATGTGAGAATAATCTAAGTTACTCTCCATATATTCATTCACCTCTTCAAAAACTCAAGCACTATCAACCCAAACATCTAAGAGAAAACGTAAGAAGTATTCTAAATAGTCCAAGGTAGAAACAAATTCAAAAAATGAGAATACATATAAGTAGAACAAAATTGATATTGATACACAAGAAACATCATCTTCTAACTCAAGTAAATAATATTCAATAATAAAATCATGTAATTTTTGTGGATTATAAAATCATGAAATCAAGATTTGTCATCAAAGTATTGTAGCCCTAGAAAATTTCATGAAGAAACACAACATTGACATTCCCAAACCTATAAAGGGTTAAGCACTTACAAGTAGAGGTTTAGACACATCCATAGATAGTTGGATAGTTGAATTAGGAGCCCCACATCACATGAATCATTCACATGATCTTCTCAAGACTAATTCTCATATTTCAATGGGTAACTCTTCCTAGATTTTTATTTTGAGTTTTATTACTATTTAATTAACATATGTTTGCATTGGGGATGTTCTCTTTATTCATGATGTTTTTTCTAATATTATTTGTATATACCATATTTTACATACTATGGATGGGAAGATAATTTAGTTTTTATTCATGATATTTTTTCTAATATTATCTTTATATACCATATTTTACATACTAGGGATGGGAAGATAATTTAATTTTTACCACATGATGTAGTTATTTAAGAACTACAACATCTAGATAAAATTATTGCTTTATGCAAAGATGATCATAGGCCTATATTGTATAGGTTTTATGGTTTTGAGTAATCTTATGGTTCATCAAACATTACCTATGTAGATTATTTCAATAGGATTTTCCACAAGAGGTTTGGACACCTTAATTATAGGTACACAAGATATGGTACTTTATTTTTCTAATATTTCATGTGTATAGGGAATTTATTGAGGTTGTGTCCTTGTAAAAGAACATTATGAACCCTTTCCTAAGGGTAAGATCCATCATTATAATAAATTACTTGAGTTTGTTCATAGTGACCTCATATAATTTCTAACTCCTTCATTTTTAGGATTCAAGTATGTGCTTACTATCATTGATGATTAGTTTCATTTCACATGGGTGCAATTCCTCAAGTACAAGAGTGATATATTGAAAATTTTCAATAATTTCAAGGTTTCCATGGAGAATAAATTAGGTTTTTCTATTTAGAGGATACACATAGAAATGTGAGTAAATAATTGAACCAGTCCTTTCAATATTATTACACTAAGCATGGTATTAATCATCAATATTTGATTTTACATACTAATTACTATAATGGTGCCATTGAAAGAAATAAAAAATCATTAAAAGAGATGGAAAAATTTGTGCTTTAGTCTTGGTCTATGGCCCCAAATTTTTGAGATAAAGTAATCAATTGTGCAAACTATATTTAGAATCACACTCCCACAAGATAGTTTAGAATATAACTCTAGAGGAGGCTTGGTCCAATATATAAAGTCTAATGTTTTCTTCTTTAGGGTATTTGGTAATGAGGCTTGGGAATTCATCCTAGATGGATGACATAAGGAAATGGAGAATAAGAGTAAACCACACATATTTTTTGGATTTTATGATGATATGAAGGATTATTAGGTTTTTTATCCAGCCAATAGTGATTTTTATTTTGATGGGTATTTCACATAGATAGATCCTCCCCCCTCTACTTATTCTTCCTCACTACCTAATTTTATTTCTTCATCTCTTGAGGATACCTTTACACTTGAAGATAATTTAGATGATGTCATGTACCACCACCTACACCACCAAATTTACCTCCTCCTACTCATGTTTTTACTAGATGGGCCTTGAGTGCTATTCAAGAGGCTAGACATTTAATTGGTGATTCTATGAGTTATCACTAAGCTTTCTCATAAACTTATGAGACTAGTATTTTGAGTCATGATATATATTGATCCATATATTTTTCAAAGGATTAAAATGTATTAGATTTGGATAGTACTATGGTAGATGAGTATTCTTGATAAATAATAATACATGCGATTTGGTTTCTCTTCATAAGGGAAGAAAGATGGTTTAGTACAAGTGGGTGTACCACACCAAGTATGTAGCTAATGGGTTTTCATAGGTTGAGGGTATTGATTAATCTAAGGAATTTACCCTTATAGAGAAGATAGATTCAATTCTCCTTGTAATTTTTATTGTTGCATCTCAAAGATGGTCTATTTTCTAGATGGATGGGAAGAATTATTTCTTACATAGTAATCTTCATGAAAATATCACCATGAAGTAGCCTAAAAGATTCACACAAGAATATTTACTTATTTTTAGGATTTTATGTTCATTATATAGTCTCAAACAATACCCTTGGGCTTTTATGAGAAGATTGATGGTTTTTTGCTTGTATTTAGTTTCAATCAATACTACTTAGATCACACTTTGTACATTAAAATACATGCATATGATATTTTTGTACTAATATTATATGTCAATGATTTGATTCTACCTAGTAGCTCCACATCCATACTTTAGGATATTCAACATAATTTTATGGAGAACTTTAACTTGACTGGTCATGGCCTTCTTCATTTATTTCTTAGTCTTTAGGTTCTAAAATCTATCGAGGGGATATCTATATACCATAAATATTATACTATTGACTTTCTTCATCAATTATACATGGATAATTGTAAGAATAGTCCTACACCATTTCAATCTAGTGTCACTTTGAATACTACTTACACAACACCTAGTGTTGATACAACTTTGTATAGTATTTTATATTTGACACACACTCATCTTGATATCACCTTTGATGATGATCTTATCTCTTATTTTTCACATGATCCTCATGAGATTCATTGGAAGATGAGGTATATTTAAGGCACCACACATTTTGGCATTTTGTACACATCATAAGCTTCACAAATAGTAGGCTTCACAACCTTTGATTAGGTAGGGGATGTTTGATCATGAAAATCCACTTCTAGGATTTTTTTTTGCTTTTTTTTTGTCTAGTCACATGGTCAAGTGTAAGATGAAAATAAATATTGAATTATAATCCATTGAGGCTAAGTATTAAGGTTTAGTTCTTCCCAATCAACAATTTCTATTTGACAACTTATCATAGAGTTTGGTCTATGACCTGATCATCCTACTATTCTTTGGTGTGATAACCATAGTGCCATTTACATTTAATGAATACTCTTGGATCATTAAAGGATTAAGCACATCGATTTTCATATTCATTTCATTCAAAAATTTATCCATGATGGTGTTCTTATTGGTGTAAATAGGTATTTCACCTAACTAGTTTATTAGTGGGCCCTATTTACATGTTAATTCCACTTAGGTCCTAGGTATATTTCTAGTAGTTTTATTTGTCTAGATAAGATTTCATATTTTTAAATTTATTTAATTTTATAGTCCTAGAAAATTTAATAATGACTCAAGTAATTTAATAATGGCACAAGTCATTTAATATTTGCATTAGGTAGTTCATCAAATCTTGTATATATAATCAAGGTCATTATACAATTTTTTATATAACTCATCATCATATTTGATAGATCTTAATATCAAGAAAGCTCATTTCTTGCATACTCTCTTGTATAAGGTTTTCATTATTTTTGTAGGTGATCTTGGGTATACGACTAATCTTCAACTCCTGCAGTTCTCTCCTTAGAGCATTTGATGACTCAAGAGAAGGGTGTGTGCAAGAAGATGGGGTACCAAAAAGTGGCCATCCTACTTTTTGGGCCCCATGATACCATAATGCAAGTGTGTTATAACATGCTAACATTATGGTCTTTTTTTATCATAAAATAAAAAACACATTATTTTTCATTTTCCTCTCAAACCTGTAGATTGAGTATCCTTCCTATGGCGCTCGCATTATTAAAAAAATTATTTTTTATCTCCCCTTTGCCAAATAATCACTAATATGCCACAAAGACACCAGAGAGGTTAAAGAAGTAAGAATTTTTTAGTTTCTTGGTGTCAAATTTGGATTAAATAGGTAGATTGAATTAGTTTTTAATTGAAATTCATTTAATTTTTAGGATTTATAATTCACCCCTAAATATTCAAAATTATAATTCAGATATTTATCAAAAACCTCTTGAATGACATCCACAACAAACACCTCCCTCAATTCCTTGACATCCTTCATAAACACAAAAAAACATATTAGGGAAAATAAAAAGTAATAAAAAAGAACTCAAGGAGTTGATTGCAAGGTTGAAAGATCCTATAGGAACAAAATCCCATGGGACCACCCCAAATAAATCACTACAATCCATTGTCTCTCATGTAGTATCAATGAGTGGAAAAATCAATAGTTGGTTTGACAAGAGGGAACAACAAAAATAATTATACATAGGAAAGCTATCATATGAACAAGTTAAACATTTTTTTTTTGAAATCTGACTTGTGTGTATTCTTCATCAACCCACGAACCAATGAAATCTTACACGATGCATGCAAGAGGTTCCCTATACATTGGTTCCATCACCCAGGGATAGATAATAATTTTTGGGATAAGTGGTGGATGGATTTTGACCATCCTCCATGTAATAACAATGAGGTACCACAATAATTTTTGAGGGAAATCTATTGTGAGTTTTTCCTCAATCAAATCCCAAATTACTTTGACATGTGGGAGTTCCATATCAAAGGTGGGGGAAAAAAAATGACCCAAACAAGGCATTGAGACCACTAGCTAGAGCATAGTTAGAGCATGTGTGACTATACTTTCCATTGTGAAGGAGGGTATTGATTTGGATACCTTAGAGTCCATTAGCTCACTCACTCAAACCCTTATACAACATATTATGACTTTGGTACAGGGTGATGTAGGTGAATCTTCTAGGTGACAAGTTTCACCTATGTCGGTCTTGTGGGTCTCTTTATGTTTATGATCCCAATGATTTTTAGGATGTATGTGGCCAGTGTTGGAAAAACAAGGATAAAAAAATGAGAGCAAGGGGGGGGGTGGGGGGGGTGAATCAGTTGTTACAAAAATTAAACTTATTCAACCTTAATCAGCTTTTAATCTTAGATCTGATAATTAACAGTGCAAGCATAAATCAACAACACATCAGAAACACATGAACACCAAGATTTTATATGTGCAAACCCTGTTATGGGAAAAACCACGGTGGATGTTAGTCCACAATATTATACCTTACTAGAAGTATAATGAAAAATGAATAGGGAATGCACATGCATTCAGGCACACTACCTAGAGCTCACTGCTCAAAGGGAAGGCTCATTGCCTTACATAAGACAATTAGATTAAATCCATTTGATGAGGTTGAACCGAGAAATTAGCTTCTTCAAAAGTTGTATGATAGTTCCAGTTAGGCACAAGAATACTTCTTTACTCTTCACTGAGGCTTCTTCACACTCAGCTCTGCACTTGAATGATCTGATCTTTATTCACACATATTTCACACATACACACCAAGCACACTCACACACTCATTTTTAAAATGAAGAAACAATTTCTCTTATATATCCGCTACATGGATTTACATCAACAATTATGTCGATCACAAAATAAGTAATAAATGAATTACAACTTGTCAGCCTCAATACATGGAAAAAACTTAATGCACACCAACCTAAGTCACTCACAACATAGTGAAGATCTAAATCAACATCCTCAAACATGCCAAAAAATACAAGATTAATCCATAAGGATCCACAACATGCTATCACCATCATGTCGGCCAAGAACATGAAAACTAGAACTTACAAGGAAAAATATTCAATCATGAACACACCAATCAACGCAGATGTACCACACTAATAGAGAACGATCTAGAAACATCACTGAATAACTATAGGAACAAAAAACCTCATAAATTTCTCAATTCTTGATGCGTACCACTAAAAATTTTGAACAAAATACTAGATAATATCAGTAACAAACCCTTTAATGCATTCCTTTTGACCATCAACGTACATAACTTGTCATCACTTTGATCATCTCAGCTTCACAGACAACCTGCAATATATTTATTAAAATTTTCTCAATCTCCTCGACATATAAAACCTTCAGAATCACCAATGCTAATAGTGCTAACATTAATAACAACCACATATCAGAAACATGGCCACAACATCCAAAAATATCCCCCTTTGGCTTTTATGGCAACACATGATGTGAAAAAAATACCATAAACACAACTAGCTCTTCACACAGTACTCTTATCTTCCTTACATGACTCTTCTCCCCCTTTCTTCAAGATTTTTTCACATTATTCTTCTCCCCCTTTGACATCAATGGAAAAGGTACACATTCTCTAATCCAATATCATCTAAATCATCTAACTACTCCCCCTGAGTAGCAACCACCACAACATCAATCTGAAACAAGATCTAACTGTAAGTCCATAGATTGATGCAAAGACTTGCATCTTAGTTTAGATTAGGAGGGGAAATTACCCCTAACTTGCCTCTGAGATACTCAAAAGTATCCTTAGGCAACTGTTTAGTGAAGATATCTGCAATTTTTTCCTTTGTAGGCACATATTCCAATCTGACTTCTTTATTACTCACTTTGTCTCTCAAAAAGTGATACTTGATAGATATATGCTTTTTCTTTGAATGTAGCACCAAATTATTGGAAATGTTTATGGCACTTGAATTGTCACAAAATATAGCAATAGGGTCATCATGCTCAACTTTCATATCTCTCAACATTTGCTTCATATTATTTGCAACAACAATATATTATGCCTCAGCAGTAGATAAGGAAATGGAATTCTTCTTTTTACTTAGCCAAGACACTAGTGTCTTCCCCAAGAAGAATGCACCACCACTTGTGCTTTTCCTATCATTAACATCGCCTACCCAATCTGCATCTATAAAGGAATTTAGAGTAAGATCATCTTCCTTAGGATACCACAGACCAAAATCAATTATTCCTTTTAAGTATCTAAAAATTATCTTTATTGCAGTCACATGTGATTCCTTTGGATCAGTTTGATATATAGCAACCATGCACACAAAATTCATAATGTCTGGCCTGGTCTGAGTTATATATAATAGTCCACCAATCATTGACCTATATCTTTTTTGATTAGCCTTAGGAGAATCATCATTTTGTGTTAGCTTGCATCCGGTTACCATGGGTGTACCAACTGGCTTTGAGTCCTCCATGCCAAAAAAATTCAGTAATTATCTTACATATTTGGACTGAGATATGAAAATTCCATCATTTAACTGAGTTATTTGCAATCCTAAAAATAATTTCAGCTCTCCTATCATTGAAATCTCAAATTCACTTTTCATTTCACCAAAAAACTTCATGCATAAGACATCATCAGCTTCAAAAATAATGTCATCAACAAATACTTCAATGATGAACTCTTTATCCTGATCCAGTTTGAAATACAGATTATTGTCAATAGTACCTTTATTGAATCCAAGCTTCAAAAATTATTTATCCAGTCTAGCATACCAAGCTCTAAGTGCTTGCTTGAGTCCATATAGATCTTTCTTCAATCGACAAACCATATCTTTTTCATCAGTCAATTGAAATCCATACGATTGTTCAATATATACCTCTTCTTCTAATTCACCATTCAGAAATGTTGACTTCACATCCATTTGATAAACTTTGTAATTCTTGAAAGTAGCATAAGCAAGAAACAACCTTACAACTTCAATTCTAGCAACAGGCGCAAAGTTTTCTTCAAAATCAATGCCTTACATTTGTGAGTATCCTTTACATACCATTATTTCTTTATTCTTGATCACTTCATCTTGTTCATTTAGCTTATTCCAAAAGACCCATTTGGTTCCAATCAAATTTTTTTTTGAGGTCTAGGAACAAGAATCCATGTATCACTTTTCTCTACCTACATCAGTTCTTCCTTCATTGCTTCCATCCAATATTCATCTTTACATGATTCATTGACATTGCTAGGCTCAATCTTGGATATCAGACAATATTCTTCTACAATTCTTATTCTAGTCTACACACTTTTGTTCTTGTCTCCTATGATCTAACTTTTAGAATGACTTTGTTTTACATACCTTGGAATTTTGGGTTCTATTATTTCTACTGCATTTCCATTGTCTTCTTCTTCATGATTTTCTTGATTCACCGAAATAATTTGAACTTGATTTTATGTTTGTGCATTCTTTCTATTCTCAGTATTATCTTGTTGGTCATCTAAATCATATCCATAATACCTGGATGATCTATCAATATCCTTATCAATTCTGACATTTGCACTTTCAACCATCTTCTTCAATATTTTACTATAGCACCGGTAGGCTTTGCTCTTAGTAGAGTAACCCAAAAAGATTCCTTCATCACTTCTAGCTTCAAAATTTCATGTGTATTCATCTCCTTTAATAAAACATCTACTTCCAAAGATTTTTAAATACTTAACAATAGGCATATGACCAAACCATAGTTCAAAAGGACTCTTACTAGAATTACTATTGACATTCATTTGGTTGATAGTATACATAACAGTGCTTACAACTTCTCTCCAATAGGTATGAGGAACATTACCTTCCAACATCATATTTTTGGTAGCATCTAAGATTGTTTTGTTCTTTCTCTCAACAACTCCATTCTATTGTGGGGTATGGGGAGCATATAACTATCTTTCTATTCCATGCTCTTCACAAAATGAATTGAACTCCCGGAAAGTGAATTCACCACCTTTGTTTGATCTCAAACATTTGATCTTCAAACTTGTCTCATTCTCTGCCATAGATTTGAAGTTTTTGAATTTCTCTAATGCCTTGTGTTTTTCTCTTAAGAAAGCAACCCATACAATTCTAGAATAATCATCAATAAGCAACATAAAGTACCTTTCTCCTTGTAGACTTCTGATTTTGAATGGACCACATAGATCAATATGTACCAAATCCATTACTCCATTGGAATGATGTCGTTTGCTCCGAAATAAAATTCATGTTTGCTTTCCCATCTAACATTCCTTGCATATAGTGTTAGTAGGCTTCACTAAATTAGGTAGATCTTTGACTGCTTGTGTGGTGCTTATTTTGACAATGTTATCAAAATTCACATGTCACATCCTTCTATGCCATAACCAGCTTACATCAACTTGGGAAATCAAACAACTTTCACTAGCAACATTTAAGTTAAAAATATTACCTCTTGTCTTTGTATTTGAAGTAATCACATTTCCCGAGCTTCCCAGTATCCTACAACATATTAGACATCATTAGTATTGCATTCACCTCAAAGAGAAATAGTGCCTCTGCCAAAAATCACACAAGCATTGTTATCTCCAAATCTTACAACACCACCATTGTATTTTTCCATGCTTAAAAACTTGTTTTTGTCACCAGTCATATGATGTGATCATCCGCTGTCAATCACCCACTCATCCTTCTCATCAATCTTGGCTACAAGAGATTTTTCAATATTCTGATTACTAGTTGATTCAGTGGACACTAGACCATTTTCCTTGATAGAAATGAATACCCATTCATCTTCATTTCCAATTTCTTTATCAAATTCATCATCAGTAACACCTTTTTCAACATAATAACATTATTTTGAAATCTATTCTTGTCAGGTTTATACTTAGAAACTCTTTCAAGACACCTTGATGCAAAATGACCTATCTTATTGCAAGAGAAACATTTAATAGGCAACTTTCCTTTGTACTTACCTTGTCCTCTGGCTTCTCTTTTCACAATCAGTGCTTCCAATTCTTCTAGCTCTCTTTCTTCATCTTCAATTAGTTTCATTTCATCTTCATACTTGAATGTCTTCCTGGAACTCTCTCCCACATCATATCTCTCTTGGATTTTTCCAGATATGGTAGCTTTGAATCCAGACTCTGTCTTAGGAAAAGATTCACCAAATTCACTCAACTCAAAGGCAACAATTTTTCCAATCAGCATGTCTCTTGTCACATTTGTTACTATCCTGAGGTCTCCAATAGCATGAGATTTTTTTTGTAAGAAGTAGGCACAAATCTAAGTATTTTAGCCACAATCTCATCTTCTTCCAAGATTCCACCGACACATCTAATGCCCATCACTAGTTCATTTACCTTTTTCCGTGAAAGAAAAGATGTTTTCATCTTCACTCATCTTCATGTTCTCCCACTTTCCTTTTAGACTTTGTAGCTTAGCAACTTTCACTAGTGTATCTCCTTCATACAATGTTTCCAACTTTATCTAGATCTCATGTGCAGTCTTCAAGCCTATCACATTTGTCATCTTTGAATCTGTCAAAGTACTTAGCAATGCTTCTATAGCCATGTTATTAATTATGCTTCTTTGATCTCATCAACAGTAGAGGGACCATTCTGAGGAATAGTATATGCATTCTTTGTAATCTTTCAGAAAATCTCACCAATTCACTTAAAATGACACTCCATTCTAAATTTCCATAGAGAGTAGTTTGCACAATCAAATCTAGGACTATACTTCTTGTATGATGCCATCTCAGATCACCTCAAGCTATTAAACTTCTTCAGAGTAACTAGTTATGATACCAATTATTGGAAAAACAAGGATAGACAATTGAGAGGGGGGATGAATCATTTGTTACAAAAATTAAACTTATTCAACCTTAATCAGCTTTTAATCTTAGATTTGATAATTAGCAATGCAAGCATAAATCAAGAACACATCAGAAATAAATGAACACCAATATTTTATATGTGGAAACCTTGTTATGGGAAAAACCACGGTGGATGGTAGTCCACAAGATTATACCTTGTTAGAAGTATAATGAAAAATGAATAGGGAATGCACATGCATTCAAGCACAATACCTAGAGCTCACTGCTCAAAGGGAAGGCTCACTGCCTTACATAAGATAATCAAATTAAATCCATCTGATGAGGTTCAACTGAGAAATTAGCTTCTACAAAAGCTTGATGACAGTTCCGGTTAGGCTCAAGAATACTTCTTTACTCTTCACTTAGGCTTCTTCACACTCTTCTCTACACTTGAATGATCTGATCTTTATTCGCACGTATTTCACACATACACACAAAGCGAACTCGCACACTCCTTTTTAAAATGAAGAAAAAATCGCTCTTATATATCTGCTACATGGATTTACATCAATAATTTTATCGGCCACAAAATAAGGAATAAATGAATTACAACTTGTCAGCCTCAATACATGAAAAAATATTAATGTACACCAACCTAAGTTGGTCACAACATAGTGAGGACCTAAATCAACAACCTCAAACATGCCAAACAATACAAGATTAATCCATAAGGATCCGCAACACACTATCACCATCATGTCGGCCAAGAACATGAAAAATCGAACACACAAGGAAAAATATTCAATCATGAACACGTTGATTAACGTGGACATACTACACTGATAGAGCATGATCTAGAAACATCACTGAACATCTCAGGAACATACACAACAACTCAACTCATCAGAATTGCAATCTCATCTTCTAGAAACACTTGCTGCAATAATTGAATAACTGTAGGAACACAAAAATTCATAACTTTCTCAATTCTTGATGTGTACCACTAAAAATTTCAAACAACATACTAGATAAGCTCAAAAACAAACCCTTTAATGTGCACCTTCTAACCATCAACATACAAAACTTTTCATCACTATGATCATCTGAGCTTCATAGATTGCCTGCAATATATTTATTACAATTTTCCCAATCTCCTCAACATATACAACCTTCAGAATCACCAATGCTAATAGTGTTGAGATCAATGACAACCACATATCAGCAACATGACCACAACATCCAACAACCAAAATACATTTGCAGCAGATTAGATGGTCATGAAAAAATATTACTTGAGTGAAATATTTGGCTTTGATAGTAAACTAAATTTCAACAAGTTCATTTAATTCAACTTATTAAATTTTATTTTGAAATGTAAGATTGACTAAATTAGTAGAATTATTATAATGAAATTTTAGGGTCATAATATTCACACTACTTGCAACGATCCTCCACCTCCCCATTACATGACGATGTCAAGTGTAGAGGTATATAAATAGTAAAGAGCTATAAATATTACATCTGAATAGTTGAACCTTATATGAATAGTATTATTATAACTCACTTTAGATGTTGAATAGGTTAATGTTGGGCCTTCAACATCAACACCTAGCAGTCAAGGTGTTCATCAAACTTTAACTCAAGTACCTTATATATTTTTATTTTTTAATGGTGTTGTAAAATAATATTAGGTAGTTTTGTTAATTGAATAATGTTGTATTATTTTTAGATGATGCAAATAAATACTTCTCCTAATATTCATACCATAATGGAGCATGGTGTTGTTGTAGCAATAGCAAATTTGATGCCTTTGACAAAGGTATGAGGTAGATTAGTAAAGTTCACATTATATTTTTTGTTTTATTTGTATATTATTGAAAAATGAATGACATTCAATTGTACTTTAATTTCTATCTTGATGGTTTCCATAGGGCTTCACAACTCCAAATCATGAGCATGCCCCTGTTGTAGATGAACATAGTGATTATTTGTATGTGGTAAGTGATTATTATATTATATGTCATTCTATAATTCAATTTTTATATATTAATATCTATAATTTTTATTGTATTAGGTGGAGGTCTAGGGAAATTTAGACAGGAGGACGAGTGAATGAGTTCGAAAGAAACCAACATCATATGCATCTCCATCCACTCAATAGTCAAAGGTAGATCATGATCTCTTTCCTTACCCTAGAGGGAAATGACTACATTAGGTGTTGGAAAATGGATTCTAGTGTTGTCATTGATGACAACCTAAGTCATTCATCTAGTCTATAGTCTAGTATTGGTTCATACCGGCAGAACAAAATGAAGAATAGGGCATCTGGTTAAAGGCAAAGATGTCGATCTGAATACTTCACTAGACTATTTTTTGAGTTGTGGATCTCAAAGAAAGATATTTTGATGTTTTTACTACCTTATTCAAGAAGTATCTTGTTGCAAATTCATTAGTGTATGATCTAGGAGATCCGGTGCATTGATATTTTGGTTATCTGTGCTAGAAGGTTGACTTGTCGAATATAGTTATTGTGGATATCTAAGGAGTAATTGATTTAATATTTTTATGTTCAAACATGTTTATTTGGGTCCCTAATATGTTATGGCCGACTATGGATGGTGCGCATAAAGATTTAATTGAGGATCTAGCCAATAGTTGAAAATAACTTTATGCTTTATGAAACTGACATACGAATGATCAAATCCTTGATAGCGGATATATATATGAGATCATTTGTATCATTTTTTAGAAGTGAATATGTGAGATGTGAAGTATATTAGTGTATGATGTGAAATTCAGAAGGGTAATAATGTGAATTAATTTGTACATGAATTTATGATGCGAAGAGCAAAAAAGAGCATAGCAAAGAAAAGTAGAGTGAAGTACAAAATCAGACAGAAGGACCAAAATCTAATCTATGAGCCTAACTGGAATTGTAAACTAGAATAATTAAATGCTATTACTTCATTTCAACCTTCATATGATTTTAATCTGAACGTTTTGTAAGTCAGTGAGCCTTCCCTCTAAGCAGTGAGCTCTAGGCAGTGTGCCTGAATGCAAGTGCATTCCCTTTTTGTAAAACTTATATTAGAGTACTCAAATCATGGATTGACCTCCATTGTGGTTTTTCCCCTGAAAGGTTTTCCATGTAAAAATCCTTGTCCTATGGTGTTGTGGATGATTACTTCATGTGTTTTCATCTTTCCTTTGGTTTAATGTTGAAATGGTTTTAATATCAGATTAATAAATTTCAAATTTGTAGAACACTAATTCACCACCCTCTTAGTGTTACCTTGAGTCCAACAATTGGTATTAAAGCCTAGTTCCTCAAAAGAATTTTACTAGCTTGAGGTAGATCTTGGAATGTAATGGACTCTAGTAGTCTTCAACAATAGCTTTTGGTGGCACTTGATGACCTTGATCAGTCTAAAGAAGAAGTCTGGGAATTGAAAGAAAATCTTAGGGATGCTGAGAAATTCATTCAGACATTGAAGGAGCAGATTGTTAAATCCAAGGAGAAGAGAAAGGATCATTGTGATCAAATTAAGAAAAAAGAGAGCGAAAATATGGATGATGCTCACTTGAATCAGACCTTGAAGGAAATAACTAAAGAATGTGAAAATCTTTCCAGAGACAATGCTACCCTAAAACATGAAATGGAATCTAAGGTGATGAAGCTAACTAAAGAGATTGAATAAAGGAAGAAGAATGAGGAGAACCTTACCCAGTCCTTAAAGGATAAATCTTATGAATGCGGAAGATTAAATGGAGAATTCATTCAGATTGAAAGTGAACTGCTACAATTCAAAAACAATGAAGAAGAACTTGAAAAATAGATTGTTATTCTCAGGAATAAACTTACTACTGAAAATGAATACAAGGAAAAGTTCAATATTAGATCAGTTAAGCTTGATGAGGTGACTCAAGGACATAAGAGTGGAAATGACAAGAGAGGTCTTGGATATGAAAAAGGAGAAAGCTTTGGATCTGGACAAAAGAATCTTAGGAAAAGAAAACAGATGAACAAAGGTGGAAGGTATCTGGTAAGATAACCTAATGCTCAAAATTTTAATGGATATTATTTTTCTTGCAACAAATTTGGTCATATGGCTGCTCAATGTAGAAGTAATATGAAATCAAGAGATTCATCATTTTTTGGTTAGTGTTTCAATTGCAAAAATTTTGGTCATAAATCAAATATAAGCAAAAATTTGTCATACTACTTTTTCAATAGAAGGAATGTTGAATGTTATACCTATGGAAGATTTGGACATACTGTTAATCAATGCAAATCAAGAAGAAATCAATGGAATGATTGGTTTGTCTAAGGAAATACTGTGTGCTATAGTTGCAATAAATATGGTCACATTGCAAGATTCTACAGAAACAAAAATATGGATAGAAGAGGTTCGGTATACAAAGGAAAAAATATACAGAAAAATGACAAAGGAAAAGGAAAAGTGATTGCAGATGAAATAAGAGATCAGATGAAGAAGACATGGGTAAGGAAGAATGATTTTGATGCTGGAAATGGTTCTGCACCGGAACCTGCTTCTGGTAATTCTTCCATAAATTGATTTCAGGCCATTGGCCTAGGGGGATTTTTTCAAGAAAAACCTTTATCCCCTGTCTATAGCTAGTATTGAAATGCAAAGGATGGTCAAAAGGGAGTATTGATATGTAGAGGTTTTGGAAAACATTCACTATAAAATTCATGAAATCATAGGTCCGCGAAAGAATTTTTCTCTCGCTGTCTGAGAAAATAGAGTATCCAAAAAACCTAGGGAAAAATAATTTATTACAAGTGTGCGAGCTATAAAAGATAATTTGAAACTCTCCTTTTTCACTTTGCATCGAAGAAGAGAAGAAGGAGTGCACTTGGTTTTTAGAATTTTGAAGTAGTGAAGCTAATTTGCCGGCAAATCTCGAAACACATCGAGTATTTCAGTTGTTTCCGAAATTTCCATATAATTTGGTGTGTGGTTGATAAACATAAAGTATGAAAAGAAGAATGGAATAAATCAAAGGGTCAATAAATTTAGATGAATACAACGGTGAGAAGATTAGGGCCATGAGAAATTTTTTGTCGCCTGATGAATTGAAGTGGTTGAGAGAAGCCAAACACAAGAATTTGGATATTTGGAATGAGTTTCCCTACTTCAAGAATGCGAAAATCGTTAAATTCATCTTGAGAAAATTGCATAACGACACCTTAATTTTGGAACAAACCTACATCATTTCAAAGGAATTAATTAGAAATATGACTAGATTATGTAGAGTCGAGGATATACCGAGAAAGAAATCCATCTGAAATAAAGAAGTTGAAACCCTAACCAAAATAATTGGAGATCAAAGGGCACTGATAATCTCAACAATCAAGAACCCTGTAACAAGGTACATTGTGCATAGAATATCATATAAAGTATTTTTTAGAAATAGAGAAGGATCAACCTCAGCTAGTGCAGTTTACATCTCTCACAAAATGATAATGGAAGGTCAGGACTTTGACCTGTACAGACTGCTAAAGGATCAGCTGATGGAGAATGTGCAATTAACAAAAGAGACAGATTACCCTTTGAGGTTTGGTACTCTGGTCATATGTTTAGTAATGTAATTCTTGAATTGTTTACCAATTATCAACAATGTGGTGTGGAAAGTAAATGAACCAGTATGCAAACAAATCTACTAATATTCTAAGAGCTTGGCTAATTGGGATCAAGAATTTGCTTGGAAAGTGTGGCTCAGTTGGTATTTCTCTTTTGGTAAGAGCACTTGAATTTGGTTCCTCTTCCGGTGAGATGGAAAAAAAGAAGAAAAGAGAAAAATAAACTATTGTTTGTACTCCTCCGGAATGCAAGATTCCTAGGAGTGAAGGAAAAAGGAAAGGAACAGGAAATTGTGGATATACCAGATGAAGAATCTGATGAAGAAACTAAGGACCCACAGGGAAATGAACTAGAATTAGCCGAGTCAGAACAAGAAAAGGAAATTTCAAAAGCAAGTGAAGAAGAAGATGACCTGAAAAAGGAGATGCTACAACAACTTATTCACAAGGTGGAATGCAAAAAATTGCCAAATTATGGTCCATCAGACCATCATATGATCAAGATATGATTCTAAGTGTTCTAAGTGCTCATATTGTGCATAGTTAGATCAAATTGGATAATTTTTAGAACATCTTACTAGAATAAATGATTGAATGCATAAAAGAAACAATGAACTCTGAGTCTCAAGACAAAGAAGGTGAAGTTATCTCACATTTGAAGGGGTGGTTCAGGCTGTCACTTACCCAATTGAAAAATAAAATGAAGGAGTTGAGGCAATGCATAAGTGTAGATAATAACATCTACAACTATTACATCTATTGGCCTCATGTAGTTGGGAAATACAAAGATAAATTGGAGCAGATTGAAATAGAGTTGAATGGGATTGGAAAAATCTTTGATATGTTTTAGGATCAGGATAGTACAATCAAGAAAAGGATTCAAGAGCTACATTATGAGCACACAAAATTTCAATTCACTAAGAACACACTTGTGGACACTTTTTGGAAAGTGAAGGACCCAACTGAGTAAAAACTGGAACAAATGGTTGAGATAATGAGGAAAGGTGATAATCTAGAGGATGCAATAACAATTCCATAATCCCTCACTGAGATTTTCAACAAGAAATCCAAGAAAAAAAACATGATCATAATCATTGGGATTGGAATAGATGCTTAGAAGAAATTTCTTTCAGAAATGAAGGAAAATCACAAGATAATTTTCTAACTCAAGTAGTAGTTGTTATTTTTCAAAATTTTGAATCAATTTTGAAGTTTTTGGGAGATTGAACACATGTTTTGTCATTGAGCTAGTGGAATATGGTCTCTATGTTTTTTCATTGATGTCAAAGGGGGAGAGAGAGCAGTGAAAAATGCCTCATCAATCTTAGGGGGAGCTATGTTTTGAAATTTTGAAGTTTGGCAGTATACTCATATTGATTCTGAAACTTAGTCATTTTTCACTAAGTGTTGCCATCAATGCCAAAGGGGGATATTGTTGGCATATGGCTTTTAGTGTTGTCATTGATGGAAACCTATTTCATTCATCCAGTCTATAATCTATTATTGGTTCATACCGGTAGAACAAAATGAAGAATAGGGCATTCGATTAAAGGAAAATATGTTGACCTGAATACTTCACTAGACTATTATTTTGAGTTTTGGATCTCAGATAAAGGTGTGTTGATGCTTTTACTACCTTATTAAATAAGTATCTCAATGCACATTCACTGGTGTACGATCTAGGAGATCTGGTGCATTGATATTTTGGTTATCTATGTTAGAAGGTCGACTTATCGAATATAGTCGTTGTGGATATCTAAGGAGTAATTGATTAAATTTTTTTATGTTCGAACATGTTTATTTGGGTCCCTACTATGTTATGTCCAACTATGGATGGTGTGCATAAATATTTAGTTGACCATCTAGTCGACAGTTGAAAATAACTTTATGTTTTATGAAGCTGACATATGAATGATCAAATCCTTGATAGCAGATATATATGAGATTGGTTGTATCATTTTATAGAAGCGAATATGTGAGATGCGAAGTATATTAGTGTATGGTGTGAAATTAATAAGGGTAATAGTGTGAATTCATCTATACATGAATTTATGATGCGAAGAGTAGGAAAGAGTAGAGTAGAGTGAAGTACAAAATCTGATCTATGAGCCTAACCAGAATTATAACCTGACATAAGTAGATGCTATTACTTTAGTTCAACCTTCAGTTGGTTTTAATCTGAACATTTTTTAAGGCAACGAGCCTTCCCTCTGAGCAATGAGCTCTAGGAAGTGTGCCTAAATGTAAGTGCATTCTTTTGTAAAACTTATATTTGAGTACTCAAATTATGGATTAACCTCCACCGTGGTTTTTCCCCTAACAAGGTTTCCACGTAAAAATCCTTGTGTTATGGTGTTGTGGATGATTAATTTATGTGTTTTCATCTTTCCTCTGGTTTAATGTTGAAATGGTTTTAATCTCATATTAATAAAGTTCAGATTTGAAGAATATTGATTCACCCCCCCTCTCAGTGTTCCCTTGAGTCCAACATTAGGGTCCTTTGATGTATGGCTATATGATATTTTTAAACATATATTTTGTATTATAGATATGTGACATTGCATTTCCATATGGATTTATTATAATCCTATATGGATTTATTATAATCCTATATGGATTTATTATAATCCTATATGGATTTCTTATATTATATAATGTTGTATGCCTATATAGATTTTTGGTTAATACAAATATTTTTATCCATATTTTCATTATAAATGATTAAATGAATAATGAACTAATTCAACTATAAATGATTAAATGAATAATGAATTGATTCAACTATAAAGGATTAATGGTATCCATGTTTTTATTATAAATGATTAACTAAATAATTGAATAAGGCTCATTTTTACTATGTAACTAATGCAAGTATTGTAATTAACCATTCATTTAATTAATGAAGTTGGATGTTTACTATTTCTCCATGTTTGTATTATCTTGCATGATAGATGTAGGTGCAAGGTTATGCCACTTTACCATCTAGGTTTTCCTTTTTCTTTGTTCTATTTCAAATTTGTGTTTGGAATCATCATCTACCCATAGGTTAAAATGGGGCATTCCTCAATTTCATGATTGAGAGAAGTCATACAAAAGTTTGGCACTTCTTAGGGTTATTAAGAGACTTTGTGGTTGTAATTTATCTTAAATTGATTAGGATGCTTGGAGACTGAAATTCCTCTAGTACTAACAACCCACCTACCCAAATGTGTTGGCATTATTGATTTGGTGCCATGTGGTCAAAAATCTTTAAGGTTATAGGCCATATCTTCAATTTTGAAAAGGATTCTTAGCATAAGTTGAAATTTCTAAAATACTATAACTTTATCAAAAATGTATTTGCTTGGTCAAGAATCTATGTGCATGAGTTTTTGGAGTGAGAATACAGATTCTTATGGTATCCAAGGTTGTTTCAAGAATCACAAGGAGAAACATTGATGCAGATCTTGACCCTTGATATTGGTTTCAGCAAAGAAGCAAGCTCTTTTTTTTTATTTTAATTATTTTCATGATTCAATGCCTTAGAAACCCTTAATAGAGAAGTATCATGTAGATATGTATACATGGTAAGTGAATGAATCATGTAAATATTTGTACAAACCCTAATCATAATTATTATCTAGTCATGCAAGCATAAACACATGAAACTATGCCTCTTAGTTACAAACAAGTTTGTTATTTTTTTTCGTTTTCTTCATTATCATGAGGAAATATCTTAATCCATCTATGGAGAGTGCATTTTAATGATGATCTTGTTTGGTTTCATGATTAAAAAGTCATAAATATATGAAAAATTATCATGATTCGGTACTAGACCCATATAGCAACCCGTGAGATCCTTGGCAATAGATTATACATCTCATTGAAACCCTCATATGATATACTTACTATGTTAGGGTCTCCAAAGGATCTTAAGCCATTCATCTAGGTCAACAGGCTTCTATAAGATAGGGATGCCACATAGTGTCATTTGGAGTATGTTAAAAAAGGATTATTTATTTTGAAAACATGATATACAAGGTTTTTTGTGAGAAATGATATGTGCATTATTTCTTTTGTTTATTCTCTACCATCAATATCAATTGATGAATACATGGAATGATAAGGCCACAAGAGGGTTATCAAGTAATCATAATAAAATCCTTGAATCTTTTTTCATTTTGTTGCAAGTATTTCATTGGTGTTGTCATTGATTTCAATAGTTGGTCATCAATGTCAACCTCCAATATGGTCAGTAAGTGTGTTGCACTATGTTATCACTGATGCCAACCTCTAGTGTGGTGTTGATAAAATATTATAGATATGTAGATTTTTTTTATTTTACACATTGTATTCATGATAATAAGGTGTTTTAGTGTTGTGCTGGTGTTTTTGATTGTTGGTATTTCCCTTCTTAAGGTTTTCCATGTAAATTCGGTGTTCTTATGTGTTTGGATGTGTTTGCATTTTTGTTTCATGTGTTTACATTTTTCTAATGCATGATAAGGGTTTAAGGGCTAACAAGTGTTTTAAAGTTAATAATGGATTGAGTTTTTTAATGTACAACTGATTCACCCCCCATCCCACTTGTCCTATGCATCTAAAAATTGGTATTAGAGTTGTGGTTCCTTGGAGAAATCTTAATCGCTTGAGGTAGATCTAGATGGTAGACAAGAAGGGTGTCAAAGCTCCCATGTTTGATGGAATCAATTATTCTTACTAGAAAGCCAAGATGGAGTCCTTTCTGGTCTCCCTTGGATTTGGTGTCTAGTATTTAGTTGAAAAGGGATACATTATGCCTATTGTTGGTCTGGAAAGTGATGATGAGATCAAGGAATATGAGAACAATGGCAAAGCAATAAATTATATATTCAGTGGAATTTTTGATTTAAATCTTGGAAAGGTAATAAGTCTAAAAATTACAAAAGAGATCTGGACAAAGTTGGAGAGCATTTATGAAGGAGATGACAAGATCAAACAAGCAAAGATGCAAAACTACAAAGCTAAATTTAAAACCTTAAGGATATCTAAAGATGAAGATATTACTGCCTACATGCTCAGATTGGATGAAGTTAATGCCATCAATGGTCTCAAGGTGGTAAGTTGGAAGAAAGTGAAGTGAAAAATGTATTAAGAAATCTTCCTAAAGCTTATAGTTCTAAAGTTTCTACTATTGAAAAAGCTCAACATTTGGATAATTATTCCAAAGATCATATGTTTGGTGCTTTAATTTTTTATGAACTAAGAGAGTTTGGTCAAAATGCTACAAAGAAATAAATTGCTTTTAAATTCTGCAGGGTAGAGAAGAATGATGAATTAGATCTAGATGATCTTGATGAGGTGGAAGCAAATTTTGTAAGGAGATTGAAAAATGGAACTGGAAAATACAAAGGTAAGTTACCCTTTAAGTGTTCAATTGTGGAAAGATAAGTCATTATGCTTATAAATGTCTAATCAAAGATTCAAATGACAAATCTAAGGATCATAAAGGAAGAGATCTTATGTTGAAATAGATAATGGTGTATCTAATGACAAGGAATCGGGTTAAGCTAATGAAAACAATGATGAATGATTGTTCATGGCTTTAAATTTTTGAACTAATTCTATCAATTCTAAAACATGTGTGAAGGAAAGTACTCTGATAATAGGTCACAACATTTAAGGAACTATGGTGACTACTTTTCATGCAAGAGAAGAGATGAATTACTAGATAATTGACATTGGATGCTCAAATCATATGAGAGGTGATAAGAGTAAGTTTGTTAAACTTCATAGGTATGATGGTGGTCTTGTTAAGTTTGGTGATGATACATCCACTAAGATCTGTACAAAAGGTTCAATTAGTTTTGATGGAAAGCATAAAATATATGATGTTCTTTATATCAAGGGTCTATGACATAATCTTCGTAGTGTGGGAAAAATGTGTAGCAGAGGATACAATCTTGTGTTTCATGATGATGGTTGTGAAATTAGAAAAGGAAAATCTAGAACTTTGGTTGCTACAGGTACAAGGACAAAAGGTAATGTTTATCATCTTAAAGGTAGTGGTGCTAAGTGTTTTATATCTCAAATCAATGAAATTTGGCTATGGCATAGAATAATGGGTCATAAATTTTGATAGCCTAGAAAATATCAGATCTATTGATGCTATGAAAGATCTATCCAAAATTACAAAGCTTATCAATGCAATTTGCAAGGAAATGTCAGTTTGGAAAGCAAACAAAGAAGAGGTTCAAGACTAAGGAATATTCTACCATAGGTACATTGGATTTGGTGCATACAGACCTATGTGGACCTACCAGAATAAGAATATCTCAAGTTGATAGGTATTTTATGTTATTGATTGATGATTATTCTAGAATAACTTGGGTAACATTTCTTAAATAGAAATTACAAGCCCTAGATAATTTTTGTTATCCTTGAATTTTGCTTGCTCAATTCATGGGATAACCCCTACAAAACTTGTTCATTTTGTACCACAAATCCTCTAAGCAATCATATCAATAAAAAAATAGATTTCTCTCGTACGTAGCTTGATCCCTCAAAATTTCATTTTGATTGGGTCGTCTTTCCACCTTTTGGAAATTTGCAAAAGTCATATTTTTGAGAGCTAGTGATTTTACATGCCACATTGCTAAATTTTAGCAAGATTGCATATGTTTATAAACTACATATTGAGTGTAGTCATGGAGAAATTATGTGCAACTACACTCCTGCACCCACATGTTTGACATTAATGTTGTTTTAGTTATGTTTTAACCCTTTTAGACTTCCATTTTTCCTTGTTATTTTATCGATTTGCATGCTCCTGCTTCCCCTATTGCTCGTTGCAAGTACTTAAGCCTAGATCTCATAAATATTTGATCAATTTTCTTACTATATTAGGGTTTTTAGGTACATCAGGTTTCCATTCTTAGCTTTCACTATTTAGTTCATTGTTTTTACTGTTTGGGTTTCAATTATTTTTGTTTGTCGTTATTTAGAAATGTATATGATTTGCATACTTATTTATGTCATTCTCTAGGTTTTAAACAATGTTTGTTGTTTATATAAATGTCTATATGATTGTGTTCTTCACCATAGGTTTAGGGTTTTTTTTATGTGTTATTTTGTATGCACAAATGCTATGCAGAGAAAATTCTTTGAAACCTTCACAACCACCATTTTCATTTCCACTAATCAACATTGTTTCACCCATTTAAAATTGTGTTGGTCAAATATTTTTCTTCAGACAATATTTTGCAAATTGGCATTTTGTTGTTTGGAAATTTTCCTTTGAATAGCATCATCCTGCATGATCTATCCTTGCAAGTGTAGTGCAAAATTTTTTTCTCGCACAACATAAACTCATATGTTGAGTGGATAATTTTCTCCACTTAACACTCATATCCAAGGATCACCAAACATGTGTTGTTTGGGAAAATTCCCTAAAAAACATCTTTACACCATGCATGAAATCCTTATGCACTTCAAGAAAATTTCTCTCAAGTGCATGGGGATGATCTACCCCTATGCACTTCGAAGAATTTTCCTTGAAGTGAATACCATTTATGCACACACAAGTGCAAGTCAGATAATTTTCCCCGACCTGCACCAAGTTGTTTTACCCAACACATGCAGATCGAGGAAAATTCTTCAACATGCACTTTCCATTGACATACCCTAAATTTAGTTCGGGGAAAATTCTCTGGACTACACCAGTATACTTACCCTCATGCAAAGGAAGAGAATTTTCCTCCCTTTTCACTCAGAATGAAATTCCCATGTAGTTCAGAGAATTTTCTCCCAACTACACACCAACACACCATAGATCACAATACTTGAAATTTTCCTTAACACTAGAGGACTTTGAAATTCATTTTTGCAATCTCTTACCAAATGACTGGTCCATCTCCTAAGAAGAAGAACATGAAGTAAAATTATCAGGGGGTTTTCTCAATGACTTCTATGGAATCTAATGTGGATCACATCAGAGAAATGGAGATTGGACAAGTCGACATGTTTAATTCTTGGAAAGAGTGGACAAGTAACCTGTTGCTTCAAGCATGTAGTGTGTTCTTAATAGTGGTATTCATTTGGTTTCTTCCTTTCTTGTATCATCTCAAAATCTTGAATTTTTATTAGGAGCAGCTGCCAATTTCAACAAGGAAAGTAAAAATGTAACATATGTTGATGGAAAAGTTGTCATAAGGCTGAATGAATAATTCTTTGACAAGATTTTCATGTGCCCTGATATTGATGACTATGTTGATATTACCATGGAGGCAACACAAAATTATTATGACAGTAATTTAGATAAGTGCAAGAAAATTATTAGCACTCGATGGCTTAAGACTATTAGGCCTACTATTGAAAGATGGTCAAAGAACATATACCATAGTCAGTTCATCAAGGAAGTTGGTTATTTGATAACTCTTATCAGCAGAGTTAAAGGACTTCCAACATCCAACACTTTTCAAGAGTGGATGTAACAATATATGTCATAAGAAAAGGTAATAAAAAAATATTTTGGGGAAAGCATATCAATGATGCAATTTATGAACAGCTTTCCAAAGTATCAACCTCTTTGAGGTCTTACATAAATTCATATCTAGTATATGGTGTTCCCTTTATGAGGCATTTTCTAGGCTTGTCTTCACAGGATGACAAAAGAAAGGTTCTCGCATATGAATATTATATGCAACTAACATTGAAATGGGGAATCAAACATTTTATAAGAGTAAATGATGCTTTCTTCTATTTTTGCATTTGTATGTTTGGCAAGGAACTTGAGAAGAAAATGGTTTTAGATGAAGCTTAGGAACTAGTAAGAAAGTTTGGATTTTGTTCTTACAATTTCCCACTTTCACATTGTTGCCAAATTTTCACCTACAACTCGATTTGGCAAAGTTGAAGTAGTTTATTCTTATTTTAAGGTGAAAATATTCTAACATATTTTTTCTATGCTTAACCATTTCATATTTTAATGTTCTTGAAAATAAATATTTCAATTGTTATTGTGAAATGTGTTACAATAGAAAAGAAAGAATCTAGTTTTTCATTTAATTCTTTGCAGCATAAAGGAGAATACATGAATTGTAAGAAGTTGATGTCATTTGTATTGTAATGCTTTCATTTATTTTACAGTGTTTCTTTCATTTTGCAAAGAAATATACACAAGACTAAATAAGTACTGTTTTTCTATTCATTGGAAAGAAAGGAGTAATCAAATGTCCACACAAGCCATGGGAATAGCTGACCTAAAGAAACATAAAAATATGCTATACATCTGAAGATGAAAGAGATGAAAAGAAGCATATAATAAAACACATATCCATCATTACCTAATTAAAGTCTTGAGTTGGTCTTCATTGTTGCTAGCTCCTCCTTGCTCCTGATCTTTGAGTGAACCTACATCATGATAAGAGAGTTGTTAGAGCTCCTGATATGAATCTTCCTATGTGCTCTATCAATATAAATATAACATATGCCTATGGTGCTTTAATTCAAGTCAACAAATATCAGATGTATTCAAGAAACCCTAAAAATAAAACATCACGAGAGCATTGAGCTTTACTGTTTTTATCTAACATGTTTTTTCATTGTGTAGGTATAGGAGAAATCATGTTGTTGATTCATTTTTGAAGACATCCTAGCATGTGGTGAAAAATGGGTTCCCACAAGGGTTGATCCCAGCATATTTCCCCTAAGTTTTAAAAGGGGAATGAGATAGGAAAAATTTATTCATATTACTCAAGTGAAAGGAACATTTCAGCTAAAGGAGTATTGATCATTCATGACAACCAGATCAAAAATTTAATAAGGAAGCCCTCTTTTTGAAATGGTAATCACATATGAACAATAGACCCTTTTGAATGCTTAAAGAAAATGCAGAAAAAAATTAAAATTCATTTCTTCATTGAATGGGTTCTATTTGCACAAAAATATGTTATGCTATCATTATTTGTTTACATAGTGTTGTTATTGTATCATATTTTTGCCATACATCAATTCTTGTTGTTGTTTTTTTTATTTGGAGTCTGCACTTTGAAGGTACAACCATCAAAAGGTGAGAGGGCAATGACAAAAAATGCTTACATATAAGGGGAAAGAGGAGTGCATTGTTCACAAAGTGCTAAGGTGGAATGGTCACCAAGCATTCATTACAAAGCTCATAATGGTGGGGCAAAAAGCATGTGCTTTATCAAGAGTGAAGGAAGTAAAAGGTATTGGAAGTGTAAAAGTAAACAACAATAAGATAGAATTGTTAAAGCCATGATTCAACTCCAATAATATGTGCTATATGTGAAGATCATTGTAAATCTGTATGCCAAAAATTGAAGGAGAAGCAATGACTTTTGCTTGAGGACAACACCATTTCTGAAGCAAATAAAAGCATAATATTTAGTTTTCATGAACATTTTTAGAATGTAAAGTGAGCTACAACCTACAATGATGTAGCCCACATGACACCTGTATATGCATTTCACTTTCTAAATGTAAGAATTATCAAATGAGTATACAACATAATGAATGGATGATTGACATTTTACCTTTGTGTAATGTTTACAAGTGCTTGGGATGGTGATAATAAGTTGGAAAGAAAAGAATTTCCTTTTTCTTCTACATAGAATGGAAATAAAAATGTAGTGGTCCCCATGTAAGGATTTGAAGGAGAGATGCAAGAAGAAAGAAACTCATAATGTGCTCCAAAATATAAACCCAGAATAGATCAAGAGATGATTTCATTTCTCTCAAAAAATAAGCATTGTTATGTCCTATGCACCACATTCAAAAAATAAAAGAACACTCAAAATGTACAATGGGCTCAAGGTGGAGTTCAAGTAATAAACTCATAATGAAGGAAAGATTCTTTTATTTTCCTTTATAAAATAAACAATAATGATTAAAGCATCACATCTACAATGGAGGTCATGGGTTCGAAACCCTTTCTTGCATTCACACTGTGAAGGGAAATGCACAGTTGTGGCCCTACTATACAATGGAATTTCATTTTACAAAGAATCCAAAGACCCAAGAACTGAAAAAGGTGGATTATTCAAGCTTGTATAAAGCACAAGAATCACCCAAAAATGGAGGGGTCGCAACCTAGAGTTCCATCTTTTTCTTCTATGTCTAAAAGCAATCAAATCCATGAGAGGTTTCATACAGAAATGAGAAAGCACTCAAAAATTCAATAGGCCACGGCCAAGAAAATATAGGGAAGCCACATAGATTCAGGAAATGATAAACTAATATGGAGATAATTGCATTTTTCATAAAGTAATAAAACCCAGAGTGCATCAAAGAAAAATTACTCATCATTTTGTTCACAATAAGCTCGAATCGAGCTTACTTTTGTAGAAATAAAGAAATGGTGCAAGATTCAAATGATAGAAACTTACCCAAGTTCTTGTGAAGAAAATGCATTCAAATACCTTTAGAAATGAGCTTCAGAAATTTTCAATATTGGTGGCCTCATAGTGGAAAATACATCAACAAAGGAAAGCAAGAGAAAAGTGCATCAAAAATTTAACCAAGGCCGCGGCTTGAAAGGCCAAATAATGCTTTAAAATGGAAGTCAATCTTCAAATTTGTGACAAAGAAAGACTTACCAAGCAGCAGGAGTTGTTTCTTATGATAAAGGAGTTGGACCAATCATTTCTGACCCAATTGTTGATCTTGTCGGTGGAGCAGCATAAGGTGATTTAGTTGACCAAGAAGCAGAAGGAACACCAACTAGAGAGGCAGCAGTCTATTCTGTTGACCAAGTGAAAGCACCAACAAAGACACAGACACATCTTCCTACAAGAATATCCATGGAAATTACCCAGAAGCAACAAAATGGTGGAAATTCAAGCTTGAAACCCTAGTTCAATGGCAGCCAATAGAGGAGTTGAGTTTTCCAATTGAAAATGTGAAAATGAGGCCGAAAAGTAAGGATTTTGATCGTTTTGTCTTTAGGGTTTTCACCTTTTTCCCTAAATTGAACTTGATGCATTTTCACATTGATTTAAAAAAATAAATGCCTCCACTAATACCTTCATGGTTTTAAGTTACCCTTACATATATTTCATACCTAGGCTTTATGCCTTAGTGGTTTTTTGTGATTTATGAAGAAATCATATGATTATTGGTCCTCCATATATTGTGCAAAACCTATGTTTGTATGCCTTAATATTTTCTAATTTTTTGAGAAAATCAAAAGCTCAAGTTAGAAAATTCTATGCTTTGTAAAATCAAAATTGAGCCTAGGTTGAGCTATTTCCTTTTGTAAAATCGAAACTGCAATATTGTAAAAAAATATTAAGGAAATGTTTCTATAAATTGCCTTAATATTTGTTATTTTTTAAATGTATTTAAATCAAAGTAAGTGTTGATAGAACTTTCCCATTTCAATTTTTCTTTTGGGCGAAATAGGAAAAACCCAATCAAGATGAAGTTTTTATTTCATTTTTTAGTCAATTTAGGCCAGATTTTTTGAGTCTTTTCTCGGTCGACCCTCTTGGGATAGAAGTTTCCATCTTTTTTATCCAGTTTGGGGCCAATTTGGGCACCATTTTTTAGGCTTTTTTTTTTAGCTCAAAAATGGCTTTGAGGTTGCTATTTTGAGGTGCAATTCACTCGGATTTTTCCACTTTCACTCTTGGAGACAATTTGCAAGCATATATTGGAGAAAAACTTATTTTTTCTCAGTTCATATTTTCTTCTTACTTTCTTGCTCACTTGCAGAAATTCTTGGAAGCTTGATATTCATACACAGATTCTCAGATTTTCATACTCCTTCAGTTTAATAAAATAGAAAAGAATTCCTATCTCATATTTTTGTCTCATATATGCAATATTGATTCGATGTTTCATTGTGATCACAAGAATTAGATCCTTTGTTATGTCTCATTATTGTGAATTTGTGTACCAAAATTTTATATGATTCAGGTTGTGTGTTGTGTTTAATTTTTGAGACTTCATACAAATCACTGTTGAGTTGTATGTTTTAGATGAGAGTGTGAAGGTTAATGTTTTGAGAAATTGATTATGAGTGAAGTCATTAAAAGTAAGTTAAAGTTCTTGTGCATCACCCCTAGGATTTTAGGATTTTAATTTTTAGTTATCTTTCTAAACCATTTTCCTCATAAAATTATGTAGTTTAGTTGATCTTCCAGGGGGACCAACCCACTCTAGATATTCATTCTCATCATAGGTCACCCACAACCTGAGATTGTTTCCATGTTTCAATAGGATGGTTGAGTCAATCTTAGCTAGGGTACAATCTTGATTGACAATAGTTTTTGGCACACCCGATGGGACTCTGAAACTTGTTTCCGAGATTTTTTTTCAAGTTTTAAGTTGTTGTTCTAGTATATGCAGCAGTGTTTCCAACCTTTAGTGGTTTTCAAGATATACCCAATGACTCTATTTTTGGGTTTTGGATGTAGATCTAGTGTGACTAGCTTATGAGAAGAATACAAACTAGATCAAGTCCTACTTTGTTTGAGTATTTGTAGTTATCTCCACCAAGAAAGAAGGGTAGGATAGCAAGAAGAATTTTTGACTCACCAAGGAGGTCAAAATCCACACCTTCAAATCTCAACCCTACAATTTTAGTGCAAAAAATTCCAGTACCTGTAGCATAAGCACCAGTGATGGCAAGGCAGTTTGCCTTTTCACCTTTTAATGGGGGTAGCCCATTATTTATTTCTTAGCATGATGAGATTCCTATTGCAGCCCTCAAAATCCTACCATATTTCATGAGAGAAGATCAGACCACCCCTCTTGAGCACATTTGAGATGTGGAAACTTTGTGCTCGATTCATAATGTCACCAAGAAGAACATAGCACTTAGGCTTTTGGTTGCATCACTGAAGGGAAAATCCTTGCAATGGTTCAAAGTCCTTCAAGAAAATTCAATAGCAACATGGGACCAGTTGGGTAATGGCTTGCACTGACAATTTGAGGATAAATCAGATCGTTTGTCTTTATTGGAGCAATTAAGTACCATTAAGAGAGCTCCTCACGAGCACATGTCTGATTTTAACTATCATTTTCAGAGAACCTGGGATAGAATTCCCATGATGGTAAATCCTTCACCTGAGCATGCATTTATTTTATTTCTCAAGGCTTTGAATAGTGAATTTTTTGTGATGATTCAATCTATGGGTGGGTTTACACTCCCTAATGCTTATGATATTTCTATTAGAGAAGAAAAATTCCTTATTCAAGTTGGTAAAATAACCCCAAGGTCTCCTATGCCCATTTTTCCTAAAGTAGAACCACCTATACCTATTTATTTTCCCCCTTTAGCTATTGTCTCGCCCGTTCCAGCAATAGCATATCAAGTTGTAGCTCAAGAAACTGTTGTTCCAACCCAATCTCAAGAGATTAGAAATATACTGAAATTTTTTGGGAATGATTTAGTGAGTATTAAGAAGCAATTTGGCCAAGAGAATAAGCCCTATCAAGCCCCATATCAACCTAATCAGCCAAATAGGCCACCTTTTCAAGTTGATTCTCAAGGCCAAAGGAGAAACTTCAATCCTAGACCTTTTCAACCTTATAATACTAAAGTTGCTAGCTCTTCAAACGAGCTTGTTCCCACTCAGTTAAATAAGAATGTGACTAGTTTTATCCATGCAACCAGCCCCATAACCAAACTACATGCATGAACAGTATGAGAAATCAAGCTCTTATGGTGCAAAATAGTTATGTTATCTTGGAAAGTGTCTTCAATGAAAATATAGAGCAACAAGGTAACCCCAATGTTTCCTTGATGAATTGGAAAGGCATTGGAATATGGGGTTAACCATCATCGAGGTCAAAACTAGCTAAATTCACCTATTGTAGCCAATACTAGATCGAAGAAGAGGGTTGTGGATTTGGGGCAGAAAGCTGTAAATGTTCAACAACATCTTGCCAAGGATAAATTTCTTGCTTCTTCATCTCAAGTTTCCCCCACAACACATCAAAAGGTGTAGATTTTGAAAAGAGGATAATATGTACCTGAGAAGGGGCAGCCTAAGGTGCAATCATAGCCTTTGCAATGGAAAAATGATGTTTCTACTAAAGGACAACAAAAGGTAAGCCTCCTTTCATTTAATATTATTGAAAACCTTAAATTGGCTACTATTAGCTTGTCAATAATGGATGTATTGCACATTTAGGGTCAAAAATATTTCCTACAAGATGCTTTGGCTGAGCTTTCTATTTTTGATGTTTCTAACCAAGAAAAGAATAAGGTTGTGCTTGCAAATAGCCCAAAATTTAGGAATGAGTACCAAACTCAAGAGGTAAAGCCTCCTCCTTTTCATCTAAGTTTGATCATTGGTGATAAGCTAATACACAATTGCATGATTGATTCTGGTGAAAGTAACTTCGTAATGCCCAAGAGTCTAGATGATAACCTAGGATTAGTATATGAGCCTCTTTCAAAGGGAGTAGTTCAACTAGATGAATTTGTTATTAAGACTACTGGGGTGATTAAAAATCTATCCCTTACCTTACTTGCATGCCCAAATTTTGCAATCCCTCAAGATATTCATGTTATTAACCTACCACCTCATCTTGTCATATGCCTTTCTAGGGATTTTATTGCTAAGTTGGGTGGGTTTTTATCTTTTGATTGGTCCCATTTGCTTTTCAAACCCTAGACCCCAAAACACCTATTGAGGATGTAAATCTAGATTAGTGGGCAATCGAGAATCATGAATTTGACCCTTTCAATCACACATGTAGGGTAGGATTAGGCATTTACATGATTTTGAAGCATGAGGTTTTTGTCCCAAACTTGCCGAAAAGGGCTGGGCATGAGGAGGTCAAAGATGATTTGTTTCAAGATGAGATTGATCTATTTTTCTCACTTATATGAAAGCCCAATACCTTTGGGGATGATATCTCTAGGTAGGAAAAGGTGGAATTTACTATATTTCTAGGTGAGTAACTGGAAATGGAGTATCCTTGTCAACGAGACGACAAACAATATTCTCAATAATAGTATGAGGAGGTTAAAGAGGTTGAACAACAAAATAATTACACAATCCGATTTAATGAGTTACCTGCTTTCGTTGAGTATGATGATGAAAATGCTATTTTGAGCAATAGGAAGGTGTCAAAAAATGTGATGAATTACTATTTTAGGATCATCATTTCGATAACAGAGCCTTGAATAAAAAAGAGGATTGCAAAAATGAACCTTTTGAGGAACTTGAAAAGCTTATTGAAAGTTGTCATGAGGTAAAAGACATTTCCCTTCCATCCAAAACCCAAGAGGAATGTCAAGGAAGTATGTTTTGGAATGATCTTAAGATTTTTGTTGCAAAATTAAAAAATGTGAAAGAAATTGGTGTTGAACCATAGTTTCTAGTTGATTTGTGGGATGAGCTTCCTAATTTTGTGGATGAGGTTCAAAGGATTATGTCCTTATTGGAATCAATGCCAATTTATGAGCAGAAAATTGATGAAATCTATTTGGACAAGCCTTTGTTTCATGAACGGATCAATGGGATCACCCTTGATCTGAATATTCAAGAATTTGAAGCACATGCCAACATTGTGCAAGATAAGCAAGAAAAGAAGCAAGACATTGATTTTCAAGGTGTCAGTTATGATGTCTTTATTAGTCAGAAGACTAATGTTTAGCTGGATGAATATTTAAGCACAAACATGATAGAAGAGTTTTGTGAAAAGTTTGATGACATGTTACTAAGTGATTTCAATGGAAATAATGATGAAGTTGAAATACTGGATAACCAGCAAGGAGTCAAAAATGAGAGTTTAGATTTCATCCTTTCATGGGGATTCCCTATCAGGGATTTGGCCAACAAGGATGCCAATGAGATGTAGTAGACTATCAGCACACCCAAGGATGAGATTGCAATAGGAGAACAAGAGAATCTTTCATTTCAAACTAGCAATTTGTTTAATCAAATCCAAAAGGGGGGAGATTCTGATTATGTTCTTCAAAATGCATCACAATAGTTTGTGGGATGTACTCCTACTTCTCACACCTTATCAGCAAATCATGAGCAAGCTAAGCATCCCCTATTGGTAAGAAAAGGGAACAATTTTTCAAAGCTAGTTAATGGTTTTATTAAAGATCCACTACTTTGCTAGTTAGAGTAGGTTTTCTTTCAAATAAGGTGTTGATACACCAATTTTCAATTTATTAGTTTCCTCTAAGTGCTTAAGGCACATTTATTTCAGTTGTTTTATTTCCCTAAGTGTTGTTGCACATGTTTTTTGGCCACCAGGGTCTTTTAGTTAGCTTTTAGTTTGGTTTTGTTTGGTATTTTGCTGCTGTTTGGAGTAGTTTGTAGTTCAATTTCATAGTTTTTTGAGTTTGAGAAGGGGTAGATTTGACTCTGCACCCAATGGATTGTTTAACGCAATTGATCTATATGCTTAGAAAGTAAGCATTCAACAAAAAATGCCAAAAATATTTCCAAATTTTTACTGACAACTTTATTTGGCAGAGTTGGAGCAGTTTATTCTTATTTTAAGGTGAAAATATTCTAACATATTTATGTTATGCTTAACCATTGCATATTTTAAGGTGCTTGAAAAGAAATATTTTAATTTTTATTGTGTGATGTGTTAAAATAGAAAAGAAAGAATCCATTTTGTCATTTAATGCTTTGCAACATAAAGGAGAATACATAAATTGTAAGAAGTTTTCATTCATATGCAATTCTCTCATTAATTTTACAATGTTTCTTTCATTTTACAAAGAAATATACACAAGACTGAATAAGTGTTTCTTTTTAATTCATTGGAAAGAAATGAGTAATCAAATGTCCCACACAATCCATGAGAATAGCTAAGCTAAAGCAACATAAAAATATGATATACATCTAAAGATGAAAGAGATGAAAAGAAGCATATAAGAAAAGACATATCCATCATTGTCTTATTAAAGTATTGAGTTGGTCTTCATTGTTGCTAGCTCCTCCTCGCTACTCATATTTGAGTGAACCTGCATCATGATAAGAGAGTTGTTAGAGCTCCAAATATGAATCCTCATATGTTCCCTATCAATTGAAATACAACATATGCCTATGGTTATTTAAGTCGGGTCAACAAATATCAGATGTATGCAAGAAATCCTGGAAATAAAACATCACAAGAGAATGAAGCCTTACTATTTTTATCTAACGTATTTGTTCATTGTGCAGGTATAGCATAAATCATGTTACTAATTCATTTCTACAAACATCATAGCATGTGGTGAAAAAATGGGCTCCCACAAGGACTGATCCCAACATGCTACCCCTAAGTTTCAAAAAGGAAATGAGATATGAAAAAACATATTCATATTGCTCAAGTGAAAGGAAAATTTCAGCTGAAGGAGTATTGATCATTCATGACAACTAGATCAAAATTTTAGTGAGGCATCCCTCTTTTTGAAATGCTAATCATAGATGAACAATAGGCCCATTTGAATTCTTAAATAAAATGCAGAACAAAATTTAAATGCATCATTTCTTCATTGAAGGGGTTTTCTTTGCACAAAAACATGTTATGTTATCATTTTTTGTTTGCATAGTGTTGTTATTGTGTCATATTATTGTCATACATCAATGCTTGCTGCTATTTTTTTATTTGGAGTATGCACTTTGAAGCTACAACCATCAAAAGGTGAGAGGGAAATGACAAATAATGCTTACATATAAGAGGAAAGAGGAGTGCATTATTCACAAAGTGCTAAGGTGGAATGGTCACCAAGAATTCATTACAAAGCTTATAATGGTGGGGCAACAATCATGTGCTTTATCAGGAGTGAAGAAAGTAAAAGGCATTGGAAGTGCAAAAGTAAATAGTAATAAGATAGAATTGTTAAATCCATGATGCATCTCCAATAATATGTGTAATATGTGAAGATCATTGTAAATTTGTATGCCAAAACTTGAAGGAGAAGCAATGACTTTTGCTTGAGGACAACACCATTTCTAAAGAAAATAAAAGCATAATATTCAATTTTCATGCACATTTTCATAATGTAAATTGAGCTACGGCCTATACTGATGTAGCCCACATGACACATGTAGATGCATTTCACTCTCAAAATGCAATCATTATAAAATGAGCATACAACATAATGAATGGATGATTGACATTTTACCTTTGTGTAATTTTTACAAGTGCTTGGGATGGTGATAATAAGTTGGAAAGAAAAGAATTTCCTTTTGCTTCTACATAGAATGGAAATAAAAATATAGTGGCATCCATGTAAGCCTTTGAAGGAGAGATGCAAGTAGAAAGAAACCCATAATGTGCTCCAAAATATAAACCTAGAATAGAGAAAGAGATGCTTTCATTTCTCTCAAAAAATTAAATAATGTTATCTCCTATGCACCACATTCAAAAAACAAAAAACACTCAGAATGTACAATGGGCTCAAGGTGGGGTTCAAGAAACAAACTCAAAATGGAGGGAAGATTCATTTCTTTTCCTTCAAAAAATAAACAATAATTATTAAATCCCCATGTCTATAATGGAGGTCATGGGTTTGAAACCCTTTCTTGAATTCACACTATGAAGGGAAATACACAGTTGTGGCCTTACTATAAAATGGACTTTCATTTTACAAAGAAGGCACAAACCTAGGAACTGCAAAATTTGGAGTATTCAAGCTTGTATAAAGCACAATAATCACCCAAAATGGAGGAGACACGACCTGGAGTTCCATATTTTTCTTCTATGTCTAAAAGCAATCAAACCCATGATAGGTTTCATACAAAAAATGAGAAAGCACCCAGAAATTCAATAGGTCGTGACCAAAAAATACAGGGAAGCCTCATAGATTCAGGAAATGATAAACTAAGATGGAGAGAATTTCAATTTTTAGAAAGTAATAAAACCCAGAGTGCATCGAAGAAAAAGTACTCATCATTTTGTTCACAATGAGCTCGAATCGAGCTTAATTTTTAAAAAATAAAGAAATGGTGCAAGTTTTGAATGATAGAAACTTACCTGAGTTCTTGCTATGAAGAAAATGCATTTAAATAGATTCAAAAATGAGCTTCAGAAGCTCAATAATGGTGGCCTCAGAGTGGAAAATATATCAACAGAGAAAAGCAAGAGAAAAGTGCATCAAAAGTTTACCCAGGGATGTAGCTTGAAAGGCCAAATAATGCTTTAAAATGGAGGTCAGTGTTCAAATTTATGACAAAGAAAGACTTACCATGCATCTTCCTGCAAGTATCTCCATGGAAATTACCGAGAAGCAAAAAAATGGTGGAAAATCAAGCTTGAAAGCCTAGTTCGATGGAGGCCAGTAGAGGAGCTAATTTTTCCAAATGTGAAAATGTGAAAATGTGAAAATGAGGCCAAAAAGTAAGGAGTTTGATCATTTTGTCTTCAGGGTTTTCACCTTTTTCCTTAATTCAAACTTGATGCATTTTTCACATTCATTTAAAAAATTAAATGCCTCCATTAATACCTTCGTGGTATTAAGCTACCCTTTGCATAGATTTCATACCTAGGCTTTATGCCTTAGTGGTTTTTTATGATTTATGAAGAAATCATATGATTATTGGTTGTCCATATATTGTGCAAAACATATGGCTTTATGCCTTAATATTTTATGTTTTTTTGAGAAAATCAAAAGCTCAAGTTAGAAAATTCTATGCTTTGCAAAATCAAATCTGAGCCTAGGTCGAGCTATTTCTTTTTGTAAAATCGAAACTGCAATATTGTAAAAAAATATTAAGGAAATGTTTCTATAAATTGCCTTAATATTTATTATTTTTAAAATGCAGTTAAATCAAAGAAAGTGTTGATAGAAATTTTCCATTTCAGTTTGAGTCTTTTGGGCGAAATAGGAAAAAACCAGTCAAATGAAAGTTTCCATTTAGTTTTTAGTCAGTTTAGACTTGATTTTTGAGTCTTTTCTAGGTCGCCTTTGGATAGAAGTTTCCATCTTTTTAATCCACTTTGGAGGTAGTTTGAGCACTGTTTTTTAGGGTTTTCTTTTGAGCTCGAAAGTGACTTTGAGGTTGCTATTTTGAGGTGCAGTTCACTCAAATTTTTCCACTTTCACTCTTGGACACAATTTGCAGACATATATTGGAGAATAACTTAGTTTTTTTCTCAGTTCAGATTTGCTTCTTACTTTCTTGCTCACTTGCAAAAATTCTTGTAAGCTTGATATTTGTACTCATATTCTAAGATTTTCATACTCCTTTAGTTTAATAAAATAGCACACCATTCTTATCTCATATTTTTGTCTCATATTTGCAATATTGATACGGTGTTTCATTGTGATCATAATAATTAGATACTTTGTTATGTTTCATTATTGTGAATTTGTGTACCAAAATTTCATATATTTTAGGTTTTGTGTTGTATTCTAAGCCTTAATACAAATCCTTGTTGATTTGTATGTTTTAGATGAGAGTGTGAAGGTTAATGTTTAGAGAAATTGATTGTGAGTGAAGTCATTAAAAGTAAGTTAAATTTTTGGTGCATCACCCCTAGGAGTTTAGGATTTTCATTTTCAGTTATCTTTCTAAATCCTTTTCCTCAGAAAATTTTATAGTTTAGGTGATCTGCCAAGGGAACCAGCCCACTTTGGAGATACATTCTCACTATAGGTCACCCACAACCTGAGAGTGTTTCCATGTTTCAACAGGATGGTTGAGTCAATCTTAGCTAGGGTGCAATCTTGATTGACAACACACATACATCAAGGTTGTCTATTTTGATGGATATCCATGCATGCTACCAAGATATCTGAATGATGAAATTGTACTAATGGAATTATGTAGGTAGATTATGGTTGTACATAAGAAGCAGGTAGAATCATATAAAGATAGTTTTAAGTTTTCTCTATCCATTGGTACGTATTCTATAACTACTTCTTCGAGAGCCAAAGCCATGGAAATAGAAATGCAATGGGTAACCATGAATAAATATAAGAGAAAGAATGATTTTGACTACCATGGGATGAAAGATAAGCTTAAGAGTAGCTACACTCATGTGCACAAAATTGAGGACATATGAGTTGAATTTAGGTGTAATGAAGATGTAAGGAAGCTAGACTTCAGTCGAATTACCTTCGAACAAATCAAGAACCTGGAACTTGTTGATATTCTTGAGGATATGTAGGATGAAGATGATATTATAGATCTTGGATATGAGGAAAAAAAAATTGTTGATAGTCTCCTTCCTCTAATCCAGTGGTCGCAAAAGGAGATGATTTCCATAAGGGAAAGGTTCCAACATACTATAGATAACACTAATATTTGGTTGGAAGACAAAGGTATAAATTTGAATCTTTTCAGAATAGGATCAGAGGAAGAGGATACTAAAGATCCTACGAGTAAAAAGAGAGAATTGAGAACAAAAAAATAAAGAAGATGCTCCTAGTACTAGTAAGAATCATAAATTTATCTTCAAAATAAAAAAGGACTAAAGACAAGGATAAAGAGGAGGAATCAACTTAGGTGGAAGAACAAGAGGAAGAGATTGTATCCAAATAATCACAGCAATTTCTTGTTACTTCTCAACCAAAGTTACTCATGAAAAATCTCCCTCCTCTTCCCCCATAGTTTATGTAATGCAAACTCCTACTCCTATTGTTTCAAGTGTGCAGTCCTTACCTATTGTTTCCACTATTCCTATTACCCCTATCATTTTTGTACAAATTATTCATTCATCATCTACTAGTGAGTCAATATTTGAAAGTCCTTGAGGTAATATTGAGATTTTTTTGGTCCACTTTCTTATTTTCCTAGTTTGTTCAATGTAAATTCACCAAATCTTGACACATACACCCAAATAAACTTTCATAAGTTTATATCTACTTTTGTGCCTCAAGTGTCAAGTGTGGAGATCCCTAATATAATACTCACTCAAACTCCACCAATTTTAACCACCAATGTTGTAGAATCAACCCCGCCATCATAAAATTTAGTAATAGAAATAGAAAGAGGTTCTTCCACTCTTCCTCCTTGGTTGACATCACAGACACCAAAAAGGAAGAAACAATATTTCTCTCTAGATGAATTTGATTTTGGCCAACTTGTTTCGACGAAGAACAAAACAATGAAGAAGGCCAAGAAACTTTCCAGGGTACTTATTGACAAGTCACGTAACAAGTATGTTGAAGTAGCAAAACTACCATCAAATAAAATTGTTGAAGAAATCCAAGGTTTAGATTATGTGATTACAAGAATTGAACTTGGAAAGAAGACACCTGAAATTTCCAAGGAGGACTTGCAAGTAGCAATGTCTTTGTTGATCAAGAGGTAGACAAGGATAAATTATTAAGGATCAACTAAAGTTGAAGGTGGAGCAATTGAATTCTATCCTACTGAAGATAGCCCAATATTCAGAGACCATTGAACCTGTTCCTACATGTGTGGATGATATTGCAATCCAAAAGTCTTAAAGGATCATAGCACAAGGCAGAGTTGTTAGTGCATGGATAGATAGAATAATTTCACAAGGAATTCAACTATTGAAGTCTTCCATTGAGTTGGTCAACAATGTGGATAATATTAAGTCGGAATTGAATCAAACTCTTGATGTGTTGTCTCAGATTTGAAGTTGGTAGAGAAGGATCTTGATGTATGGACCAAGTTGAGAGATTTCAAATTAGAAGTGTTGGTTTAAAATGGGATCATCCCCACGAGAAATAATTTCATTGAATATTGGGAAGCAATGGAACATAGGAGAGATGTCATAAATGAATTGATCAAAGATCTGTAGGAAGACTAGGAGACAAGTATTGATACAGGATAAAATATCATCATCAAGATAGGGGATCTTCCATGCTAGATATTGGATGACAATCAAAAAACTCTTCTTGTGGATGTAGTTGTCCAAGAAGTCACTTCAATAATTCATACTAATATTGAATCAAAATATTTTTCATTAGATATCATTGATAAAATAGTGGATTTAAAAGTGATTCAGGATTATCTGAAAATTGTATTGGCCAAGCATAGGAAAGCATGTGTCAACATAGAGGACTCCATCACATTAGTTCTCTCTGTCTCCATTTATACATTAGGGCCAAATGACACTGAATTTCAGGCCGCTTTGATAAAATATGAATATTTTATGGAGAATAATGTTGAAGAGGAAGAGAACATGCTTGTAAATACTTAGTTTATTTTTCAAGTTTTCCTTTATGTATTATGTAGTTTGTAAATGAAATTTTACATGTCTTTTTGTAGTATGCAATTACATGTAAAAACAACACAATCCCAAATCAAATTGGACTTTGTTTGTGAATAAGTCAAAGTAGCTATAGATTTCCTATTTTTTCCCTTGGCTTATCTCTATAAATAAGAGGGGGATATTTTGTAATTTTTATCTTTTAGCTAATGAATTGAAATGTTACCAAATTGAGGAGTGCATTAAAACTTTGTCTTTAAAGTGTAAATCAAATTCAATCAATAAAAAGAAGCAATTTGGTGTCCATTCTTTATCTTGGATCAAGCCTATGGTGTGTTGGGATTGTTCTTGCATCTTTCCTATTGCATGTTGTATATGATTGGTTCATGGTGTGAAAAGGAGTGTTCTAAGAGGTACTCTAAATCTGACTTTGTAGTCTTTGAATTGTATTATCATCTTTGGAAATTGTGTTTAATTTCATGTTTGGAAATTGTTTATGTTCATGTTTGAAAATTATGTTTATGTTCATGTTTGGAAACAACTTGAAGACTTTGAGCTGTGAGTTATTATCTATATAGTTTTTATCCTATTGTGGAATATGTTGAACACTTTGGTTTGTATCATATATGACACTTTTTCCTTTCAAAATGACATAAGAAGCAACAAAAGACTTTGTGCTTTTGTGGGTTTTCTTGCTATTAACACTTGTTGGTATCATTCTTCTTTCATTTAATTGAATTGGATATTTGTTATTATTTCTCCAAATAGTATTTTGTGGTTTGTTACATACTATAAGCATCACGAGATTGATATTTTAAAGCATGTAAGAGAAAACATCTATTCTAGAAGAAGATAATTCAATGATATTAAAACATCAAATGGATAGTCTTAGTGTAAATAAAAATAGTTAATTACTAGTTGAATTTAGTTAGAAATAAGAAGGGAGCCTCCCCTTTCTAAGAGGAGAGATTTAATCTCATCATACTATGGGTGATATAACCATTTTTTCATCAATTATTTGATAACAAAATATTCACCCAATAAGTTCAAAACATTTAAGTCTATGGTTGAGAATGAAATATTAGAAACCAAGAAGAAACCAAGATTGCCTGCATGCAATCACCTATCACATGCAAAAGACATGCACAACCAAAGAAGATGTTTTGTAAACCTCACAGTAAAAATGTATTATTGAGAATCAATTATTACAAAGAGAACAATCCTTATGAAGGAGATCAAGAAACCCTAAAAGGGAAACCCTAGTGTGAATACTTAATAATTATCAATTATTAATGTGCCTAAGTTTAGCTTAAGTACCTAAAGGAATAAGTGACTTAATTAATTAACCAGTATGATATAATTAATTAAGTGTAATAACTTATTACTTTAACACCCCCCCTTAAGATGAACTTAGGAAGAAGCTAAAACACTAGAAGAAGATGCATGCAAGCAAGGATGGGTCTCGACAACTAGGCTTGATCAGGTACCCATTTAAAAATGCAAGAAAGAGGTAGAGAAGGAAAACCTAGTGGGATAAAACCCCCCTATAATGAGATGACATGTTGCAAAGAAGCACTGGAAGAACACTGTAGAGTAACACTGGAACCGCAATCTGGAAAGAAAGGAAAGATACTTCTGTCTACAAGAAACCATATCGGAATCATAATAATGCAACAGTAGACCTGATGCTATGGAACACTCAAAAACTCCAAATGGGAACAACCCTAGAATCCATAAAGCAATAGTAGATGAAATGATGATGACATAATCTGGAAGCCATGAATCTTGATGTTGATGCCAAACTGAGACTAAAAATATTCCAAGGGAACAAGTACCATAAATACTTTGGAACATTAACTGCAAATTTAGTGGCCCTCAAACTAAGATGGATTTGATGCAGATCATTAACCATAGGCTCTCAATCTAAAGTGTGAACCGAGATGAATCTGATATGTGTCAAGCTAAGACAAAATATAGCCAAAAGAAACTAAGAAACCAAATTACAACCCATGTGATTTTTCATCAAAACACAATGAAGATTAAAGTGCATGCACACTCTAATTAGATTATTATGCAAGAAAAACCCCCCCCGCCGATGGAACTTTATATCAATTCATTTATTACAATACCAAATGATTGAAAAAAGAGAGAATTCCTAAATATTCATAAACATAAATAAAAATAGACCTCAAAACTATGTAGACGACTAAACCAGATTTCCAATGCCGCGAGAATGGCAAAAAAAGGATCACCAAGTCAAAAGATATGCCCTCCGGAGTGAAAATAACAACATCTAAGTTCAAAGACCTGAAAAATAAAACTGGAGTATAATCAGTAAAAATAACCTACACCAATAGAACTATCTTAGAACCAGCTTTTCAATGATATCTTGTTTGCAAAAAATTAACTCCGTACGCAAAAGTTACGCCTGTTTTAGTGAAAGGTGCTCCAAAATGGCCAATATGGCCTACAGGCAGCCCAGGGGGCTCAAAAAATTTTGGCCCTTGGTCCTGTGTGCAACCAGGGGCTAGAATGTAGGGGGCTAGGGTGGAGCCCCTTGTCACACATGTGACCGGATCGAGTGTTGAAGGGTCGGATGGGGGTTGGGCGCATAACGCCTAGTCCCCCATACGACCGACGGCTGTAGAGGTGAAGCCCTCAAGGGCTAGCTGAGGCAGTTGGTAGAGGTGAGAGGGGGAGCCACCAATAGTGGTGGTGGGCTAGTGGCCACTTGGTGGCCACCTGGTGGCACCTCCTTCTGTGCAGGCAGCACAGAAAAGTTTTTAAAAAAATCAATTTTTTTTTTTAAAACATAAAAAACAAATTGCCTCAGAAATCAAAAATTTGGCAAGCATTCCTAGGGTTTTTGGCCGCTGCAAACACAATGGTGACCTCCGTTCATGCTCAAAATGCTCTGAAAAATCATCTACCCCCAGAGCTTGCAAAAATTCACCGAACTTGAAACCCTCACAGTTCTGGCAAACGATGACCAAAATCTGTAAAATAAAAATAAATCCTCACTTTTTCCAACACTCTGAATCCAATGATGAAGCCCAATCTGATCCAAAACACCTCATAGATGATCTCAAGGCATGAAATCCTCAAGGAACCCCGAACGAACTTTGCAATGATTTTCTCCAAAATTTGAGAAGGGGTTGCATGTCAAGGCTCTGATACCATGTTAGAAACCAAGATCGTCTCCATGCAATCACCTATCACATGCAAAAGATATGCAAAACCAAAGAAGATGTTTTGTAAACCTCACAGTAAAAATACATTATTGAGAATCAATTATTACAAAGAGATCAATCCTTATGAAGGAGATCAAGAAACCCTAAAAGGGAAACCCTAGTGTGCACACTTAATAACTAATCAATTATTATTGTGCCTAAGTTTAGCTTAAGTACCTAAATGAATAAGTGACTTAATTAATTAACCAGTATGATATAATTAATTAAGTGTAATAACTTATTACTCTAACATGAAATGGATGTAAAAATCAAGTGCTTGATTTTTATAAAGGTGGTGAGTTCACCTCCAATAATTTTAATAGTTTTTGTGAAGATCATGGAATTAAGAGGCATTTTAAGGCTCCTAGAACTCCTTAGTAGAATGGAGTTATGGAGAGGAAGAATAGAATAATTCAAGAAGTTGTTAGAACTATGATGAAGGAAGAAAATCTATTAGATGTCTATTGGAGAGAAGCACTTCATACTGTACTCTATATTCTTAATAGAGGTCAAAAAAGAGTGAAAAATTTAAAGACTCCTTATGATTTATGATATGGTAAACCTCCTATTGTGAAATATTTCAAAAAAATTGGAAGAAAATTCTATATTGAAAGAGATGAATAAAACTTAGGAAAGTTTGATGCAAGATTTGATGAAGGAATCTTCCTTGGAAACTCTACAAGAAGTGAGGCCTACTGGTGCTTCAATAAAAGACTGAATAAAATTGTTGAGAGTGAAAATGTTAAGTTGGATGAAGAACCACATCAAATTTCTATATTGATAGAAGGATATGAATATGATGAATCCCCTTGCAATGAAGAAGAAAAATAAGAGAAATAAAAAGAGATGGCATTTGAAGAGAGAGAAGCTTTGGAAAATATCCTTAAGACTCCTAAGTATGTGTAGAAGAATCATTCAAAATATCATATCATTGGAGATAAGAGAAAAGGTGTGTTGACAAGAGAAAAGACTACTATAATAGAGGAATAGGTAAAATTTTGTCTACTTTTAGAGGTGGAACCTAAAATAGTAATTGAGGCATGCATTTAGATGAGAATTCGATCAAAGCTATGAAAGAAGAGTTGGAATAGATTGAGAAGAATCAAACTTGGGAATTGGTCCCAAGGCCAAGAAATAAGAATGTGATAGTAACTAAATGGGTTTTCAAGAAAAATTTGAATGAGGATGTAAAAGTTGTCAAAAACAAGGTTAGACTTATGTGTAAGGGCTACTCACAAGTAGAAGGAATAAATTTTGAAGATACTTTTGCTTCGGTGGAAAGGATGGAAGATATTAGAATGTTTTCAGATTTTGCAACACATAAAGACTTCAAGATTTATCATATAGATGTGAAGTCTGGATTCTTGAAAGGTGAGTTAGAACAAGAGGTATACATTGAACAACCAAAATGATTTTAGTTATCAAATGATGTTGATATGGTATATAGATTGATGAAGGCATTGTATGGATTCAAACAACCTCTGGATCTTGGTATGCAAGATTCTATAGGTACTTGTTGCAGCAAGGATTCAAAGAAGGTATTGTAGATAGCAACCTTTACTTCAAGGTTGAGGGAGAAAAAATCCTAATTTTGGTAGTGTATGAAGAGATAACATTATCTTTGGAGGAACTGAGGGTATGTGCAAGAATTTTTTAGAGGAAATGTAGAAAGAGTGAGATATTAATATGTGGGGAGATGAATTTCTTCCTTGGATTATAAATCAGTTAATCAAAAAAAGGTATTTTAATTTCTCAGTCAAAGTATGTCAAGAAAATGTTGAAGAAGTTTGGAATGGAGGATTATAAACTAGTGTGTACCCCTATGGTTATTAGTTGTAAGTTGAGAAAAATTGATGAATCTCCTAAGGTTGATCAAAGAAAGTATAGATCAATTATTGGTGGATTGCTATATCTAACTGCTACTAGACTCAATGTCATGCATTTAGTATGTCTTGTGGAAATATTTCAAGATCCCAAAGAGTCACATATTGTAGTAGTAAAAAGGATATTTAGATACTTGAAGGGCACTCTGAGTTTTAGTTTATGGTATCCTAGGGTTACTAATTTCTCCTTGAGTGCATACACAAATGCAGATTGGGTAGTTTGTAAAGATGACAAAAGAAGTGCAATTGGAGGTGCTTTCTTTCTTGGAAGTAGATTGGTTTCTTGGTTGAGTAAGAACTAGGATTCAATGCCATTATCTACTATAGAGGTAGAGTATATTGCAGCAGCATCATGTTGTACTTAGGTGTTGTGGATGGAGAAAAAATTGAAGGATATCAAAGTATCATATGATGAACCTATTTCTATCTTATATGATAATACAAGTTCTATCAATATTTCAAAGAACCTAGTAATGTATTCAAGAACAAAACATATCTCTATTTGGTGTCACTTTCTAAGAGAGAAGGTTGTTGATAGGGACAGGGTTGGATTGAGTCAATCACTAGCTCAATGCTTTGGGTTTCAGTTTGATAACCTCTTGGTGTCTCTCTCCACCTTGCAACCTATGGGTCCTAATGTTTGTTAGGCACCCCTGGTCCTTCCTGCCAACCCTGCTATCATGTTTTAAATCATTAACCAAGCCTAACTTGGTGCTCTTCCTCTCATTCACCTCCTATCCCTTAATGCACCTAAAGACTAGCTATCCTCCAAATGCCTTCAAATTCTATTGCAGGGGTGTAATACATCTTCTAGGCTTTAAATCCATCCTACTGTGGTGCTTGTTCAATCACAAGGTTTCTTTCCTCCATCGCTACCACCAAAACCTAGGTTACGGTTTAAGAGTTCCTTGTAGCCCTTGAGAGATCAAGCTTTTACTCCTTCCTTCTTGGAAAACACCATATATTCATAAAAGGAACCTTGGCTCAATTTCCAAGCCTTACAAGATTTTTGGGGTTTTGTGCACCTACAAGCCGTACATAGGGGTAACCCTGATTTTGAGAAATTTAGGGTCTTTTGGAGTCTTTCTTAGAAACACAGTGAACTGTTTCCTTCTTCCAGCCACCAAATGGATTGTTGAAGTCTCTTGACTCTCACCTGGCCTTTGAAAAGGTTTCCTGCAATAGCTATACACCTTACTTAACACACATTTCACACCCCTGCTACATTGGACTCATATTAGACTGTCTTTTCCAAACCGGGCACTAACAGTCTCGCCTTGGAAAAGACTTGGAGCATGCTACCACACTGCTAACAACTTCTACCACTAACCTATGTACAAATATGGATCCTGGCCACACCCCCAACCAATCCATATTTCCTAGTACAGGGGTATGCAGCCTAAAACTCCATTTTTCTATAATTACTAGTCAAACCAGCAAGTAAAGAACACACAGAATTACCAAACTTGGAGAAGGTGATGAAACAAGAACCTAAAGATGTCAAAACAAGAATTTTAGGAGATTAATTACATGCTAAACAAGTCTACCAAATGCTTCTTTCACTTCATTTAGCAACTACACCGAAATCAAGAACAACAACCTGAATTTTTACACACAAAATCACTGTTTTCTCATTATGCTCAAATAACTTCAAAAAATTTCAAAATTTCCAACTTCTCCAACCTCACAAATAGGTCGAGTTCCTTCTTTTAAAGCTTCCACAGGTAGTTACACTTCCATGGGTCGGACATAACCACCAGCATAACCAATAATTGCTTTTTTAGTAACAATTTTGGACTTTTCCCTAATTATTCCAACTTCTAGTGATTCCTAGTAGAGAATCTCACTCATACAAATAAGAACCACTAAATAACCTTTATTATAACCTTCTATAACTCCACTAGCTCAAAATGAAATGGTCAACATGACCAAGAAGCATGAAAACATAAAAATTCATCTAAAACTCAAATTTTGCTAAGCTTCCTAGGTGCTCCTACACCAGTTGTGGAGAATGAGGTGAAGCTAGAGTATATTCCTATTGTTGGCTAACATATTGGGCACCTTGAGTTATCACTCCAATAATATTAATTTCACCTAAAAAGGTGCAATTCTTTTCAACGGCTCTAGATAATTGTTCTCCCAAGGAAACAATTACCCTCTGAATTTTTTAGGTATAGATGCCTCTTATGATATTCAATGAATTCGAAGAAACTAAAGAAATAAATCATATGTATGCTTTTTAACTTGAAAACAGTAAAGGAAGAAAACCCAATACTAGAAAACTTTCCAATATCAAATACAATAAAATAAACACCAAAAATACTAGCACAAAGACTAGTGTGCATAGATAAGATTATAAATCTCAATTATTGATCCAATATCATCTAAAAATAAAACCAATTATAGAGATAAATGTTCCCACGTTCACACAAGAATAATCGAAAGCACAAGAGAAATCTTAAACACACAGATTTAAGATATCCAAATTATCTCCAAAAACCATACACACATAGACGAATAGAGATTTCAATTACAGAGTATCATAAAATATTAGGTTTTCAAAACTATCTAGAGAGAGTTCTTTTGATTCCAATTATAAATATATATAAGAAGATGCAAGTAACTGCTTCTTTCATGAATAATTACCCAAAAATAAATAAAGTCTTTTCAAATAACACTAAAAATAAAAATCAACTAAAAGGTCATGACGGTGTCGCTTCGTTGGTCGGTTATGTAATTAACTAATTCGTTGATGTGGTGAGGCTTTTCTGTAAGGCTTGGAAATCCTTGACGATATGTGGAATTTCTTTATACTAAGGAATAGTAATATTCCCTACTCGCAACTTCTAGGCCATTTGGTTGTCATGTCACGCTTCAATCCTTTTGTCATACGTTTCTGCTAATCCAATTTTATGAAATAGGATAGAGACTATTTTGTTGAATTTCCTCAAGATTTCAATATTAAAAGGTTGAGAGTTAGTAAACTCAACAATCACTTTCTTGAAATTCTCCTTTAGGGATCCAATGTCATCCTTGTTGTGCTTGTTGCACACACGCCCCATTCAGAACGGGGACCCTCTCTTTCTTGTTTTGCTTGTCGAGTCCCTTTTTGGCTTTGCCTCATTTTGCGTGTCCATTTTTGTACCCTAAAAGGTCAACTCACCCTCCAAAGTCACATTTTAAGTCTAACCAAATTTGGCCCCTTTTGAAAATGTTAAATCTTTGGCCTTTCCGAGTTTCCCCTCCTGGGTTTCCCTTCCTGAGTTTCCTTTTTCGGTTTTCCGTTCCAGATTGGCTGTTGCAAATAGCCGCGGTTAGACGTCTTCCCAACCTGTCAAGTTTCCCTTCTCAAAATTTTGTCTTTGGAATTTCGTATTTAAACGACAGTGGCTAGACGTCTTCCCAGTTGTCGGACCCCGGTCCTCCCGCTGCCACCTACGAATTTAAACTCACCAAACTATCTGGCTATCATACAAAACATTAAATTTTTGTATTAATCGCGGTTTTGGCTATTTAAAATGGATTTTCCAACTGTCATTTTCACGTGACCGAAGTGATAAAAAATTTGCCGAAGCCTCCTAACATCTAGAATTTTCCGCCCCTGCGCTCGAGCTCTTGTCCTACCGTGTTCCTCACATTCAACAACATCCTTCTTTAGGATTTCATGGTATGTCCACCGTCTGTGCGCCTCATCCCCCTTTTCATGAAATTTCGAGTTAAAACGAAGTAAAAATGTAAAAATGGGTTAAAATCTGGTAGATTAGTACTCCCACTGAAAAACCCACCTTTTAAAATCTGAGAAAACCACATTAAATCATCAGAATTCAACGTCGGAGCTTAACCCCACCATTGTTGTTCCTCGAAACAGTTGCTGGCATCTCTTGGGCCTGGACTTTCTTGCGGTCATCCGCACAAAACACAAAACTTAAAATTTGAAAATTGAAAGCGGCCAAGCTCGCCCCCAATCCAGGCCTCTAGATTTCCCTTTGTGGGTTTCTATTGTGCCCCCGCCATTTTGAAACGACCTCCCTCAAGCGTCTTTCTGACCCTCGAATCTCGGGCTTGCGAGGCTTGTTCCAAACTTGCAAAAAAAAATTAAAATCGGCCAATGAACAAACTATCCCCGAAATTTGACCCTTAGAATTTTGTTCCTAGAATTCCCTATTAACTTCATCGTTGTGAACGGCCTGCCTTGAGCATCCTTCTGAACCTCGGACCCCGGATGCATAAGGAAGAAACCAAAGTCTGAAGTCAATCCGGACTCCGGATTCCAAAATTCAGTCTTCATGATTCCGTTCTGGTGTCGTCGTTCTGAACGACGAATTTGGGACGTCTTTCCAACTCCCAGACCCCGACTCGGAATTTTCATTTCAAAGCAACCATAACCAACCAACGCCCAAAATATATCCAAACCCCGACCCCCAGAATTTTGCCTCTAGGATTTCATTCCTCTTTCGTCATTCTGAACGGTTGAACTTGACCAACTTTTTGGCCTTCGGGCCTCGATTCTTTGTTTGTCGCCAAGCTTTCCCAACTCTTGAAATTGTCTCTAAGGATTACCCTCTGGAAATCCACTCCCGGATTTCCACCTACATTTCGTCATCCCAGATGGCTAACCCATAATTTCTTCCTAAAGATGGCAGTCTGAGCTCCGAAATCTAGTGGCCGGAGTTCCATCTTCCCTGCACCATTTAGGGCGGCCTTCCTGCAGCTGATACCCAAACACCTAAATGAGGCTCAAATGACCTCCAAATCCAAAATGAACTTTGACCCACTTGCTAAAATTAGGTCTTCTTTCACACCAACCATCAACTGAGCAAATCCAACATCAAGAAGTGGCTTTGGGAGTCCCATGCCTCATTTTCCCTTCCAAACGACATTCTGCCAAGGGAATTTCAGCCTTAAGAGCTTGGGTCACCTGCTTTGCTTTCTAATGATGTTTTATCAAATTTTAGATGATTACCAAATATGAATGAAGATTGTGGTTCTAACCTTGATGTGCAGGGACTTGTCTAAGGCCGCTTTCCCACAATAATGTTGCTAATTCATGTCTTTTGTGCAGGATTTATGGAATCCGATGCAGGAACTTTTGGTGCCTCCAAGGAAAAGGGGAAAGGAACAACCAAGGCACTCTGGGGCAAGGATGATAAGGATCAGATGAAGTACAAGTTTCAAGGGGTGCCCTTACAGTCCTGAATCACTACTCTTTGGAGAGATGTCACAAATACCATTATCGGTCAGGTCGATATTGATGAGTTTACATAGAGAGTCAAGGTGAATCCCAAAATAGAAAATGCAAGGTTGATAAGGAGTAGTGGACTTGCCAAAGTTGCAGGCTTCTTGCCAGCCTTGGTGGCCCCAAAATTGGTAAAGGCGTGCATGGAGGAATATCAACCTAAGACCAGAACTACAGTAGATCGAGATCGAAATGTCCTTGCAGATATGTCCCCGCCTGGTATATCAAAAACTTTCCACATTCCTACCTTCAAGAACATGGAAGATGGAATGTTGGCTGAAATCACCATGGATTTCATGAGTTTTGTTACTTCAGCCTTCGCCTAGTCTGAGCTTTTCAGAAACAATGTTGCTAAATATGATGATGGCTGGAAGAAGCTCGTCAACAACTCCCATGAGTGGAGCTACTAGATTTTGCGGTCTAACATTGTGGAGTTGGACAAGTTCCAACCACTCATCTTGAGTTTCATGGAGTATGCGGCTTTGAAGAAGCGCGAGGGCAACCCTATCATCAATGAAGAATTCCTAAAAGAGTAGCTGCACCAAAGAGTAAACAGCAAAGGACAAAATTGCTACAGTGTTGTCACTAGATGACAAAATAGGGAAAAGACAAAAAATGTTCTATAAATGTAATATATTTGGGAATAGGTGAAACCCTAGTGTAAAGTGAATCTTGGCCACACAATAGAATCAAATCTTGGCAACTCATTTTTTTTTTTTTTGAAACTATAAATAGGGCTCTCCTCCTCTCATTTTAAGAGAGTTGAGTTGTTGTAAAGGCATGCTGCAAAAATTATAATAGAAAATACAGTCATTTTTTGGTGTATTTTTGGGTTTCTACACATGTTTCATGATTCTTCTCCCCTTTGTTAAAACTTTGCATCAAATTACTTTTTTATTCTAGTATTCTTTAGTTAGCTTTAGTGGACTTATTATGTTGTCTTTAGTTTTGAAGCTTTTTGTTGTGTGTATGCCTTCCTTGTCCATACTTTTGGTCATTTGTTGCTGGTAAATGACTGTGCAAAGTTCGTCTGGACTATAATTTCATAGTTGCTCTTTAAACTTTGTCTTTGTTCACATTTACATGGTGAATGAAAGATGAATATCTACAGTCCTTAGAAGATAGCATAGATTTCATGACATTGTGAGAATTCAGATTAAGTGAAATCCTATTAAAGGAAATTGTCCACAACAGGAACCTCCATGATCACTATTCATTGGTAGTTGTAGATCCAAGAATCTTTCTCCTTCCCTGCCTCTTTTCTTTCTTTTTTTAAGAAGAAACCTGTGCTAAGGTTCATTGCACATTGTAAAGCCAAATCTGACAAAATAATGGAGTCCAAGACTATTGTCTGAGCCTATAGCTGAGTGCAGTAATTTAATATTCAAAGAACTCCATTCATTGACCCAATCCTCCTACAGCTTTAAATCATGTAAGACCGCCTTGTGATTCCAGCAAATCACATAAATCAACTAAAATATTCTAAGCATTTTCATGACCTGCAATCCGAGAGACCTTGGGATAGTGTTCTGCAATTTGATTGTGAAAGATTGTCTTTCAAGAGAGGTAATGCACCTATGTATTACTTGTGTTGAAAAGTGCATAAAAACACCATCAACAGAACTAGCACTAGAAGGAGGGCCAAAAGATAAAGCTGGATTGAATTGGGTCATTCTACCCTAAAATATTTCATCAAGTTTTGAGATCAACCCTGAACAAGGGAGAATTTCAGGAATTACAACCCCCTATCCGAGCTAAGAGAGCTAAACGAAGGGAACCATCCATCACCAATTCGCCAAACCAGCCCACTTCTCTCTCACCTCTATTTTCTTCACCTTCATTGGCAGTGCCACCTTCCACTCATCTAATACATACCGCCTTCTAGGTTGCCACTCCATCTGGGTTGAACATTGCCTTTTAGCCAAGTATAGTAACCATCCCTGCTACTACCTTGTTGGGTGTTGCTGCTCATTTACAGTCATGAGCCAATCTGGCACAGCCACCTCCATCGCCCCCTCCAATGGCATGGCTGGGTAATAACCCATCTCCTCTAGCCTTCAACCTCTACCATGATATGCCAAAGAATCCCGAGAATTTATGCACAAAGTTTAACTCCCATGATCCATAGAGGATAGCTGAGGAACATGTCAAGATCTTCGAAATTGCTCTGAAGACTATGCAGATCATATACAAAGATGTGTCTTGTATGCTCTTCCCCTACTCATTAGGGGAGGAGGCCTTCTACTGGTACGCCAATTTTTTGGCCAAAACTATCAGCACATGGGACCTTCTAAAGAATTTTTTTTTCAAAAGTTCAAGACCCCGATCAGCCCCGTAGATTCGTATAGGCACTTCATGTCAATTCAAAGAGAGCTCAATGAACCGATCAGTTCATCCAATGACCATTTCCATAGAGCGTACACCTAGCTGTAGGCCTCATATGTTTTCAACGATGTTCTTGTCCTTCCTGTTTACTATGTAGTGTTGGACAACCTCACTTCAGCCCTGGTGAAAAGAATGAGACCGCTGCCCACTAGGTTGGTCGATGCATATGCTGAAGCCATTATCGTCAACATAGATTTGGGGTAGAATATTTCTGGTCCGTTGCCTTCTCTTGGGAAAACCGCACATCGGATGTAGATACAGGGGCTCACATAAGCCTTGTAACATCAGATACCCTTGTTGAATCAAGTATCGCAACTACCCATGGTTTCGCACCTTGGGCAGCCAATGAATCAGGCATATCTAGTACCTCACTACTTGCTGCCTCAACAGCAATAGTCACATCCTCAACAAGTGAAGGTGTGTGTACCTTCAGGCATTGGAATTCCCACCCACTCATCAGAATCAGTCGATTGCACAACCTGTGTTTCTTTAAAATGCCACGTCACAGCCAAACAATGTCGAAAAGGATAGGATTGATGAGCTTACAGAAATGATCAAGAAGATATCCACAAAGATGACACACTTAAGAAACTAGAATAATCAGCTACAAGGATCACAAAAGAACATCCAAGCTAACCTTAATCGCAACAACCGAGATCATCAGGAAAATTGGGACAATCGGGATGCTATCACATCATCCGAGCAGAATTATGGCAGGAATCAAAATTCGGGCCAGAACTTTGAAAGAAGGCCCTTCCAAAGGAAAGACCAAACTTGGAATACAAGACCCAAAAATGGCGGCATTCCCATGCCCCTTGATTAGCCTAGCAACAATGAGAACCCTCCAAATGGAGTTTACTTGGCAGAGGCTACTCTATCTAGTTGGTGTCGCATCCACAAAACAAGTCGCCATACTAAACTAGAGTGTCTAGAATTCCAAAATATCATTGAGATTTTCTAGGTAGAAGTTCAGAATGTAGTGGACAATTCAAGATGCAGAGACATTGTCTCGTCAAATCCATATGACTACTTAGTGTTGGTGCTAAACCAGGCTCCTTTTCCAAGGGCAGAATGTAGCACACCAAAACTAGAGGGCATCAATTCGAACAACAATGACAAGGCGGAAGAGGTAAGTTCCAAAAGTCTTTTAGCTCAACTCTTTGATTCAATAGATAATGGTCCTAGGGATGATGAAGAAGAGCCTAGGGAAGATGAAATCTAGATGTTTCACCAACAAACTACCCCGTACAACCTCAGAAATAGACAGGCTAATGGTCATGTTGGAGGTCCTTTTACGACCTCCACTTCCCTAAACAATTTCAGCACCCCTCCTGATCCAAACACAAATAATAACCCAGGTTTTTCCCATACACCCACACGGTACCTTAATAGAAATAAGCAGCAAAACAATAGCCAAAGCCAAGCCACTAGCTCCTCCCAAAATGTTTCCCATAATCAAGAAGTTGAGAAGATGGGGTAATATATTGCTGAGGAATTCAAAAGGGTGAAGCTAAGCATGTTGGCATTCGAACTCCTAAAGGTGCCTGCTATCAGGAATGTCTTTTTCAAGATAATAAATGGGACTCTATCATAAGGGTCAGCTCAAGAAACTCCAGCGAAGAAGGTTTCCTTTGACAATCAACAAAGTGAGTCAGTTGCTAAGAAAATATTCAACAGTACAGTTTATCCGCCAGCAAGTCAACAAGCAACAAGCAGCCCAACAGGGTAGCTAATCAGGTACAAACCCAAAGCAAGGGCAACAAGAAAGACAAAGGCCAAGTTGCTCAGGTGGACGTGTCTAGAGGATTGTTACAAGGGAAATTTGAAACTCCTCCTTTTCTGACCACCATCTGCGTGTTTAGGAAGAACCTCCACAATTGCCTGCTTGATTCGGGAGCCTTTGCCAATGTTATGCCCCTGAGCATGTGCAAGGCACTTGGAATAACAACAACTCCTTCCCGATGGAAGGTGACACAACTTGACAAGACCAAAATCAGCATAGTGGAGGAAATTAATAGAATACCTATGCAAGTTGTTGTTGATCCTCGGATCCAACAGACCATTGACATTCAGGTCGTCGATATCCTAGATACATACAGTATAATCCTAGGAAGGGATTTCATGAGGGCATTGAACGGATACGTCGCAACTAATTACTCACACATGTGGCTGCCATGGAAAGGAATATCCAATCAGATTCGGATTGAACAAGAACCACGAATGAGATTTATGATCACTGAGTACAACAACATGAACGAGGTGTTGTATGCCGAAATAGGTTTGGGAAACTATTCTCCAGTGTCGTATCAAAATGAATAGGAATACCCGAAAGACCAAGGAACGAGTGAGGTTTTCCTCGTACTATGCAGCCCACATGCTAATTTCACCAGTTTTTCTCAAAGCACTGAAGTGTTGATCAAATCTGATGATGAAGAACTAGGAGAGGATGACACCCGGGGATTGCTCAATGGTTTCCAGGATTTCATAGAAAAATGTGTTCAGGACCAGCTTAGCATGGGAACTCGAATGAACCTTCAGGAACTCTTGCTCCCTAACTGGTGCAGGGTACACAATGCGGCTCACTTAGAGTTTGACTGCTTCTTGTGTCAAACAACAATTGAACATGTTAAAAAAAGGGCTACTTCGAAGGAGAAAACAGGATTTGCACTACACGAAAAAACATGTTTCATCCTTGTACCTCCTAAAGCAGTTACTAAAATGAAGGCCCCACCGAAGGTGGAAGTCCAAGCTACCTGTTCTACATCCAACGATTCTCCTGGATTCTGGACATTGCGCTTTGATAGATCTAAATCCAAGCACGGAGTTAGGGCAGGTTTTGAATTGATCAATCCTAGAGGTAAATCATACTTTGTTTCTCATAGGCTTTAGTTTTATTGTACCAATAATGTAGCAAAGTATGAGGCCTTGGTCTTTGGCCTCTTAATGACATTAAGAAAGGGTGTCAAGATGCTCTAACTGTATGAGATTCAGAGTTAGTTGTAAAAAAAGTCAGGAAGCTTTATACCTGCTATGATCGAAAACTCACTAACTACCGGCACCACGTATGGGATTTGTTGGAAGGGTTGGATGCATTCAACATTCAATTGATTTCATGTGCTCAGAATCATCCTACCAATTCCCTGGCACAGGTGACAGGAACATTACAGCCATTTTCCCTATCAAGCCTCAGAATATTCATGATGGAGCTCACCTCCATCATGTCAGTGTCGAATAATGTAGCTAATTTCTAGGTATTCAAAGATGAAAAACATATCCTATATTTTATGACCAATTTGGATGTGTTTGTTACACAGATAATCAACAAGGTTGAACCTCAAGAGGCGGAACTGGATATAGATGGGATTATCAACCTAGAGACCAACACCATCCCCAGGTGAATGGTTCAATTATAGCGAATATTTGACCTTGATCAAATCAAAGATTAGGATCAATAAGCTAAGAAGGATACCATCAGCAGCCAACATGACACCTACAACCTAGGAACGGATGGAAATGCCAAGAATGTGTTCACTGGTAAGGTGTGTGCCCATGAAGAAAGAAAGGGGATAATCGAGGCTCTACAAAAGTATCACGATGTCATCGCCTGGAGCTATGATGATCTCAAGACATATGACATGTCAATTATCACCCACACCATCCCTCTTTGACCAAATGCGAAGCCATTTCAGCAGTGGCAACGGCCTATCAATGTTTTTTTGGAATCGATAATATACAAAGAAGTACAAAAGTTGATGTCAACCAAGATCATTTTTTCGGTTAGACACTCCATATGGGTGGCGAATCTGGTTCCTGTGAGGAAGAAAAATGGGGAAATCAGATTGTGTGTTGACTTTCGCAATCTGAATCGAGCCTCAGAGAAGGACAACTATCATGTACCCTCATTGGATGAGGTGCTACAGATAGTAAATGGCTCTCGGATGATGTCCTTCCTAGATGGATATTCAATCAAGTTATGGTGTATTATGAAGATCGACACAAAATGGTATTTACCACCAAATGGGGAACTTTTGCTTATAGAAGAATTCTGTTCAGGCTAATCAACATTGGCGCCACTTTCCAACGTGCCATGGATATTGCATTTAAGGACCTGATTGGAAAATGCATAATCATCTACATGGATGATTTGACGGTGTTCTCAAAGTAGAGGGGTAATCACATCATTGATTTATGCAAGGTCTTTGAACGGTGCCATGAATTCGGGGTTTCCCTTAATCCGAAGAAGTGCATCTTTGGGGTCACTAAGGGGAAGCTCCTTGGACATGTCCTGTCAAAGCGGGGAATTTCTATTGACCCCAAACATATCTAGTCCATCATGAAGATCCATCTGCCAAACAGCAAAAAGGAATTAAAATATTTCTTTGAAAAGATTAACTTAATTCGCAAGTTAATCACCGGCTTCACGGAAATAGTCAAACTGCTCAATGCCATGCTAAAACAAGATGCCAAGGTCGAGTGGACCCCAAAAGAAAAATAGGATTTGGGGGAAATAAAGAAGGCAATTTTTGATGCCCCTATGCTAGTCAACCCTGATTACCTGAAGCCCTTCTACATATACTCCTTTGCTTCAGATCATTCTTGTGCCAGTGTCTTGACACAAAAGGATGACGAGGGGAGTGAACATCCAATCGCCTTCATGAGCACCCCCCTGAGGGATGTTGAACTATGGTATCATAACATTGAAAAACAAGCTTATGCCCTTGTTAAGGGAGTTAATAAGTTCAGGCATTATATCTTGTGCAATAAGGTGTTTTCTATAGTTCTTGACCTCATAGTGAAAACGTTGCTTATGCAGAATGAGTTAGGGGAGCGAAGGGATTCTAGATCGCATTGTTGTAGGAGTATGATATGGAAATCCAGTTGATGAAGCTGGTAAGAGGGCAGGCACTCGCTAGAACAATGGTATAGGTAGCTATTGATGTTGGACCTGAACTCATGGTACAATAGTACCAACTGGACGATGTCTCCCCAGGAGACTGGTATGACAAGATAGTGTACTACTTGCCTAATCATAAATGTCCACCTCATATGTAGGGAGTCCAAAGGTGAGCCCTTCGGCTGAAGAGCAGTAGCTACATGTTACAAGGCACCATATTGTACAAGAAGAATCATGAAGGTATCTATTTGAGATGTCTGGGTAAGGAGTAATTTGATTGTGTTCTTAAGGAATTCCATGATAAGTTCAGGACTGATCACGGTTCTGGTTTATCAACTGCACACCAAATCTTAAGAGTTGTGTATTATTGGCCCACCATATTCAAGGACACCCATGGCCATGTGTGCACCTTCCATGTGTGTTAGACTTTCGCTGCTCGGGAAAGGAATGTTGTTGTCCTGTTGCAACCTATTCTAGAGGTAAGACCTTTCGCGCAATGGGGTCTCGACTTCATTGGTTCGGTAAGCCCTTCATCATCTACTTGACACAGGTACATTCTAACTGCTTCTTATTACTGCACTAGATGGATAGAAGCAATAACTTGTAGGCAATGTACAACTAAAGTAGTAAATAATTTCTTAGAAATTTTTATTTTAAATCGCTTCAGTTGTCCATATGCTCAAGTATGCGATAACGGCCCTGCGTTTACTTCATTGAAATTCATGAGTTGGGCCTTTGACTATGGTATCGCCCTCAAATTTTCATCTAACTATTACCTTCAAGGAAATGGCCTTGTTGAGTCCACCAACAAAAACTTGATCACGGTGATCAAGAAGTTGCTAGATAGGAATCTCAAGGATTGGCATACCCAACTTCATTTTGCTTTGTGGGCAGATCGCACCCATCACAAGGTTGCCCTCAGAGATTCCCCATATCATCTCATCTATGTATTAGAGCCCGTCTTTCCCATACACTTGAAAATCCCTGCCCTCCATTTTTTCAATGATTTTTATGAAGGAGGAGACCGTAGAGAAGTTCACCTCGCCAAGTTGTTGCACCTTGAAGAAGTACGAGACCGTGCAATAAAAAAAATTCCAAGGCGTAGTCAAAAGATGGTTTGACCACCAAGCCAAGGTTAAGGCCTTCCACATTTCTAATCTGGTCCTCTACTAGTACAAGGCCCATGAAAAGAAAGGGGGACATAACAAATTCGACAAGCTCTAGCTTGGCCCCTTTCAGATTGCTGAAATCCTGGGAGATAATGCTTTCCGCTTAAAGAATTTGACTGGTGAAGACATCCCGTTGCCTGTCAACAGGCAACACCTTAAGCATTATTTCCAGGCTTGAGCTCTTTCAGAGTTGTCTGTGTAAATACCTATACATAGGTTAGAATAGGCTTCCTGCTTTGTCCTTCGATTTTTCTTGTTGTCCCGGCTATTTTGTCTCGACCCTGGAAGAATCTTCTCATTCTGTTGTGGTGGTCGTGCTTGGCTTGATAAATGGTTGGCCCCATTGCCCACTCTTGTGTTGTTCTTTAGATAAGGCTTCATTCCCTATTGCTAACCTCTGAAAGCCCCTAAGCGTCAATTTTCAACTTTCAAACTCTGAACTAACCTAGGATGGCTATCCGCTTGAATCCCCTGCATTTATCATGGAACACACAAAACACATTATATCATTTCCAAAGAATGGTATGGTGATTACTGGGAAGAAGGGATAAGTGAAAAATCTAAAGTCTGATCTAGTGACCACTGCAATTCCCAAGCCCATAGTGAGCTTCATTGCTTACACGGTTGAACAGAAAGAAAATAAGAAAGTGTTGAAAATAAATATTGGATAAAAGGAATAAAACGAAGTAAAAATAACAATTGTATGGGTGTGTGAATATCTCTACCAAGGCTATGGATGCATAGTTGGTAGTAGAGCTATGTTTGTGGGGTCACAACAACAACTCCATCGGGGCTATGGACACCTGACTAGCAACGGAGCAATGTCCGGGTTACTTTTGGGGTCAGGCAAACTACGTAGCTAATTATCTCTCCCGATCAATGGTTGCTCATGTTATTTCTGAGGAAGGTAAATGAGCTCACCATGCACACACCTCCATGATGATGTCATAGTATGATTCAACCTCGCCTTCCTTAACCTATTCTTAGTTTAGCTTTGAAAATCAGCTTTGGTCTAAGAAACTAGAGACCACAAGTTCAGAATGAATATTTATCTGTAGAACGTCGAGAGCATTCTCCCAGCGGAGTCGCCATTTGTTATGCTTGTTGCACACACGCCCTATTCGAAACGGGGACCCTCTCTTCCCTATTTTTCTTTTCGAGTCCCTTTTTGGCTTTGCCTCATTATGCATGTGCATTTTTGTGCCCTAAAAGGTCAGATCACTCTCCAAAGTCACATTTTAAGTCTGACCAAATTTGGCCCCTTTTGAAAATGTTAAATCTTTGGCCTTTTCGGGTTTCCCCTCCCGGGTTTCCCTTTTCAGTTTTTAATTCCAAATTAGTTGTTGTAGATAGCCATGGTCAGACGTCTTCCCAGCCTATCAGGTTTCCCTTCTCAGAATTTGTCTCTGAAATTCTATTTTCAAACGGCAGTGGCTAGACATCTTCCCAACCGCCAGACCCCGGTCCTCCCACCATCGCCCACGAATTTGAATTCACCAAACTATCTGGTCATCGTACGAAACATTAAACTATTGTATTAATTATGGTTTTGGCTATTTAAAATAGATTTTCCAACTGTCATGTTCATGCGACCAAAGTGATAGAAAATTTGCAGAAGCTTCCTAACATCCAACATTTACTACCCCCACGCTCAAGCTCTTGTCCTGTTGTGTTTCGTGCACCCAACAACATCCTTCTTTGGGATTTTGAGGTATTTCCACCATTCGTGCACCTCATCCTCCTTTTTGTGAAATTCTAGGCTAAAACAAAGTAAAAATGTAAAAATGGGTTAAAATCTGGTAGATTAGTACTCCCACTAAAAAACCCACCTTTTAAAATCCAGGAAAACCACATAAAATCATTGAAATTCAACGTCGGAGCTTAACCCCACTGCCACTATTCCTCAAAATAGTCACTTGCATCTCCCAGGCCCGGACTTTCCTGCGGCTGTTCGCACAAAACGCAAAACTTGAACCTCAAAAATTGACAGTGGCCAAGCTCGCCCCGGATCCCCGCCTCTGGATTTCCCTTCACGGGTATAGGTTGTGCCCCCACCATTTAGACACAAACTCCCTCAAGCATCTTTCTGGCCCTCGGATCCCAGGCTCATGAGGCTTGTTTCAAAATTGCAAAAAAAAATCAAAAATCGGCCAAGGAACAAACTGTTCCCGAGATCCGACCCTTGGAGTTTCATTCCCAGAATTCCCTGTTAACTTCACCGTTGTGAACGGCCTGCCTTGAGTGTCCTACTGAACCTCGAACCCCGGGCGCATAAAGTTCGTTCAAATTTACAAGGAAGAAACCAAAGTCCAAACTCAATTTGGACTCCAGATTTTGGAATTCCTTCTTTGGGATTCCGTTCTGGTGTCGTCGTTCTGAACAGCGAATTCGGGACGTCTTTTCGACTCCCAGACCTTGACTCAGCATTTTTGTTTCAAAGCAGCTAGAACCAACCAACGCCCAAAATATATCCAGACCCCGACCCTCAAAATTTTTCCTCTGGGATTCCGTTTCTCTTTTGTCATTCCGAACGGCTGAACCTAACCGACTTTCTGGCCTCCAAGCCCCAATCCTTTGTTCGTCGTCAGGCTTTCCCAACTCCTGAAATTGTCTCCGGGGATTACCCTCTAAAATTCCACTCCCATATTGCCACCTACATTTTTCTGTCCTAGACGGCTAACCCGTAACTCCTTCCCAACAATGGCAGTCCGAGCTCTGAAATCTTGTGGTCGGATTTCCATCTTCCCTGTGTCGTTTCACGTGGTCTTCCTGTAGCTAATACCCAAATGCCTAAATGAGAGCTCAAATGACCTCCAAATCCAAAATGGACTTCGACCCACTTGCTAAAATTAGGTCTTCTTTCATGCCAACCCTCAATTGAGAAAATCCAACATTGGGAAGTGCCTTTGGGAGTCCCATGCCTCATTTTCCCTTCCAAACGACATTCTGCCAAGGGAATTTTGGCCCCGAGAGCCCGGGTCACCTGCTTTGCATTCTAATGATTTTTTATCAAATGTTAGATGATTACCAAATATGAATGAAGATTGTGGATCTAACCTTGATGTATAGGGACTTGTCTAAGGCTGCTTTCCCATAATAATGTTGATAATTCATGTCTTTTGTGCAGGATTTATGGATTCCGACACAGGAGATTTTGGTGCCTCCAAGGAAAAAGGGAAAAGAACAACCAAGGCACCCCAGGGCAAGGAGGATAAGGATAAGATGAAGTACAAGTTTCAAGGGGTGCCCTTATAGTCCCAAATCACTACTCTTTGGAGAGACGTCACAGATACCAATATCGGTCAGGTTAATATTGATGAGTATACAAAGAGAGTCAGGGTGAATCCCAAAATAGAAAATGCAAGATTGATAAGGAGTAGCGAACTTGCCAAAGCTACAGGCTTCCCGCTAGCCTTGGTGGCCCTGAAATTGGTAATGGCGTGCATGGAGGCATATCAACCTGAGACCAGAACTATAGTAGACTGAGATGGGAATATCCTTGCAAATATGTCCCCGCTTGGTATATCGGCAACTTTCCACATTCCTACCTTCAAGAACATGGAAGATAGAATGTTGGCTGAAATCACCACATATTTCATGATTTTTTCTGCCCTAGCCTTTTCCTAGTCTGAGCTTTTTAGAAGAAATGCTGCTAAATATGATGACAACTAGAGGAAGCTCGTCAACAACTCCCAAGAGTGGAGCTGCCAAATTTTGCGGTCTAACATCATGGAGTTGGACAAGTTACAACCACTGATCTTGAGTTTCATGGAGTATGCGGCTTTGAAGAAGCGCGAGGGCAACCCTATCATCAATGAAGAATTCCTAAAAGAGTAGTTGCACCAAAGATTAAACAACAAAGGACAAAATTGCTACAGTGCTATCACTAGATGACAAAATAGGGAAAAGACAAGAAATGTTTTATAAATGTAATATATTTGGGGGTAGGTGAAACCCTGGTGTAAAGTGAATCTTGGCCACACAATAGAATCAAATCTTGGCCACTCATTTTTTTCTTTTTGAAACTATAAATAGGGCTCTCCTCCTCTCATTCTAAGAGAGTTGAGTTGTTGTAAAGGCATGTTGCAGAAATTATAATAAAAAATATAATAATTTTTTGGTGTATTTTTGGGTTTCTCCACATTTTTCATGATTCTTCTCCCCTTAGTGAAAACTTTGCTTCAAGTTACTTTGTTGTTCTAGTATTCTTTAGTTAGATTTAGTGGACTTATTATGTTGTCTTTGGTTTTGAAGCTTTCTGCTGTGTGTATGCCTTCCTTGTCCATACTTTTGGTCATTTTCTACTGCTAAATGAATGTGCAAAGTTAGTCTGGACTATAATTTCATAGCTGCTCTTTAAACTTTGTCTTTGTTCAAATTTACATGGTGAATAAATGATGAATATCTGCAGTCCTTAGAAGATAGCATAGATCTCATGACATTGTGAGAATTCAGATTAAGTGAAATCCTATTAAAGGAAACTCTCCATAGCAGGAACCTCCATGATCATTGTTCATCGGTAGTTGCAGATCCAGGAATCTTTCTCCTTCCTTGCCTCTTTTCTTTTCTTTTTTTACGAAACAACCTGTGCTAAGGTTCATTGCACATTGTAAAGCTAAATCTGACGAAACAATGGAGTCCAAGACTTTTGTCTAAGCCTACAGTTGAGTGCAGTAATTTGATATTCAAATAAATCCATTCATTGACCCAATCCTCCTACAGATTTAAATCATGTAAGACTGCCTTATGATTCCATAAAATCACATAAATCAACTGAAATATTCCAAGTGTCTTCATGACCTGACATCTGAGAGACCTTGGGATAGTGTTCTGCAATTTGATTATGGAAGATTGTCTTTCAAGAGAGGTGATGCACCTACGTATTACTTGTGTTGATAAGTGCATAAAAACACCATCAACAATCCTCACTGCCACTTCCTTCCCACATAGGTTCTAAATCAAGCATAGAGATGCTCTTGTGAACTTCTTCTATAATTGCATTGTTTTCAGTCAACACTTTGTTAAATTCCTACAAACTTTGCCTTACAACTTGCAATTTTTATTCCAAGTCACACAATGACCATTAGCAACATTAGGAATAATCTACTCACTTGATAATTTTTCCATTCCCATGCTCGACATCCCTTTAATCTCATTCAGGCATGTAACCCATACAGCTTCTTTGTTCTTCACTAAGGCAATATCTTTTTCTAATTATGTTTTTAAAGTATATGCCCTCTGATCGGTTCTTAGCATTTCTAAAATGAATTGATTACCTTTATCTGTTATATTGCTACTCCACTCCTCTGTATATTTTCCAAAAACTTTATAAATTCACATCTTACTTACTATCTCTTTTCCCATAAGTGATATTGGATCAAAAGAAGCTTCAGTCTGAGAGATTGGCTGAGGAGTAAAGTCAAAAATTGACTTTAGGCATTCAATCAAAACCCTGACCTAGTTTTTCAATTCATCTTTACTTTTATTATATTTGCTAGTTCCTTCAACTAACCTTGCCACAATTACCTATAAATTTTTTACATCTCCATCTCTTGTGGAATGCCCTAAGTTTATCCTGGAAACATCAAAATCACTTTAAGATGCTTGGTTAACTCCTTTTTGTGAAATGGGGTGAGAAACTTCCACATAAACATTTCCTATGTTGTCATCCTCTATCAATCTAGATATGGTATTCAACTTCTTTGGATTATGAATTCTATGAAGCAACTAACTTCCATGTATTGCTATGGGAGATCTAATTGTATTACCTTCCTTTTCCTTAACAATGTATTTTCCAACCAAGCCGATGTGGGAGGTACAACAATTGTTTAGAACTAGAAGAATCAAACCAAGTCCTTAATGGAGGGTGATAATCTCCACATTCTTTGGTGAGGAAGGTGGAGTAGGTCCAATCCTAAGAGGTTCATTTACTTCTTTATTAGGGGATGACTATGAGATGAGGATGAGGTATTGATGGAAATGTTACCTATTTCTTCTTCATCCTCAGCTATATCTTTATTCTTGCTGAGTTGAGGAAAATCAAGCACATCTTCTCCACATATTTTTTCTAATAAATTTCTTTTAGGAGTCTCATCATCACCATCACCTTCAGCTCCTAATTATATCTGATGTGAAGTTGAACCTAAAGCCCTTAAGCTTATAGAAAAATGATTACTCCCACCTGTAGCTTGAGTACTATGTGACCTAGTTTGAGGATGCCACTATTTTTTCTTCTTCTTAGCAACCCACTCCTCTATTCTCTTCAAAACAAATGAAATTTTTTCCTCAATATTTTTAACTTCCTTGATGCTCCAATCCATGAATGTGATAGGTTGAGTAGATATATGACTAGTAAAAATAGGATCAACTAGATCTAATTTGTCATCTTTTATGCCTTGAACATCCCATCCTAGTTCAAACATTATTATTGTAGTATATGTGAAATCCAACTTCACAGACCTCAAAGATCACCTGCATGCAAATAACCTATCACAAAAAGAAGAGATGAAGACAAAAAAGAAAGGATGCTCTAAAAGCTCAAAATGTATTAATCAGAGAGTGAATAATAATACAATGATCAATCCTTATGAAAGGATATTGTGCAACCCTAAAAGTATCCCTAATAGGTAGACATTTAATAATTAATATAATTATTAAATGTCACAATATGAAAACTAAAGAGAAATATTAAGAGAGGAATAAAGGTAACTTAATGAACATAACTAAGTTAAAACCTTTACTCTAACACCCCCCTTGAGATAAGAAAGAGTGCAGCTACAAAAATGTGCAAGAAAGCAAAGGTAAATACAATGCATAAAAGTAAACATGGGTCCTGACAACTAGGCCTGGTCAGGTACCCATTTACAAATGCAATGCAAACTAAAGGAAATGGGGTAAAGGAGAAAATGCGGTGGGAACAAAAATCCTCCCCAAAATAGAATGCAAATAAAGGAATGTGATGCACTAATGAAAGAAGGATAGGAGGTGGATTACATGATACCCCCCATAGACATCTTCTATCATATAAGTACATATACAATGGTCTCCATAGGAGAGATAGAAAGAGACAAGAAGGCCCCCCCACAATGAAGAAACTCCTGTCGCAATGCTAGATGCCTGATGTAGAATCCAAAAGGATATCCTGAAGCAGAAAATGATATTCCTCCCCTTGGGAAGAAACAGATCCAAGGACAATGCCGAAGAAACCCTGTGAAGTGTGATGAACCAATACGTCTCAAGATGTGTGCCATGATAGAATGTTGAAGAAACTCTCTGTCTGAACTGAAACAAATGATGTCAAATCCAAACTGATGTGGAGAATCCTAAAATGCAACCTTTGAATGAATTGATAATGGTGGGTGTACAGTGATAACCTGACTGACAAGGTAGAGGAGATGAATGTCAAAATAATCCTCCAAATCTGCAATATAGGAATATAGAAACAAGAAAGATATGTTTGCAACATAAGAGTCCAAAGTAGCTATGGTTGGAAGATGAATGATGCCCTGTTGCACTGAATTAGGAACAACATGTGATGATGATGAAGTATCAATCTGAAGAGTAGGAACTGTGAGACAAGCCTCTGATCCATCGAAACATGTAAAGGTGTCTATATACTCAAGCTCCTCTAAAGCATCATGATTAAAGGGTATATTATCTCTCCAGGCAATGGGTAAGAGACAATCTGAAGTAGGATCCTCTAGGAATGGAGAGGGTTTGGGGTCTCCATAGATCTCCCAAACACGTGTCCAAAGTGGGTGGGGACATAAAATGTCTGATATAGCCCACACAGTGTCATTATCAACACTAGACAAGATAAGTCCTACTATGTGGTCTCTAATGATATCCCAAGCTAATTTTCCCTTTGGAGTGGTTGGTTCAGGTATGAGATCATACAAATAAGGCAAAATATTAAGCCACCTACAATGCGTAAGTATGCCCTTTTCCCATGACTCATAATTACCCTGTTTCAGAATTACAACTGAAGGGTTAGTAGAGAAACCCATGATAACTCTTCAAATGAAAAATTCAGATACGAAAACTCTTAGAAATGATAAATCATATCAATATAACCCCCAATACAAACAAAACCCATGTAGGTGCCAAAACATCCAAGTAATTAAGCAGAGTGTAAAAACACACAAAGATGAATAAAATTTACCTAGTAAATTATCTGATGAAATAGACTACAGATATGGAAATATCACTGAAACACCTTTCCAACGCCTATTTTTTTGCACAAAACGAAGTCTAGATGAAAACGTTACACCTTCTGGAGTGCAAAACACAAGTTCTAACTTTGACTGGTATAAGACTACAAAACAGAAAAATCAGAAAACTACACTTGCACCACTGGATAGAGTAATGAACTAGTTTTTCGATGATAGCTCATTTTTTAAAAACATAGATCGTACAAAAAAAAAATGCCCAATTTCGTGAAAACAACTCCAAAAAACCCAAATTGACCCTTCTAGCCCTCAAGGGCTAAAAAAATTTCAGCCCTTGGTCATATGGCGACCAGGGCACCTTGGCACGTGGCTCATGGTCACCAATCTAACTAGCACAAGGATTGATCGGTTCACAGGGGATTGAACCAGAGCACCTGGTTGCCAATGTGACCCTGCAAGCATTTGTTAAGCCCACAGCCCTGGAGACTGACGATGGCGGCGATGTGGGGGCGTCGCCCAGTGGCAGCCACTCCTGGTGGCCACTGGGTGGCACGATGGTGGTGTCCTCCTTTATAACTGGCCATGTAGGATTACCTTGATAAATTTTGTTTTTTTAATATTTTTTAATTTTTTTTACCAATTTTTGATCTTGTGAAGCGTGCCTTGGGGCCGTACAGCCTTGGGGCAAAAACAATTTGCCTTTTCGATCAACAAAGGCCAAATTGGACAAATTTTATATGAAAATAGGGGTTTTTGGATGTTGCGGACTCAATGGCAAGGTCCATTTTGTCCAAAAATTCCCAAAAAATTAGGTGACCCCCAGATCCATAAGAAAATTTTCCTTTTTGAAACCCTTGCATAGAAGAAAACTCTATAATCTGAAATCTTCAAAAAATGAATAGGAAGCCATAGGTATGGAGATCTGATACCATGTAGAAGTTGTGAAATCCAACTTCATAGACCTCGAAGATCACTTGCATGCAAATAACCTATCACGAAAAGAAGAGATGAAGACAAAAAAGGAAGGGTGCTCTAAAAGCTCAAAATGTATTAATCAAAGAGCGAGTAATAATACAATGATCAATCCTTATGAAAGGATATTGTGAAACCCTTAAAAAAACCCTAATAGGTAGACATTTATATTTAATACAATTATTAAATGTCACAATATGCAAACTAAAGTGAAATCTTAAGAGAGGAATAAAGGTAACTTAATTAACATAATTAAGTTAAAAACTTTATTCTAACACTTATCTATCTCAAGGATAGTCTCATCCAACTTCTTCTACTCACTTCAAGCTCATCAAGTTAATCTTCCCAGTTATCTTCTAGTTGAGGTATGTGATTGACGCCCAAGCCAAGTTGTAGCTTATTCTTCACATAATATTTATTGTTAAAAGGGAAGCGTTCATTATAAAATTGTAGAGTATATTTGGCTAGGTCTCTTTCAATGTTAAGACATCTGATATTGAATTTCAAGTGAAATAACCAAAACCTACAGGAAATTGTACACCTAATTTCTTTCGCTCTTAACATCTTTTATTCACATCAACCAGTTGTTTGCAAACCTCTATTAGTACAAATTTATCTTATGCATATCTGGGAAGGTTTAATGGATAGCCACTTAAACCACCAACCCGAATGTATGAAAATATTTGGAATTGGATGAAGTGAATTCCATACATGCCAATTGATTGCATGGACTAAGGAGTGAGCCTCAGGTCGATTCTCCTTGTATTTCTCAAGTCACCCTCATGGTAAAAGTATTAATAATCCTCTTGTGATGAAGGTAGATCTTACTCAATTGTAACTTATCATAATATTTGAAAATTGGGACTTCATCTCATGGGAGGGAGCTTGGTCTTAAACCTATCCAAGGCCTAGTACTGGTGATGGCATAGATCAAATATGAGGACATATGGAAAGACCGATTAATTGCTAAAAGGACAAACATTTCATGCATTTGATCACTGAGTTGTGCCAATGTAAGAATGGTTTTCCTGCAAGCATAATTTGGATAAAGAAATACATCCAATCTTCAAATTCACGCGCTCTTTCATTTCCTCTCATCCTGTGTAGTAGCACAACTATGTCTAATATTTCATCAATAAAATTATTTTTGTTTAAACCTCTAGTTAATTGTGATTTACATTTCTTGGGTGTGGCAAGCTAATTCTTGGTTATTATGTTTCGATAATACCCATTTTTGTTGATAACTCAATTTGTGAATTAGTAAAGTTGAGACTTGAAAATTATTCTCTTTCTGTAATTTTTAGACATGAGGTGAAGGTAGTTCTTTTTATTTTAACCACTAGCCTATTGTCGTGGGTTCTGACTTCGTGGATGTGAGAGTCATAATTATTGATGCATTCCATAACTAGGTGTAGGCACTGAATCACAATGGGGGAGGAAAATTCTTATATTAACCCACTTGCAATTACTTTTTGTGTGATAAGTGGGGGATCTATCTTGTTAAATTCCTCCTATAATTCATCTAAGTTTGTATGCCCTAACTTAGTATCCCAAATTTATGGCATTGTGTTGGTTAAAATTGAAATGTATTCATAACCGTGATATTTGTATCTCATGGCGACTAAAACCTTAGGTTTTTTATATAATTCACACATGAGGTTTGCATTGATGAAAAACCCTTCAATTTGAAATGAAATTATCAATAGCTACTGAAATAAGTAGAGAAATAAATACCTCAGTGATTTTGGACCCCAAGAATCAATGACTGCACTAGTTTACTCCTTCCCTTCCTTGTTTTCTATCACCTCAACTAAAAATACTCTTCTCACTAGCTCACCTTCCTTTTAAAACCATTCACAATTAATGCACGAGTATATGGGAAATTAATTATTCCTTTGTTAAGGTTGGCATGTGTATCATTTCACATCATCGCATCATTTGTAACCACTTTTTAAATTTTGAAAGAGAATGACTACTTGATCAATAAGAAGAGAGGTTCATATAACCTTGTCGGTGATCGACATGGGTTTTATAACCAAAGTGAAATATTGAAAGCTTTTTAATGCATTCCTTATACCACTTTTGAAGTCTTCATCATCTTCAGGTGGAAAAAGAGTAAGTTTTGACACCCTTTTCAAAGAGCGACAAAAGTTTCATAACTTCAGAAAATTCTAAAATGACAAACTTTGGCCAAAAACAAGACTTACAAAGTTATGACTACATTACCAAACACTGACGTATTTTAAAAATTTGCAAGACTAGACTTTAAGTGATGCATTGGTAAAAACAAAGGTTATAATAACCAAAGCGGCGACCAATAGAGTTTCAAGAACTTACCAAAATATTGACAACTTTAAGACAACCAAATTTTGAACAAATCGGTAAATTTTTGAGATGAGACAAAAAAATATGGTAATACCTACAAAGTTGTAGATATATTTACAAATTATCTTTTTAAATATACTTTTGAGTATCTCCAACAAAATTTAGGGGTTATTTCCCCTCCTTTCAATTAGATGCATAATTTGGTACATCTATCTAGGTGAGCACTCAAGATACATTCTTGGTCTTGGATTGATGTTGAAGGCTACCTCTCAATGGGATTAGGTAGTAGTGCTAGTGTTTGATGCAATCAAGTGGAGCATATTTTATGTCCCTAAGGGGAGTGTGAAATTTGTAAAGGAAGTAGTAAAGAATGAGTAATGTAGAATTTTTAGTAGTGAGAGGTGTATGAAAAAGAGTAGTGGAGAGAGAGCAGTTTCTTGTTGGTGTTGCTTAAAGAGAAATATGCAAGTGGTGTAGAATTAATGTATGTAGATATCAAAGGGGGAGAAAATAAAATAAAAATTATATGTAAGTGTTTCCCTTTTCCATTGATGTCAAAGGAGGAGAGAATGAAGTCTAAAAAACATAGGGGGAGAGTAATGGTTGAGGAACTCCTCAAATAGGAGGAGAGATTGCAGAGAGAATGATGTCTATAGAACAGAGGTAAAGAGAGAGAGTGAAGAATACCCCAATAAGGGGGAGTATTGCTTAATGCAGAGTTGCTTTTATTTTTTATGGTTTTCAGAACTATTTTTTCCATCAATGACAAAGGGGGATATTGTTGCAAGTATGTTGTTGGTGTTTTCATTGATGTCAACCTCTAGTATGGTCAGTAAGTGTGTTGCACTATGTTTTTATGGATGTCAACCTCTAGTGTGGTTTTGACAATATATTGTAGATATATAGATTTTTGGTCTTGAGAATGTTGTAGTCATGATGAGAAGGTGTTGTGTTGTGCTAGTGTTGTTGATGTAGCTGGTTCACTTAGTTTCCAAGTGATATTCAGAAAATTTGAATAAAAAATTGTGCAATGTGATAGAGGTTTGTTCGATATTGTGGTCTTCATTTCTTTATGGTTGAAGATATTCTTGTGTAGTTTATATGTATTGATCAAAGGTGTTCAGAGGTGTTATATCCATAGTTTCATGGATCGTGTGTCAGTAAAAGTTGTGTTTGATAGTTTGCTTGTCTAGGAGAAATGAGATTGCTCTGCATTTCTCCATAGTAAGGTTTCTTGTATTTTTGGATTTGGGAACGTGCTTATATTGTCTTTAAATTCCCTCCCTTGAGGTTTCAGGTGCTAAGGTGTTTTGCAAGGTTTTTTAGTAAGTTGTGTTTTGTGGTAGTGTGTTTGGTTACACAAGATGATGGTATTCTCAGTTTCAGGTGGTTGTGGAAAAGTTTCAAAATATTTTGATGATGTTGGAATATTCTAATATGTTTTGTGGATGTTGTGAAGTGTTTTTTTGTGGTTTGCATGACCTAGAGAAGTGTATATGTGGTCACTTCTAGTGTTAGTTTAGGTTCGGTCGACCTAGTGTGCTATTACTATTTGTTGAGGTATCTCATGGATTGTGGATGTGCTGAGTAGTGTAGTGATGTATATTTAGGTCCTAGTTAACCCTTGGCATGGATTTCCTTCACTTCTTTACACCATTCCACCATGAAAGTTTTTGGTGCCAACCTATTTGGTGATGCAAGTTTGAGGTGCATACATTTCATTAAGGTTCACCCAATTGATATTTTTAGATCACGGATGGTATAAATGCAAGGTAAATTATTGGATATGTGTGTGGATCTATGTGGAAAGTGTGAGTAATGTGAATGTGATTAATTTTGGTGATCTAAGTTTGAGCTTTAATGTCTATGACTTTGGATGTAGTGAGTAGAAGGTGTCTACATTTTTAGTGTGCTTGAAGTTGTTGTAGGTAGTGAGCCAAAGGTTGCGGATGGAATAGAGTTAGAGTGGTGGATTTTTCCTATTGCATTGAGATAGTGAATCTCTTTGTAACAGTCTTCTTCTATTCTTCTTTCTTCTAGATAGTAAATCCTTCTAGTAGTGAGCCTTTCTTCTTTTTCTGGGTAGTGAGCCTAATTGTATTTAGTGTTGTTATTCATATATATGTGACTTTATCCTCATCGTGGTTTTTCCCTTCTTATGGTTTTCCACATAAATATAGTGTTCTTATGTGTTTGGATACGTTTGCATTGTTTTTTCTTGTGTTTACATTCTACTAATGCATGATGATGGTTTAAGGGCTAATAAGGGTTTGAAATTTAATAAGAGATTGAATGTTTTAATGTACAAATGATTCACCCCACTTATTATTTTTCCTATGTATCTAACACATTATAATCTAGTAGGAAAAATTATAATCTAAAGACCATGTATTTTTAAAATCTTAGGATTTTATGCATTCTAATCTAGTAAGTAAAAGTATAGACTAAAGACCATATATTTTTAAAATCTTAGGATTTTTTTGATATTTTCATAGGTATTTATCAAGATTTATAAGAGCATCATACTGATATTTCTAGTGTCTATTATGCATTCTCAAAATATGTGTGAGTTTATTATGCATTCTCAAAACATGTGTGAATTTTTAAAACCCCTTTTGATTCATTAAAAAGTACATGAGTATATATGCCTAGTAGGACAATTTACATGGTATTAGTAAAAGTGATTAGGATTTTAAAATCTCAATCATGAAGATCTTTATTCAAGGGTTAGTATGTGAAGATAACATTGTTTCAAGGTGCCTATGAAAAAGTTATTAATAGATAGTTATTAGGAGGAGAAGGGCATTAACCTGAAGATGAAAATATATGACAAGTACAATTTTCTACTATGATGAGAATATGGAAGAGTGACTGGTCTAGGGTGAACAAAAGACACATGAGACATTTTTAGGTGTCATATTTTGAGAGAACACTCATGCAAAAGTGTAACACATATTTAGTCTTAGGGATATTAAGAAATGTTGTTGTTCTAATTTAGATCAAAAGGATCAAGATGATTGAGTGCCAAAATGAGACCTCTAATAGTATTAATCCACCCACGTCAATGTGTTTGCACTGTCGGTCAGCCCCATGAGATAAAGAACATAAAAATGCCTCCCAACACCTTTTTACTGAATACAAATGACACGTTTGCAACATCTAAAACATTTTTTGCCATGGTGAAACAACTTGGATATATGAAAATTTGATAAAATTTCTTGTGGAGGGATCTTACATGACCTTATTCCTTTAAATGAAACATTTGTGTGTGCCACTTTTTCTGAGAAACAACCTGTCAAAGTTTGGCACTTTCTGGAACTTAGGGTTCTTAAGAGAAAGCATCGGAAAAGTGTAGTTTGGAATGATCAAGAAATTTGAGGTATAAAACAGGACCTTGAATAGCATAAACCTACCTTCCCCAATGATTTTCAACTATAAATTTAGCCCCATGAGATGAAGAATGTACAAAATGCCTCATGACAAATTTTTACTAAACACATTTGATGTTTTTTGTAACATTTGAAACATTATTTCCAGATGAAATGGCTTGGAGATATGAAAAAATGAGAGAATTTATTATGGAAGGACCATATATTACCTTATAACTTTAGCTAGAACATTTGTATGTGCCATCGTTTCTGAGAAAGAACCTGTCAAAGTTTAGAAATTTTTGGTACTTAGGACTTAAGAGAAAGTGCTAACATAGTGTATTATGGAACAATTGGGAAATATGGGGTGTGAAATAAGACCTTTCCTAGCATAAAACTTCCCATCTAGGCATGTTGGTGCTATCAATTTATCCCCATGACACATAGATAAAAAATTATGCTACCTTGCAACTTTTCATTTAATGCATTTTATTCTTTTTGCAACTTCTCAAAACTTATTGCCACGGCCAAATGGATTGGAGTTTTCAAAAATTGAGATAATTTATAATGGAGGGACCCTATATGACCCTATAGCTTTAAAAAAAAAATTATATTCCATTATCTCTGAAAAACATCTCGTCAAAGTTTGCCACTTTTTGGCACTCAGGGCTCTTAAGAGAAAGCGTCAACATAGTGTTGTCTAGAATGATTGAGCAATATGAGGTGTAAAATAGGACCTTTAATAGCATAAAATTTCCCACCCCAACATGTTGGAACTATTGGTTTAGCCCCATGAAATGAAGAACGTAAAAAATGCTTCCTGACAATATTTTACTAAACACAACTAACACATTTTGCAACATATGAAACATTGTTATGGTGAAATGACATGGATATATAAAAATTTAAGAGATTTTATTAGAAGGGACCCTACATAACCTTGTAACTTTATATGAAACATTTTTATGTTCCATGGTTACTAAGAAACAAGTCATCCAAGTTTGGCACATTTTAGCCCACTTAGGGCTCTTAAGAGAAAGCGTCGACACAGTATAGTTTGGAAAGATTGGGTAGGATGTAGTGAAAAATAGGACCTTTCCTAGCATAAACCCACCCACCTATATTCTTTGTTGCTATATACTTTACCACATGACACACAAAACAAAAAATATGCTACCTTGTAATTATTTGTTCAATGCATTTGACGCTTTTTGTAATGTCTAAATATTTGTCACCATAAACAAATGGATTGGAGTTTTACAAATTTAAGAGAGATTATTGTGGAGGGACCCTACATGACCCTATAGATTTAGAGGGAATATTTTTAGGTGACACTATTTCTGAAAAACAACTTGTCAAAGTTTGACACTTAGGGCTCTTAAGAGAAAGCATTGATGCAATATAGGCTGGAACAATCAAGAAAGATAGGGTGTGAAAAATTACCTTGCCTAGCATAAACCCACCCACCCAAATGTATTGGTGTTGTCATTTTGGATCCATGACGTGCATATCAAAAATTGTGTTACCTTGCAACTTTCATTCAATGTAGTTGACATTTCTAATAATGTCTAAAAACTTGTCGCCGCAACCAAATGGATTAGTTAATAAAATTTTGAGAGGTTATTGTGGAGGGACCCTACATGACCTTGTATCTTTAGTAGAACATGTTCAGGTTCTAGTATCTATGATAAACAACCCATAAAAATTTTGTACTTTTTAACACTTAGGGATCTTGAGAGAAAGCGTCGAGGTAATGTAGTCTACAATTATCGAACAAGATGGGTTACAAAAAATGAATTTTAAAAGAATAAAACTTCCCACTTGAAAATTTTGGTGCTATTGGTTTGTCCCCATGATGCATAGATAAAAAAATTATACTACCTTGCAACTTTTCATTCAATGCATTTGATTCTTTTTGTAACGCCTGAAAACTTATCACCACAACCAAATGGATTGAAGTTTTACAAAATTGAGAGAGGTTATTGTGGAGGGACCCTACATGAATTTATAGATTTAGACTAAGTGTTTGTATGTGTCATTGTCTCTAAGAAACATCCTATCAAAGTTTGGCACTTTTTGGCACTTAGGGCTCTTAAGAGAAAGCATTGGTGCAGTGTAGTATAAAATGGTCAGGAAGATGGGGTGTGAAATAAAACCTTTTCTAACATAAACCCACCCAAGTAGACATGTTGATGATATTTTTTTAGCCCCACAACTCACATAACAAAAATTATGCTACCTTGCAACTTTTCGTTCAATGCATTTGACATTTTTTGCAATGTTTGAAAACTTGTTGCCACAACCAAATGGATTGGATTTTTAAAAATTGAGAGAGGTTATTATGGAGGGACCCTACATTACCTTATAACTTTAGAAAGAATATTTTCAGGTTTCGTTTTCTTCGAAAAACAACTTGCAAAAGTTTGGCTCTTTTTGGAGTTGGAATCAAGGAACACTGAGAGGGGGGGTGAATCAATGTTCTGCAATTTTTAACTTTATTGATCTGATCAGGTTCAAGAATTTAAAACATCCAATCAAAATAAATATGCATGAACATAAATTAAACAACCACAACACCATAACATAGGAATTTTTATGTGGAAACCCTATTAGGGGAAAAACCATGGTGGATGACCAATCCACAATATGATCTCAGTATACTCAAGAAGACTCGCTGTCTTACAAAGATAATCAAATTAAATCCATTTGAGAAAATGAACTAAGATAATAGCATCTAACAATGCTTGATTACAGTTTTGGTGAGGGTCAACAATTGATCTTTTGTCCTTCTGATTGATTTTGCACTTCAGCTCTGCTTTTCTCAAACTCGCCTTAATGCACAAGTGAAACTATGCATAATCACTCTTCTAAAATTTTGATATTCACAAGTCACACAAAAACACTTCACATCTATATCAAAATGATATATTTTAACTCATATATATTTGTGACTAAGAATTTAATCGCTAGCTATTGGCTCAAACAAAAGTAAAAATATATTCAAACTATCGGCTCAATCCATTTTTAATTCTTGATGTGCATCACCCAAAGTTGGCTCCAACAAAGTGAGGATCTAGATGAACATTGTCGAACACAAAAATACTTATTTCCCAAACATTTGCGACATGTTATATCAATCAGGTCGGCCTTCATGCACTGATGAACAGAAAATTAATTAACCGGATCTTCAAACTCGTGCATGTATCTATATGAGCCAATAAGATTCAATCAAAATAGAGATCATATACCAAACAACATTCTTCGAGATACACAACCCAAAATGATAACATAAAATCTTCATAAGAATCGATGAACAAAAAACTATCAAATGCTTTGTTCTTCCTTGACTGTCTTCAATCTTTTTGCTGGTATGATTAAATGATGATGTGTGTATGTAATCATAGTCTAGATTTTCCATCAATGAAAACACCAAATGATATTAGCAGTTTCTCTTGCCAACAATCTTCCCCTTTGGCATTGATGGCAACACTTAGTGAAAAATGACTAAGTGTCGGATCAGTACCAACATGAATTACACTTCCATCTTCAAAATTCCAAAAAGACAACTCTCCCCCTGAGATGTTTATACATTTTTCACTCTACTACTCTCCCCCTTTAACATCAATGGAAAAGGCAAGAATTCACATACCAAAAAGATCAAACAAAATTGTTATGAGTAGACTGCATATATACAAAGATACTTCTTTAACTTACATAAACTGGAAAACATCTGTAAAATATTTCTTCAACAGGATCAAATTTGTGTCCCAAACCCTTTTGAGACTCTCCAAAATTGTTATGTGACCACAAACTAAGTAGAATTGTGTCTCTATGGACTCCAATTTTGTTGGATCACTAACTGTCATAGCATCTTCACCTTCCTTTCATGCACTTGACATTATCTCAATCTTCGGACCAATCAGGCCTCTAAGTTCACATTATTTTTCCATAATCTTGTCATTTTCATGCTTCAAACTCCTTATCTTGTCAAGAAGAGATATTACCTAACCTTATTGTTTTGCAACACCACCAACTAAGGGATCAAAAGCTTTAGAAATAGCAGTTAATTATTTTTCAAGATCCTTAACCTTCTTCTCATTGACCTCAATAAATTTTGACAAAGACAAACATGATTTATAGATCTTTCCACTTTCGAATAGAGCACTTTGAACATTCTTCACACAGGTGGCTAATAGAGTTTTATCTTTAGCTATCATTTCTTTCACCCTACTAAACCTTCTAGCATTAAATTCTTTATGAACCTTAACCATGGTTGACTTCTCAAGTGACTTGAAATGAGTACTTATAGAGTTAATGAGCTTCTTCAGTTCACTGGAGGAGGAACTAGATGAATACTTGACATGAGTAGGCATTATTTTCTCTAGAAATCTAGATGCAAGGTTTAAAATTTCACTATCCTCAATGTGAGACCTCAAAAATTCTTCTCTAGCCTTCGCCTGGGGAAATGATGCTAACTTCATTTTCTGATTTGGAGATAAAGTGGATAGGTCAAAAGGACCTTTAATCAATTCAGGATCAAATTCTTCTGATTGTTCTACCAAAAATTTCTTCACTGCCTCTACAATGTCTCTTACTTCCACTGGAACTTCCTTTATATCAACTTTCTTTTCCTCAACCATTGTTTCCTTAGCTACAGATTCTTGCTTCTCTTTAGGAATCTCAATTTTCTCATCCTTCTCAATTGATACAATTTCAAGAGCCTCAATCTCCATAGGTATTTTGTATTGTCCATATCAAGAGGAATCTGAGTATTCTCAGTTGTATCTTCTTCTTCTTCCAGACTAGATGAGACATCTTTATCATGTGTTTCTTCAGTGATAACATCAATTCTGTCACTTAAAAAAATATTTATTATGATTTGTTCAGTTTCCTTTGCAACTTCATCAGTCAAACCAATCATGAGCTTGTTCACCCTTGTCTTGCTCTTGAATTCCTTTTTGGCTTTATTCAAAATTACCTTCATTTCTTCCATAGATGTCACCAGACATAATTCTATAAGAATTATTTCTCTCATTTGTTCTTCTTTTGATCTAGCATTTACCCTTCTCACTTCCAAAATATCATACAATATTTTAGGTAAGCTAGGCATTATTCCAATAAGAGCTTTATTGAAAATATTCAAATGCTTTATTGTTGCCTCCTCAAGAGTTCTTTGACCAGATTTATCAAAGGTTTCATACCATTTACAAAGTGGCTTAATATTTCCATCCTTGACCAAATCTTTTTCAACTTATTCTACTAACATAAGTGGTTTATCAAATTTTTCCTTCTTCTTTGTTTTGAATTCTTCACTGGAGGATTTTTCTTTGGAAACTGTTGTTGCCTTAGCACCTTGATGCTTGATTTCTCTAACTCCTTCATCAGATTCTATCTCTTCATCTTCAGAGACTGCCACATAAACTCTTTCACTTTTATCCTTCTTTCTTTTTCCTTCCTTACCAGATGTCTTCACTTGATTTTGCATAGGAATTGTCTTTCTTGCAAGGGCAGATAGGGGTGTAGAGCTCCTTGTTGACCTAGTTTTGGTAGAGGGTGTTGTCAGACTAGCAAATTTAGTTTTTTCTACCTCTTTTATTGATTTAGCTTCTTCTCTTTTCCTTCTAGCTTCTCTTAATTTTTTTGCGGATATGCCCATACTTTCAACAAATTTCTACTTATTTTCTAACTCTTCTGACTAACACAGGTTTCCTGATTTCACTATGTACCCATATATTCTTTTCTGAGAAGGTTCCAAATCTTTCTTTAGATGATTCTTGAGGTTTGCTCAATACATTTCCAAGATGTTTGCCTCAACCTCATATCCCATTGGTATGATCCAGACTATTCTGGATCAGTTGCTTCCATTAGGCATTGATCAATATCAACCATAAAGCAAATAATATCTTTATACTTCTCCATAATAGATGTGGGAATCCTCTCTCTAGCATGCATCATACTCTGGAAACTTTTGAAATATCCCCAGATAGTGGCATTCTTTGTCTTAATGTCTGCAAATCTATGAAAGAGATCTCTTATTTGAGTAGCTATCGGTTTATCTTTTTGCCAATGTACCTTTCTGAATCCTGGAACCTCATTCATGAAGTAAAAGAATAAGCATAATAGAAAATTACCATACTTAAAGGAATTTTGCGTATCCTTCTTGATTTTCCCAAGATTTTCCATCAGTTGACTTCTTAGCAACTCACATAGATCATAGTTTGCATTTTCCTTTACCATTTGATAGGCTGCATAGATGGTTGTGTTGGACATAGAATTGTCTTGGCTGGAATGATAGATTTTATAGCCAATAACCATAGATGCAAATCTGACATCTACATCAAGAATATCATCAATTTTCATCTCTCTTATATCATACTTGGAACCGGTTTTATTAGTGACTGTTTGATTCTTCACTGATTTCAGAATTAGTAATCCACTAGAGGAACTTAGACTTGTAACAACACTTATAGCCTCTATTGTTATCTGAAAGGGCTGATTTAACCACATGAATTTTGTATGAACTCAACTAAAGATGTACCGGACCCATTCATTCTCTTCAAAGATGAGAAATTTTACAATTTGTGTAAATGTCTTCTCTTCTAAGGTTCTGAATTACAGCTTGGCATAGAATTCTTCTCCTATAATGTGACTACTATATAAATTCAATAGCTGATAAATTCCTAACTCTTCAATGTTTGAGTGGATATATTCCCTAATATCTTCAATGTGTAAAACTTCATACGGAACAAATGAAAATGCTCCTAACGGGTCTATCTCAACAGATTTGTAGGGATACCATTTGAATTTGGGATAGGGTTTGTCCTTGATGTCAACTACCAATGGAGTACTCATATTCACAAATTCACCAAGTTTGCATGTTTTTTTGATAAATACCTTTTCGTCGGATCGGAGTTTGATTGCCAAATTACCTTTACACCTAAATTTTGCCTTAATTCACCAAAGTTCGCTTTAGAGCTCTCCAACTTATTATCTTCAAAATTCAAAGTAGAAAATGAAAGATAGAAATGACTTTTTATCACTCGCACACTTAACCTTTTTTTTGCAATAAATGCTTTTTACCCTAACTCATTTGGATACCCTATTTTCATACACTGTGAAAGATAATTCTTTTGCGAACCTCCAATACTAGATTATACTAACTCCAATAAGTTCAACAGTATTTTTAGAGCATCTATGCACTTACTGTACTTATCCACATCTGGTGTTAGTTACCGATTAGGGGTTTAAGATATTTTCTTGATAGCTCCCCCTAGGCCAAAGGCCTAAAGCTAATTCCTGGAGGAATTACCAGAAGAAAGTTCTAGTGTTGGTGCATTTCCTTCAACAGAGGGACTTTTCTTCATCCATTTCTTCTGCATCTGCTGCCTGATCACATCCGTAGTGAATTTTCATTTTCCCTTAACATCCTTCTGCATGTTTTTCTTTTGATTTACCGGACCTTTTATGTTCCTATAGAATCTATCAATGTGACCAAATTTTTTGCAATTATAGCACATAATATTTCTCTATCCAAACCAGATTTTCCACTTATTTTCTCTTGATCTGCATTGGTTAGAAATATGCCCAATTCTATTGCATGTATAACATTTGACAGCTCTATGAAATTTGTTCATCATGTTTCTGGATTCATTTGACTTATGACCATACTTGTTTCAATTAAAGCACTGACCAAAGAATGATTGAGCATTTGATTTCATTCTACTTCTACACTAAGAATCTATATGACCAAATTTATTGCAGATAAAATAGTAACCATTAAATCTCTGAGCATTAGGTTGTCTTACTGAATACCTTCCAGATTTGTTCATTTGATTTCCTTGCTTGAATCTCCTTTTTCTAAATCCGAAACTTTTTCCTTCCTCATATCTGAGACCTCGCTTGTCACCTTCTATTCTCTGACCTTTAATCATTTCATCAAGCTTGGATGAACTAGTCTTGAAATTTTCTTTGAATTCATTTGCAGTAGCAAGTTCATCTCTGAGATCATCAATCTATTTTTCAAGTGCTTCCTCATTATTTTTAGATTGTTCCAGTTCATTTTCCAAATGGTTGCATTCTTCAGATTTTTCTTTCAAGGACTGTGCAAGCTTCTCTTCATTTTTATTTATGTCTTGAACCTCCTTGGTCATTCTCATCATAATAGATTCCATCTTATACTTTATAATAGTATTATCTCTGGTAAGCTTTTCACATTCTTCTGTCTTTTCCTTCAGGGCTTGACTGAGTTGTTCATCTTCAATGCTCTTACTATCATTTTGCTTAATCTAATCACGGAGTTCCTTTCTCTTCTCCCTGGACTTGTTGATTTTATTCTTCAAAGACTCAATGAATTTCTCAGCATCCATGAGGTTTGCTTACAATTTCTAAACTTCAAATTTTGACTGATCAAGATCATCTAGGGCCACCAAAATTTGTTGTTGAAGATTGCTTGAATCCATTGAATTGCTTTCCCTGATCTTCCCCAAGTTTTTAAACTTCTTTCGAGGAACTAGGCTCTGATACCAATTGTTAGAATCAAGGAACACTGAGAGGGGGGGTGAATCAGTGTTTTGCAATTTTTAACTTTACTGATCTAATCCTTCAAGCATTTAAAATATTTAATCAAAAGAAATATGCATGAACATAAAGTAAACAACCACAACACCATAACACAATAATTTTTACATGGAAACCCTATTAGGGAAAAAACCATGATGGATGGTCAATCCACAATATGATCTAAGTAAACTCAAAAGAAAGTCTACAATAGGGGAATGCACTTGCATTCAGACACACTGCCTAAAGTTGACTACTCAAAGAAGACGCATTGTCTTACAAAGATAATCAGATTAAATCCATCTAAGAAAATGAACTGAGATAATAGCATCTACTAATGCTTGATTACAGTTTCGATTAGGCTCAACAATCGATCTTTTTTCCTTCTAACTAATTTTACACTTCTGCTCTGCTTTGCTCAAACTTGCCTTAATGCACAAGTGAAACCGTGCATAATTGTTCTCCTGCACTTCTGATATTCGCAATTCGCACAAACACACTTCACATCTATATCAAAATGATATATTTGAACTCTTATATATATCCACGACTAATAATTCAATCGCTAGTTGTCGGCTCAAACAAAAGTAAAAATATATTCAAATTGTCAGCTCAATCCATCTTTAATTCTTGATGTGCATTACCCAAAGTCGACTCCAGCATAGTGAGGATCTAAATGAACATTTTCAAACACAAAAATACTTAAGCAAATACTTCCCAAACATCCACGACATGTTATATCAATCGGGTCAGCCTTCATGCACTGATGAATAGGAAATTAATTAACTGTATCTTCAAACTTGCACACAGATCAATCTGATCCACTAAGATTCAATAGTAGTAGAGATCATATACCAAACAACATTCTCTGAGATACACAACCCAAAATGATAACAAAAAATCTTCATAAGAATCGATGAACACAAAACTGTCAAATGCTTTGTTCTTCCTTGACTGTCTTCAATCTATCTTTTGGTATGATCAAATTTTGATGTGTGTATCTAATCACAAACTAGATTTTCCATCAATGACAACTCTAAATGATATTAGCAATGTCTCTTGCCAACATTTGGCACTTAAGGCTTTTAAGAGAAAGTGTCAACGCAATGTAGTCTAGAACAATCCAGAAAGTTGGAGTGCAAAATGGGACCTTGAATAGAATAATTTCATCCACTCAGATGTTTTGGTGTTGTTGGTTTGGACCCACAATGCATAAAACAAAAATTATGCTACCTTGAAACTTTTTGTTCAATGCATTTGACGCTTTTTGCAATGTTAGAAAACTTGTTGCTGCAACCACATAGATTGGAGTTTTGAAAACATGGGAGAGGTTATTATGGAGGAACCCTACATGACCTTGTATCTTTAGAAAAAATATTTATAGGTTCCACTATCTCCGAGAAACAACTCATCAAAATTTTGGCACTTTTTGGCACTTAGGGCTCTTAAGAGAAAATGTCAACATAGTGTAATCTGAAATGACCGAGAAAGGTGGAGTACAAATTATGACCTTTCCTAGCATAAAAAACCCACCCATACATGTCAGTACTATAATTTTTTCTACAATGCATGAAATGTAAATTATGACTCCTAATAAGTTTTTACTAAACACAATAGACATTTTTTTGCATTTGAAAAATTGTCACCACCATCAAGTGGATTGGATAATTCAAAAACTAAGATAGGTTATTGTGTAGTTACCCTATGTGACCCTATAATTTTAGTTGGAACATTTTTTAGGTGCCCACAATTATGATAAATTTCATTTCATAGTCTTGAATTTTTTCATACTTAGGGCTCTTAAGAGACTACACCATAATAGTGTAGCCTAAAACTGTTGGGTGTCTTTGGGAATTAACAAAGGATTTTCCTATAATTCACCTGCCCAATGCCCACCTGAAAATTTTGGAGCTATCATTTTTTTACATAATGCATAAAATACAAATTATGGAAATTTTAAAAAAATTACTAATTAGATGCTCATGATTGTTGTTTCTTCTTTCCATGGCTCCAATGGTTTCTCCCTAGTGAATTATCCTTCCCAAATTATTTCATCATATTAACTATTATTTTCCTTTGGTTATTCATTGAGGAAAGATGTTTCTTAATCAAAATTCTCTATTACCTCTACCAATGACAATTCTATTCCCTCTAAGAAATTTCATGAATTAGAATAGTGGAATTCCTTTGATATCTCCAGTTCCCCTAGCTACCTAGGACCCTTTCTTAACTAATAGTTTAAAGGGAATACCTATGACCCTATATTATAATTTTGTAGATACTTTCATGGTGCATCAAGTTATAGAACATAATATAGTATTAAGATAGATTGTTGCATATTTCAAAGGTAAAGCATTGGATTTATACCAAATTATATTAGTTCACGAGATCACATCAAAGATACTTTCTTCAAAAGGTTGAAATAAAAGGGAGCTCTTCACTCCTAAAAAAATAAAGAACAATTTAAATATCCCCACAATATTTTTTTATTGAATTCAAATCTATATTTTAGAAAGCATTGGAAAAGATAAATGTTACAATGTGCCCTCTACTGGAGATGAATTTTTATTTTATCTAGAAATCTATTCAAATTAGATATTTTAGTGGTGAGCCAATCATTATGAAAATAGAGCCTCCCAGTGGCTTATAAAAATAGATCCTCAATTCAAGAATAATTTTCAAAGATCAATCATCTATCACTTAGAAAATATCAAGCTCTTACTTCAATATATCTATCCATTTTCATAGGATTTTACACCCCAAGCTCCAATAGCTCTAGCAGCTTTGGATATGGAAAATATGAATAACATTTTTGTGAAGCTTTTAAAATAAAATTATCAACCTAAAGAGGCTACAAGAAGTGTCTCCTAAACCTACATATCAAGGTCATTATGGGATAGAGGAGAAATATGATATCTTCACCAATGATCTCACCAATGATCAATTTGGACAACTCATTAAAATGTGTATAAATTCATTGAATGAGAAGGAAATATAGTTATGTACATATATAAATTATCATACACATAAACAATAGTATTGTACATAAGTTTATCATAAGAGACATGATTTTAGAGGGTGAACAAAAATTTACTTGTACAATATATAAATCCAATGTACATATATACAAATCTGCTTGAATTCACAATTTTTTCATTTAAAATCAATCTAAGGAACCACACAAATCTACTCTACTCTTTATTGTGTCAATTATTACCTCATGGTCAAACTCATGAACCTTACACATTTTCTTATTCATGGTCTACCCCTATATTTTATCAAATGAAAATTTGATTTCACAACAAGGTTAGAGTAATGAAGAATATTTCAATGTGTGTCAAATTCCTCAAACAACCACACATCAAAATTCATAATTAGGTACCTTCTAAGCCATGTTTTAATAATAACCTAACCCTATAAGATACTCGATGTTTTCTCCATCTATAATAGGGGCCTCCACTTTATTTTTTTTCTCAACACAATGACACAAGTAATAATATATCCCCTCTTCATTGTCTTCATTTGTAGTAACTATGTAAACATGTCATGCACTAATATGTGCATCCAATTAGATTAATTTAGTAATAATTACAATAAATTAAAAAATTAAATTAAATTAATAATTACTTGAGCTATGTATATAGATATATTACCGGGTTAAACTATATTTGATATGTGATCAACATCAATTGATTATTTCATCTTTGTGATTTGTATTGGTGTTGGGAATTGATAGTCTCAAGCAAGGTTAGAATTATTGCACACCATTCATCAACCCACTCCTTTGATTCACACTCATTCCAATCTTGATTTGTGCACGAAGAACAAAAATATACCATCTTTCACGTATGAATACTCCATGGACCTACATTAGAGATTCTAAAAGAGTGTATCTCACTTGATATTTTCAATATACAATAATCCTCATATTTTATAATGTTAGTATCATCTAACAACCAAAAAGACCTATGAATTGTAGAATTATCTTCATTACTTGGTTCCATTGTATTTTTACACCATCTGATGATAGATTTTATATATATTAAATTTTCATTATCTTTGTACTTCAACTCTTCTCATGCTAAGGCTCTTTTAATACATGATCTTGCACCACCATTCCCCCCCTTTCCATTCCCAACCTCACATAAATTCCACATATATAGAACGCTAGTGATATTATGCATCTTGTTCAACCAATAAAATATTTGTGATTTCTTAAATTATGATACACAACTATCTAACCATATAATATGCTAACAAAATAATATGCCCCTTCTAGCTAAATCATGGTAGAACATATAAAATAAAACTTGTATGAACTTTCTAGATTGTGTGTGATCATCATTGATATAAAAATGGTATTCCCTTAAAATCTTCCTATCATCTTCTATACAATCAACTGCATGAATTAACTCTATATGAACAAATATAACAATATGTGTGGATTTTTAATGCTAAAATTTCACCTCATGATGTGGCTATAAAGTGTAGTTCTTTGTAAAGTTAAAAATTCAAACAATGGTATCAAATGGAAACATTTTCTTTCATAACTTGAATTGAAATTCCAACCATAAATCTCTATGGGTATGCCTTGCATACTCATACACTATAGTCTCTCAAAAAATAGACATACACTAACATATTGGAATCTTTTCATTGACTATTTCACACCTTTTTTCTTCATTACCATATTTTATATTGTAAGCCACTATCTTATATTTTTCAAATTCTACTAGTTTTTTTTCAATTTCATGTGTACTCTCCATATGTTCACAAATTGGAAAATGTTGCAATCCACCAAAATGATCACATGTGTCATCCAAGAATAAGTTATTGTAGAATAATTTACCATCCACTCTTTCACGTAAAATTCTTGATATGAATTGTCTTGAACATCTAGGTGGATCATGTATGTTATACTCCTACAAAACATTGTAAGTATGCAAATATACAATATATAGATAAACAACATAATGGTTAGAAAAATCAATACGTACTTACAACAAGTAGTGTTTGTGTGATTTATTTTGACATAAAAAGGTTTTACCATTTCAAAAATCTTTTGCCTAATTTTAATTTGAGCATACATCTCTAGAAATTTGGAGAAAAAAATGTGTTTGAGTCATATCCAAAAAATTCTTTGGATGTGGCTCACGGTTTTGACTACCAATTATCCTTCTTACAACTCTTTTTTTAGGAGATACCCTTGTATTATTCTTCCAAAATTATTCAATTAGGGATCTTAAGGCTTCAAATATTGGATTATCTTTCCATGGGATTCTACTAGACAATGCCCATAATTCATTATTATTTTGGTCCTTCATTCTTTGAGGCCTTCATACAACTCTTATTAAAGTTTTTCTACTTATTTTCAATTCATGAATTGTCTTTCTAATGAGGTGATATTTCTTGGTTTGATTGCTTAAGTTTTTCTACTTATTTTCAATTCATGAATTGTCTTTCTAATGAGGTGATATTTCTTGGTTTGATTGCTTATTATTATGGATGTAATGGCACATCATATAACATTAATATCATTAGTGTGTGAGGTGGAACCCACACTCTCATATGCACTACTTAGATTGTTTACACTAGATTTCTCACTTGAAGCATTTGATGTTCTTAGCCCAAGAATATTCATAATGGGCCTAAATTTTATACTTCTCATCATTTGAAAAAGTACTTGATATCTTCCAGTTTCATTTAATTTCTCAAAAAATAATCTCCATATATTGTTAGCATATCTTTGACAAGTATTCTTTGGAATCTTATCAACCATCGGTTTCAAAATATTCCCATCAATATCAATCAAATACTTAGGATTTCTATGCAAAACTCTAGAAAGTGTTCTCAAAGGTAAAGTTGCCTCAACATTAGGAATTTCATCAATATTTATATTAGATGAGATAGATGGTGTAACTTCAACCAAAGATGATAAAGATGACATATCTTGAAGTTGAGATGGAAAATATGGTGTGCCTTCAATTTGAGATGTGAAATATTGTGTGCCTCCAACTTAAGATAGAAATATGGCATTCCTTCAACTTGAGATGTGAAATATGGTGTACCTCCAACTTGAGATGTGTTAGATGGTGTTCATCCAACTTGACATGTGGTAGATGATGTTCCTCCAACTTCAGGATTCAAATTTCTCATTACACAAAGGTTTTGCATTCATTACCTTTGTGTGCTACCAATTCCATTTATCTTATATCAAGTAGATGGTTCTCATTCCTTTTGAATTGGAATGTATTCTTCTATGGTGTTCAATTTCCTACTTTCATGAAGTTTCATCATTCCTTCTCTTTTATTTGAATTCTTAGCTTCATGCTCATCTGATGTTAGATTATTTGATTTTTTCCTTGACATGATGAAGAATTCTATATATATCATGAATAAGACATAGAGATTATTTCTATCATGGTACTAAAGAGTAAATCAATCTCGTACACAAATATGAAAATAATAATAAAATTAGGACTATCATAACTTCATTAGATAGTTATAACCTCATTGAAACAATCATAAGTTTATTAGGACTATAATAACTCCATTAGGACAGTCATCAGTTCATTAAGATAGTCATAACTTCATTAGGATGGTCACAGGTTAATTAGGATGGTCATAGGTTCATTAGGATAGTAATAATTTCATTAGGACAATCATAGGTTCCTTAGGACGGTCATAGGTTTATTAGGATTGTCATAACTTAATTTGGGTGGTCATAGGTTCATTAGGACTATCATAAATTCATGTAATGATATTTGAAGTTCCTTGTAGTATCCAAAGTGTGAAAGCATAGACAAAGCATGTGAAATTTTGGGAAATTTTTCTCAAAGAAATTGGATATTTGGAAGAGGGTATGGACATGGACATCAAAGCATGATTGAAAATAGATTTATTTTTTCAAATTTTGTAATTACACGTGTCACTTCCAATCACCACAACATTTAAAAAAACTTACACCCAAAATTTAATAAATAAGAATTTATGCATAATTCTCTCTTGAATGATTTAAAATTATGACAAAGTTATTTATATCTTATATGGTAGACATGGATGCAAAATTTGGAAGCATAGAAAAGATACATGATTTGTTTGAGAAATATGTACAAAAAGTTTTTGTAGAAAAGGCTTTAGAAAATTTTAAACAAATGCAAACTAGCATTATGGTTTCTTGTGCTCAAATTGGAGATTTAGAAGAGGGTATGGACATGGACATCAAATCATAACTGAAAATAGATTTTTTCAAATGTTGTAATTGCAAGTGCCACTTCCAATCACCACTACATTCACAAAAACTTATGCCCAAAATTCAATTAACAATAATTTATGCACAAATTCTCTCTTGAATGATTTCAAAGTGTGACAAATTTCTTTGTAGCTTATATGGTAGAAATGTGTGCAAAATGTGGAAGCATATAAAAGGCACATGAGTTGTTTGAGAAACATGTTAAAAAAGTGGTTGTTGAAAATGATTTATAAAATTTTAAACAAATGCAAATCATCATGGTTGTCTGTGCTCAAATTGGAGCTTTGCAAGAGGGTATGGACATGGAAATCAAAGCATAATTGAAAATGGATTTTTTTTAGATGTTGTAATTGAAAGTTCCACTTTCAATCACCACAACATTCACAAAAGCTTAAGCCTAAAATTAAATAAAGAAGAATTTATGTGAAAATTATCTCTTGAATGATTTTAAAATGTGAAGAATTTTTTTGTAGTTTATATGGTAGATATGTAGGAAAAATGTGGAATCATAGAAAAGGCAAATAAGTTGTTTGAGAAACATGTTCAAAAAGTGTTTGTTGAAAAGGCTTTATAAAATTTTAAACAAATACAAAATAGCATCATGGTTGCCTATGATCAAATTGGATCTTTGGAAGAGGGTGAACATGGACATCAAAGCATAATTGAAAATGGTTTTATTTCAAATGTTGTAATTGCAAGTGTCACTTCCAATCACCACATCATTCACAAAAAGTTATGCTAAAAATTCAATAAATAAGAATTTTCTCTCTTGAATGATTTCAAGTTGTGAAAAATTTATTTGTAGCCCATATATTAGACATGTATGAAAAGTGTGGAAGCATAGAAAAGGTGAATGAGATGTTTGAGAAACAAGTTCAAAAAGTGTGTTGAAACTGCTTTAGAAACTTCTAAACAAATGCAAACCAACATCATGGCTGCCTATTCTCAAATTGGAGCTCCAAAAGATGGCATGGACATGGAAATCATAGCATAATTAAAAACAGATTTTTTTCAAATGTTCTAATTGTAAGTGCCATTTCCAATCACCACAACATTCACAAAGAATATGCCAAAAAAATTAATAAAGAGTAATTTATGCACAAATTATCTTTGGAATGATTTTAAATTGTGATGAATTTCTTTGTATCTTATATGATAGACATGTATGTAAAATTTGGAAGCATCAAAAAGGCACATGATCTATTTGAGAAACATGTTCAAAAATTATTTGTTGAAAAGGCTTTAGAAACTTTTAAACAAATTCAAACCAACATCATGGCTGCATGTGCTCAAATTGGAGCTTCGAAAGACGGTATGGACATGGAAATCAAAGAATAATTGAAAATAGATTTTCTTAAAATATTTTAATTGCAAGTGCCACTTCCAATCAACACAACATTCACAAAAGCTTATACCCAAAATTTAATAATTAAGAATTTATGCACAAATTCTCTCTTGAATGATTTCAAATTGTGACAAATTTCTTTGTATCTTATAGGTAGACATGTATGAAAAATGTGGAAGCATAGAAAAGACACATGATCTATTTGAGAAACATGTTCAAAAGTGTTTATTGAAAAGTCTCTAGAAACTTTTAAATAAATTTAAATTGGCATCATGGCTACCTATGCTCAAATTGGAGCTTCCAAAGAGGTTATAGACATGACATCAAAGCATAATTGAATTTTATTTTTTTTAGTGTTGTAATTGCAAGTGACACTTGCAATCACCACAAAATTCACAAAAAACTTATGCCCAAAATTCAATAAATAATACTTTATATACAAATTATCTCTTGAATGATTTCAAATTGTGATGACTTTATTTGTAGCTTATATGGTGGAGATGTATGCAAAATGTGGAAGCATAGAAAAAGAACATCAGTTACTTGAGAAATATGTTCAAAAATTATTTTTTGAAAAGGCTTCAAATTCAAACCAGCATCATGGTTGCTTGTGCTCAAATTGGAGCTTCGAATGAGGGTATGGACATGGACATCAAAGCATAATTGAAAATGGATTTTTTTCATATGTTTTAATTTCAAGTGCCACTTCCAATCACGACAACCTTCACAAAAATTAAGCCCAAAACATGTGTTCACTTGTGTCAACATGGAATACTTAAGGTGTGCACATATCATTGACATGTTAACTAGGAACATGCTAACATAATCATTAAGATAGGCAAGCAAATATAAAAAGAAAAAAATCAAATGAAAAGGATTGCAATTGAAATATGTTGACAAGTTGGTATGCACAAAAAGGTAGAAAAAATAGAACATACCTTAAAAAATTTGAGATTCAATTTGAAAAATTGCACAATTATATCAAGTTTTTTTTTTGCTTCAAATTCGTCAAAAACTTGAGCTTTTCACCAAGTTCCTTCATTTTCAGTGTTCAATTATATGTAAATCTAATAGAATTAGTATATATATGAAAAGAACGAATCTATATTGTCAAATTAAAACAAAAAAATCATAATTAGCTTTCCAACAAGTTAAAAACATGAAAATATTAGTTCATATAATCAAATCTAGTCTAAAAAAATTAGGTATTTCCTTCTACGTTGTCAAAAAAAAAAAAGTGGTGGAATATGCAAAATATGCTTGTGTTTTTTCAACACCATGAAAAAGATTTATTTTTTGGATAATGCATAGAAAGTGGAGAATAACAAAGTACATGGGCCTGAATGACAAGCCACATACCTTTTTATAATTTTTAGCATCCCCTAAAATGCATTGTGTTAAAGCACAAGCGCATTCTAACCTGTGTGGAGCATGAGCATGTTATAACCTTTATGGACACATATAAAAATAAAACTAACACCCTCAACCCTATAACTTATAACCTATACCCTCAACCCTAAACCCTATACCTTATACCTTCAACCATAAACCCTATACCCAATACCATCAACCCTATACCCTATGCACTCAACCTTATACCCTCAACAATGAACACTATCCCTCAAACCTAGGCCCTACATCATATCTGTTAAACAATAAACTCCATACCATCAATCCTAACCCCTATACCCTAACCCTTGACCCTATACCTTATACCCTCAACTATAAACCCTATACCCTCAACCCTATACCCAATACCCTAAACCATATACCCTATACCTATACCCTATACTTGCAATCCTTAAACTTATACCTTATACCATTAACCCTACAACCCTAATATTATACCTCCACCATAAACCCTATACCCTCAACACTATACCTTATACCCTCAATTGTAAACACTACACCCTCAACCTTATGTACCCAATACCTTGAATCTTGAACTCTATAACCTCACCCTATACCCTAAACCTTATACCATCAACCCTAAACCTTATACCTTATACCCTCAACTATAAACCCTATACCCTATACCAAATACCAAATACCCTAAAACCTAAACCCTGTACCCTATACCCTATACCTTATACCCTCACTAAATCCAATTCCCTCAACCCCAAACCCTACACCTTCAACCCTATATGATAGGGTAGGGTTGGATGGAACAATCACTGTTCCATGCTTTGAGTCTCCCTTGGAAGATCCTAGTGGTGTCACACTCCACCACCTTAACCTATAGGTCCTAAGGCTTGTTTAGGTACCCCTAGTTCTCCTAGCCAACCCTACTATCATCTCACTTCCAAACTTCCAAGACAATCTTGGTGCAGTGCTCCTTTTCTTCCCTTAGCCCTTAATCTTCCCTAAAGGCCAATTACTCCCAACTCTCAATTTTTTCTTTTCAGGGGTGTGGGGATGACTTCTATAGGTTCACACCATCATATCTTAGCTTTGGAAACTCCACCTTTCTCCCTTTGTCCGTCGCTTTCACCAAACCCTCATCTAGGGTTAGAAAGGCTACTAGCCTTTGAGCCCCAATTAGGCCTCCAATTCTGAGAAAACCGATTGGTTCTCCAAACTTTCCCAAAGAACCCTGAATATTTTCTATGGAATCATGGTCCTAATACCCATCCCTCAAAAATTCTGGAGGTCTTAATTCTCACCTGACCGTACACAGGCCTAACCTTCCAATTTAGCAAAATTTAGGTCTTTTTGAGTTGTTTCCTGACCACACGGTTAACTGTCAGTTTGTTCTCCAATCTAAAGGACTAGTGAAGTCACCTCTTTGTTTCCAAGCCTTTGCAAGGCTTCCATCTACCTTTCCACCACGTGATTTATCAGGGAAAGGTCACCCCTGCAAACCAAGTGCTTTGCACTTCTTGACTTTCCTAGTCGGGCACTGTCAAGCTCGCCTAGGATAAGTCTTCCACTGTTCTTTCATGACTCCTAACTACTCCTAATTCTAACATATTTACAAACATGGATTCTAGACCCAATCCCCAAAAGCCCATACACTAGGTACAGTGGGAACATGAACTAGTTCTCCATTCTTACCAGTCTGCCAGTCAGAGCAATAGTTACAAGAAATAAACTAACTATTCAAAGAATGCTTGAAATAAAGAAACTAACTACCTATTGTTCCTACACAATGCTTGAAAGGTAATTACCCTACATCCTACACTACTCACAGTGCCTGATCAAATCATTAACACACAAAACTAAAGCAAAAACACAGGAAATTCACATAAGAAATCACTATTTTCTTGATTTTGAAACTTCTACTCAAACTCAAATGCATCCAACCTTTCTCTCAGGTCGAGGCACCCCATTTATAGGTCAATGAAGGTATTTATGCCTCCCATTGGTCGAATATTACATTTTTCTTGTGGCAAAGGTGCAAAATGGGCCATTTTGCCACTTTTGCCAATTTTCTAGAGAACTAGGAAAAGTGAGTTTCTAACCTCATAAACCTTTCCACTCCTAATCACTCCTGATCATAAAGCCTCTAACTCTAACTCAATGGTCAACATGACCTTCAATGAAATACATTATAACAAAATACATCCTAGACTTCCTAGTGCCTAGTGTTTCCTAGGTGCTCCTGCACCACTATACCTTATACCCTCAACTTGGAAGTGCTACTTGAAGAGGATAAATAACTTCTATTCCACTTGTTGATTTGGTTGAATAGGAAGGGTCTACAATTCATTGTTAAAATTATAATTAAAAAAGTTTGATATCTACTTGTTTTTTAAGATATTACACCTATAGAAAATATTGGACCCACAAAGACTGTTGAACATCTAGAATACTAAGATGGGGGGTGAATTAGTATTCCATAAAACCATTCTAATAAAATCCATCTAACCATTATCACAATTTTGACTGAATCAGCAAGAGAGAACATAGAAACAAATCAATGTAACCACACACATGAACACTAGGATTTTTCTGTGGAAAACACAAAAAGGGAAAAACCACGGTGAGGTTTAACTCACAATATATTATATATGAATACAAAATATTGCAGGGCTCACTGCCAAGACTCACTTTCCTTGAAAGGCTCACTGCCTGAATACAAAAGATGGATAACCATCAAGATACAATAGTGGATCACTACCAAGAGTTTGAACTAAGAGAATACACCTTAAGTGTGCAGGGTTCAGTTCCATTTAAGCTCAAAATATGAAGTACTACATCATACAATAGTCACTCAACAAGTCTGCTCGGATCCCAAATGATAAAGCATTTAGGCTCAGATCTTCACATACATCCTAATCCTTTTCACACCTTTCTTCCACTTCTCTTCACCACACTTCTCACCTCTTCCACTTGCTTTCAAAACATCTTTTATATACAAGTATATCTTATTCATCAATTAGGTCACCCTAATTAGATGAGAAAAAGTAATCAAAATATTCTTGTTAGACCTATATAATATTTAAAACATTTTATCCATGTAGAGAATTATACCAAGTTGGCTAACATCCATAAAGCATAACTAGTCATCATAGTGAATTGCATACATTAGGTCGGCCAAGACTAGACATAATTCACAAAATCTTCAAACGAGAAAACAATCCTCAAATAAAACACCTTTCAGATCTAGGACCACATCAATTTCTCATCATATTACCAACATAGATACTACCAACAAAACTATAGCATAAGAATGTTCTCCTTAATAAAATGTGGAGTCTCCCACACTAATACGCAGAGCAAGGAACAACAATAAGATACAGAGTTGAACTTTGTCAAAGATAAATTTCAACCTAAAACTTCTCAAGATCCGAGATATAGCTATTTGAATGAGACATGATAGCATCGTTAAGAGATTAGATTCATATTAGTTCTTGCAGTGAATTTCCATACTCAAATACCAACGCATTGATTCGTCACAATAGAACATTACCGGTAGAGAACAACTTCTTGTAAACCAAATAAAATTCCAATATAGTTGTTACCATGTTGACATCAATGACAAGTGAGGAAGAACCAACACAAACCATCTAAACTTCATTCTCATGTTGCAAGGCTCCAAAAATATCCCCCTTTGGTACTGATGGCAACATGCATAAAAAAAACATTTTTCAATGTACTACAACTGAATACTCCCCTTATCAAAATTGTTCACAAAAATATTTTTTCTTTTGCCAATCTCTATCTCTCCCCCTTTGATTTCAATGGCAAAGAATGGGCTTTGGAATATATGTATATATGCAGCAAAATATAACCAAAAAGATATGAACACAAAAATGAATCAACTTGAAGAAGAAGAACCCTTGAGATTCTTCAAAATGACCTTCCAAGGTGCTTTTCCTTCTTCCCATGAACCTTTTGCACTTGCGAGAGTCTTGTGGAATAATTCAAGCTTAGTTAAAGACTCTATATCATATTCTAAAGTATTGGGACTAAGATTAATATTTGATAAATCACTAACACTATCAAGAGTGCTAGAGACAAAAATGTGCCTGAGTTTAACCATGTCTTTGAGTGCCACAAAATTCTTAATGACTTGTGTTCTTTGGTCCTATAGGGAAAATAATTTATCCTAAAGTTGCAAAATGTAGGACCACCTCTGGTTGTCTCTATCTTATGCCAATCTATATGTATCTAATTGAGTGCTCATTCAGGTTTCACTATTCTTTATCGCATCTCTTATGTTTCGTGTACTACCAGACCAATCTAGGAAAAAATAAATCATTTCTTGCACCTCTTTCTCACAACCTTGTACACTCTCCAATTCCTTCATCACTTCACTATGTGCATTTGCACATTTCTCCTTGATATCTTCCATATTTTCTTCAATGGGCCCATTTCTAGCATGCACTTCTAGTTTGGATATGTATACCTTCAAAGAATTAACCATGTTTCTGAGATTCTCCACAATAGAAATAGATGAATCAAAATTAGCACCAAGAATAATCTTTTGCAATTCTTCCAAAGCTCCTTGATTGTTAATCCTTTTATGCTCATGTTTAGCTCTCTCTAACTCACTTCCTTCTACAACTTCTTGTTTGACAACACTCTTCCTTTTCTTCCCTCTTCTGGTTGCACTACCAGAGGTACCTTCTACATTGGGATTCTATGACCTTTCCAAAATAATTTTTGCATAATAATCAACTTCAACTTCTGGTACTTCATAATCTAACTCAAATATCCAAACCAGCCTTGATTCAATTGCTTCCATGTTACAGAAATCTGTAGACACTAGAAAAATTATATTTCTGAAATAATTTTCAATGACACTTATTGTAATCCTTGATCTTCTACCCATCCTTGTTTGAAATGTTTCAAAGAATACAGCAAGAGAAGTCTCTTGAGCATCCAAATTACCAAGACTTATCATGAATTTCTTGATTTGATGGGCAATAGGCTATGTATTTGACCATTATATTATTCCTATCACTAGTAATTCTCTCAAAAAGTAGAAAAGTAAGCAGACAACCAAATTTCCATAGTGGAATGTATTCTTATTACTCTTCTTAATTTCCTTTAAATTCTTCAAAATATGTATTTGAAGTAATTCACATAGGTCATAATCCATACCTCTTATAACCATATCAACATCAGTATGTACAATAGTAGTAGAAATTATGAGATCATTACTAGATAGGAAAACTTTGTGACCAATGACCATAGTAGCATACCTAATAACCGGATCCATAATTATCAATCTCTTTTCCTTCAAAATTCACATTGGTTACCTCAATTAGCTCTTTCTCATTCACAACCTTCCATTTGGGAACTGGTCTGGAGGAACACAAACCAGTTACATCTCTAATTGCTTCTCTAGTGATCAAATGTGCTTCATCAATCTACAAAGATTCACTATGATTTTTTCTCGAAACTATTTGAACATACTTCCTATCAAACTCAAACACAAGGGCTTTCCTCTAAACATCCAACTTCTTCTCAACTAACACTTTGTAGGCATCATAATTCTCTTCCAATTCATTCTTCCATAGAATTCTCAACTAGAATGGTGACTTTTCCTCAGCCTTTCTATAAAAAAATGCATAGATATCTATTTTGGGAAACACTTTAGGATGGATACAAGAGAATGCACCAACAGACTCTTTCGACACATTCTTCAAATATCTTCTCAAATTAACTTGCACTTTATTTTCACTATTCACAACCTTTGAATTATCCATAGCAATAAAATTGAAAGATTGTGCAAATAGGAATACCTCTGTAAATGCCAACAAGGAATGTATATATATCCTTCTTTCAGAGCTCACTTCAAATCCACTTGATTTCTCCTTCAAACCCTAAAACTCTGAATTACTCGAGCTAAACTTCATTTGCATGCTTCTTCGAAAATACATATGTCTCCTAAATTATCAGATTTTATTTCTTTCATTTTGAATCATTTCGCAATAAATGCTTCAAATTGTAGGTAGATTACCTCAAAAATTGTGTGTGCCTCCATTCTTTCAAATTATGCAGACTTCATTCTTCACACATGTGACTGAGAAATTCCTTAAATTTTTTACCACATTAAATATACTTTTTCCATGATGTGACATAAGTATCGATGAGGGGGTTTATTAGATTTTCTTATAATTGCTCCCCCTTAGCCATTTCTAGACTCAAAAATTGACGGGTCTATCTACATTGGAGGTCGGCACAGATAAGACTGATGATTTTGATTCAACTTGCTTGAATTCTTCTTCCTTTCTCTAGATCTTTTTCATTTCTTTCCTTACTTATTTCGGATTAATGATTTTTTCATGCTTCTTCGCCAAATAAATATTTTTTCTTCTTTTGTAGTTATTAATCAGATGTTTATAATTTTTTCACTTACAACAAACAACATTCTTTCTTCCATTCTTTCTCTTATTCAACTTATTTTCACACTGATTAGCTTTATGTCCAACTTTATTGCACTTAAAAATATCGTCAAAGAATGATAGAGTATCATTCATTTTACTTTTATAGTCCTTTTCCTTATGACCAAATTTCTTGCAGGAATGACAATTACCATTGAAAGATAAATACCTTTTAGCATCAGCATGTTTGATGAAAATTCTTTCAGAATTTCCTTTTAGATTGTTGATTCATTCATCTTTGCACTGAGTCTTCTTGTCAGTAGATTGCTTCACTTTAGAATTTTGACCTTCTTCGAACCCTAAACCACTCTTATCCATTGTCGGTCTTCAAGAAGTAAATAAATCATCAAGCATTGTAGAGATTACCTCAAATTTTTCTTCAAAACTTCTTTCCTTTTCTAGATTAGATCTCAAGATTTATGTTGCTTCCTCAAGCATTGTGCATTCATCCATCTTCCTTTGAATTTCAATTTCCTGACATTCTTTAGTTCTTTTCTTTTCTCTAATTGTCGCAGTAGATCAAAGATAATTTCATCTGCCTTAGCCAATAGATCACATGCTTCAACACATTTAATATGTATTTTTTTAATATACTCATTTTCTTTCATCAACTTATCCTTCAAATCTTCCATTTCTTTTGAGTATCCAATAGAGATCACTTCCAAAGGAAAAAAAATCTTATACTTAAATTTCAGGACCTTCCTCAAGTTGTTAGGCTTCTTCTGAGGAACTAAGCTCGGATACCAATTCTTGAACATCCAGAATACTGAGAGGGGTGGTGAATCAGTATTCCATTAAATCATTCTAATAAAATACATCTAACCATTATCACAATTCTAACTAGATCAGCAAGAGAGAACATAAAAAAAAAAATCAATGCAACCACACACATGAACACCAATATTTTTACGTGAAAAACCAAATAATGGAAAAAAAACGGTGAGGGTTAACTCACACTATATTATATCTGGATACAAAATATTACAGGGCTCACTTTCCTTGAAAGGCTCACTACCTAAATACAAAAGATGGCTAACTGCCAAGATACAATAGTGGCTCAATTCCAAGAGTTTAAATTGAGAGAATACACCTTCAATGTGCAGGGTTTAGTTCCATTTAAGCTCATAATATGAAGTACTGCCTCACACAACAGTTGCTCAACAAGTCTTCTTGGATCCCAACTGATAAATCATTTAGGCTCAGATCTTCACATACATCCTAATAATTTTCACACCTTTCTTCCACTTTTCTTCACCACACTTCTCACCTCTTCCACTTTCTTTCAAAACATCTCATATATATACAAGTATATCTTATTCACCAATTAGGTCAGCCTAATTAGATGGAAAATAAATTAATCAAAATATTCGTGTCAGCCCTATATAAGATTTAAAATGTTTTATCCATGTAGATCATTATACCAAGTCGGCTAACATCCATAAAGCATAACTAGTCTTCATAGTGAATTGCATATGTTAGATTAGTGAGGACTAGACATAATTCACTTAATCTTCAAACCAACAAAAAAATTGTTGGTTACTTTTTAGAACCAAACCTGATCTCACCATTCACCTATGAATCTGCCAGAATCCAATGATAAGTAAAGGAAAGGATTAGCCAACAAACAAGTAAGTATTATTAGGCCCTTACTTCTACACTTTGGGATCTGTGAAACCCAAGAGGGTAATCCTAAAAATGTTCACATTATATTCTTGTGCCATCTTTATCATAACATTGCAACACACAGATAATTCTTATATAAAGGCTCAACTAACAGAACTTATAAAAGAAGTTGGCTACTTCTTAACAATAGTTCCTATTCGGAGCATGAGAATGGTAAAGCCTAACATAATTGTAACCCATTTCAGAGAATTTAATTTAATGAATAGCTTTTTGTTGAATTAATCAACAGAATACAATACAATTACCTCACTTAGGCCAGCGTCTCATCCTTGGAATGGAGTCAATGCTAACACCCACATAATTTGATAGAAATTTCCACATGAAATTATTTAAAGCTTTGAGAACATTGCATTACAGTATTTCAACATTACATCTCAACCATCACTTCTTATTAACATCCTCTCACTTAATTTGATATAAACCTATAGCTCTATTCAAGAATTTACATCAAATCTTTGAGTTAATTAGCAAGAATAAAACCATACACCCATTGGAAATAAATAAAGACAAATAAGATAACCCTTGATTATATTATTTATAGTTTATAAAACCAATAAATAGGAGAGAAAATGGTGTCAAACTTGCACTATTCTATTCTATATTTCCAGTATTACTATCAAGACTACATATGCATATTAGCAGACTCAAACCTAAGACTTAACACTAAAATTTTTAGTATCCTTTACAATTCTTTGTGTGATCAATTCTGAAACAACCAACCAACCTCCCTATAACTAGCACAAAAATCCCATTTATATAGATATGGGAAAGACAAGCATCATACGGAATTACCATTACAATCACATTTGCATTTTAACGTTTAATTTCACTTTAATTTCAGAGATTCCCTAGACAGTTATATTTACTCATTACAAAATGGGGGGAAAACAAAAGACAAAACTCCATATCATTCATTGAAGTTGATCATCCAGCCTTCCAAAAGGTGTCTTTTGTTGTTGTTGAAGCTTCAAAATACCTTGTCCACATCAATCAAATAAGATTCTCCATATCAAAACCTAAAACAAAAAGTTACACATTCGCAGAAAAGGACAAGCCCACCATTGTGGAAATGGTATCATCAAAACAAAAATAGAACCAAGGTGCTACTCTAATTCATCATCATCAAAGTGTGCACGCCCCCCTCCCCCCATATTCTTGCTAAAACTAGAGAAGCTACTACCCCTCCATCATCAGAAAACTCTTGACCTATCAAAGTGACAAGGTACTAGGCATAGTCTGAGTCAGTATCTCCTTCATCACTCCAACTATCTAAAACCTCTATGGTAGAGTTGTTCTTTCCCATGTAATAATTATAAGCCCTATGGTACTTGTTCTTCTTCTTCACTTCTCTCGTAGGTTTAACTAATTCTTTCTTTCTAAACTTGACCAATTCTTTTGAAACAAACCTGCTCCTCAAATTATAGGTGCTCTTGACATCACCTTGCATAGCCTTCCTATGGGCTTTCTTCTTCTCCCTTGGTGTTGCAGGAGATCCTAGAGTACCTTTTTCACTTTTAGGAGCATCATCTTAAGACTCAAGAAGACTAAGTCTCCTAGACCTTCTAACTAGTTAGGCTAACCCTTCTGGTTTACTCATTTTTATAGGACATAGAGCACTAACCCGCCAACCCTTACTTGTGAAAGAATTCACCAATCCTAGTTCCTAAATGGAATTTTTTAGAACAAAACCCTAGGACTTACATAATTCTTACCAACTCGAATGGAGAATGCATGAAATTGAAACCCAAGCATTCAAAACCTACAAGACAAATAATGCATAATTAGAATAGGGAACACATAAAAATCAACTTACTTGGGACAATCACTTCAACATCACTACAATTAAATGCCTCAGACTCACATTCCCTTTTCCCTGACTCTAAACCAATTTCTCAACTCTAAATTATGCAAATGGTGAGATAAAACAACAAATGATTTGTGTTAATTAGAACAACAAAGGTATGTAGCCATTAATGATCAAAGAAGGCTCATGTGAGTGAGCTAACAACCATTTGCTCAACTTTGAATCTGGTTTTTCAATCCCTTCGGATTTAAAACATAATCAATGGAATTCCTCAAGCATCACTCCTATTTTTTATAACTTGTGCCTCAAAAAAATGGCGATGCCACCTTAGAAATTTGTCATGTCTCCACTCAATCTGATTAGTCATCTCTAATCTGATAGCCATCATGTATCACCACTCTGGCCCTTACCCCTTCAATTAAATCAGTGAGACACCCAGGGTCAACAGTGAGGGGAATATTCCTTTAAACATTCCATTATCCATCATAGATTTTCCTTCCTTCCCTAGAGTTGCATCATCGATGTGAGCATTGGTGCAATGGAATCTCAACCGCTAGATCAAAACCCACCTTTCTAGATCACATTCATTTCCCATCACGTATCATTGATTTGTGTTTCAAATTCTGGATCACATCAGCAATGGGAGAAGAAAAGTGATGGAGCAAGATCAAGCCATGTGTATCCTTCTAAAAATCAAAGGCAAGAAAGGTATCACCTATATCAAGGCTTCAAAATAGTGATGGCACATTAGAATTGAATACCACATCGCTCATCGCCCATTTGAAAAAATTAAGTGTACAACTATCCACAATGAGTGATGGAAATAAATATAAAGAACCATGAAGGCCATTGCACATCGCTAATTTAAAGCATAGAACCCAAAGGCGATTAGCGATAGAAAATCAGCCAGTGATGCAAATGAAAACTCACATCGCTCATTGCTAATGTAAAACACAAAGCCAAAATTCTATCCACGATGAGAGATACAAAGGAAACACCGCTCATCGCACATCACTAATATAATTCAAACAAGCATAAAGCCATCCACGATGAGCGATGGGCTATAGCGGATAATGGGAATTTGAGAGATAATTTTGCACATGCTCATAAGTTTCTTTAAGAAGGGGAACACCTACAAACATGCATAAAATGCCTCATAAGATAGAATAATTTATTTAAAAGGATGTAAAGGCTAGAAAATGATGATAATTCAATCTTGTAAAATAAAGGAAATTGAAGACCTAGGCACACGAAAAGATTTCAGCGATGAAAACCCATGAAGTCCTAACCATATGGGTTGGTTACACAACGAATTTCAATGGCTCGGGTTGTTTTAACATTAGTGGAAATCGATGGTAAGGGGTCAAAAACATATTATAATGCTGACAAGGACAAAGACTTAAGGGTTTTTTGGAAGGAATTTGACAACAAATATCCCAAGGCATTGATAGTAGACAAAACTTTAAGTCCAAAAACTTGAAACTAGAAATTTTTAAAGAATTTATAAATGGAACCAAAAAAAATTAGGGGTTCCATCAGTGGCTCTAGTTGAGGACGTTTTTTCTTTCTAGAATAAAACAAGATTCCAGAATCTCAGTGAAATAGACCAAGCATAGAAAACCAAAACCAAGACCAACCTAGACAAGGCAAGAGAACAAGACCAAAGCAAGAAACATATATACAATATTTACATGACAGTATAATGTATCCAAATTCAAATTTTTGAAAAAGCCCCTCTTTTGATTTGTGGGATTTTAACCTATACTCTGCAACTTAATAGGCTTCATTTCCAATTGGTGGACCCAGGCCCCCAAAACTTAAAACCATCACCTACCTTTGTTAAATACTTTATTCTTTGTTGTCTGCATTATGCCAAGACCATAGATATTTCCATGAATTTCCCACTATCTAATCTTGTTGTGGTCATTATAACTAACCATAATTTCCATATGCCTGAATTTTCCATTATCATCACTAACCTTGTCGAACTAAAAACTATATTCAGACAACAAGTGAAATCAAATATCAATGTGGCATCTTGCCTTGTTCATTTCACAATTACTCTCCACTAAATACTCCTCCAATTGGACTGGAAATTAAAAATATTCATATTCCATTTGATCATTTGATCATTAACACCATAAGATTTGACATCAATTTCAGTTTTTACATAAAACTGGAAGCTTTCATAGACACTTTGTTCAAGATCCTCACCCAAGAACATATATCTTGACTCCCTAAAATTAAATTGTAATTCTATTTCTAATAATTCAAGGTTAGGAGAAAGTTCATATAAAACCTTGGAGTCATCCTTTAGTCTTTCTTTCATGCTAGATGAAAACTTATCCTATGTGATAAATGGGAAATGTTCATACATAGACATGTTCTCAAATCGGTGTTCACATTCAGTGGAGCATTGAAAATTGGTTACATTGTAATTTTCTCCATTACTTGGGGAGAGAAATTCATCAAAACCCATGGTCCCTCTACTCATATTCAGATCAAGATCATTACCACAAAAACCATTATCAATTATATCCCATGAATCAAAGAATATCTCCATTTCGGGTTCATTTACATGTTCTAGTTCATTCTTTAAATTATCATTCAACTCAAAGAAGAATGTTTCAAAATATTGCTCAAAAACTCAAAATTAACATGGTCACCAGTAGAGCACCCACATGCCTCATCCATTGATATGTATGATGACTCAAATGTGATAGGTTCATTATAATCTAAAATTTACTCATTGGCAACTGAATAAGCTTCTTCATCAATACATTATTTTTCAAAAACAATCATGTCCATTTTTTCAACAAAACTTGCATATTTCACTTCTACTTCACATAGATAATGAGGAACAACTAAGACATGATCATGCTAGTTTGTGCCACAATATTCATTATTCTTATTATTGTGCTTAGGCTTAAGATACTGAACATGCACATTCTTATCTTCAAACTCATCCTCACTCACAAAACTGGTATGCTCTAGCCCTAACATGATTGAATTGCACTCTAGATATCCGTCATGGGAGAATTGTTCATTTACTTGTAAGGAAATTTATTTCTTGAGCATTAATATTATTGCATCCTTCCCATGAGGAGCAAGCTTCTAGATTGTCTTCATATAGATATTTATATTCCTCAGAAAAGAAATCAAAAAATTCACTTTCCCTATAATCATCATCACAAGGCACTTCATTACCATATGCACTGAGCTCAAAATGTTCAACATGAACATTCAAATTCTCATACTCAATTCCTTTACCATTTTTTTGTGATGAAACATCAACAACCCTTGCAGATGCATCTTTACCTTCATTGGCACTATTGTAATATTTTGCATTTGGACTGATTGTGGATTGATCATAACCATTTCCCTCACTTATACCACAAGAAATGTGTCTATTCTCCAATACACCCTCTTCACTTACCTGAGGTGTCTCATGATTTTCCTCAATGGGACAGCCACTACTAAAATTTTGGGATTTCATACTATGTACATAATCACACTTGGCCTCCTCAACAATTCTAATCCAATCAATTATTTGATCAAAACCCTAGGGCCTCAATTCCTTAGGCAAGGTATTCAGTCCTAGATCAAACATTTCACAAAACAAGTCAATGCACATTGAATCTTTTGATTTGATACTTTTAGGAATTTCTAGCAAGGCATCCAAAAACCTTTCCAATAGGTCATATGGTGATTCCCCTTGATGTCTTTTCATACTAGATAATCTCTAAACAAAATATATTTGATCATCATTGCTTAAGCGTTGTTGATGTTCAATTTGGATTTCACCATTAGTTACCTTGGGTAATAATGGACAAATCAGAATAGTAGAAGCATCTCTATCATGACAATTACTACTATTATCTATTCTACTTGTATGAAATGTGCTAAAGTAACCAACACTTGCAGCCATATACCCTTTCATTATCGAGTACCTCAAGTTGTTTTTAATGTCCACAAAAATTTGGTATGCATGATGCAAAGTTTTGGGCTCCTTATCTCTCAACAAATAGATCATTTCTTCATCAAATGCACCCAAATACACAATCAAGCACTCTGCATCACTCAGTCTCATGTTTTTAGGAATATCTCTTATTTATTTTGCAAATCTGAGATTGAAAGCTAGGACTAACTTTTTTTCATCCTTTTGAGTCTCCACGAGTATTTTCCTTACTAAACTTAGATTAATCCTTTCATCAAATTGTTTTATAAATGCTACCATAAATTCATTCCATGAAGAAATAGAACATACTGGTAAATATGAAAACCAGTCTCTAGCATCTTCCTTTAGATATTGAACAAAGAATTTCATGACAACATCTTCATGATCTACCTCATAATCATCCATCAATTCCATGAATGTATGCAAATGTCTATAGGTTGATTCAAAAAATTCCCTATGAATTTTGGCAAATGTTCTCTAACATTATTAGGAACAAGGTTTGGGAAACCTTGAATACCACTAAAGTTTAATGGCCTATGCCTCCCAGTAGAGAAATTTATTTGATGGCATGACAAAGGTTACATGACCTGTATTCTCTTACTTGACATTCTACAAGGATATACAGAGGAATGATACATTTCCTTTTATGCCTTACAAAACCTCAAAACTCAACCGCACAGTTGATCATTCACTGCCCAAATCTTTGATTTAACCATGACCTCAAAGTGCTCAATCAAAATACATCTATGCCTTGGATCTTTCAATGGGAATATTTTAAGGATGAGCATACTTCTTCATAGAAACTTCAAATTTAACCTTAGAACTATTTAAAATTACCACTACCATTTCCCCTTTATTAGTGCTCAAACCACTTAACAGGGAACCAAAAAAAAATTCCAAATTACTCAACATGGTTTTCACATAAATTTATGCTACTTGAAAACCAAAACATGGGAAAAACTTGGATATGTTGTAGATGCTTTGAATTATGCTTCTGATTGGAAAAATTTGTAGATCTCAAGCCATATCACCATTCCATCATGTTCTTTCCATAGAGTCTCCACCTCCTTCTATAGAGGAATAAACTTTAACAAGATGAAGTTCCTTTTAAAATTTAAATTCACTTTGAGTCCTGTCCAATATAAGAATTACACAGGAATTCTTTATATTTTGGAGTCCTTTGAAGGTTTCTTTCCATCTACTTTTAAGGGTAGCTTCATCATGTGAGCTCTAGTCTAATTCATCTTTTCTCAGCAAGTCTTCATTCCTTAATTTCTAGATTCTCTCAAATAATTCATACTAGTATAGAGATCTCAAAGTCACCATCCATAGTTAGTGAGAAATTATAGAAATATTCTAGAAGTATGGTGGATCTCGAGAAGATTTGTTAGTTTCAGGGGAAACACAACAAATCCTTGCATCATTTACAAGAATTGACTCACTGACATCAAATCTTAACTTGAAAAATGAATTCACTGGCAAATATTTGACTCTCTAATAAGACAATCTACAACCCAATTTCTAAGTGCACTACCTAGTAGAATCTAGCATTCTAATCACCCAGTGAAGGGGAGAGCATAAGCCTATCACTTCAACCACAGTAAATAGGGGGCTCATTTATCCTTTTATTTAAGCTAGAAGCCTAACTTAATAAAGGAAAGCAATAATAAAAGTTAAAAACCCTGCAAACACCATTAGTAATTTTGTAATATTTATCTTTGATCGGCGTAAATGTTTTCAACAACTGTCTTTGACTAGCGTACCTTGTACCTATAGCACAAAAAATAGAGATTCATATCAAAATGACTCAATTTTGTATAAAAATAGTCATATGCGCTAAATGTTAAGCATATGTGCTAAAACTCCAATACACTAAAAGAATAAATGAAAGCACTGAAATAATTGTCAAATGCGCTATAACAGTGATTGAATTTCTTGAAATAGTGTTTTGATGTACCGAAATATCTGTCGAATGCATTATTGAAACTCTCGATCGCGTTAAAACATCAACACGTCAAATCTGTAGTCACTTTCCAAAAAAATATTAAGTATGGGGATTTTTTCCCACAATGGGCGCCAATTTATGTGTGTGGGAAATATGTGTAAGTGAAATAAATAACAACACATCTTAATGAAACGTTATTAGAGAATTCAAACAACAAATCTAATCTAATTGAAGCATAGTAAAATCTCTAAAATTGTTCCATTTCTCTCTAACTCCAAGGATTTATTAAATCAAAGTGGCTCTCAGATTGTGTGCATTGTGATTGTTAGGATGACAACCTAGAGAATGAGAATGATGGTCTAAGTGAAATTTTGTGATAAAATGAATGATAATGGAAGATATGATATTGATAATGAAAGCTATGATGTTGTGATGTTGATATGATATGATATGGCAAACTAAGATGCAACTAATATGATATGTTGTGACATGATTATAATCTAATATGATTGCTAAAATGCTTCTATTTGATAATTGATAAATGTTGTATGCTAAATGCTCTAGTATGATTCCTGCAAAGTAAAATTGCATGCAAGTGGGGATCCATTTCCTATAGCAAGAGGTTGCTTTTATAGATTTTCAAAGACAATTCTTGATGTGGCAGTAAGCAATGGTTCAGATTTGACCTGGATAAATCAATGGTAGAAGATGAAGAATTTGGTGAGGAAGAAGGGAAAATGCATTCCCTAAGAAAAACATTGTGGAAAATGATTAGGAAGAAATTGTGGATCCATGAAGCCAACTATTTCCAATTGTAAAATTTTGTTTCAAAATTGGTTGGAAAGGTAAAGTGAAATTGAATGCAAGTTAAAGCTTTCAACTTTATTGAGAGAAAATTTGTATACATGTGCTTAATTGAAAAATCACAATTAAATACAATTTGAAGCTTTCAATTTTGTTGAGAGATAATTTGTAGACATGTGCTCAATTGAATATTTGATTTATTCAATTTTGGAGGGAAGATATATTATTAAATAAAACATTTGAAATTTGTTTACTTAATAAAAGGAAGATGATAATTAAACAAACTATGTGATTTTAGTTTATTTAATTAAGATAGAAGAATATAGAATGTGAACTATATAAATAAATATTTCTATTTATTTATGAGTAGATGAATTAAAAGTTAATTAATCAAATAATTGTATTTAATTAATCAGATTTATCCAGACCATTTTTAGGTGTATACATTTTTCCCCTCTTTGAAGTGATGTGTTTACATATTGCTTCATAGAATTTTTGTTGCTAGTGTTGAGAAAAAAATTCTAACATGCCCCAGACGCTGATCTCTTTGAAGTGATGTGTTTACATATTGCTTCAAAGAATCAATCTGCTAGTGTTGAGAAAAAATTTTGACATGCCTGAGATGCTAATTTTTAAATGATAACAGATGTATGCCCCCTCGGGAGATAAATCAATGATTTTTTAATTTTTATGATTTTTTGAAATTTTTCAAAATTTAATGAGTTTATGATGAGTCAATGATGATTTGATAATGAAGTGATTAATCTCTTGACACATGTTGTTTAAGTTGCCCCATTGATGAAATAATGAATTAAGCCCTCTTGATAAATAAAATAAATCAATGTCATAAAATCCCACTTAATTAACCTTTAAAAGGTTAAAAAGTTGATTTAGAAGTTCATTTGTGCATTTTCCTTTTAATTTGATAGTGATTAAGAAAATTGTGTGATTGGAGCAAGATGGTGATTCCCTACCACACTCATCGATTCAAGCGCGTGTGATGACATAACCACTCAACATCGTATGGACCTCCAGTACGTACCTCGATAACCTCCTCATAATTCGTGAAATTCGATTTTCCCTCCATTTTTACATTTTGTTTTTGGTTTTCCCTGTTTTAGCGCTTTGAAATTCCAATGTAGCACATTAGATATTTTTTATAGTGCATTCACTGATTTTGCGCATAGGAGTAGGCATTTAGTGCATCTGAATAATATTTTAGCACATAGGTTGAATTACCGCTTTGGTAGATTAGATTAGTGCAATGATAAGTTGGATTAGCACATTTACTAATTTTGCACATTGATTACCTGTTTTAGTGCAAGGATGGACTGAAATGGCGCATTCACTGATTTTGTGGATTGAATTTCTATTTTAGCGTAATGATGGACTGAAATGGCGTATTGAGATTATTTGTGCATTGATAGTCTATTTTAGCGCATATAAGTCAGAATGATGAAATTGTCAGTTAACTCCTTGATTTTGATGTTTTTCAATCTTGTCAGCCTTGATTTGATTTTGATTATTGATCTTGATAGATTTAGATTATTATTGATCTCATGATAGGTGAGATTCAATGCTTTTCTTATGATAATTGACTTTATGATAGGTGAGGATCAATTATGATTTGATTGATTAACCTCATGATAGGTGAGGTTGAATGATAAATTGATTGATGAACCTCATGATAGGAAATTTTGATTGATAATTGATTGATTAACCTCATGATAGGCGAGGTTGATTGATAGCTTGATTGGTTAACCTCATGATAGGAAAGGTTGATTGATAGATTGATGCTCATGAGAAATGATAAAATTCTCACCAGAGTTGATTAGATTAATAGGTAGACTGATTTTGATTGATTTGAAAAGTTAACTGATTTATGAATCTTTGTGATTATAGGAGCCTTTGGCGAATCTTCAGATTCACGAGCGGTTTCCAAGGACATTCGATTTGATACCTCAGCTAACATAGCCTAAGATAGGTGTGATTTCCTGTTGTGGACTATGTTCCTAATTATATATGCCCTAGATTAGGATTAATCGGGGACTCTTGACAGACCTTACTGAGAGGTGGCATAGTGAGCATAACACCTTTCACCTTCCTACTGTTGAGATGGCAGTGACTCTGGAGGATGTGTACCGTATATTGAGGATTCTGGTGGTTGGGGAGCTTGTTTTGTATGATCACACTGAGCAAGGAGGTATCGATTCCTTGCATAGAGTGTTTGAGGATGAGAGGATTTGTGGTTATGAGATTCCTTGGAGGGATATGGTGGATGCATATGCTACACTTCCATCTGTGCTTGCAAGTTTCATCGGATGTTTCCTATGTCCCAACCTTAGGTCGAAGGAACTTTTAGTCGGATGGGGTCGGATCTTGGAGCAGATGATCCTGTAGGGTACTAGATATGTGTGGGGCATGTGTGTGTTAGCCCACTTATACCATGATTTATACTAGGTTGTGTAACTTAGAGAGCGTAGTTTTTCGGCCGGAGTGACATTTTTATAGGTCTAAGCATGGGAGCATATTGCCATCACGTTCCCAATTGAAAATAGATAGCAGCCAGCCAGTAGACCCTATGTTCACGATTATACGGGTCCAGTTGTCCAGCATAGGCTGGACAAATTGGAGTATTGGAGGCATATGTTGGATGATATCGAGGTAGTTGTATGGTGTCCTTACATTGGTTGTGAGGCATGGGTAGAGGATGATACGGAGATGGCGTATTTATGCCAGTTGATGTATTTGATCAGGAGGACCCGATTTATTATTGAGAGATTCTTACTGAGGAGGGTGATGTGGTAGTATGGTCAATTACAAGGCAGGCCACAGGGTATCACACATTATGCATAGTGATAGATGGATTCTTCAGAGTGGGGGCCCACCTTATCCTATGATGTAGTAGTTGAGGAGTATTATGGGTTGTAGCCGATCATATGGGATTATCATCCAGAGGTAGTTGAGGCAAGTTTTTCTAAGGAGTATGTGTAGTACCTATTTCTACATCTATTCCCATGAATATCCAACCCAGATCAGGCAGTGCAATTATTGGATGAGAATGAGAGAGCAGTCATTCATGGTCGTAGGGGGAGGAGGAGGTGGCAGAGGGGGAGATGGCAGAGGAGGAGATGGAGAGTAGTGACGATGATGGTGATGATGATGACAGCGATGATGGAGATGGGGGTGGTGATGGCAAGGTTGGTTGTAGAGGTGGTGGCAGAGTATCTTTTGTTGTTAGTGATGTCATGGTGCCTCGACGGAGGAGATCCTTGGTGGTTGCAGCTCAGCAGTGTGTACATATTGGGCTACCCTTGTAGCAAAAAAAGATATAGATTATTGCTTTGTAGGTACAAGTGCAAACTATTCAGGGGTAGCTAGCACAGGTACAGGCATTATTAGCCCAGGCACAGGCTTAGGCTACATAGGCATAGGCATAGGTGGCCACATTGATATCTGAGAGAGATACGGCCAGACATGCTGGTGAGTAGGCATTGGCTTTATATGAAAAGTTGCAGAGAGTGGTTGAGGGGACCACTATGGGTGTGATGATGGAAGAGGTTACTAGAGTTTCTTGAGAAGTTGAGTATTATCGTGGTCGATATCATGAGGTTATTCTAGAAGAGCAGAGAGTTAGCTATGTCTCATCTAGATCAGCATGTAGTCACTCTCGAACCACTAGTATGGGTGTGGTACAACCTCCACATAGAGATCTAGGCCCAGACCCAGGTATAGGTCCACCTGGTGCAGGTACTTCAGGTGTAGGAGGTCTTACAAGACCATCAAGTCTTGGGGGAGTACCTCATAGCTCCATGATCCTATTTGATGTATTAGATGATGTACACTCTGATTTTGACCTACTGCCATGTTGTTACTATATCTGTTGATCTTTATTCAGACTTCATTAGATACTTGACATTATGATTTTTGATATTTATATGATATACGGTGGATTCATGATCTATTGTGCATTCTATTTGATTTCATGATGGTTATCTATGATATATGCATTTATATTATATATGCCATGTGATATTATATGATGATGTTATGAATATGTACTGATGGATCTACGATGTATGGATGCAATGTTAAAATAATGTTAATTTTAAATATCATGAGATGAATGTGATAATGCTAATGATATGTGATGCAACTTGTTTTGATATTTTCTAAATGCAAGTATATGATGTGATGTATGGATAAATGTATGATCTAAGAATGCAAATATGTGATCAAATGTATGAATGATTGATGTAATAATGCAAATTGATGTGTTATGCAAATGATAATGCAACTACATGAGAATGATAATGTTTTTATTTATGTCAAGTATACTTTGTCCTTTACATGATAGATATACATTGTCTTTGAAAATATTTCCTACCTTGATACAATTTATTTTGTAGATGCAAATCCAATATGAATGCAATCTATTTTAAGTATGCAAGTCTATTTATGCAAAATTTGTCATCTTATCAATCTATATAGCGTGCTTTTTATCATCATTGAGCCTTGGAAATGTTGAAAGTGGGTACAAGCATCAATGGTATAAGATAGACAATGATGACTTGAGTACTTCTTTCATGATTTTTAATAGTGTAAGTTAACACAAGCATCGAGGTATAATTAAATCGAGATGACCTAGGAATTTATTGCTTAAAAAAAACAAGAATCGATCATTTTCCTATGTAAATTCTGAAATTTCATCAGTGATACTTGGTAAAGCAAGTCTCGCGACAATTCACATAAAAATAATGATCAATTCATAGACAGTAGAAAAGAAAAAATCATACTCCTTCCTTGTATCTCTAGTTCAGTACATCATTGAGTGCTCCAAATATATGATAACAAAACTCAAATAACAACCTTCAAACACTCATGCTAAAGCAGTAAAAGCATGATTCAAAAGAATATCATCCATTTAGATTTGATGCGGTTGATTGATTGAAGTTGTTGGATTGGATTGTTTGATCTTCTGATGCTTTGTTGATTGTTTGATGTTATGTTCCCTATCATTAATGTGTTTGTTGTGTTGTCATACTATTGTTTTCCTGTTTGTTTTTATCCCTTAGTTTATTGCCCCCAGTGAGTTGAATATTTTTCCCCCAAGCTATGGTGAGACATGACCGCACTGTTAGGAATGTTCATGATATTCTCAATGATAAGCAAAGTGATGGTGAAGATGACCATTTAAGACGTGCTCAAATAGATGGAATAGCTGATCTATCACAATTAGCGCCTATTGCCAAGTTTTCACTACTTGTTTTATTACACTTTTCTAATTTTATGATTTTTTTGTTGTTACCAAGTCACCTATTTTCCAGGTTTTCATCAAGGCAACAATTTATTTTGTTTTTCACTTTTTTGTATTTTTATTTTTTAATTTTTTTGTATTTTTCAGAACTTTCACCATGCACTAGATATTTCAAGTATAGAAATTTTTGAGGTGGATGTTGTTAATAGGTTAATCGAACATATCCCCTTTAGGTGTTGAAAATTTGTAAGCTCTTGATCCATAGACTGATATGATGACAAAGGGACCTAGCCAATTTGGTTCAATTTTACCCTTCTTCTCACGATCTTGTTGATTGCAATGGTTTTCTTTTAAGACCAAGTCACCTACCTGAAATTCCCTTGGTTTGACTCTGTGATTATAGATTTTAGACATCCTCTATTGGTATGCTTTCAAATGATCCATTGCTTGCTAACGATGCTCATCTAATAGTTCCAGCTCCTAAAGTCTAGACACTCGATAATCTCTATCTAATTTGATCCCTTAAATAGCGACACACGAAGTGATGGTATTTCAACCTCAATAGGTAGAATATCCTCAAATCCTTATACCAAAGCATATGGTGTAGCTCCTGTAAGTGTTTTGATACTAGTTCAATATGCCCATAAAGCGGGATTCAACTATACATCCCAATCTCATCCAGCCTCGTTGACCATTTTCTTTAAGATTTTTATAGTAGTTTTGTTTGAAGCCTTTGCTTGGTCATTTCCCTGAGGATAGTACATTGTTGAAAAGTGATGTTGGATATGGAACCACTCACACAGTTCTTGGACATCTTGATTTTTAAAAGGTCTACCATTGTCGATGATGATGGACTGAGGAACACCATACCGATAGATAAGGTAATAAAAAATGAGAATTTTTTTCCTATGACTGTGGTTAAGGATACAGATTCAATAAACTTTATAAAGTAATATGTGGTTTTAATGATACTTATGTCCATTTGATGAACATGGGTGGATTTTACCCACTAGATCTCATCCCCACTGACAAAAAGGTCATGTTGTTGTGAAAGGTTGTAGTTCTTGTGCTAATGCACGTATAATATTGTCATGGATTTGACATTTTTGGAATTTCTTTATATACTGATAAGACTCATTCTCCATGTTTGGCCAGTAATACCCTAAACGGAGGAGTTTCTTTGCTAGAATTAAACCACTCGAGTGAGTCCCATAGATACCTTCATGAATCTCGTGCAAGGCTTACTCGGATTCATTACGTTCTAGACATCGTAGGAGAGTACCATCAAGACCTTGATGGTAAAGTATGTCGCTAATCAAGGTATGTCGTGCGGCTTGGTGAATGAAATTTTGTTTTAGGTTTTGAGAAAGATCGCGAGGGAGGGTATTGTCCTTTAAGTAAGTATAAATATTTCCATAGATGGAGGTTTTGGGGCCAACAATATTTCAAATTACTTTGGATTCAAGATCATCATGGGCAAGATTAGACACCCGTTCTACCATAAACTCATAACATCTTTGAATTTTTGGTATTTGTAAGAGAGAAGAAATTGTAGCCATAGCATCAGTAGCTTTGTTAGCTACCCTTGGTATTTGTTCAAATCTGATCTAGACAAAGTACTTTTTTAAATCATCCATCATTTTATTATATAGCACCAACTTGTCATCCCTTGTTTGATAATCGTCATTGACATGATTGATGACCAGGTGTGAATCTCCATATACCTGCAATTTTGTGATATTCCATTCTACTGCTACTTTGATGCCAATGATTACTGCCTTGTATTCAGCTACATTATTAGTACAAGGAAAACTGAGTCTGTAGGACTTTGGAATGGTGTGTTCCTTGAGGTGTGACAAATAAGATCCAGCACCAAATTTGTGTGTATGAACCATCAAAATATAGCATCCATTTTTGTGGTGTGATGGTGAGAACATTTGCATCATGAAATTCAATGTTCATTGGTTGATCATCCTGTAGAGGTGCTTCTGCTAACTAATCAGCTATTACTTGTCCCTTGATGGCTTTGTGATCTACATATTGTATATCAAACCCACTCAAGATCATGACCCATTTGGCTAGCCTTCCTGTTAAAGCAAATTTGTTGAGCAAGTATTTCAGTGGATCAACTTTTTCTATGAGTTTAAATGTGTGAGTTAGAATATAGTGGCATAGATTTTGAGTAGAAAACACTACCACCAAACAATATTTCTCAATGAAAGTGTAACTTATCTCATAACCATTCAAATTTTTACTGATATAGTAAATAGCTTGTTCCTTTCCTATAGGATCCTCTTGTGCCAATAGAATGCCCAATGAAATATTTGTTGTTGCTATATAAAGTAGTAATGGCTTTCCTTTTGTAGGTGGCACCAGTATTGGTGGAGACATCAAATATTGTTTTAGTTGATTGAAATTAGAGTCACATTTGTCATCCCATTTCAAAGATACATTCTTATGTAACAAGTGATTTAACGGATGACTCTTGTCTGCTAGTTGAGAAATGAACCTTTAGATTGCTAAAGCCTTCCCTGTAGAGATCATAGATGACTGATATTTTCTAGGTGGCGACATCTCCATAATATTTTTTACTTTGGTGGGATCTACTTCAATACCTTTCTCTGAAACAATGTACCCTAGAAGCTTTGTCGATGTTACGCCAAATGCACATTTCTTGGGATTTAATATGATGTTAAACCTTTCTAGATGAGTGAATATTTTGTCTAGGATTTAAAGATGTCCTTCTCTAGTATATTATTTTTCCAATAGATCGTCCACGTAGTCCTCAATAAAACTATGCATCATGCCATGGAAGATGGTGGTCATCATGCTTTGATATGTAGCCCCTGCATTTTTTAATCCAAAAGGAATTATGTTCCAGCAAAATGTTCCCCATGGACAGGTGAATGTTGTCTTCTATTGATCCTCTAGTGCTATCTTGATTTGATCATAACCTAAGAAACCATCCATTAATGATAACATGGTGTGCCCAGCTGTCAAGTCTACAATAATGTCAATATTTGGTAAAGGAAAGTCATCCTTTGGACATGCTTTGTTGAGATCCTCAAAGTTGGTGCATATCTTGCTACTGTCGTCTAGTTTAGAAATATGTACAATATCTGATATCCACTTAGCATAATCAATTAGATGAATGAAACCAGCATCTAACAATTTCTTGAGTTCTTCCTTCACCAACAAGGCGATATGTGGATGAATTTTTGCTTTTGCTTTACAGGTTTCACCCCAATAGGTAGAGATAAATAATGCATTAAGAGATCTAAATCTAAGCTTGGCATATCAGAGTAAGACAAAGAAAATTTGATTTGTTGTTCTTCAAAGAACTTAGTGAATGTTGACTTTTCTTGTTTAGTCATTGATGATGCCAGATGTAATGTCTTTACTTTGTCTTTTGTGCCCACATTGATAGACTAAGTTGGCTCAACCAACACTGATGATCTCTCATGATAATTTTTGAGAAGAGTGTCAAATCCCCCATCTTTCAATGCCTCAGTGAGGTTTTCACTATCAAATGCGCTCTTTATTTTTACTTTTTCTAGATCTAACACTCCCATCAAATGGTTTTCACCATTAGATCTTTTGTTGATATTTACATTTTTGCAGCTGGAAGATTTGACACCCCCTTGACTTGAAGCTTCATTATGATTTTTATGGTTGAAACCTGTGTCAAGGTCATTGGAACAAAGAAATTTAACAATGGAATCATCATTCACAAAGGTAGGAACATTAATAGGCTTAGTTTGGTCCCAATCAATAAGCTTGAGGTGTAGTAAAGGTAATAGATAATCAGATTGATAAAGGTCGATAGCAATGAAGGTCTGAATAGCAATATCATCAAATTTTTCGGTAGGGGTGTCAAGATTTATGATGGTACTCTCGTCCAAGTCTATCTCGCTCAAATTTTGTTCATCATCACTTGATTCATCAATATTATGTGATCCAAACACAAGTGGTCTAGTCCTTGAGCTTTGTCACTCCTCATGCGTAGTTGCATACCTTTGTATTATATCCATTTGTTTGTCCTCAAAGGATACCTCAGATAGTGAATCCCACTCATACTCATTAGATTTTGTCTCATAATTATCACTAGCTTGCAATTGTAGGATTCATTCAATAATTTTTTGGGTTCCTTCTTCTTTTGATTCTTCTATATATCCTAATCCAGTTTTGTATTTGGCTTGAAGTGTGAGAGGTTGAATAGGTTCTACAATGTCATCCTTCCTTTTACTGATAGTTCCTTGTCCTTCATACCCCATCTTCTCTAGTATTTTCTTTCATTTTCCATATTTATCCATTTGTATGTTAAGGGTTTCTGATGTAGATGTTTCTTCATCTTTGTAGAGCCAATTTAGAACAACCTTATCTTCTAATTCATCAATCAAAGTGTCGGCCTTTATAAATCTACCATCAAGAATTGTACTAGGTTGTGATGATTTTTTCATTGATGTTGATGGATGTCCATAAGTTCTTGGTGAAGGCAACAATTATGAAAGACATAAAGATTGTTGAATGGAATACTCTCCCATGCCTTTTTCTGTTAACTAGATCTTTCCGTTGAATTTATTTGATAAATAATTTTCATTGTTTGTTGTAGTAGAATCAACAATATCTTTGTCCTTTGATTTGTCCTTCTTTTCAACCCATTTTGACATAATAGTTGATTGCTTCTCATTGTTTGATAAATTTGGAGTGTTAGCTTCCCTGTTATGAGGAATAAAAGCATCTTGAGTTGCCTTAAGCATGTTGCATTGTTGGGGATTATTTGAATCAGTTGATATGGTTATTTCTTAACCATTTACTGGAAACTTCAAACACTGGTGATAGGTGGATGGCACTACTTGCATCTCGTGAATCCATGGATGTCCCAAAATTATATTATATGTCAGATCTTTATCCAACACTTGGTAGATTATGTCTTTCACAATCGGCCCCACTTGGAACATCTCTCTTCATCATCATATGCTTTTATTGTGATTTTCCTTCTTGGTTCAAAAGCATTATGAGAATATCCTAGTGTACAGATCAGTTTTAAAGTACAGTTATTCAAACCAGCTCCACCATCTATAACAACACGCTTGACTTGGTGTTTGGGAATGAGAACCTCAATGTGAATCTTAGCATTGTGTGGATGGTTTAGTGATACATCATTATGCTCAGAAAAGGATAGGCAGTGAGGAGTGGTTAAGTGTCCCACCATAGCTGGGAATTGGTCAACTTCCAGATTATTGGGTACTGTTGTGGAAAAAAGAGCTTGTTCTAGGATCTCCTTGTGTGTTGATGATATTTTCAAGAGTTCTAATATTGAGATTTGTGTTGGTATTTTCTTCAACTAATCGATTACGTTGTACCGATTAGTAGGGGTGGCAGTTGTTTTGATTATAGAAGGAGCATCAGATGATTTATTTGCAACTCCTTTTAGTGTTACCTTAGCTTGTCCCCTTGTTGTCACATTGACCAGTTGATATTCTTGATTCTCTTTGATTTCTATGATTTTAATTTGATTTTCACTTGCAGCCATGTTTGTGGTTTGATGATCAGCTGTAATGGTGCTATTGCTGTCATAAATTTCTTCCTTATGAGTTTGATAATCAATTGCAATCATGCCTTTAATATAATTATCAACAGTAGCAATTTCATTTATTTTATTTTGAGTAGCAACAAGGTCACATTTATCATTGATTTGAGTGTTGTTTGTTTGATCTTCAACTACCTCGACATTGAGAATAGGGGTTTCGTAAACATAATTTACACTTTTGCCTTTACCATTTGAAGAGGATGGTTCACCTTTGTCATAATTGGGTAAAGGAATTTTGAAAGCTCCATGATTGTTGTTTGTTTCTAGTCCTTCAACAAATATTTTCTTTCTTTCAATCAGATCTTAGATCAAATGTTTCAATTGCAAACAATCATTCATTTTGTGGCCTTTATTGTTATGATAGTCACAATAATGTGCGTCATTCCAACAAAATGGTTTGACTTGTGGATCCCAATTTTGTGCTTCTTGTGATATTACAAGTTTAACTTCTTTAAGTTCCTTGAATGTTGATTCCACTGATTGTCCTAAAGATGTGAATTTCCTTTTATTTGATGACTTTTGGAATGGTGATGATTTAGATCCAGAATTATTCGAATTCTTGTTTTGATTTTCATTTAGATTGTTTCCTATGTTGTTGTTTGGGGTTGTCTTAGTTGTAGCTGCTATTAAATTGAATATTGGTTTTGTGTTTTGCATTTCAGTCACAGTATCATTATTTCCAACATTTCTATACTTTTTCCAAAACTTGGGTTTTTCATTGTTATTGTTGTGATTAGAGGAATTGGCATTGTTTGATCCTTCATTGTATGTTTTTAGAACTCCTCTTTTGACCAAAGCTTCCTCTATCTTGAGACAATTTTCTTGAATGTAGGTGGACATTGTAGTTCAATTCTATAACTCATGTCATCATTTAAATTATCCATCAATAGTTCTATCTTTTCCTTTTCAAGTATGGAACGTGGATATCTTGCAAACAACCTTCTCCATCTTTGCAAAAATGAGAGAAATGTTTCAACTTTCTTTTTTTTAGTATTGCAAAGATCCTTCATTGTGATATCATGTTGTATATTGTATGAGTATTGAGTTATAAACTTGTTAATCAGATCTTCAAAGGATCTAATTCCTAGAGTTAATTTAGAGAACCACTCCATACATTTTCCACCTAAGCTCCTTGGAAATAGCCTCATCAAGTATGTATCTTCATGAGAAAATTCTAAACTCATAACTCAAAATTCTCTTACATGATCAAGAGGATTTTTTTTCCCATTGTATTTATTGTACTTAGGGAACTCACAGTGTTGTGGAAATGGGATCATGTTCATGTTTTGAGAAAAATGATATGGACAAATATCCTACAGGAAGTATCTCTTAGATGTCATTGTTTGCATATCTTGGAATTGTTGTTGTAAGGTTTGTAATTGATGTTTCATGCATCTACTTCATTTGTATTTGGTGATTCAATCTCAGCTCTTTTAGATGTTCCTATCAGTCTATTGATATCAAAGTCTTTTGGAATTTTAACACTCAAATCAGCTAACATCAAAAGATATTTTTCCTCATCTTTTCCAGAATTTTCTTCATAAACTTATGGAATTTGGGGTCTTGTTGCACATTTTGTAGTTCTTCTTCAGATATTTCATAATTGTCATTTTGGTTGGATCTGTTGAATAGATTCTCCTCAATCTCAAACATGTTTGTTTCTTTTCCTTGAAGTTTTAGTCTTTATGACCTTGTAAAAATTGGCACAAAAGTGTTATAATTGTAACTAAACTTTGATCTTGGTTTGATATAGTGTCAAGGAAGTTAAATTGAGTCAAATAGAATAATACATTCTATTGATTATACTAAGTTGGCAAGTATGATTATACAGCTTTGTTTCTTGAAGTAGGATGACAAATCCTGATAATGAAACTAGGCTTTTAATTATATTTGTTTGATTTAGACACTTTTTGATGGTAGATCTGAGTTTAATTTGAAGAATTTCACTTGTAAGATTCAGTTTTGAAAGTTCAAGACTCTATTTCAATTTAAGAAATGTTTCTATTCTAGTAAAAATCTAAATTCTGGTGAAAAAGGTTTAACAAACAGTGAAAGCAACTCTCTGGTTTTTGGTTCGGTGGATGTGCTATAATAGTCCTTGGATGCGCTAAAAGAATTAGCAGATGCGCTAACAAATTGAGTGAATGTGTCATTAAACTGAATGTATGTGTTGTACTGTTAATCCTATGCACTAAATTTTTATTTCAATGCGTTATATTGTTCCTCCTATGCACCAGATTGTTCCTCTGATGCACTAAAAGGTGAGTCAATGTGCTATTTAATAGATTGGATACGCTATAACAAAAATAAAATGCACTATTCTGGGAGTATTTTGGATTTTGACAATTTTTTTGCTTTGGTTTTTTACAATGAATTTGTTTGACTTCAGGGAATAAATTTTTTATCTAATGACCTTGTATCTAATTGGTTTTCTTGTGGACTTTGGAAAATGATTGTTTTGATTGGATGATTTCTTTTGAAAATAATTACACATGTAGTAGCAAGTTTGCAAACATTTGTTTCAATTCTACACTTTAAACAGATAGTGTGTGTTCTTAGAATCAGGCTTGATTCTTTAAATTTTCACTGGTATGACACAATAAAAATAGTTCAATCACTTTTCTATCTCAAAAGTTCACTAAAAATATCACATCCCACACTTGGAACTATGTCAGCTCACACAGTTGTGTCACCTCTGGAGGGCACCCGTGTTTTTGCCTTTTTTGAGTCTTAACCAAAAGTTGAATCCTCCACTTTTGATCAGGGTCTCTAATAGTGATATGGTGAGTATCTTGGGGAAAATTCTTCCCTCCCCTTCCACTGTGATATAGAAAGTGGTCAGAAACAGACACGGTTGGATTCTAACTTAAAGTTTGTAGATAGGGTTTTCATTCAGAGTGGAAAATAGATAAACTCCCTCAATAGACCTCCCAACCTTTAGAACAAAGGATTTGGGATGGTTATCTTGCACACTTCCATCGAATATCGGACTTTCCCTGAATTCTCTTTTGATGATAGTGGGTTGGAAAACCTAGCTTTAGTTGTTCCCACTTAGGTCGTTCCTGTAGGGTGAGTACTTTTTCCCACTACGGTAGGCCCTCTAAAGGTGTTAATAAAGCATGAAAAGTGAGTCTAGCATTCTGATCACCCAGTGAAGGGGAGAGCATAAGCCTATCACTTCAACCACAGTAATCAAGGGCTTCAGTTATCCTTTTATTTAAGCTAGATGCCTAACTTAATAAAGGAAATCAATAATAAAAGTTAAAAACCCTACAAACACCATTAGTAATTTTGTAATATTTGTCTTTGACTAGTGTAAATGTTTCCAACTGTCTTTGACCAGCGTACCTTGTACCTATAGCACAAAAAATAGAGATTAATATCAAAATGATTCAATTTTATGTAAAAGCAGTCATATGCGCTAAAATGTTAAGCATATGCGCTAAAAATCTAATGTGCTAAAAGAATAAATGAAAGCACTGAAATAATTGTCAAATGCGCTATAATAGTGATTGAATGCATTGAAACAGTGTTTTGATGCGTTGAAATATTTGTCGAATGCATTATGGAAACTCCTAATCATGCTAAAACATGAACACGTCAGATCTGCAGTCACTTTCCAGAAAAATGTTTAAGTATGGGGATTTTGCCTCACGGTGGGCACCAATTTATGTGTGTCGGAAATATGCGTAAGTGAAATAAATAAGAACACACCTTAATGAAACTTTATTAGAAAATTCAAGCAACAGATTTAATCTAATTGAAGCATAACAAAATCTCTAAAAAATTTCTATTTCTCTTTAACTCCAAGGATTTATTAAATCAAAGTGGCTCTCAGATTGTGTGCACTATGATTGTTAAAATGACAACCTAGAGAATGAGAATGATGATCTAAGTGAAATGTTGCGATAAAATGAATGATAATGAAAGATATTGTATTGATAATGAAAGCTATGATGTTGTGATGCTGATATGATATGATATGATATGATAAACTAAGATGCAACTAATATGATATGTTGTGATATGATTATAATCTAATATGATTACTAAAATGCTTCTATTTGATAATTGCTAAATTTTGTATGCTAAATTCTCTTGTATGATTCTTGTAGAGTAAAATTGCATGCAAGTGGGGATCCATTTTTTGTAGAAAGAGGTTTCTTTTATAGATTTTCAAAGACAATTCCTGATGTGGCAGCAAGCAATGGTTCGGATTTGATCTGGATAAATCAATGCTAGAAGATGAAGAAGTTGGTGAAGAAGAAGGGGAAATGTATTCCTTGAGCAAAACATTGTGACAAATGATTAGGAGGAAATTATGGATACATGAAGCCAACTATTTCCAACTGTAAAAGTTTGTTTCAAAATTGGCTGGAAAGGTAAAGTGAAATTGAATGCAAGTTAAAGCATTCAACTTTATTAGAGAAAATTTGTAGGCATGTGCTTAATTGAAAAAGAACAATTGAATACAATTTGAAGCTTTCAATTTTGTTGAGAGAAAAGTTGTATATATGTGCTCAATTGAATATTTAATTTATTCAATTTTGGAGGGAAGATATATTATTAAATAAAACATTTGAAATTTGTTTATTTAATAAAAGGGAGATGATAATTAAACAAACTATGTGATTTTAGTTTATTTAATTAAGATAAAAGAATATAGAATGTGAACTATATAAATAAATATTTATATTTATTTATGAGTAGATGAATTAAAGGTTAATTAATCAAATAATTGTAGTTAATTAATCAAATTTATCCAGGTCATTTTTAGGTGTATACAGGAGTCAATGCTAACACCCACATAATTTGATAGAAATTTCCACACATGACATTATTTAAAGCTTTGATAATACTGCATTACATTATTTCAACATTATATCTCAACCATCACTTCTTAGTAACATCCTAGCACTTAATTTGATATAAGCCTATAGCTCTATTCAAGCATTTACATCAATTCTTTGAATTAATTAGCAAGAATAAAACCATACACCCATTGGAAATCAATAGAGACAAATAAGATAACCCTTGATTATATTATTTATAGTTTATAAAACTATTACATAGGAGAGAAAATGGTGTCAAACTTGCACTATTCTATTCTATATTGCTAGTATTACTATCAAGACTACATACGCATATTAGTAGACTCAAATCTAAGAGTTAACACTAAAATTTTCAGTATCCTTTATAGTTCTTTGTGTGATCAATTCTGGAACAACCAACCAACCTCTCTATAACTGGCCCAAAAATCCCATTTATAGAGATATGGGAGCGAAAATCATTAGGCCAAATTATCATTACAATCACATTTGCATTTGATTTTTAATTTCACTTTAATTTCAGAGATTCTCTAGATAGTTACATTTACTCATTGCAAAATGGGGGGAAAACAAAAGACAAAACTCCATATCATTCATTGAAGAGGATCATCCAACCTTCCAAAAGGTATCATTGACTGTTGTACTAGCTTCAAAATCCCTTGTCCACATCAATCAAATAATATTCTCCACATCAGCACCCAAAACAAAAAGTTACAAGTTCACACAAGAGGATGACCCCACCGTTGTGGCCCAATGGTATCATCAATAACAAAAATAGAACTGAGTTGCTACTCTAATTTTTCAGCATCATAGTGTGCACCCCCCCTCATTTTCTTACTGAAACTGAAGAAGCTACTACCCCTCCATCATCAAAAAACTCCTGGCCTGTCAAAGTGACAAGGTACTGAGCATAGTTAGAGTTAGTATCTCCTTCATCACTCTGAGGACTATCTAAAACCTCTATAGGAGAGTTGTTCTTTCCCATGTAAGAATCATAAGCCCTATGGTACTTTTTCTTCCTCTCTGCTTCCCTCACAAGCTTAATTGATTATTTCTTTCTAAACTTGACCAATTCTTCTAAAACAAACCTACTCCTCAAATTATAGGTTCTCTCGACACCACCTTGCATAGCCTTCCTATGGGCTTTCTTTTTCTCCCTTGGTGTTGCAGGAGCTCTTGGTGTACCTTTTTCACATTCGAGAGCATCATCCTAAGACTCAATCAGACTAAGTCTCCTAGACCTCCTAATTGGTTGGGGTGACCCACCTGGTTTACTCATTCTTACAAGACACAAAAAAAGAACCCACCAACCCTTACTTACAAAAGAATTCACCTATCCTAGTTCCTAAATGGAATTTTACAAATCAAAACCCCATGACTTACATAATTCTTACCAACTTGAATGGAGAATGTATGCAATTGAAACCCTCACCACCCCAAGCATTCAGAACCTACAATCTAAATAATGTATAATTGGAACAAGACACACATAAAAATAAACTTACCTGGGACAATCACTTCAACATCACTGCAATTAAATGCCTTAGACTCACATGCCCTTTTCCTTGACTCTAAACCAATTTCTCAACTCTAAATTAATGCAAATGGTGAGATAAAACAACAGATGATCTGTATTAAGTATAATAATAGAGTCGTGTATCCATTACTGATCAAAGAAGGCTCGCACAAGTGAGCTAACAACTAGCCACTCAGCTTTGAATATGGGTCATCGATCCCTTCAAATTTAAAACATAATCAATTTCGTTCCTCAAGCATCGCTCCTAGCTTTTACAACCTGTTCCTCAAAAAAACTGATACCACCTTAGAAATTTTCCACATCTCCACTCAATCTCATTAGTCATCTCTAATCTAACAGCCATCATGTATCGCCACTCTAGCTCGTACCCCTTTAATTAAATCGGTGAGGCACCTAGGGTCGACAATGAGGGGAATATTCCTTCAAACATTCCATTGTCCATCACAAATTTTCCTTCATTCCCTAGAGTTGCATCAGTGATGTGAGTATTGACGAGATGAAATCTCAATCGTTGGATCAAAACCCACCTTTCTCAGTCACATTTATTTCCCATCACGTATCGCTGATTTGTGTTTCAAATTCTAGATCACATCAACGATGGGAGAAGAAAAGTGATGGAGCAAGGTCAAGCCACATGTATCCTCCCTAAAATCAAAGGCAAGAAAGGTATCACCCATATCAAGGCTTCAAAATAGAAATGGCACATTAGAACTGAAGACCACATCACTCATCACCCATTTGAAAAAGGTAAGAGTACAGCTATCCACGATGAGCGATGGAAATAAATATAAAGAACCATGAAGGCCATCGCAAATCACTAATTTAAAGCATAGAGCCCAAAGGTGAGTAGCGATAGTGAATCATCCAGCGATGCAAAGGGAAATTTACATCGCTCATCATTAATATGAAACATAAAGCCAAAATTCTATCCGCGATGAGTGATACAAAGGAAACACTATTCATCGCACATCACTAATATAATTCAAATAAGCACAAAGCCATCCACGATGAGTGATGGGCTATAGTGGTAAATGGGAACTTGAGTGAGATAATTTTGCTTGTGCTGATAAGTTTCTTTAAGAAGGGGAATTTCTGGGAACATGCATAAAAGGCATCAGAAGACTTAGAACAATTTATTTCAAAGGATGTAAAGGCCAAACAAGGCTGAAAAATTCAACCCTCTAAAATAACTGAAATTGAGGACCTAGGCACGTGAAAATATTTCAGTGATGAAAATCCATGAAGTCCTAACCATATGGGGCTGGTTACGCAACAAATTTCAATGGATCAATTTGTTTTAACATGACTAGGAATCGGCGGTAAGGTGTCAACAATAGATTATAACGTTGACAAGGACAAAGACTTAAGGGTTTTTTGGAAGGACTTTGACAACAAAAATCCCAAGGCATTGATAGTAGACAAAACCTTAAGTCCAAAAACTTGAAACTGGCAAAATTTTATAGAATTTATAAATAGAACCAAAAAATTTTAGGGGTTCCATCATTATCCTCAAAGAAAACACCTTATGGATCTGAGACCACATCAATTTCTCATCATATTACCAGTGTAAATACTACCAACAAAACTGTAGCATAAGAATGTTCTCCTTAAGAAAATGTGGTCTCCCACACTGATACGCAGAACAAGGAACAACAATAAGATACAGAGTTGAACTCTACCAGAGATAACTTTCTGGTCACAGCCCAAAACTTCTCGAGATCCAGAATATAGCTAGCTGAATGAGACATGATAACATGGTTAAGAGATTAGAGTCATATCAGTTCTTGCAGTGAATTCTGGACTCAAATACCAATGCACTAATTCATCACAAAAGAACATTACCGACAAAGAACAACTTCTAGTAAACCAAGTAAACTTCCTATATAGTTTTTACCATGTTGACATCAATGAAAACACAGGAAAAACCAACCCAAACCATCTATACTTCATGCTCATGTTGCAAGGCTCCAACAAAGACAGTCCATGGGATGAGTGAGATACTTGGGTAATTTATATTTAGGTAGGTAGATAATGTTAATTTAATTATTCAATTAAACCTTTCATAGATGAAGTAATCTATGATGTGGAACCTCTACGCATGTGCAATGTCTTGTTAATACAACCATAGATATATAAGTGTCATGACATATATGATTCTAGACATCACATTATCATTATTAAGTTGGGTGAATAGAAGTATCAAATAGTAGAGGTAATTTATAAATCTTATATCTTTGATTTTTTAAAATATTTTAACATGTTTCTCAAATTAGAGCATTTATATTGCTTTTTTTCCAACCTAAGGAGGTAATATCAATTATAGTAACCACTCATACCAAAATAACCATTATGACTACCCAAAAAAAGTAGATGAAATAAAGATTATTAGGGTATCAAGATGTATTCAACTCACTAACAAGGGAAACCCTACACTATCACATAAAAAAATTGATTGATCTTTTTTAAAGACACCATTACCAAATAGGTCGCTATATAGAAGATTAACCTTAAAGAATGAGAAAATCAAATGATATATTTAGGAATTGATTCAAAAGGGGCACATTTGACCAAGTTCCTCACCCTATGAAAACTTAATTACTATTTCTAATAAGAATTATGGAAATTAATTCCTATAAGTTAACTATTGATTTTTGAACAAGATCACTATAATTCTATAGGTATCCAACTCCTTGTATTGGTGGACTCTTGGATCCACTTAAAGGGGATATTTTTCACTAAAGTTTGGTTACCACCAAGTTACCATTGATTCATTAGATGTGTGAAATAAAACCTTCAAATTCAAATAGATTTTTCAAATGGATATCATTGCTCTTTGGCTTGACCAATATTTCCACCTTCATGTGAGTGATGAATGATGCACTCAATTCTCTCACTATTTTATTTATTAATTTATATTTAGATGACATAATAATATTAATAAATACATAGAAGGAACATATACATAATTTTTAATAGATAATTTCAACTCTACAACAACATGGGCTCTATGATAACAATTTATAAAAGTATTCCTTTGGTATGGAAAGAATTTAGTACCTTAGATACATTATGAACAAGGATGGTGTTTATGTGGACCCTAAAATATAGAGGTAATTAGAGATTGGCCACCTC